>CM040406.1:92995184-93595184 GCA_022702515.1 Ilyophis sp. 1 JC-2022 | reverse complement strand
TCTCTCTTTGAGCCTGATGATGCAACAATGTACAGCATCTCTGTTTGAGCCTGATGATGCAACAATGTACAGCATCTCTCTTTGAGCCTGATGATGCAACAATGTACAGCATCTATCTTTGAGCCTGATGATGCAACAATGTACAGCATCTCTCTTTGAGCCTGATGATGCAACAATGTACAGCATCTCTCTTTGAGCCTGATGATGCAACAATGTACAGCATCTCTCTTTGAGCCTGATGATGCAACAATGTACAGCATCACTCTTTGAGCCTGATGATGCAACAATGTACAGCATCTCTCTTTGAGCCTGATGATGCAACAATGTACAGCATCTCTCTTTGAGCCTGATGATGCAACAATGTACAACATCTCTCTTTGAGCCTGATGATGCAACAATGTACAGCATCTCTCTTTGAGCCTGATGATGCAACAATGTACAGCATCTCTCTTTGAGCCTGATGATGCAACAATGTACAGCATCTCTCTTTGAGCCTGATGATGCAACAATGTACAGCATCGATATATGATTCTCAATAGTCTCTCAAGTCTCTTCCAACCTTATCAAAGTTATTATAGTTATTATATTATGAATTATCTAGTGTCCCTTCCCTTCCATGTACACACACAGCTTTATAATTTGTGTCATATAGTACTTTAATACTTTTTATTCTGAAATCTTTGTTAGCTCGTTCTGTTTTTGTGGACGTTGCATGTACTGTTATTTGGCAACTGTTCTCTTCATTTTCAACTTTAAATTATCTTCATTTTCAACTTTGTTTCAAAATTTATATTTGTTGTCATTTTGCATTGCTTTTCTGCAAAGCCCTCAGTGAAGCACTCTGACTATTCCTACCACTATAAACACAAAATATGGTAATATAGACTGACTGGCTGATTTATTTATTAGACAATAAATCATTCATAAATTATGTTATATATTGTCACTGTCATACACAAACTTACCTCCAAATAATTCTCAGGAGAAACAAAAAAGTGCTTCTATTTTCTATTTACCAATGCGCATTATGGTTCTATCATTTGGGGCTTTGAACCAGCTTTATTAGTTATTCAGTTGTAAAACTCTGTTGTACATAGAGTCGGATGAGAACTTTCAATATGTATTAAAAAACCAAAATGAAGAATAATGGAGATGCAAGGTTTTTGCACAACACTGACAATATATTATTCCTCTTACCTCCTTCAGTATTATTCAGTCATAAAATAATTTTGTCACCATTGTTTACACTGTCTGTTGCATATTATTTATAATACTTGTTTTGTTTATCACAGGTGACAGTTTGGTGTAGTGTTACGAAACTTGTAATAAATAAATATAAAATAAATATAATTTGTGTATGTCACCCTGGATATGGGTGGCTGCTGGTTTGCCACTGTGTGAGAATACATCAATGCAGGTATATTTTCCAAATAGTCAGTTGAAAAAACTTTGAATCCATGAGAAGCCTATTAAAAAAAACCATAAAATGCATAACAACACAAACTGGCGGCTCAAAGCAACTACAATGACATTCACATATTTTCAAAATGCTGTTTAAAACAACAGCCCCTGATATAAAGATAAGATTTTTAAAAAGTGAAATAAGAGAGATACTTTTTGCAGCAGAGTGTACGGTTTCACAGCACTGTAGTTGAAGGGGGCTTCCATTCTGAACTTCTCTCTGAATTCATTCTGTTTAATCTGTCATAATGAGAAGACAGAAAAAAGACTTTCAGAACCGGAAGCTATGGGATCCGTGGAGCCTGTAATAATAGTGAGCAAACCCTAATTCTGAAAACCCACAAAAACAACATACCTCTATATCCATGAATAAATAATAAAAATAACAATCTCTTTGCTTAGGAAGGGTTCAACAGTCAATATTTGGTGGAGTAACATTAACCTTGATTCTTCTTCAAAATACATCTTTATGTTTTAAGCTTTTCCAAAGCTGTATATACAATATCATTCTAGCTTTCCTTATCCAAACAATATGTCTTTTCCATATATGAATATCAAATATATTATCATTCTTAATTTGCCATTTTTTGCAACAATGGCTGTTCTGATCATATTTAGCATAACACAGTCATTATGGGGCTTCTTTGTGAAATAAAAAACTTACTTGAATTCATATGAAAATATATTTGGAGTGCCTCCATATATTCCAATGTATTATTCAATGTACAAAATAGTATAGTTAAATATACCTGTATGTTAATATTAATTTATTGTATAAAGGTTAACACTTGTTTTAAACTCTGAGCATTCGAATATGAGCATTTGAAAATGAAAGTCAGAACCACCAATCAGATGAAAGTGAGGAGCCATCTCAAACAAACCTCAAAGGCCACACATTTCCTGCGTATAACAGTCACTTCAGCTGTCTGTAGGGGTGCGACCTCGTGCTTAACTGACACGGCCAGCTTCTTGGTGCCATTCCACTTTTCAGGAAGTTCCTGGAGGGACAGGAAGAGGAACAGCTAAGAGGAACATAAAATGTACAGCAAACATGCAGGAGAAGTAAAGGAAAGTAAAGGCACAGAAGACGTTCAGAAAAGCTTTACATTCAGTGATATGAACTGAATTATTCTGAATTATACTGTTTAGTAGTCCTTTGTTCTATATCTGCCATTCTTTCATTTTTTTCAGTTTGCAACTAACTTCTAATTAAATGCATATTTTTGTTCTATTATTCATACACTCTTTGTTCATCGCTATTCATTAAAGCCATTGTTTTCGATAACCTACTATGCCTAGGCAATCCAACTGTGCGATTATACCCTCAATGGTGGACTCTCAACCTGCATAGGGCAACATTTAATTGAGCATGCCTTTACTGGTTTAGTGGTCCTTTTAAACTATATAATAAGTACTATGTATTTAATTACAAGCCTTTACATTTGCCACCTTTTAAAATATCTATTTATTTAAAATTTCCATTAGAATGATAAGATGATACTCACTATAGCTCTATAAATTATGGACCTAACTGGTGATTTAGACCCAGAAGATTGGCAAGATTATTTCAGCTTTTCTCAGATGCTGTAGCATTCTGTCCTTTACTTATCTTTCAAAATAAAGTTCATAAAGGCGTAACTCTGCGTATTTAATCCGTAACAATCGCTGCTCTGCAAATATATGATACTAGATGTTCCCATTTGAGGTTTAATTTATTTGTCCTTTTACTACTTTTATGTACCACTCATTTCCTAAACTAAATTTAACTTGTCGTCATTACTTATGCTAGCCCTGATTGTCATATCATGTGTCTAATACCACAATCAAATGCTATTTTGGTGTGTATCCTTTGTTTGGTGCACAAAATTGCCAATGGATTCCTACCCTTGTTTGTAGGAATCACCACACGATAAGCTAGCAGATAAAGGGAAAGTCATACAGCCACAGATACCACTGGCTAGAGTGGAATGTGAAAGCTTGTTTTAAACCCACCAAAAATCCCCTGTTGATGTGGAAGACGTGTCACGGTCTCGTTCTACCCTTTAGCAATGAGAATGACTCACCTCCAACTGTGTGTACACATGCTCAGGCATCCGCTGGTTGTACCCTTCCAGCAGGGTGATAGTGGCCTTCAGAGGTTCAAACAGCTTGTCTGTGGTCAGCTGTCGGTCTCTGACAGCTAGCAGGAGCCCCATCACCTCCACCAGGCCACTGTAGTCCTTCATCACAGGCCCTTTGAGCCCCTCGTTTGTCACCCTGATAAACTCCTCCAACTCGTACAGACTGAGGGGACATAAAACACACATACAGTACACCACATAGGGTTGATGACCCTCTAGATCAGGGGGTTTTCAACCTTTTAAGGCTCAAAGGCGTCTGAGGGACCCCCATCATACTGAGCTCTGAGCCCACTGGTGCTCTACAGTACACTGGGATAAATCATCAATTATGGCAATTGCCACTTGTCTCTGACAAGAGACTATATTAAACAGGTAAAAAAATTGTTTAATTAAGCATTGTGTGCATCTTTTCATAAGAAAATAATAAAACTCGAGTAGCATGTGAGAAGAATAAGCATCTATAGCAGCATGTTCATTTACATTGCAGTCAATATTACACACAGGTAGACTGACTGCATAATATATATCTTATATAAACCATCATTGTAGATGTGATAGCACTGATTTACAGTAACATGGATGTAGAATAAACCTGCTAATATCGCAGGATTACTGAAAGGAACCTCACCTGTCTGTGACATATGTTATGAGGTGCTCCTTGAACATCCAGCTCCACTTTTTGATTACGTTTAAAAGACTCATTTTGAAAGACTTTACGTCCACTCTGAACCAATTCTCAAACACCTTAGAGTCTTCAATCTTAGTGACGTGGGTATACATGGCTTCATAAATATCAATCTGAAAAATAAACCAAAAGAATCCATTTGATGAAAGGTGCAATGCCAGTCAAAAAGCTATGAACTATCAACAAGTTAATAGTCAGTGCCATGCATTCAGCCATCTAATTCCAGTAACTGCTCCATCCTGTAGAGGGCAAGGGTGATCTTAAACTGAAGACAGGAGGCACATGGATCCAGTCAGGACCACACCGTGGATGGGACTCCATTGTAAATGCAAAAGGATGCAGGTTGATTTTCAAACCTTGGCCCTTACTTTCACGTATGGCATATCAAGAGAATGACCAGATCCTCAAGCAAAAGGGAACTGTTTGCTATACAGGCGCTAAGAGTGTGAACAAATCTTCTGAACTCCACCAGTTACACTAGAAAAGGGCAATTTAGCTAAATTCAGATAACGCTCTTTAAATAAAACCACAACCTAAACTGTTCCTCACCCAGAGCACGGCATTACCTGCTCTTTGAACTGCTCGATGGTGGGCGGAGTCTCAGGGACCGTTTCCTCCCCGAAGTCGTCGACCTCCTCTGCAGTCAGTGCATGCCCGTACAGGAGGAACTGCCTCATGAATTCTGCCCTGTCGTCCAGCCATAGCTGCGAGTAGCAGTCATAAACACCACGGTACTGCAGGGCCTTCTTGATGACGTCGTCCACTCGCTCCATCACTTCCTGTCGCAGGTCTGCGAGGTCCAGCATGTCGTCCATGTCATGCTGTGAAGCCAAAATTTGTACAAAACTTGGAGAGGACGTCATAATGTCTGGTATAAAACATGCAAGCATTATTATTATTATTATTATTAAAACTAAAATATAAACATTTTTACAACATGAATGAACCCTGAACCACACAACAAAATGTTCAGTGTTAAAGCAAAATGATGACGAGTACTACTCCAACAGACTTCATATAGGCTACACAGGTGTCATACAAAGTTAATTTAATACTAAGATTTGTCTGTGCATGTAGTTACTTGCGCTGTTTCAGATCCACTTATGATTTCACCAGTAGAGTAACCACCAAGTGACTTTTTTCCTAAAGCACAGAGGAAGTGTCAGATTGGCCTGTCCCATCCTCACCTGGTAGTTATCCATACCCAGATGTGCTGCTACCCTCTGCACCTGAGCCGACATTCTGAACACATCACCCAGCAGCCCCTCCACCAGGTCATAGAATCCGTCCCCAACTTCCTTGTCCAGGGACGGGCGGAAGCTAATCACATGGGCGGTCAGCACCATCTGGGCCTCGAAAAGAGGAGCCTGCCGAGATTCGCCCTCCGTGTTCTCCACAAAGAACTCCAGGGAGCGAGCGATGGCACCAAAGAGGCCATCCACCACCATTTCATCCACGTACTCCACGTACACCCGCCACGCATCCGCTGTTGGGTCGGCTCGGAAGAGGGACAGGTTCTCCTGGGAAAAATAATGAAGGTGTCAGATAGGGGCAGGGGAATCTGAAACTCAAACCTCAAATCCCATTAGTCTATTCATTAACCATTCATTCAATAACCAGGTCAGGTGAGAATCGGGTATCGTTTAAATTGATTGACCTGGGCATGCATCAACAATAGCCTACATGTTATGCAATACATCATGCAATGAAATATAATTTATCTTTCAGTTGTTGCTCATTATCACCTCTATGAGTCTGTGAATGAGCTGTCCATCTCTCTGGATGGCACTGTATCTCTTGGCGAGCCGATCGACTCTGTCGTCCAGCATAAGCTGGGTGTCTTTTTTGTTATCCCGCCTGCAGAACAGGGCCTGGTCGCTCCATCTCTTCATCAGATTCTGAATTGCCTCCATGTTGTCCTTGGTCTTCTGGACCCGACGCTCCAGGTCTTGAACCGTCTTCTTCACGACACTGATGTAATCCCAGCAGTGCTGGTCCTGCCATGTAAGTTCCACCTCTCCCACGTGCAGCTGCCCGTCAATAACTGCAAGCTCCGCCTTGATCAGGGGAAACTCCACCTCGAGCACCGTTTGTTTAAGCTTGTTGTACAACTGGACCAGCAGCTGCAGGCTTCCTACATACTGAGGAGGATCAGAGACAAACACAGATTATGCACATACTGATGAGGACCAATTAATGATCATCACACACTACCCACATACTGATGAGGGCCATCCTAAATATAATTATAATCCTTAGAGATTCTCCCTTTGAAACTCACATGAGTGCAGTGTAGCATAACACTGTCAAACCATTTCATACCATAATAAAGATGTCTTTCTTCTCGAACACAGCCAGGGCGGCTCCAGGGATGTTTGTCAGATCGAGCATCTGCAAGTGCTTCACATCCCTAAGGACAGCGATCAGCTGCAGTGAAAACAAAGCAGTCCTTAAGACTCCAGGCCTCAAGAAATAACCCATGAAAAGAAAAGTATGGCGATTGCAGTGGAGGGACAACAGGGGGTATTTTTTCACACAGCATTATTAATGCTTGTCATGTAGTAGAAGTAGAGACCTTTGGGGTATTCAAGAGCAGGATTTACACAATGCAAGCTCCAGGCCAAATGGCTTTCAACAGTCATTTGAATGGCTCAATGGTCATCTTCAAACATTATGGCCTTTTGTTTCAATATGGGTTCATTAATTATTTCAATTTGTGTGCTTAAAACATCTCACTGAGAACACACCATAGGAATACTATGAAATCCATCAGTTACCATTATCAATACAAAGTAATGAACAGGTCCAAAAAACCTAAAGGATTTTGTGTCCTTCTTTAAGGACCGCTGGTAAATACCTTGAGCATTACCTGAGGGTTAAAGGTCCTTCTTTAAGAATTGCTGGTAAATACTTTGAGCATTACCTGAGGGTTAAAGGTCCTTCTTTAAGGATTGCTGGTAAATACTTTGAGCATTACCTGAGGGTTAAAGTTGACAGAGAGAAGGCCAGCAGACCCCTGTCTCTTGATAAGGGACTGATCCAGGTTGAATTGACAGACCTGGTCCAGACCATTGCACCAGTTTGAGTAGACCTTGTCCTCATACTGGTCCAGGAGGGTTAACATCTCCATGTATTTCTGGTAGACAAGTTCCATTTCTGTCCCTGCCAGGGTCCTGATGGGGAAAAAGGACCTGGCTATGTAAGTGCATGCATAAACCTAACCACAACTGCAGCCAAATGGCTTTAGTGTAGGAGACAATAACAAAAGCGAATAGACAATATATTCACAATGACTTTCTTGTATTGGTAGTGTACTGTCTACTGGTAGTATAGTGGTTTGAATAGATTTACTTTGCTGTTTTAAACATGCATAGTGAAAATAATTGCATAATGGACTACAATTGTATATAAAGCAGTAATTAAACTTTTCATAAAATCTGTTTTACACGATACATAAAATTTGTTCTCACACACAGACCTATTGTTTATTGTGTTTTAGTTCCACCT
Source organism: Ilyophis sp. 1 JC-2022 (assembly GCA_022702515.1). Lineage (NCBI taxonomy): Eukaryota > Metazoa > Chordata > Actinopteri > Anguilliformes > Synaphobranchidae > Ilyophis > Ilyophis sp. 1 JC-2022. Next base: position 93,587,411 of record CM040406.1, on the reverse strand, counting down.
TTATAATATTTTAATGCAATAAAGTGCTCAAAATTAATAAAAGTGAGGTATGCCACATAAAAACTACTGTTAATTTGATTGATCAAACAAATAGTGATAGGAACATTCCTCATTTATTAGTAATTTTATCTTGTCAGTTGATCCTGGATTTTGGTAAGTGCCTTTATGTCTATGGCTGACATTTATTGACGCTCACAGTAGCTGATGTTTGTCCACATTTGTGGTTGTTTCTCCACAGTTACAAACTGTCTTGGTTTGCCTTACTGAATCCCTGAAGAGCACAATAACAATTTGCCCGAGGAGTACAAAGAACATAGACACAACTGTGTGCAGGCAGGAACACTCACGCATCCTCCACAAAACTAAGGTTTGCCCATGAGGTGTGAATTCTCTCCTTCAGCATTCTCGCCCACTTTAAGGAGCCTGATAGCAGAGGCATGTTTTTGCTCAGCACTCCCACACTACCCTCCACCTACAGAAAAGAGAACATTAAACTGAATGGCATTTTACACAATGTGGTAGCACACACATTTTGGCTTCTGAAGAAAACGCTTCAGAATCAGAATACTGACAGTATGCTCATTGTGAACAAAATGTGTTTGTCTATGCAGTATGGTTGTTTTGTGGCAAACAGATGTGAGTGTTGCATCCAGTGATATAAAGGGATTTCTTGGGGGGAAATCAGGGGAATTGTCTGGGGGAACATAACACATAGTTATAGGCTCTCCCTGATTGGCCCATTGACTCTGACTGCTCTTAGGACCTCCAGACAAGTTATTTACTGTCCCAGTGACAGGAAATACACAAAACGAATAAACAGTCAAACAAAACTGTTGGAAAACCGTCTGAGTGAACAAACTTTTCACTCAAACGAAAACCTAGCAACTAGCGAAAACCACTCTAGACATTTCTCACGCCAGCCATGTGATACTTTCTGATACCTGCAGTATATGAGAGTCATACAGATGTTTGCACCTCTCCAGCTCCTGGTCAAAAAGCTGTAGCAGGATGAGGAAATTTGGACTGAAGATCTCCTTGATGACAGGTCTTCCGAGGAAATGCCCACACACGGCCAGCAGCTTCATCCAATCATAAATAATAGTCATTACACCATATCACCATATTTTAAAACTATACATTAAAGGATATCAGCTGCACTACTTGCAACAGTGTAAAATTACATTATAATATAAACATGACTACAATATTTAATTCTTTAATTGTATTCCTAAATGCATAATGTGGTCAAAATCATAAAAGGTGACCTCTTAACATTCATTTTGTAGGTAAGGTTTAACAGTTTATGAATGTAAAATTGCAACATAGAATATAAGAGTCGTCAGTGCTAGCAATTTTATGAGACAATTACTCTAACATAATTCTGTTCTCACCCCAATAAAAAACTCAATTCTGAAAAACAATGTCGGAAGTAGTGTCTTAACACAGGTTTGTGGATGTCTCAAACCTATACAAGGTCCTTGTAAAAGAAATGCTAACACCCAGGCTGGGTTAGGAACTGGGGCACCTCCAGGACCAAACAGACCTCTGTCATGTTAGACATAGGAAGGCCTGTGTGCATAAAAGCTTACTGCGACACTAAACCTGCGACTGCAGAACTGCCCCCATCAAATTTATTTTAACAGATGGCCAAGACTGTTTATTTCATAATGACATCCTAGATCAGACATGTTGAAATAGGATGAGGGCAAAAAGCAATTTTAGATGATTAGATGAAAAACAGATGGAGTATAAAACTCTAAATTAATTAATTAATTAATATAACTAAAAATTTTAATATGACTGAAAACTTAATTGCAGTTTAAAAACAGTGGTACTGACTGTTAAAACATAAGAAATAGAAATCTATATAAAATGTGTAAACAAATATATGGCCAAACCAAAGGGAACTTAACTATATTGTACTAGAGGCTGGGGCAAGAATGCGGAATGGCATTCTTCAATAATGTGCAATTAAAAAATCTTTTATATTAACTGGCATATCCTTGTGGATTGTTAAAATGCCACACAGCCACATGTTCAAGGTTAGCCTTCAACATAGTGTGTCAGGGCAGAGCATGCATGTGTGCTATATACAAGATTGTGAGCAAAAATCAAGACAAGTGCGACAGGGGAAAGCTCTTAAAGCAACATACACAAAATAAATTGAATGAAGCATAAATAAAGGTGAAGGGGGATGAGACACAAAACCGTAGCACTGTAAGGCAGTAATAAAAGGGACAAAAAACTGAAAGATATACGTAAAACTAAATTCTAATTCAAATATTATACACAAGGCAATTGTAACAATGTATGCATAAAGCTTAGCCTATTGTTTAAATGAATAAAGTACAAACAGAGATGTGGACCAGCAAGGGGATGGGGACAATAATATACAGCGTATGGTCCAATTCCTCATTCATTCCAGGGAACCCTGTGGATTTCAAATGGAACATTCAGAACGATCCTTTGATCAGGAGTTGCTGCAACCAATCTTTTCTGACAGACTAATCGATAACCTCTAGGCCACTGACTAGAGGTGACACCAGGGACACAGGGTTGCTGTTATGGGCCAACACATGGTGCACATCTTTAGCGGGTGCAAAAACTCTTAGCACACGCAAGACTAATAACACAACCAATGATTGGTGCAAAACGAATACCAATCATTTGTTATGTTATTGGGTTTGCGTGTGCTAAAAGGTTTTGCACATGCTAAAAGGTCTTCGTAAATCAGGCCCATAGTGTACTGTCATGGGATAGTCGTCATTGGCTGTACGTACAGCGCCGTTATGTTCAGTCTCTCTTGTGGCCGGCGCTTAGTCCTTCCCACATTGATACAATGGTACAAACAATCAAGTCTGTAGACCATTATTTTACAGTTGATAAATGATCCAATAAAGTAAGTGTGGTTTGTGAGTACATTAGTGAATGACTTGCTTTATAAGACACTGTCACAGTGGTTGCAGTGCTCACATCTAAGTGCCCTGTAGATGACGGTGCAGCCAGGTTCTGGGTTTATTTACAGGCAGATTCTGACCTACTGGTTGGAACTCTTCTTGCCATTTTTCTCTTCATGTTAGAGGGAGTTCTTCTGTATCTAACCTGTAGCTTCTGAAGCCATTTTTAATTTAACCTATGCAGTTCTCCAAAGCCTGTTTTGTAGATAGCATTTTGGTCCATAAAATGAATATGAATAGGTTGTAAAGAAACAAAAGGTCCTACCTTGAAGGCTGACTCCAAACTAGCGCAGTCCCGAAAGGCCAGGTATAGAATAGTGGCAAGACGCCGGTCAAAGTCCAAGACCTTTTCTTTGAAGCACTCATACTCACACTCAAATATCTTTGGGTTAAAACAAACAGGACCACAGTCAACCACCAACAATCATTTCACTTATAATAAATAGTATATACAGTATATATTACAAGTCTGGATATCTATGATGTAATATAGGCTAAATATAACTGTTCTCAAACTGTTTGACTGGACATGCAAAGTCTCTATTAATTACCCTTTCTGATGACCATCAAATGCCTTCACCAGGTTTTAATTTCAAATACGTATCATTACACTCTATCCCCACAATGTAAATCCCCACCTCTACAATACTCTCCCGCCTTTACACCTACATGTCCTACTGCGTTAATCATGAGTGAATGGGATGACTCCCTGAGGCCTACCCTCGGCAGAAGTAATTAAATTAGGTCCTCCTTCTCAGTCTCTGTCACTGATCCGGTAAAGGGATTAATACCCACAGCTTTGAAGTCATCGCCAGCAGGAGTAACTCCCAGCGTGACACCAATCACACAATATTCTCAATGCTCAAGTGGATTTATCTGGACTCATATGCGTCATAATGCTGATGTGCACATAGCCCTGTTTATATGTTTATATATATTTCATCAGCTCTGTGACCAATTCATGTACTTAGGGTTTTACCAGAAATAAAATGAAATTAAGAGCCTTATTCAGAATGGCTTACTCTGCTTATATTTCACATTAGGGCTGGGGCCATCTTTAATTCAGTCAATTCAATAAATTAGAGTAATACATTTAATAAGAATTTAAGAATAGCCATGATGTTCTTTGGAGAGTTTTTAATTTATTAATTGAATTTCAATTAATTTCCCAAATTAACTGAATCGAAGTAGAAACAACCCAATGCTGTTCCACATATTATCTACTTAATTGGATGTTCAACAAAGCTAATCAAAGCACCACAACAGGGCCCCACCTTCAACCCAGTTAGAAGGCCAGTACCTTAACCACTACCCAAGAACATAGAAACACTACCAGAGAAACCAAATCAGCAGGAAGCAGCAGGTCCTCAGATGACTGAAACACCTGACTGCAGGATACACATTTCGCAATCGTCCATAGAACCAAGAGCAATTATCCAGAATGGGCCTCGTTGCCAGATGCCTGGTTTTGACTGTTAGCATTAAACATTGTGTTACCAGCAACAAACCTATTATCTCCCTGTTGGCAAGCAGGCTTCCACCACTGTGTGGCCACAATTGCCCCTCTTATCTGTGTATGCAGGACCTGATATGCTATCTTAATGGCACTATACCGGGGATTCCTGATTTCTTGAGAATGAATGTACTAAAAATCTAAATGGGCTCATGACCATTCAATACCATGAAAAAGGCAACAAGTGAACATAATAGCTACATCTGTTCTACTTGCACTGGCATGTTATACATATATAAAATCGGTCTGGTTGGGAACATTCTCTGGTCCCAATGTACAGCAGCAGCCCTTCATGGATGGAGCTGATATTCAAGAGTATGATATATGGTAAGGACACTCAAATCTGGGCCTCGTGGCCAGTAGTACTGCTGGCTTTCTTTTCTACCTGATAGTTAATTCACCGATTAACACTACTGATTGACCAGAGATTTAAGTCACATGGGGTCCCAGGTTTAAATCAGTCCTGATTAGAGGGGAATAATTAAAACCAGCAGTACCTCTGCTATCAAAGGCCAGATTTGAGTATCCCTGATATATGCTCTATGGCAAGTGTATCTAATCTTATCAGAAAAGAGCCGGCATGGGGGCAGGTTTTTGTGATGATTAGTTAATTAGTTGAATCGGGTGTCATAGTGCTGGGATAAAACAAAAACCTGCACCCACACCGGCCCTTTCCGGATAAGATTGGACACGCTTGATATATGGCGTCTTAAACTAGAAACACACAAGGCGCAGCAGTATAACAGTGTCATTTAATTACTGGATATGTTATTCATGTAAACAAGCACAGGGCCGAAGTCTGCCTCGGGCCAGTGTTATCAGAACGAGGCAACAATATCTGTACAAGCAACCATGCTACGATTTAAGCCTTGTCATAAACATAATACTTAATCCCCAAAGAGTCACACGGGAAGTAAAATACAGAGTATTTCAGCATGAGGCATAGAGACTGCACTTTTTGTTTGCATAGAGACTGTTTTTTTTGTTTGTCGTTGGCCAAACATTATATAGCCTGAGAGGAACATGAGCTTCAGCATTCTTGCTTTACTTTACCTGGCTGTTGTAATTCAAGGGGTTGTATTCACTGCCTTTGAACATCTTGCAAAGCTCCATGAATTCCCTGTGCATAGCAGAGACCTGCTCACTGTACACTTTCCCTTTGATTCCCCCGAATTCTAGTTTCTCCAACCTCTGGAACTCTAGCATGATGGTAAACAGGTCCTGGAAGTCATCATTCCCAACAAACACGCGCACACACACAATGCACATATGAATGCACATAGACACAAATATATCCATGCACGTACACACATTTGTACATACACAGGCATATCCATATAGACAAGGCTAAATGAGGTCACAACAAAATTAACCGTGTGTTTAAGTCAGTGTACAGAAAATGTTCTTTTGGTTTACACAAATAATTGTACTATAATACTCAAGAGTATCAAGCATGTCATAAAAGGGATAGTCATTTTAGATACTTTTACTTAGATACGTTTCTGATTACTTGCCAGTTTCACAATGGCTGGTACAGAGGCACTCTTAGGTTTGTGGTTTAAAGCAAAAAAATACACTTCAAGTAACTCAAAAAAAGTTTGTACAGCAACGTCATGTTTCCTTTCCAGAGCCTGTACGTAATATGAACACATTATAATTGTATAGTGTTTTTCGCAACACAAGTACAACCTGTGGAAACATAATGTTGCTGTACAAGCTGCTTTGGAGTCACTTGAAGTTAATTTTCTTGCTTTAAACCCTGAGTTTTCAACAGGGGCGATTGCAATCACAACCCACCCCCGCCCCCAGTCCGTGATTGCAATGCCTCTATACCTACCATTGTAAAGCCAGTAGGCCGTCAGAAACTGGCCGTCAGAAAGTGAACTATTCATTTGAAATAGAACTAGCATTAAGGAAACAGACTTGTTGACATATTTCACTCGTAGATTGTGCGGCCATTGCAGGTGAGGCCTCACCTCCACCTGCAGGAGACGTGTGAGGAAGTGGTCAAAGCGTGCAAACACCATGGAGGAGGGGAAGTCCCAGGGCAGATACCCTTCTCCAGAGTTCACATAGTTGGGCAGCTTCTCTCTGTACATCCAGAAGGTCTCCTTAACACAGCGGAAAAGCACCACTGCTACGTGCACCTGGTCGAGGGCCTCTTCTGTCTCCGTCTTCAGCAGCTCCTCAGGGCTCAGGAACACAGTGGACTGTATGGCGGATGGTGGGGCCAAAAAGAACTAAGGTTAAATCTAGATCACGAACAACTGAATGGAAGGTGATTCAGGCTTTGCACCAAAATCTTTGCATTTTAAAACAATTTTGTATCGTGTGAAGAGTCTGTGTGTGTGTGTGTGTGTGTGTGTGTGTGTGTGTGTGTGTGTGTGTGTGTGTGTTTGGAGAAGGGACAGAGCTCTAAACTGTTACTTTAGCCAAAAAAGGTCAGCATCAATGCAACATACTCCATCAATTTTGAGAGCTGCACAATACCACATGCAGGAGTACGCAGTTGAGTACGGCCCACCACTTCTTTACAGTCTGAGTCTGAGGTTTCAGCTACTGTGCCAGAGGACTACGCAGCTAGTGACTGTAGACCACCGGCACTCAACTGACTAGAGTCATTAGCGAGCAATTAGGTAGACAAACTACAATGCCGTTAGATTACATTCAATTTTGACCCTACTTTTAAACACATTGGTCATTTTAGCTCCATCCTCTGTTAAACGGACAAAGTGCTTTCCCTGGTGAGATACCTGCTGGATGAAAAGGTTGCAGAGTTCCTGCAGGAGAACCACGATGCGTGCAGGAGATCGGTAAGAGTTGCAGTGTGACCAGACAAGGCAGATCATGTGGAAGAGTGGGGCAACGAGAGGCTGCAGACCCTGGAACTCCTCCTCCTGCAGCTGGGACAGCAGTCTACCTAGTGGGCGCAGGTGAAGTTCCACATCCTGGGACTCCTGCAAGGCTGAGTTACACAATCACAATCTTACCCTGACAAATGCTTCAAAAACTAGTTGTAGAACACTCACAAATCCCATATGTTTTTAGCAGTGCAGAGCTACTAAAGGGAACATCAAATAAAACTATGCAGATCATAGCTACGTAATTAACCACCAGGAGCTGTACGAATTTGTATGATGCAATATTAACATCATAATGAAAATAACATACAAATTCCTTTTTTACAATTGCATCTCCAGGTCTACAACATTGAAACTGCCTTTTAATTGTCAAAGTTCTTTATTAATATTAATATTATGAAAAACCTGGAAACCTAATGTCTGAAACTGTCACCCAATGAGATACATTAAGTCTCAGTCTACAGTAAAGTCTGAACTTTGTAAGAGATATTCCTATGCCTCGCTTACCATCAAACACATCCTGTATTGTTGTTTTGAATGTTGGGTAATAGCTGCTCTCAGTCATTTCCAAGACTTTCCTCATTTTCTGTACAACAGGGCTTTGAAGCTGAAACAAAGGGTATTTGCTAACCATTCATCTTGTGAATTGTGGAAAACCATTGTCCAGCCTGAAGCTAACAGCACTACTATCCTTATCTTTGAGAAATGGCTATATTGATTTCTTACACAGCATTATGAGTTCTTAAACGTATGACATTAACAAAAGTAACATACAGGCACATAAACACACACTCACCCATGTGCGCGCACATACACACACACACACACACACACACACACACACACACACACACACACAAAGCATTGTTTACATTTTAATTTGGATCTTTTTTTGGACCCACAGTTTGTGCCTGGATGTATATACCTGCTCATATATGCTTTGCATGTTCTCCTTCCGGGATTTCCAGAAGTCTAGCTCAGTGCTCGGCCCTGGGTCCAAACCCTTCAGGAGAAATCTGGCTGAATCCTCTTTCAGGACCTCTCTGATCTGATGGGTCCAGCTGATAACCATAGTCTCAATAGCATGAACCATTGTCCGGTCATAGCTGTCTTGCCTGGGTGGTATGACAAAAACTTGCACTTAATCCTAACTTACATCTCTGTACAATATACAAAAGAGTTACATTGTTTCAAACACAACATTATCAAAACATTTACGCAACTGCTTAACTGATAAGGTTGTGTTAAGAGACCAAAGAAAACATGTTTCTCAGTGCTAAGGACAAATCACAGTTGGATTAAATAGAGACCAACCAACTCGCATTACCATACACTGGCACTTGGTTATCCACCGCAGGCAACATTCTCACATTAATACAACCGGCAATTTTTTCTTACATATTGATGCTGGTCTGTGGGTTGCCTTCAATTCTGGATGTTACAGCGGGAATAGGAAGAACAGTTTTCCCAGAAAACCGGCCCCTCACAATCAGCACCTTGTTCTGCAAATTCTCTGTATGCCAACTGACATCTTGAGATATCAAATGAGGCCAAGTCCTGTGATTCCTTGTGTTTGACAGAACTGGAACAACTACCTTGAGAAAACAAATACATAATTGCCCATGAAACAGGAATAGCGAACTATCCTGTGTTTTTAAAACTTCAGCAGCCTGCTCTCAACAAGTGCATCCTTTACCACTATTGCACAAATATTGTTATAATATAAATAATAGTATACAATAATATTAATTAAATATGAAAACATTTAACAGATAATGGATTATTTCTGTTATTGTAGACACGAGTAATGTTTGATGTTCTGAATTTGTAGGCTACATTGAATTTGCTACTTCCTCGGCAGAATGTGCTAAGTTTTACCTATTTATACCAGAGTTTTGAATTAGGCCTACCTGCTCCACTGTATTTGATAACTGTTCCAATAGTGACGGTGACAGTATCCCAAAGAGTAAATACTTCTTGTAATTTTCCGTGGGAATGACGGTAGATTGCTTCTTGAGTATATAAATCCCTCTGTTCTTAAAATCAGATGGCACCTAAACAAGGAAAGATAGAAACCGTACACAGAACCTTAGCAAAATTCTGTCACATCTATCACACCGTCCAAGTTGATGTTCTTTGACAAGTGCCTTGGTTTACCGTATCGATCTAAAGAAAGCGACGAACGGGTACAAAATGCAAGTAAGCTAACGTTATACGAGCATTTACTCTCATTGCAGTTTGGTTATTAAAACTAACGGTTACTTAAGCTGATGTTAGCTGCTGATAGGCAGGATTTAATATCAGACTTGTAGGAAATGTTGATTGATAACATTTTTCTGGCTCTAAACTTACGTCTTCGGAAGCAGTTAAAACCCCTGCTGATGTGACACTAAAGACCAGCATCCTGGCATCCTTTTCAAAAAAGCTCGTAAGAACTTTCTGGTTGTCCTCCATTGAAACATATTTCTCCCATCTTTCAGGTTTAAGTTTTAAAATTAGGCAAAGCTTATTTCCAATAAACTGTACTCTTTCGTCATCTGCAAAACAGAAAGCGTCCTCCTCTTCGTCAGACATGTTTTTTTTGTTGATAAATTGTTCAGTAAATCACAAGTTCTTGGACGCACAGAGGAAACATTAACTCTTCGCTATTGCTGTTTTTACAAAGTCCATCTCAAATGAACATTGCATTTGAAAACCTGAATAATCGCTTTATTTTGATTATACTACGGTGTTTTGTACCAGGTTTGAAGCTGCGAACTACTGTGCTCTGCACGAGTTGTGGTAATAGCAAGATTTAAGCTACTGAGTGGGTTTGGGGGCGGAGTAGCGTGCTGTTTCCATGGTGACGAGTGTAACTATTTGGCTTTATCTCGTCATGCCTAGAGAGAAGGGCGCATCAGTCACCCAAATAAACCATCTACAACCTCTAATTGAAAACCTGTCGTGATGTGGTTCGCAGAAAAACCCTCGTTACCACTTTCATCGTGCTTTATTTTTCCAAAGGCAATTGTAAACTCTGTAGTACGCGTTTTGTTACTTGTCTACTTTGCAAAAATGGCACATATTGCCTACAAAGCGGTTTCCTATTTAAATGTGCGACAGCATGGGTGTCTACGACCCTTGTTTTGACTTTTGACAGAGACTGAATTCCTTCACATGGTACATCAGATAGATTTGTATGCAATTTCCAATGCTGTCGGCCTCACCTGTATTAGTTTCTCATACTAAATTGTATCATACAGTGAGCTAGCTACCCATATGCAAAAGGTCTGTAAAAATCCTATAAAAATTACATAATTGTATTAAGGTGACGTGTCACTGCTAGCATGTCACCATAAAGTAATCTGAAACACGATGACAAATGTTGAACAAGTCACACTTCATATGGGTATTTTTAAAAACTGTAGGCTACACTTGCAAAACTATCAGAAGATGTTGATGATGGAATTTCAATAATATCCTTCTTTGACATTATAATAGTTACACATAAGCCTAATAGATTTCAGGCACAATAATGAGCACAGATGCAACAAACCAGCCAACAGAGCAAGAACATACAAGAGAATTACATATTTATTCACTTTGTCACTTTGAGTGTTATGCAGACAACCTTTTTTTTTTTTTTTTAATTCACAAAACACCATTGTACAAATTTGTTGGTTTAAAAATGTCAATAGACTGCAGCCTTTGAGGCATGCCTGGCAAAAATACATTATTAAACATCATGGTGACACAAAGAAATGTTTTATAAAAAAGATTTACAAATGAGATGCCACTAGAAAATATTAAACAAAATCGTTTGTCACACAAAATGTTACCCAAAAACTTTTCAATTGTTTGGTATCAATTATTCTTACTTTTAAACATTTTCAACATTGGTACTGGAAAAACTTTGACAAATTGAGATGCTGTGAGTACACATATAAAAAGACCACAATGTTTAAAATAATGAAAAAAGCATTACAATAAACAGAAAAGGAAACATGCTGCACATAATCTCCTGAATTCATCGCTTACTATACACCATAGCTTCTTCAGTTTGCAAAGGCAAGCCTTAAAATAAGGAAATAAATAAATGAGCAATATACAGGTATTTACTGCTGCCATAATATAAACAAAACTGAAAAAAGATACCCAACACCTAGGACAACACTGGGACAATATTTCATAACATCAAAATTACAAAATTAACTGCTCTACAACAAAGCAAGACAAGTGGCGTTGATATTGCAACAGGAAAAAGGAATGCAAAGAAAAAACTAAACTTTAAAAAAAAAGTTTACTCCAATGTACAGTACATTATTGCACTCCTGTGTCCTTGGGTATCCAAGGATGTGGTTTAGCTGCAGTTTCTTTAAGAATTGGGCACTATACAACATCTCTTAGAAGACACAGTAGTGGACTTGGAAAGCTACCTCACAACAATTAAATCAGCTATAAGAAGGCCCCTTCTGCAAATTGGGGAGCCATGATTGAACCTGTTTCTGCAGTATATATTAAGGCATTGTAGTATACACCAAGTCATTGAGTAGGTCAACATGAATGTAAATAAAATGTACACATATGTGTATGTATAGATATATTATTTTCTTATGTATCTATAGACATATACATATATTTTACTGAGCTCTTTGAGACAAAAAGAGAGCATGTTTTCACATAACAAAAAAATTAATTTATTTAATAATGTAAACATGATTCCAAGAAGATTGTCTTAATAGTATCACTTTCTCTAAATGTATCAAGTGGTAGAAAGCTATTTTTAAATAAATCATTCAAACATCAGAGATTCTGGAAATGTAAGCATTGTTAGTAAAATTTAGTTCATTTAATATGTGCTTCTTGTTGTTTCAAACATGAAGATTTCCTTAAATAAACAGGAAAAAATGAATTACTTAATCACCTCTCAGTAAAAAGAGATTCAATCAAATATATTTTGCATCCTTTTAGAGCTGCATACTCATAATTTCTCTGAAGGACAAAAGCGTAAATTCAATTTAACCACAATGTGCTTTGTACATAACTTTAAAGAACTATTTTAGGCATATTTTTTCATTGCTTAAAATGTTTCCTTTTTCATTTCTGTGACCATTCAGTACATGATTCTATTTAAGTAATAAAAAAAGGTAACAACTGCAGTGTTACTTTTCAAGGTTTATGACAAATTGCACTGTGGTTAAACTGAAAATAGGCCTGAGTGTTTTGATAATTTTTCTTTCTTTTAGATGAGAGAAGAATCACAGATTTCATTCTCATAGGACATAAATATTCATCACATTAATGCCCATGGCTTGGAATGAATAGTAAAATCTTGCTTGACTATCTCCCACTGCCCTGTGTGCTCACTTCTCTGTACTTACGCGTCACTTTAATCTGTCCAAATGTTTCAACTGTCCTTCTATACCTGAACCATTCAACCTGACCTATGGCCAGATTCACTGCACTGTTTGTCCCTTAGACATTAAAACTGAAATCTTTTTTTAAACTGAAGTCAAAAGCAGAAGTACATTCTGTGCATAGAAATAGATTTACTTTTTTCCTCCATAATTCGTTTCTAGTGGCATTACTCTTTATCCTTAAACCTTCTCGTTGTGCTTATTAGACTTAGACTAAACATATTTTTGTGATTTAATAAATAGCACTTTTTCAAGCACAGGAAATTTCATAACCCTTGACTCTTAATACATAATAACAATTCTGATGTGCAGATATGTCTGTTTGTTCAGTCCATTGTTTATCTAGAAAGGTATGCAACCAGTATGTGCAAAATATCAAATAATGCCCTGGGGTGGGCAGGGGGTGGCATTTTAAAACTCTTCCTCCATGTTATTGGAAGTGGCAGGCGTGGCTGGATTGGAATCTTGGGAGAGGGACGCCACGGTAACAATCCTTGGTGACCCTAGCACCTCGTTTACTGTGGCCTCCATGTCCTCGGTGGTGACGATAGCCAGGGCTGCTCCACCTTTTTTGTTCTGGTGTGTTTTAATGTGCTTGGAGAGGTGGTCACTCCTCATGAACCTCTTAGAGCATTCTGGACATTCAAACCTCTTCTCACCTGTTATTAAGTAGAAAACAGTCACCTGTATCCCCTTGTCACTATATGGGGAAACCAAAAATTCTAATTCTGGAAAAAGTATAAATATTGTGATTATTACAATATCAGGTTAACCATAAATGGGTGTTCTGTGGACAAAAAGTGTCCTTAAACTGAAATGAATGTGACCTAAAAACAATTTTTGTGACTGCAAATCTAACAATATTCCATCAATAATAGAAGGGACCTAGCACCTGGATGGCACTGAAAGATAGCCATTCCATTATTTACACTTCTCTGGTTTTGGAACAGAAAAGTGTTCCAAAAAATATTATTGCATAATTTTACACACTCATTTCTGGCAGTTGCATCATGTTTGAACTCTCAGAATTCTGACTGACAAAAAGGTCAATATTTTCACCGGGCTAGACTAATCCCACATTCTAGTTTTAAGACCCAAATTATTGGTCAATGTTTTCAACAGCTTCTGAAGAGTGACACTTAGTGATACTGCAATCGCTTTTCTAAGCCCTTTTTTACAGCTTCAATTTGAACTTGGAACCGTGGGTAGGTGTGGTTATATGACGATGATGCCACAAGGTCATATTATGAATATTCATACAGTTAATGAGTGAAAGGGTGTGTCTTGGTGAATTGACTCAGCCCCCTTCCCGCTCTCTGCAACTGAGCTCTCAGCTAACTTTACTAGCCGAGACTCCACCTATTTTTATGCTAAGGATTTCGGGACGTCACAAATCCCCGGAAATGCAGCGCATGATAAACCGACACAGAAACTCAGACGACACCCACTTCGGATTTTCGGATAAAAACGGTTGTGTATGATCATAGTCTAACCCATAACATCGGTTTTCAACGCGAAAAGTCGGTTTTTGACTGCAGTATCACTTTAAGGCTCTAATCTGACCCATTATTCCACTTTAGGCAGCATCAAACAATAATTTAATAGCGACAGGGCAATTAGATCACTTGGAATCAGTGGTCAAGAGACATCTGTTTTGATTCCAAATATATATTAATTTTAAAGATATAATTCAATTATATACAGGGACTATGCATTTATCAAAGGTGTGACATACATTTTTAATATTTAAAAATATTAATTAGCTCTTTTTGGTGGTTGGTACTTGTGCTTGTGCTCCCTATGGATACCGCCTCACAGAACTGCAATCAATAAATGATAACCACATAACTAGCACAAACTATTTGGCTGAAGTGGAGATCGAGGTCAAAAAATAAAAATAAAATAAACAAACATTTTTTGCGAGTCTACTGTTTTGCTCACGTGCAAACACTGTTGTCTATATTCTAAAGCTCCCTTTTGCCATCTCTACTGCCACGCTTAGTTGTGTGTGTCCCTGTCTTTCTCACCTGTATGTGTCCGGCGATGACGTTGCAGCTCGTCGCTCCTGGTGAACCTCTTGCCACAGAAGATCCAGTTGCAGACAAAGGGTCGTTCGCCCGTGTGCCAGCGCAGGTGTGCCCGCAGGTGTGATGTCTTCCCATAAACCTTCCCGCAGCCCTCAATATGACAGATGTGTTGCTTCTTTTTCCCTGGCTCGCTGTTGTTCCTGGCGGAAAACACCTAGTAAGCACACGTAGAAAACATACGTGCGCACAACAATGCCAAAAGCTCCCAACAGCTGTTAGCCACTTCAATAGTGACAAGGCAAAAAGAGAAAGATTTTTGACTGACTGTTAAGTGTGCTAAGTGCGCTGTCATGTTCATATTTTTTCTAGGAAAAATGTATGAGAAGGAAAACAACAAACATGCATTGCATTGCATTCACATGGCCTTACAGTGTGATAAACCCGTCTCCTGCCAGACAACCAAAACAGGCCCAGACAAAGGCCCAAACCCCAAGGCTCATTAAGGTGCTCCAAGCTCACTGGAAGTCCACCTGAATTTTCTAACCAAATTGGACAACTCTTCTGCTTTCACAAGGTACAGTTTTGCTCTGCCAAGCTAGCTTGCTGTTTTGAAGAAGGTTATGAGACATCTGCAGTGGCACCAGACATCAATTTACAGCTGATGCTGCCCAGGCATTTATATTACATGGATATGTAAATTTCATAATGTGCACTATTAACTGTTCTGCATGAAAATAAATCACTGGCTAGCTAGGGTCTGCCCACTTCAAGCATCTGACCGTAAGCTAAAATCTCACTGCGATATTGAGGATAGCCGATGCAATATTGACGACCTTATTTCTCACAGGTAAGATTGATGCTGGGCAACCACCCATTTTCAGCATTTAAATGGTCAAAACTATACCCCCTTGTTGTCTTAAGGTCCATAGAACACATTACTTCTCTTCTCTGTGTCTGAGAAAAATTGTCTCACTGTCCGGTAAACCACAGTCACCAGGCCAAGGAAGGTGGGACTCTAAATATGGGCATAAACGCCCTGCACTTTTGGTGGATGAAGAGTGAGGTAGAGAAAGTAAATCTAGGTGGTTTACGATAGCATAAGACTATATTTTATGTTGTAAAAGACATGGCACTTGGGCGTGAGAAAGCTCATTTGCCCGGAAAAGCTCAAACAAGCGTAAATTTCCTCTTCAAGTCGCGATGTTTCAACTCTAGTTGAGATTCTCCATTAATTTCAACTGGGCTCTCTAGGGGGCGTGGCAAAGCATGCACATCGGGTACGTCACAGCCCAGCCGCTCAAGAAGCCTGCCTGCCTGCTCTGTTCTCAGACACAGAGAAAAGTAGGAATGTGTTCTATGGACCTCAAAACAACCAGGGGGGTATAGTTTTGACCATTTCAATGCTGACAGGCATTTCCACGTTTTCCTAAGTGTTTATGTGCACTTGTGTAAAAGTAGCCTACTGTAAACTTATTATATTATTGTATTATACTCTGAAGCGACAGAACCTCTGTATTTATTTGACCCCAATTAACTATTTCTCTCAACAATATACAGTGAACAGTGAATTTATTTTCATTTTAGTTTTCAACAATTCAGGCGCTTTTATCCCTACTTTATCCCAATTTGGAATGCTCAATTTTGTGTGTGCATGCACAATACTGAAACCCCCTCAATGCCAATTGAGGAAAGTGCAAACAAGCATGCACTCTCCTCTGAAACAAGCATGCACTCTCCTCTGAAACAAGCATGCACTCTCCTCTGAAACAAGCATGCACTCTCCTCTGAAACAAGCAATGCACTCTCCTCTGAAACAAGCAATGCACTCTCCTCTGAAACAAGCAATGCACTCTCCTCTGAAACAAGCATGCACTCTCCTCTGAAACAAGCATGCACTCTCCTCTGAAACAAGCAATGCACTCTCCTCTGAAACAAGCATGCACTCTCCTCTGAAACAAGCATGCACTCTCCTCTGAAACAAGCAATGCACTCTCCTCTGAAACAAGCAATGCACTCTCCTCTGAAACAAGCATGCACTCTCCTCTGAAACAAGCATGCACTCTCCTCTGAAACAAGCATGCACACTCCTCTGAAACAAGCAATGCACTCTCCTCTGAAACAAGCATGCACTCTCCTCTGAAACAAGCATGCACTCTCCTCTGAAACAAGCAATGCACTCTCCTCTGAAACAAGCATGCACTCTCCTCTGAAACAAGCATGCACTCTCCTCTGAAACAAGCAATGCACTCTCCTCTGAAACAAGCATGCACTCTCCTCTGAAACAAGCATGCACTCTCCTCTGAAACAAGCATGCACTCTCCTCTGAAACAAGCAATGCACTCTCCTCTGAAACAAGCATGCACTCTCCTCTGAAACAAGCAATGCACTCTCCTCTGAAACAAGCAATGCACTCTCCTCTGAAACAAGCATGCACTCTCCTCTGAAACAAGCATGCACTCTCCTCTGAAACAAGCATGCACTCTCCTCTGAAACAAGCATGCACACTCCTCTGAAACAAGCAATGCACTCTCCTCTGAAACAAGCATGCACTCTCCTCTGAAACAAGCATGCACTCTCCTCTGAAACAAGCATGCACTCTCCTCTGAAACAAGCATGCACTCTCCTCTGAAACAAGCAATGCACTCTCCTCTGAAACAAGCATGCACTCTCCTCTGAAACAAGCATGCACTCTCCTCTGAAACAAGCAATGCACTCTCCTCTGAAACAAGCATGCACTCTCCTCTGAAACAAGCATGCACTCTCCTCTGAAACAAGCAATGCACTCTCCTCTGAAACAAGCAATGCACTCTCCTCTGAAACAAGCATGCACTCTCCTCTGAAACAAGCATGCACTCTCCTCTGAAACAAGCATGCACTCTCCTCTGAAACAAGCATGCACTCTCCTCTGAAACAAGCATGCACTCGCCTCTGAAACAAGCAATGCACTCTCCTCTGAAACAAGCATGCACTCTCATCTGAAACAAGCATGAACTCTCCTCTGAAACAAGCATGCACTCTCCTCTGAAACAAGCATGCACTCTCCTCTGAAACAAGCAATGCACTCTCTTCTGAAACAAGCATGCACTCTCTTCTGAAACAAGCATGCACTCTCCTCTGAAACAAGCATGCACTCTCCTCTGAAACAAGCAATGCACTCTCTTCTGAAACAAGCATGCACTCTCCTCTGAAACAAGCAATGCACACTCTTTTGAAAAAAGCAATGTCAAGCAGACGCTTCTTTTAACATCACAGTCCAACAGCTAAACTCTTACAACACTGAATCAGAGGACATTTCAGTGGAGCCTGAGCAGGCGGACTGCGGGTGCCAAACTTAGAGGGGGTTTCTGGGTAACGACGAGAAATGGACATCCTTCCAAATGATATCCATCGCTTCCAGATAGGTGCAACAGCCAATGATTCATCAATACACACCCTGTGGGGCTGCCCGCCACAGCTCTCACCGGCACAGGCCACATTCAGTACCACACCATGGGACCTGTCCACACACTATAACAGTGTCTTAACAGGACGATTGGGGCAGGGTTTGTTTTATTTCTTCATAAACTACACTGCAAACTCCCGTCTCCCTCACACATGTCTAAAATGAACAAAATTGGCTGGTAGGTAGAGGAAATCTCTTGCATGACTGTGTCTCACACAATTTACAGTTGGTAGATGGTACTTTTGAGGTTCTTCTTATGTGATTAAAAATGTGACCGGTGTTTTTGCAAACAAATGTACTTCCCTGTGTAGGAGCGGGTGTACTTGCCTCCCCTCTCCATCGCGGCAGTTTGGGCATGAGCAGGCGACACGGCGGAGCCTCTTACTGGGCTGTCCTTCCTGATCTGAACTGGTTTGGTTCTGTTGGGTGATCTGGTCAGGACTCATGGCAGTCAAGGCTGCATTTGCAATGTTGCCCATGGAAACGGTCACTGGCGTGGGCTGCAGCTTGACTCCATCCTGGCTGTGCTGCTGGCCTGGGGTAAGAGGGGCCATTGAAATGGGAAATCACTTGGAGAGGTTAATAAACTTTATGACAGCTAGAAAAAAGGATCCGCGACGCAATGTTTATGGTACACGGAACTCTTTGTTTAAATGTTAACTTTGGTTCTGAAATGAACAGCACAAATGTATTTTGTGCAGTGCCTGAGATATTGGCCACCTTGTATTCATACTTGCACATTTATAGTGAGTCTCTGCTTTCAGGATTGCAGTGCCTTAACCATAATTCTAGAGCAATCAGAAGTAAGATGTCTGTTTGCAGTAGATCTTCCATGAACAAGGAGAGATTTAGCCCCCACTTCCACACATTGCAGAAAATACTGCTTCGGAACACAGGATGTGACACATAATGACATAATGCTTCTCAACAAGGCTAATCCCTAATTCAGAAGTGCATGCCAAGTGCATAAGTACCAAAAGAACTGTGGATATTTTCTTTGATGAGATGACGTGGTTATTTATCTGTTTAGAATACATATGTTTTTTCTTTCTGATATAGCCTAATTCTGAAGGTTGTCACACAAAACTAACTTTATGCCTGAAAACCTATCAAATGCAGGCAGCTGACATCATGCTAAACACATATAAAAAAACAAGACCTTGTAGATGTTAAAAATCTATGTCAACACTGCAATGTAATGGCAAATCATGAAATAAATTGGTTACCTGTCCTAAACGTTACAGAAAGAAAGGTCTACTACACAACTGTGTGTGATCCAACATTTATTCCTTACACATTGTATCCCCAATCTGTAATTTATATAAAAATATATAAAATATACAGTATATCTTTCATAAATCAATGACGTGCATATACTGGGATTAGAAAAAAACAGAATGAACAGGATATTGTTTTAGTTTAAGCTTGATTAGAGTGCAAAAAAACTAATACCACATTCTGTCAGATTTATGGCAACTTTATATGCAAAGCTGCATTGATGATCTACAACTGAAAACTGTCATTTAACTGCTACAGATGCAAAATGTTTATAATGATAATATACTGTCTCTCTCTCATGCACGTGCAGATTATCAAACCATAAATGAAAATGGAAAAAGGATCATTATAAAATGACATTGTAGTACCATTAGAGATAAAGGAATAGCTCACCTTGCACCCCTGTGATAGTCACAGGGACTCCCTGAACTTGAACCCCCGCAGCACCGAGGTTCGCAATGTTGACAGTCTGAATGTTTGGCACCGAGGTGAGCTGTGCAGCGTTGAGCGTGATGGGAGTCCCGCCCAGGGTAATAGGGGCAATTTGGGCGAAGGTACCCCCGCTGGCGTTTGAGGTTACAGGAGTCAAGGTGAGCTGTTGTGGCAGTCCGGCATTTTGAACCTGCAAGTTCGAAAGGCCTTGAATGTTTTGGAGTTGTACCGTCTGCCAGCTGATCTGGCCTGAAGGAGAAAGCGTGGGCGCGCGGATGAAAATTTGCGTCGGGCTCTGGACCGCCTGTAGCTGCACGTTCTGAATTGGCTGTTGCTGTAGCGCCTGTACAGTCTGCCCGGGCTGGAGCTGTATCGCCTGCTGCGGAAGCCCCTGTATGAGCTGCTGCTGGGCCGGGTGAATCTGGATCTGCTGCAGAATAGGCTGCCCCACGAACTGCACGTGCTGGATCTGACCCTGTAGCTCCTGCACAGACTGCACTCCGTTTGTCTGAACTTGATTGGAACTCTGAGATTCGGAATCCGAGGAAAGGACGCTCTGCGACTCCGGCTCCGCTGCGCTGTCAGAAGTGGAGGGGGCGGTACCGAACTGCCCACCTTCTGGCGAGGTCACTACCAGTGAATCGCTGACAGTGGTCGCAGCACAGGTGGAAGTGATCGGGGACTCCGCCACAGTGCTAACAGCACTAGAGATGGGCGTGGACACAAGCTGGTTGCCGTTGGAGACCCCGCCGTCAGTGGGCTGAACCAGCTGAACTGACCCTCCTCCCGCGGCCACGTTGTTGATCACAGGCAAAGCCAAAGTAACTCCGCCTATGTTAATGGGCAACGTGGTCACCACTTGAGTCTGAGCGCCCTGGATTGTCTGTAGCTGCACAGGGAAGGACATCCCCGGTCTAAATTGAAGAGGGATCGACTGGTTCGCCACATTCTGGGTGACAATGTTTGCCGAACCAGCCCTGTTCTGCGTCGCGAGGATTGCCTGATTATTTCCGGCAGGAATTAGTTGAATCTGGTCCGACTGTACGTTAAGAGCAGCATGGTTTGCTGGGCTGAACTGAATTTGCTGGCCGTCCACAGTCTGAATTTGAGGTATCACCTGATACTGAATGCTGCCCGTTGCATTTGGCACGTTTTGCACCTGAATGACTTGAAGCTGTTGTTGTCCTGCAGGCGCATTGTTTGAACCGAGTGCTATAAATTTCCTCGCGGACGTGTTGTCATTTGTGTTGGTTGTGGTGCCAGTCGTAACTGTAACTCCAGACGGTGCGGTATTGTCTTTAGATGAGTTGGGCGACGCTGAAACTATTTGCCATCCGTTCCCTGTCAGCTGCGTCGTGACCAGCTCAAGCTGCTGGGGTTGGTTCTGTAGCTGCAGGAGCCCCTGGCACTGGTCGAGGAGGATCTGTTGTTGTCCGCCAGCCGGACTTTCGCCGGGAGTTCCACCTATTTTGCTACATGTGGCTGCGAGCAGGGCCAGGGGAGAAGGCTGTGCATCCTATCCACAGACAAAACGGACAGCCAATGTGGGCGGGTTTTACGGTATGAGAGTGGGTGTGAATAGCATTTCTCCGAGAGGATAAACATCTTTCACTACACCATATTCCAATGGTTCACGGTTTGGTAATTTACATTTGTGGAACTATGTCGTGCTTAGTGGCTGGTGGGCATGCTATAGCTATCAATGTTAACACCCACACAAACCATGCTCCTAAATGTAAATGATAAAATAACGGAAGCTAGGCTACCTATAGCTTGTTTAATGTGTGTAACATCATCATGTTTTTTAATAGCACATCACACACTGTAACATTTCTATTGTTCGCAAAACGTAGACTACAGAATTCAATCGTAAGCGTAGCCTAACTTACTCTAGTCAAATATTGTATCTACAGGCTAACTACCACATGGACGATAGTCTTAAAATCATGTCATGATACCTCCATCATTTGTAGCTACCGAAAATGAAAGCAGGAAGTAGGCTTCTCATAATTGTATCTAATGTAAGAGAACCGATAACGAGTTCTAAAAATGATAACAATAATAACGGTGTTAGCTACCTGTGATCCAGAAGTTTTGCCTTTATTACCATAATCACCACCACCAGCTGATTTTCCTCCCTCTGTCGCCATCGCTTCCTTCTTTTGATCTGCAAAAGATGCAACGTTTTGCGTAAAATAACGGATGTATTATCTTCATGTCACTGCAGGAGAATATAAATGTTTTAACTTAATATAGTTATGGATATCTGGCTCGCTAACAATCAATAATTTCACACTAGCAAGCTGAATATAACAAATAACCCCATGGATATTAAGTAACCTAACACCCCCAATATGTTGCATCTTTCTGACGCTACAAAAACAAACAGGTTATTTTAAATCATTATAAAAAGTATTTCTTAACGAGATTAATAAAAATACGTTTTAAATGAGGGGAATGCAGAGAGAGGGAGGGGTGGAGACGGATGGGAGGAGGCTAACGTACCACTCATCTCGCATTAATAAAAACGGAGAGGAGTAGCTAGTTCACGAAAAAAGGCCGGACGATGTTGAATCAGAGGCAGTCTGAAGCTCACAGAAGGACGGCCTATTTTTCCACGAATGGCTGCTGCTGGGCTGTGGCGTAGCTCCTCCGGCCGCTATAATCAGATTCCTCTCTCTGCCTAAGGTCCCTCCTGCCAGGAAGGGCGGTGCCAAATGCAGCTCACGATCCAACCCCAAAATAATGCAGGGTATCCGACCGCGACACCTTCCAGTCTAGAGACGCACTTCTTTTACGGTTCCGTTTTTTTTGTATTTAACCCAGTTTATATTGATATAATAGCCTAGTAGCCTATATATCCAAACAGTAAATTACAATTACTATAGGCTATCAGTGTGAAGACCCACCTACCCCATCTGACTAGCTACACTCTAACGGCAACACCCCTTTGAAGCTTTAGGCTATGTGTTGGCTATAACTGCCTTTCATTGTGACTATTTTATCCCTATGTTATGTAGTAGCGAGTGTGCAATTGTAGTGACTGCATACGCACATATGTCATATATTTGATGTAGCCACACAGCTAAAACAATGCTTTTTCTACAATTTCAGATAGTAGATGTCCCTCCCCTATATTCAGATTGGTTACATGTGCGAACGTCTATATGGGAATTGTATTTGGATAGGACTCTCGCTTTCAATGTGCCCTGATAAACAAGGACTACGTTTCCCATGATGCAGCTAAAAAAAGTGAACGTGGTAATCAAGCTTGGTTGAGATGGAGAGTGAAGGGCGGCATTCTATTCTGTGGGGGTTGGGCAAAAGGAAAGAAGAGGGCGGGGTGTATTTTTCTTGTAAATGTATCACTGCGAGTGGTGAGATGCGTTGGTGTCAGTTGTCACAAGACCTGTACCATTTGTATGAAGCTCAGTTGCCAAGGGAGCTCGGGGTTGAGCTCGTAGCTACTCCTAAAGCTCAGGGTTTGCTGACCTAGTTTAGGCTACATTCTAGATCCTGTAATACTCTTATATCTCTCCTCAGGAAAACTATTTTCAGTGTAAAGTAACCTACAATTAAACTAAAATACAACTTTATAGGAATTCTTACTTGATCACAGTCTGTGTAGAATGGCAAGCCCAAAACTATATAGCTTCACGTTTATCCAACAACAAAATTGCCATGCTGCTCTGAAAAAGGGGGATTGAGGTGGGGGGGGGGGGTCAATCATCCAAAATGTACCCCCATTTTGGTCTTCATTAGATGTAAAATGTTCAATTTATTACTTTAGAATACATTTTTTTAAAGTAAAGCTTTGTATTTGCCTCAAATGCACAAGTGTTACAAGAGCAATTTATCTGCATTATACTAACATGTACAGACTTTAGAGCAGGGGTGTCTCCTCCGGTCCTGGCCGCTGGAGTGCCGCGTCTTTTTTTTTTTTTTTTCAGCAAGCACAAAGTATTTATTTAAGTCACTTGGCTAAGAAGTCACACACACACCTTGTCTCAATGCTTTAACTGGGTGCTGATTGAAAGGAAACCACAAATACCTGTAGACACTGCGGCCCTCCAGGACTGGAGTTTGACACCCCTGCTTTAGAGCCTTATAATTATATATAAGCAAAACATTTACATTTGCATATTTAGCAGGAACTCTTTCTGCAGTATGATAGCTGACGTTAGAGTATGTAAAATAAAAGGGATACCACTCAATGTTGGTTTACTGAATGAGTCAGTTTAAAAATCAACTAAATATTTTGGTGGCTTTAGTGCCTATATTAAAAAGTAAACAGACAGATATATGAAGATACAATTTGCTATGTCTGTCTATGAAGGAGTCAGACCTTTATCTTAATGTTATTGTTGCAATAGCAAAAGATGAGGGCTGTCTATTTGCCTCTGACTCAATGCTCTGTATAATACAGTCAACACAACAGACTGACCCACTAACACTGGAGTAGTGAACCTTCAGTGGAGTCTTTGTTGCCACCAGCATATACAGTATACAATATGTATAGTGCCATCATGGCTATTACAAAAACGGACTACAGGCACATAATCTCCACTCCTACAAATAACAAGTTACATTGTGGTATATAGCCTTGACAATAACATGTTTATTTTTTATTTTTTATTTTTTAAAGGCTACTAGATGACACTGTTCCAGTGTATGGATGGACTACACTGTCCGGAAAATGCCAGCCCAGACTGCGGCTTGAAGCTCTCCAAGGTGATGCACAATGGGCTCTAGGATAGGAGAGTTTCGGTTGGCTGTGAGGACAGTGTCTCAGCGTGCACGAGCGACCAGGGCTGGTCAATCAGGTGCCCGCAAGTTGGTCTGTTGAGCTGCACATAGAGTGTTGCATTCCTCCAGCTCATTTCTGTGCGAGCCAGACTTTTCAACTGCAATGTGATAAGAAGTGGCCAGAGGTGTAAAATCCAGGTTCAGAAAGTAAAAGTTCTTCTCAGTGTTTGGTTCACCTGGATTTGCTCATTAGCACAATTCTTCAGCCTGGAGCTAGAACTAATTAGTAAAATCAGCTGGCTCAGTTCATGGGTGGCAGAAACACATGGCAAGACTTTTCTTTTCTGACCCCTGGATTTAGTACCTCTGGAAGTGGTGGCTGATTCCGAGTTCTTCAGGGGATGTGCAGTGCAGTCCGGAATCGATAAAGGAGGCTGCCATGAGAGTTGCAGTCTGAGCATGATGAGAAATTAAAGTACTCATTCTTGCATGCATTTTAATGGTGGGAAACATGGACGTTTGCTTGGCTTTACAGCTATCTCCAAGTTAGTGTCATCATGAATGAAAACATAAATCTTATGAAATGTAAATCCAGCCAAATATGCCTGTCCATCTGCAGCTGGGATCTCAACATGAAATTCTGGAGAGCTACAGTGTCTGCTGGTTTTTTGCTGTGTCCCTGCACTTGAGTGTTTAAATAAAGTTGTTGGTTGGCTAAAGAGTCATCACACCTTCTTTCCAATGCCTGAACTGAAAGGAAAAACTGTCTGAAAGGAAAGCACAAAAACATACAGACACTGCAAATTATTGTATTAGCATCAATGGTGAAAATGGCGATGATGTTTTAATTAGTGTACAATGTAGACTCACTCAGAGCTTAATAAATCAAAAGAATCCCATCATTGTGGTCTACAGTAGTGGTCTTCTGTAAGAGGACATGTCACTGGAGTGTTATCATGGTTTTTCCAAAAAAAAAAAAAAAGGTGTTGCGGGTACTATTGCCAAAATAGGTCAAATTCAATGACTCATAGAGACTGCTGCTTCTTAATGTATCAGAATGAAATCTGGACAGTTTGTTCTGAAAAATTTGATTGGCTTACTGCCTTCAAGAAGACTGACCAAGAAGTATTGAATGTCAAAGTAATGTGTTGAATGAAATATTGTTTTCCAAAAACCCAAAAGTCATAGTCCCTCCATTAGATCAAATTTTGTGCTGTAATTGCTCTTTATAAACATTTGACATTAAAAAAATTTTAAAGCAAAATTTCCAGAATTACATACATTTAAAAAGACCCAATAACAATAATGTTTCTTGGTGCTTTGCCCCTAAAATTAGCAAATTATGGTGATGATGATGATTCACCTATAATATAATAATAGTAATAATAATAATACATTTAAGTTGAAGGAAGATAAAAATGCATATGACAGGTGGGCATGGGCACGATCAGAAAAAGTTCGACTTCACGTAGCCTAGCCTATGTAGGCCTAATTTATAAGCATTTTAAAGAGTTCCCTCTGATTAAATCGTTAATTGTTATGTCGTATGATTGTGATATTGCAACCTCTTATTTGTACAATCCTCATGTGTAAAGGAATGGACCTTGTGATCAGTATGTGTAAAATATAATTATTTTGGAATCCCTCCCACCACTTTCACTTGATCCCTAATCAGAAGCTGTTGCTAAGCAACAGTTTCTAGGAGGACTGCCATAGTTAAACCACATTCTTTAGTCTAAAGAATCTGCGGTTACACTCCGTTCTCGGAGGAATAGCTGCGTTGTGCACGAGGGCAGCAAGATGAAATCTATAGACCCACGACGATATATAGATTAATAAAGATCAAGATGGGACGTCTATACTCTGTTTCATACCACTTTTAATGTTTCATTTTCAACTCGGCGTGTTGAGCTCCGGGCTACCATCCTTAAAATCTGTTTAAATTTAGGAGGCTGTCCAGTGGGCTAGTGGTAATTTTCCAGGCAACAAAATGTGCTACTGAAAATGCATTATTTTTTTCTTTCTTTTCTTCGACAATTCGGCTTGATATGGATTTAAATTGTAGCCTATCTGGATGCAAGAAAGCAAATAAACCAATCATTAACATAACATGTAGGTAACAGAAAACCAACTAAGTAATTTAGTTGTTTGCTTGATTCGAAGGGGAACGGTTTTTTGTTATCGCCACAATTGAGTAGCCTACACATCAGAAGGTGATTTTGTGTCTCTTCAGTATGGACCATTTGCCATTTGTAAACGAGTTAACACTACACGCCTGCCCTCTAGCGGTTATTAAGAAGACGCGCATGCATCTAAACGAGGAAGACCCTGGACTGGGCTGAGACAGCGCCTGTCATGTTTATCAAAAATACTGCTTTGTTGTGAATTTATAGCTGTGAACTAGTCTAACCCTAATGATTTCGTTGCTAAAAGTTTACAGGAATGTTAATTCCAGAGGTTCTGTACGTAACGGAACACTCCTGACTAGAGATTCTGGTCGAGAATCGCCATCACGACCACATCCAACTCGGTTATTAATAAATCACTTTACATCAACAATAGGAAACTATTTCCAAATGAAGGATTGTACAACCGTATGCTTAACAAGCCTTAAAAACCGACAACTAAATTATTTTCACCTTAACTGGAGTGAATTTTTAAGAGTGTAATTTAATTTTGTGACAAAAACAAGTAAACATACTTGTTTTTGTGTTTTGTTTTGTTTTGTTTTATGTTTTATGTTTTATATTTTATTTTATGTTTTATGTTGGTTTATGTACGCACCAATAAACCACAGTAAATTCCTTGTATGTAAATACTTGGCGAATAAAGGGATTCTGATTCTGATTCTGATATCTGGAAACTGAAATATAGGGCCTAGTGATTTGGTTAATTTCAGAGAGAGCAGAAATGTGGACAAGGTGTCCAGCTAAAATGAATAAATCTTTGTTATATTATGGTAAAGTTAAGGGTACATTTAGAATAAATCACCATAGCTGTTAGATTGAACGTACCCCTAAAATGTTGCCACTTTTTCATTTGTGAACATGAAAATAAGTAGGCTAGCATACGCTACGCTACCACTCACTACCTGAGGAGGGCGATCCGTTGTTTTTTTGAAGAGGGTTTTAAAAAAGCAGAAATTCAACCAGCAACATGCTGATCATACAAATCAATCAAATTCTGTAGTCAACAAAAACCATTTTAAAACATCATATTCATAGTATACAACTGACAGGGGCCCCAGCTCTTCAATTCACGTGCGTGTGTGTATACTATATATATATGGGCTAAATGTAATAGCAATTTTTTTACACTAGAGATTTTTTATGTGGCTAGAATTTTCAGGGTTCATGTGTTCAGGTATCAACAGCAAGTAATTAGGCTGCATATCATACCACAACAAATACATTACAATGACGACGGGAAACGGTCTAATTAATCACAAAATTTAAATGCCTTAAAGATGCAACGGAAATATATAAGCCTATTCAGTAAAATAGTTAATATATTAAATTATTGTATACTTATAGCTTGGTCATATTTACATTAATAAATGTTAATGTAAATTAATTAAGTAATTAAAAAATAGTAAGTATAGAATATAAGTATATAAATCTTCCGCCTGGATACAACTTATCGTGCACTTCACGGGAGAAACTTTTAGGCTATACTTCAAACCCGCTTCAACTGAAACAGCGCTCCCAAACTCCGCAGCCTAGCCCTATACGCATTTGCCATGATATGGAGGTGCTTCTTGGGGAAAGCAAATTATAAAAAGTCACCCAAAGCACAAGAATAACAGAAATAATAATAATAAGATTTCTGGACTACTTATACTTCTACTACTACTAATAATAATAAGGTTATTGGTCGTACACACCCATAAGGCCGAAGCGACTTCAAATGTATTCATAACATAGCATTCCTACTTTCAAAATTAATAAAGGACCCCCAAAAAATAAAAAAACTACAATTGCATAGAGAAGCCTCCTAAATAACATCATCCCAAACGAGGAAATATACTTCCAAGACACATTTTTAAAACCTCTATGAAACTGAATGCGTATTTTTACGTGTTAACGGTTTATTCGATATTTCTGTTCTTTTATCTTACAGAGATGACTGCAACTGGAAGTTCATTTAACATCAAAGATCATCGCGGAGACGCAGCTTGTTACTTGAGAGGGATGGCGATAATCCCACGGATGTAAACTAACAAAGAAATCATGGGAATTTCGTTACGACAGAACAGCGTGCTACAGCCGGGTACACAGCACTGTTATGAGGCTCCCGCGGTGTTATACAAGCTTCAGAAAGAACAAATTTGTTATCCTACACCCGAGGGCATCTGCTGACGGATGTTTTCTTCTGAGTGGACGTGAGGAAGCGAGTATTCAACAGAAGGTGCTTATCTCGCTATGCACTTGTTCTGAGTGTTCACCGGTTAAAACTTGACGGATTTAAGTATTAAATTACCATTGTCGTTTAATCCGATGCTATTTATTTTTGCTCAAATAGACAGGGGAACGCCACTCTGAGAACATATGCCCCCTCTATTGCTTTTTGACAGATGGATAAAGCTTTGCTAAGCCGACTGAACATTTTTCAATTTATGGACTTTTTCGCACCTAATATTCCATAACAAAGCTTCGTCCAATTCATGTCACAAAAATAAATGAATAAATAAATAAAAATACAGCTTTGTCTAAAGTGTAGCTCCGGAATGTACAGATTTTCTATTAAATAATATATATATAATGTTGTAGCTAAGCTAGCATTTGAGAAACCAGTTTTAAAACCTGTTGATAGCAAATGATGAGCCTACATTTTGAGGACTACATGATTTAATTAACTAATGTAATGTGCTCATGCGATAAAACTCTATAAGAAAAGAGGGTATAAAAAAGTGCGGAAGTCACAGAACAATGCTCGCAAGAAGAACATATTTAAAAAATAGTATAATTGCTGCAAATCCACTTTTTATGATGGAGGATAATAAACAATACATTGAAAGCATTGGTCATTTACCAAATTCAAGATCCATTCAGAAATAATGTGATTGTGAAATGTGATTTTTAAAATCTCTGTTGTTTAAGTATTTTGTTGTTTAAAGTACGCAACAGGTCAACCTTTTCAAAGGAAGAGGTGGTCATGTTGATCAGAATGGTAATAGCCTGCACATTTTCAGATCTGTAACACACACTGAATATTAATGGCGACACACCAGCAAGAGAGAGGCCTACATTGTGGCAATGTAGTGATTATCTTGGCACAAGGGGGGTGTTAGCTTTTCCCTAGTGGTGCGTGTGTGTGTTGTTGGGGGGGGGTCAAGGAGGGGTACAGACCAGACCCTGAAGACCCTGCAGGAGATCCTTGGGGGCTGGCTGGCCACTTGTGTCTGAAGGGCAGGTTTATCCCACTTAATAAGCGTCCATAGAGATTGGTACTGCCCTCGTGACGAGAATGCCTACTGGGGCCGTGGAGGAGAAAATCGTCTCCTGTGGTAAATGAAGTGTAGCAAAAGGGCACAAAACGTCTGTCAATCAGCCTTAGTCTGACGCGGTTTCCTTTATTTCATATCTGGTGCGCAATTATTCACTGCGTAATACCGGCTATTTTTTATGCATTTCAGCTCAGTTTGTACATTTCTGTGACCCTAGGAAGGATAAAGGACTGAACTTAAGGATGAAGGGCTGAGAAGACTCTCCGTATCACCAAAACATGCAGACCCCGTTAGAGCGCCTGTACTCATTTAGTGATCCATAGGTATGTAACCAACACTGCGCTCACACCCACCTCACTTCTCATTTTGAGTTTTCTCACCGATGGACGCATAGTACAGGAACCAACATAATGTCACAGCTCTGAGTAGCATGGAGATGCTAAATGAGGCCAGTGAGAGAGCTGCATGTTTTTCAGCTTCACACACTGCCCAGGTTTCTGGAATACTTTGTTTGACTTTTGTGAAATTTGTGGGAACGTCCTTAGAATCAGCAGCCTGCTGAAAACGCGGTGAGCTTTCGTGTTGTTGTATGTTTTTCTGCTGCGTTTCAAACGTGTCCATTTATGTAGTTGGCAGAGCTGCCGACAGTTTGGCCTGCTGCAGTGCATCCTGGGGCAGCTGTTGTTCCTTGGCTTTACAGATGACGGTGTACAGCATGTTTCCGCGGCTGCCTTCCGCAGGGCCGCGCGCAGCATTTTGTCGAGGCGTGCGTTCTTTTGAGCCCCTGCTCTCCACACTAGCCTCTAAACGCTCCCGCTCATTTGGGTATTCTGCTCACAGAGGGTGATTTATGGGCCTGTGGTCTGGGGCTCAATGCTGGGGAGATCGCAGGTGTTCTGAAGTCCAGTAAAGTTTTAATATGCACACCCCATGGTCGTGGGGAGAGATGTATGTAAGGATTACTGCTCCCGCCTCAGGGGGGTGGGTCAATAAGTATTTTAAATGCATAATGGGCCTAGTCATGAGTGTTCTGTTACTAACACCATTTCCACTATTTTCTTTACTCATTCAATTTGTAGAGAATTGTTCTACACACTTTTATCAACGTAAAGATGTAGGAATACAATAACATATTAGTGCATTGTAGGCCATATTAATTGTAAACAAATTTACAAGTTTACAATGATTATCACATTTATATTGAACATCATGCTGTTTGTACTGGGTATTATCTACAAAGCTAACCAGCACAGCTGGGGCACAGATCAGCACAGCTTGTTTTAATGTATTTTGGCTCTTTTATACTGAAAAAAATTAACTTGATAAAGTAAGAAGATTAGGGACAGAATGACAATGACTGAAAATCGTAATTTATAAAATGATTATTATACTCTTTTCTGAGTTGTTTTTTGAAGGAAATCTATGGTGAATCTATGGTGAACATATATTACCAGTAGAGTAGTGAAATTAGAGTTTAAACCTGCAACCTTCTAGTTACAAATCAAAGTTCCCTAAAACTGTGACACACTATCATCCCTTGGTGTCAACATTACTGTGAGCTCAGGCTATCCAGAAACACAGATTCACTGTGCTTTTGAAGCGGCACATTGTGAGAAACTTAAGTACACATGCCACAAAAAAACATGTCTATCGTACAGGTGTCACTTCTTATATTTAATTGAGTGTATGCTGTTACAAACAGCCTTTCAAGCTTAAAATGATTCCCCTTTTACTTTAAATACGGTGAAAATCAGACAAACACGTCATAGGGCAAGCATTGCTCACAACACACCTATCAGTGTTTGTGTAATAAAAAGTCTGGGCGGATCACGCACGGCATGGAGGTGAATCAAGGCTGTTTAGAGCAGCCACATGCCTGGGCAGGTGCACGATGAACAGGAAACGACAGCCCGGGACAAATGAATGCCTGAGCTCTCTTAAACGTAATTACGGCATAAATAACATTTGTGATTCTTGTGTAAATTATTATCAACATCAACTCATTATAATGATATTCACATTTCCCAGGCATTGTCACGAGATGCACTCCTGATTGTAACTCAAAGTCACCAACCGTTCCGCTTGCAATGCCTGCTGGTCCCCAGCAGCCTCTGGGTGACATTTTGTTTTGCGTCTTGGGTTGGACCCTGATTCCATTATATATGTTCCACTAAAAAGGCAAAGCACTGCTTGTATTCAGATGTTGAGGCAATGCAAATGCATTTGCAAATGTGCATTTGATGCCACGCCATGTAGCGGAGTAGCCTGCCAAAACCAAATGCAGCAGCGTTGTTCTCGTATCGGCCTCCTTGTCCTTCTCACAGTCTTTAATGATGTTTAATTTAGGGGGCACTCCAGGACTCTGCATTATTAACGCGGTGGGTGGCATGTCAGTTACGGTATACAGTACGTAGGTGTAGGAGAGTCGTGGGTTCAAATCTTGTGAGGGACATTGCTGTTATACCCTTGAGACAGGTATTTAACCTGAATTAATTCAGTATCCAGCCATATAAATAATATGTAATAATATGTAAGTTTTGTAAGTGGCCAAGGGTAAGGACATCTCCTAAGCAAGTAAATAGATTTATGCACATCTTACTTAATCACATGCAAAGTAGAGTGTGTCTGCGCTTTGACTTGAGTCTCCGCATTGTGAAATGAAGATGTCATTCCTGTTCAGTCTCTCCTGGCTGTGCAATAAGATTTACTGCTGTATCCATGAATGGTTTTTGGCAGCAGATACTATACCCCTTGAAAGGTGGGTTTTTGTTGAAACACCAGCCTTGTACTCGTATTGACTCGACTTGTGTCAAACATGTTGATTCCGATTATATCTACAAGAAAATGACATGGAAATGATAGGCTGGAATGATATTCTGTTTTTTCACTGTTTGTAGCGGTGCATGTAAATGTTTAAATGCGGCGGGAAGTCAATTTATGTATGTTTATTTTTTTTTAACCACAGCCCAGGCAAGAGATCACACAACAAGGGTCAAGAAGATTCACCTGTTATCCACTCTATACTTCAACCATCATTCCTCAGGAGCGAACAGTCTTTTCAAAGGTACAAGCAACACGACTGAATGAGAATCACTTAACCACTGCTGTGATCCATATCCTGTAAATACAAGCACAAACCACCGTGAACAGAGAGAGCGAGAGAGAGAGAGAGAGAGACAGAGAGAGAGTCCCAGAAGCTCACATGGTGTGCTTAGGCAGAGTACTTGTGCATGCAATCAATTAAGGGATTTTGTCTGGGGAGAATTTGATTAAGTGAACATACACGTTCATGTTAAATAATCAGCATAAAAATTTCATTCACAAGGGCATAGTGGTGCCCTGTTACTTGCAGTTGCTGAAATTAATATGTTGCCTATAAATAATAATAGTAAAAACATTTTGTCACTCAATGTAAGGATGAAGTGCCAACATGGTTAGATTGAATGAGTGATATATGTTTTCTGGAGTGATATGTGGTGATTTAGTATCTCATGGGAAATAATAGTGCAGGACTGTTACAGCTGATTCTATTGCTGACTAAAATCTTTCACTAAACAAATTTAGCAAGACTGAGAAGTGTTGCAACAACTGCGCTATGCTGCCTCCTTTCAAAGTAATTTCCGGATGTCACTTATTGACTCTATAACATGTATGGGGCATTAGAACATTGCTCTTGGGCAATTCTCAAGAACTGAAGGAAATGTGTGGTAACAATGTGTTAAATGATGGGACTCCAGGCATTCAACAAGAATCTGCAGGATGTGAAATATTTGCGTATTTCCCCCACAGAAACCAACGTTTTTATTTTATGCTTATATATTGATATACCGTCTTGAGTATGTGAGTAAGTATGATACAAATGATAGCCAAACTTGCCAATTATACTCATCCAGTCAGTTTAAATGGGCCTTTTCTCACCTCAACTTCAGAATCAAATATGTGCCTTAAAAAAGGCAAACATTGACATATTGTGTGATAGCTGTATGCTTGGGGGTATACTTAGAGCCAGCAGTGGTGACTTGTACATATTTTGCTTATTGTGTTTCATATTGATATAATTGTTCCTTAGATTATACAGTTATTTTTGTAAAATGTAGTATAACCACCTCAGGTTATGGCCTACAGTATGAATGTCAGTTATTAATTCATTTTATGTATGAAAGGGGAATATTGTTCATGTTTAAAATCTTAACTGTAGGTAAGTAATGGCCAATCTTGTGACCATGCCATCTGATATTTTAATAACTTTATATTTCAATGATCATTCTCACTTGCAATTTTTTTATTATTAAGAATTTGTCTACATAAGTCCAACATATTGGCTACTATTTCAGGTGATCTGCTATTGTGGTTATTATGGTCTACAACAGTGCTATCACATAAAGCAGGAACATTTTATGATGTGTAAATTATACTGGTAGCCAATTCTCCCCTCAAACGATTGTGCTATCATAGAACTCATTTGTACTGGACTTTTAATTGAAATAACTGTAAATATATGCAAAATTTGTACAAAACAGCTGAGGATGTTTTCTTTTGTTTATAGTATTTTTTCACAGAACAATTGAAGTATATAAGAATGTAAGAATGTTCATATTGCAATATTTAAAAAAATAAAGTAAAACACAGACACACATGCACGTACATACTGGCACACACACTATAATGAAAAATATATTTCACAGGTTTGGGGTTTAGTATTATGGGTCAATATTAATGAGGAAGACAGAGTAAAAATTTAAAATGCTAACTTTCTTACTTTCACTTTAGAGCTTCATGCTCTGGAGAGGTCTGTGCTTACAATAAACCCTTTAAGAATGTGTTTCTAAAGCATTGTCTTTAAGTCCCCTTGTAAAGGTCATTCAGAATGATGACCTTTCACCTTTGATGGGCCTCTCTCTCATGCCATAATAGAACAGATGGAAGCCTGAAAGATTCTGCAGTTTAATTTAGTCTCTAAAGGTAATATGCAACAAATTTGTACATATTATAACCACTACAGAAAAATAAACGCTACTGATAACTTAGATGTAAAAAGGAAATAATCTATTAGTTTAACATTTGTGTATTTTTAATCTTAGTCCTAAATGCACTTTAATGGAAAATGTAGACTTTGGGAAACTGGCACATCATGTCTCGGCTATATATATATATATATAGAGAGAGATATTTATATTCCCATTCTTCAGAATTGGGACAAACCTTGTTATTTTTGGCTTTAGTATTTTTTTTACGCTTCAATTATTCTGGGAAAATATATTTTGATAGATCAAAGTCTTAAACCCTGTAAAGGGGCCACACCCCAGTGATTTCTTCTTAAATAGCACTTTTTGCAGCTGAGGGCTTGAACTCCATTAGGCACACAAAAATAAAATATAGAAATGTTTAATGCTTTTTTTGGATTATTAAAGACTAGATTATTTTATTAGCTGTATAATCAAAAATGTGATATTTTTTCTATTCAAGAAATACAAATATAATGTTGCCCACTTACAGTTTTTGTCGCTAATGTACTTTGTATTTGTGATAAAGGACATACTGTATAATATAATTTATAACACAACACACATTAGGTGTACCCTAGCAACTTTGTTATTGATATAAACTAATTTTTAAAAGTAATTATGAACATATTCTTCATGAAAATATCCATCTGATGGAGGTGACTTTTCACTTGATGGCCAACTGACAGAGTTGACAATAGTACACATAAACATACTTAATTCTCCCAACAATAACAAAAGAATTAAAGCAATTATATGGATGCTATTGGAAACCTGCCTCATTTCAAAAGTAGGAATTCAAGCCTACCCATTATCCATTATGTTGCCGGTTTAAATGTGGATTAATTGGCTGTGGAGGTCATGTGATCAGGATGATGAGGGGCTTGTTCAGATTGTGATTGGTTGGTTGAAGGGGTGGGCAAAACGACTGTAAAGTATGGAAGAGAGCACATCTTTGTTACAAGCAAAAGCCGGTTACTGGTGTGGCCTGGTATATTGGAGAAAACCACTAAAATTCCTCTCTAAAATTATTTCCAGTGGTATGGTGGCACTAAATTTTGTTGAAGTAAAAATGTTTTTCTTAAATAATGTATTTTTCAGTTTTCCAGTCAAAATACTCTTTATTATCCACTGTTTAGCATCCAGCACACCGCTACCTAAAGAAGCTGATATAGAGCCCGTTAAGGCCACTGGAGGCTATATAATGTAGGAGTGTGGGGATGAGACAACAAGGAGCCTGGACTAGGTGGGAGCAAGCGGAGGGTAGAAAGATCACATGGGCTGACCTCTGACAGGCTGAAACCTGATATCCTCATTATGTCTGAAGCGATGCAGTGCATCATCATGCTGGAGCTCACCGTCCCTTGGGAAGACCACTTGGAGGAGGCTTTTTAGAAGAAGATGACCGAGTATGAGGGGCTGGTCAGCGACTGTCGCAAGCAAGGCTGGAAGGCGAGGTGTTAGCCCATGGAAGTAGGGTGAAGGGGTTCTGTGGGGCAGTCTCTCTGCAGAGACTACCACACACACGTCAGCGACACCATCACGCGTGTGAGCAGGACAGCCATACGCAACAAAGCGGAGGTGGTGGAAAAAGCCTCAAGATGGCTCTGGATCAAGAGGGCTGGTCCTTGGGAGAGCCTCTGCCACTTGGACACAAGCTGGGGCCTGATCACCCCTGACTGGGTCTCCTGGGCGAGGGTGTCTGGTGTTGAAAGACCCCAAACACCCGATGACCCCAGGTTACATCACTGATGATGTGTCCTAGTGCATCTAGAGAAGTATTGTTCCAATAGTAAATTAGATAGTAATTAACTCCTCTACCAGTTAATACCCTCACTTCTATTCACACAGGACTCCAATTGCAAACAACTAGTTTTGCTAAATAAAGCTAGCAAAAAGGTAGTTTTGATAAATTGCAGATGTTTTGGCTAGAAAACACTATTGATTAATGTTTTAGTGGTATTTAACCCTCATATCTTTGGGATATGATGATCAGATTCAGTGTTTGATGTCTTTTAAAAATGAGTTACCTTATTTTTTCATCTGGACACTATATAACCTTTCCAAATAAGTCGGGATTAAATAGTAAACATGCAATAAACATAATGCTATTTTTTTCAAAATTCCTGTACCAACTTTGTATACAAAGGTCATTTGAGGGGTAGCTGTATAAAATGTAATAAAATATACCTTTTTATTTTTTATCACTGATTTTTTGTGGGTGATTCTGGTGGCACTTTCCCACACAGGTTTTCAACTTCACAAACTTTCACTTACCTCAGGCTCTAAAATTACAGATTTTTTATATTTAAGGATAAAAGGCTAGTCAATTGGGAGACACACAAAAGATAAAACAGAAGTGTCAAAATTCTTCTATTACAATAGTTTTGTGGGGTCAATTTGACCCCAAACATAAAAGCCATCATGACATGTCAAGACAATATAATTAACTTAATTGAAAATAAATAGCTAAATTCAATAGCATGATTCAGTTACTAAAGAGAATTGAGAGTGAAGTCGCATCCGTCAGCATAGACATCAACTCCATCAGATAAGAGAATGTTATATTTTCTCATTTCACGGCATGGGGGGAATTGTATTTCTCTAAGTTGCTCAGAGGTCTCTTAATTCAAGTGAAAATGCACAAAAGGGAGGTAGAGCTGCTTTTTTGAAACAATCCTGATAGCAATATTATTTATTTTATATTAAGAACAAGAAAATAGCACAAGTAGCCTGACTGTGTTCACAAAAATCTGGGACACAACTTTCAAACATTTTTATAAAAATTATATTTAAAAACAAAGTGGATTGTCAGTGTAAATTTTCACACCAGTGTTTATCACTGCATTTTTTGTTTTAGGTTTTGAAGGCTTTTAACACATATTTGTATTGTTTTAAATTGTGAATACTTGTCTGGGACAAGAGTGTTTAGTGTTTACTGGCATTCAGCAGGTGTAGAAGTAAAACAAAACGATACATAAAACACATGAAAAATTTCACCACAAAATTTTTGATTTCATTTGTTTTAAGTAATAATTGTAAGATTTTTTGGTAAGACATGATGTCCATATTTAGGTTTTAGTTTTAACCAGTGATAACTCTCCATGTTCTACTCTCTGTTTTCCTCATTAATATACTTGACCGATAAAACCAAACCCCAGTCCTGTGAAATATATGCTTGTTCGAATATGAAAACATTCTTTCTCACTACTCACTTATTTCCCTCCCATTATCAACAGGCCTGGTTTTGAACAAGTCCAGCTCTAAGTGAGCTTGAGAATGCGGTACAAATATTTTATCGATATCTAGTGAGGCCGGCAGTTGTAAGTTGTTGACTTGTGACTTTGACAGAAGTTTCCCTGGGTCTGTATAGCATGCAGTAGATTTGAAAAAGAAAAGGTTGGCTGTGTAGACAGACAGATTTGTTTCATCCCAGATAAGTCTCATTCCAAGTGATCTACTCTGTGGAATTGACTTCTCTTATCCTATGCATAACCTAGCCCTAACCCTAAGGGGATCACATTGAAGATGTAATGAATAGCAGTGCAAGGGTCACCTCTTATTGGGGGGTTTCTAAACGAACCCTAACTGATCTTAATGGAAAACGACAAGAGACTAGACTACATGGACGTCACATCCATGCCCAGAACCTGTTGATCATTGATCATTGCCTCTCTGTCACTCTTCCTTCCTTCCTAAAAGGTATTATTAAATAAGTATTATTTAAAGACCAACCTAATATAGATTAGAAAAAAATATCTGCAATCTAATAGCAATGATCAGTGTTAATCTCTCTCTCTCTCTCTCACATGATACTTTCCCTACTTCTCCCCGTTTTACTCTCATTTCTTGGTTTTAAATAATTTATCATGTGAATTTAAAAACTCTGTGACATCTCTATCAGTCTGAATGACTTGAATTATTATTTTTCTAACTGGAAAGGCATTGTATCCCAGTACACCTCCATCCGACAGTACATCCTAGAGCAGAGACATGGAATAGCACACTGGTTAGACATGGCTGAAGGTTAAATTACAGTGTTTTAATTTTTTCTATTATGTCATCCACCACGCCTTCACTGGAGAGTCAAATTAGGCAGACATCACTGTTATTGCAATTATGTGGCACTCTTAATTCAATTTGCCTTATGAAATTAAATTAGTTCTAAACTTCCCCATTAAACTTAATTGCTGTTCATTCATTTCCATATAATGGGGAATCGTCAGGGGAAATCCTGATCATAAATTTGGTTCTTTTAATAACGGGGGCACAGGAGTGCTTGTTATTCCTCTTCATTAGAATAATTAACTGGTTACAGGAGTATAGAAACAAAACATGGGAATGTGTGATCATATCCAAACTGAAACATGAACATGGGTGAACAGACAGAGAGACGGTCAGGTGGTTACTGTGGGACAGTATGACAAGTGATCCAAGTTACCATCCACGCCAAAAATATTTAATACCAGGATAATGTTTTGCCAGCAACATCTATGAGTTGTGAATGTTGACGTGACAAGATAATTTTTTCTTTAGTTATGGGTTACATTGGTAAAACCACTTTTATTTGTATGTGGTAATACAGTAATTCCTCACAGCCTAGTATGCAATGTAGTTTTCATGGTCTCTACATTGTCACCATGGTCACAGTTCCATCTTATTTACTGGGACATTGAAAAATCCCCCTCCCCCACCAAGATTTCAAGGCAGGAGCATTAGTGTCTCTGTCTTTCTCTGTCTCTCTGTCTCTCTCCCTCTCTCCCTCTCTCTCTCTTTATATTTCTCTGTCTCTCTCTCTCTCTCTCTCCTTTTTCTTCCCAGGTCCATTAGACCCTGCAGACTAATCGAGCAGCACCAATTGCTCCCGTGGTGAGATCATTAAGTAAATTATTTTAAGATCAAACGGTCGTTGGCCACAATGAAGCTCTGTGTAATGGTAAAAGCTTCAAAAGCACCCACCCCCCTCAAATTTAGGCTCGACGGGCAGCTCTCCGCACCTCTCAGGTGGGCGCCACACCATTAGACGGCTTTTAGCTGTAGGCTAAGGTAGGGTCTGCTAATTGGCCTCTGGAACAAAACTAACCCACTGACAGGATCAGACATGCTATGCAACTTGAAAGAGTGAAATTATTTCAGGATAAAGACAGTTTAGTGTATCTGCAGAGAGGTGAAGGACAAAAATGACCTCCTGTTCCAGATCCTTCCATAAGGATTGGTTCCACAGCTCTGTAGTGGGTAGAAGCTTTCCTTGGGTTATGAACTGTTGCTCACAGGAATGGATGCATAGCCCTCAATTCAATTACGTTGTCCTAAGCCTTCAGCAACAGACTTTAGCTGTTTTTTTTTTTTTTTTTGCACAATACTGTGAACCTAACATTTGCTGCAGTGAACATAAAAACATGTTAAAGGAAAAAAAATCCTAATGCTTTCTTAAATTGCCAATTTAAATCCAATACAAGATAGATGTGCCATTTTTGTTTCCCTTTGTGTCCAGGCAGGAAATGACAAACATAAAGACGGTCACTAAGAAGCTGAAGATGTACTTTTGAATCCAATGTATGGATGCGTGTTCATGATTGGGGGAAACAAAAACGACAAGCACAATCACAATAAAAACAGTGCTGGACATTTCACGTGCGATATTGTGTATCGCGAGACAGCAGACACAGGTAATACAAAGCTTATATACAGGCATTACAGACAAAAACTTACAGACGCAACTTACAGCTTATTGCACAGGCAGTATGGATAACAGCACACAGCCTAAAGGACTAATGATGCACCCTGTCCTTTGGGATTTAAATGGTAACATATTCTACGTATGGCCTATAGATCCACTGCACAAAATGTAACGAGAAATAATTATTCATCTTTAAAATGATAACAATTGTAGCCTAATATGCTGTCTGCATTTCGAAAGACAATCATTCTGGACAGTGGCAATACTGAGGTATTGTGACTTGTTACTATTACAAATAAGGTGACATTATAGCACAGGATCGGGGGCTGCTACCTCAGCTCCAGGGTGTGAAATATTTCTCTGAGTTTGCATTATCTTCTGTTCCAGTTCCCTCCCACAGTCTAAAGGCATGTCATGTAAACTATTGGCATTTCATTAAACATTGCCAAGATGGTTATGCAAATGGTTCTGTGCATGAAATGAATAAATGTAAATAGTAGCAACTGACATTTTCAACTGCTAGTAGCAGTATTGAAGCTGCCAATACTACTGCCGATACTGCTACTACTACTGTTGTTGTGCATGATTCCGGAGGCCCTTTGATGTAAATTCCCCCCTTTGGTTTGTTCATCAAACATTCATTGTGTACCATATTCCAAAAATGTATTCCATTGAATTGCATCTGCGCTAGAACTGAAGACATCGAGACGCATTTGTCAGTGCTGCGATATGAAGAGCGGCTAAGTGATAGTGATTTAAGTGATAATGTTCGAATTTGGCGGTGCATTTTCCCCCCGTGTTCTCTCCATAAATTCCATCCCCGCCAGTCGCTATCAGAGAGCAATTTACGGTGGTCTTGGCTGGCAATAATAACGAGGTGCTTTTTATTTCTCCTGGGCAGCATCTTCAATCCGCTTTGATGTCGGTGAGACAGAGGAGACTGTGAGAAAACATGCCTGTAATTAAAGAGAAAAGGCTGCAGGTACAGAGAGTAAGTGAGATGGGTTCTGTACCATCAGGTCAGTTCACAAGCCATTAGACTGTGATTACACACAAAATGGTGCCCCGGACGACTGCTTTGAAAGCTTGTCTTCTTTATGGGTCACAGTTCCAGTTAGGGTAACATAATTACAGCATGGGTAGATATTTTATGTCACAATCTAGCATGTGAAACATTGATTAATCCTCTAATCTTTGCCATGCCTGCTTGTTAGAAAAAAAAAATGAGATGCCTCCTTTTTTTGTATCTTGAAAGTGTTATTGGAAAAAAAAGACTTAATTCTTCTGTATTTCGCTCCAAAACTGAAATGTGTAAATATCAATATCTTTTTTAAATACAGTGGGGGAAAAAATGAATGTGCTCTACTGTACATTCATTTGTTGTATCTGAGAAAAGCCATTAAACCAAAAAACTCAGGGCTGTTTCCTTACAAATGTATTTGCACTTTACATTTTCACAGTCTTGGAGTCCTCTTTGGCATTTATGCAAAACCAAAGGCAGAAATCTGGAAACGAAGGCAGCAAAGTGAAGAATGTGATTTATTCTTCCTTGGCGCAGAGCGTCAGTGTCATCAATCATATGGTTTTAATTAGTGATGGCTCCCCTTTGTGGGGGAGAAATGTGCATGTGATTCAATTTGAGACTCTTTGCAGCAAGTGGGACCCAGAGTGATTTTTTGTCAGTATAACGTAATTTCTTACACAATTTTTAAATGGCGGCTAGTACTTGTGTGCACTATCTTCAAAACACAACATTACGAGCGACCAGAATACATTCACTTAAAGCTACCAGTCTCCACAGCTAGAAGAAGGAGAGGGAATTCCAAATTAGCTGCAGTCAACAGAGCTGAAAGCAGGGTGGATTTCCAATATGTTGCAACATCCAAATTACATGCATACTGAGTGGCAACATATTTAATGGGAAATTAACCTGTTGTGCAACTTTGTGCATCCAGTATGCAACTTTGTACATTCGTTGTACAATTTCTAAGCCGCTCTGCTAGGCTTTGACCGCGTCGTTGATCATTCGTGGCCTCGGAACACCAACATGCGTGGCAGTTCCCCCAGTACGCAGAGCAGTGTGTCCTTTTTGGATCCTCAGCATGCAAACTAAGTTTACAAGTGCTCTATGAAAGAAAGTCTCAATGATGTTAATGTAGTAAGCGCTAAGCTTTTTCATATGCGGCGTGGCTGCCGTAAAACCTGTAATGCTTCTGGACTTCAGAACAGGCGTGACCCTACAATTTATCAACTGCTGCATCAGATTTTATAGGTAGACACATTGTGGATAACCGCACTGTGTCTCTGCACCCTTTCCCTTGGAATGCGATGGAAAATGTAGCACCAATGTTGTGCCACAGCTACAGGTGGTTCAGGTAAGACATTAGAGCAGCATTTGTGAACGTGATACATAAACCCATGCTCTCCTGACGGAGGTGCCATAAACGCAAGAGAAACCACGTAAAGTAGAGGCCCGGCTCTTGCTATTATTGGTGGCCCCAGGACAGGATGTTGTCAATTATTCTTGTTTTTTCAATACTCTTTGAATGTTAAATGTTCATGGCATAGTTGAGATTTGTTTGTATTTTGTCACAACATCTTTTATATTCAAATTGACCAGGTGCTCTGCATCAAATAACCTGTGGAACTTGTTTTACTCACCGGTAAGCGCCTGGACAAATATGAACAGTGTACAGATATGTCACTTTAAAAACAGAGCAAGTATAGACCAAATAGCAGTTGCAGTGTCAGTAATGACCTGGAATCATTTTACATGTATCCAGATGAGAAAAAATACATGCTTTTGGCAAAGGCTGTGCACATACTATCAGCCACAGGGCTTCCTTTCATTTCATTTGTTTTTTTTAAATAAATACATAAAAATAACAACATAACAATACATAAACAACAAAATGCGGCAACCTTTGTCTGTGCAGAGAGAGGACCTCTTCCCCCTAATTTATATGTTGCACCTCGGATTTCTTCCTCAATGGGAGACTTAGCTGATGTTAAGAGTATAGGGCCTGAGCAGTAATGCAAAACAATAGGAGCTTTCAAAGTTAAGTGCCCATTCAAATGCTAAAAAAGCAATGGCTAATTATATGGCATTCACAAGACACTTAAATGTCTTTTATCTGACTCACTCTAATGCAAAAAAAGCCAAACTGTTGGTGTTATTTATGTCCCATTGGTCATCTGGTTCAGCTCTCCATCAAAAGGAAAGACAAGAGAGAGGCAAAGCCTTCAAGGCTCAATTTAACATTTACTGTAGGGAAAAAAAAAGTGGTGCTTGCTATTTCTCATTCAGCAAACAGAGTACGAATAGCTTTGAAAGTACTCTCCAAGTCGACAGGCTTGACATTTCACTGCTAACCCCATTGTGAAAGCAGTTCCTGCACTGAAAATGTAAGTCTTTTATGCGCAAAATGAGGAAGTGGAGTTCCGGCGGAGCGTAAGCTGGAATTTGGTCAGGTTTTCTGCCGGGAAGACGGCTGTCAGGTGTTGAAAGAATGACTTTTTCAGTGAAGAAAAAAATGGAAAATGACTTTGAGTAACACATTGTTTTCTTTTTTTTCCTTAAAAGAAAGAACTACAACAACCTCCACCAGACACTATAAATCTCAAGATGTATACCACATAGCACAAGGTAGAATATCTGTTTCGACAAGCCCAAATTGTATACATTTAGAATTCATACCCAAAGCCTTCAGGCAAAAGCCCGCTTTCATGTTCTCTGTTTTATTCTATAAATCACCTAGTTGTGTTGAAAATACTTTATTTTACTTGGGATCTACAGGGATAATGTGCAATGGCAGATTTCCTTAGCTACTCTATTTC
This sequence comes from Ilyophis sp. 1 JC-2022, assembly GCA_022702515.1. NCBI lineage: Eukaryota > Metazoa > Chordata > Actinopteri > Anguilliformes > Synaphobranchidae > Ilyophis > Ilyophis sp. 1 JC-2022. Next base: position 93,542,793 of record CM040406.1, on the reverse strand, counting down.
ACATGTTCTGATTATTTAACTTACATGCACCACATGTAGCGGTAGATTGGTAGATCTGACTAAGAGCAAACAATACAAGCACACAGGGACTTTATCATTTAGAATACTTTATCTGGAATTGTGAGGTTGTGAAGCGGGTAAAGATGTCTGCCAAAGAAACTATTTTGTTAATCACAGTATATTTTTGCTTGTTACGAATAGAATTGAGCTTTTATTATTTTTAGCAGACTACAGGCATACTCTTGAATATATAGAATCAATGGAAAATGAAACATGCTCATCTCAAGATCTATTGGCTAATAATTGGATGCTGAATAATTGGGTGCTGAATATAATAGAAGAAATCTCACCAACACTCACTAAATACTCCTGAAACTATGAGTTTATTTCATACATCTGAGGCACTAACGCACAACAGTCTGACCATACATCATGTCCTTAGATTGACCAACCCAATATCATGTGATATATACTACCAATGAGGCTCATGAGGAACAAGTCTTATCAATTCTTTGACAATAATCAATTCTACTATTGGTCAGTAATAGGTGGCAGTGATTACCCTATCACCTACACTACGTAGGCTATGAGGAATCTATTTAAGTACATTCAAAATTCTAAAGTAAATTCTGAAATAAAAAAAATGCTCCCCCATGGGAATAAAGGTAACTCTGCCACATTAAACAAATAGACGGAGCAACTTTTATCCACATATCAACAATGATCAGCGTGAACATATTACCAGTGGAAAAATGGAAAGGGGAATTAAATATCTATTTCCACCAAAGCTATATTTTATTCCATCTACTGAAAATGTGAAGGAAAATATTCTTCTTTGTGTGTGCTTTTATGCACTTATGCAGCCATATGCAGTACAATATGTTTTGAGTATAATAATGTCAACTTATTATATGTGGTCTATAATTAATATATTGCGCTACATATTGAGTATTATTCAGATACGGTTAGGAATGATACAATGACCATAATAATGAATCAATCGCAATAATCACATCTGTAGTTGGTCTTAGCACGATTGATTTTTTGCACACTCAGGCGTACATTCAGTCTATTGTCGTGAATGCCACATTCAAAGAAATTGATCGTATTACCACCACACTTTCGCAAAATCATTAATAAGTAGATCCAGAGATAGTCACAGAGTACGAGTAAAAACGAAACACTAGCAATACCTTCAGAGATATGCTGGTTTTATCTGCACATGATACACATGCTAGTTGAACTCTATTAGCCCCCCCCCCCCCATAAAGGGTTATTTGGAACAAATCACTTATCATTTAATTTTTTATATTAATTAAATTAATGAAATACATGGCATGGTCTTGATTTTCTGTAAAGTATTCAGGTGAAGGGTAATGTCATGTTTTAATTTACAGTGATTTGATGCCAACATTTGCAGACTTGAATTTGCCCTTATCTGTAACAGTAATATTGTTACAAATTATCAGAAAAAACAAATGAGGGGTGTAATGGTCCCTGTTAATGCTTTCAATGAAAGGGAAACAACTGTATAAATCATGTACTAGCTTTGAATGACGTATACACTGTGCTGGGCAGAACATTACTGTGCTTGGACAATGTGTAAACCACTGCACTCCCAGCTGAGATAGGAAGCACATGTGCATCTGAATAACTAATACTTATAATAACTAAAACTGCATCATTCTGAAATTCATTCATCTGAATGTCAAAACAGTTTTGGAATCACTCTGTTGATCTGACAAAACAAGGTGGCCCTTGAATTCTCTACCTCTGCACCCCCCCACACAAAAAAAATGCAATTGCCCACTCCACTCATGGAGAACACACATAAAAGTGTCACACCAAACTGTCATCTTGGCAGAAGCAGGCAAATTGTCACTTCAGATGTTACAGTACAGGAATATTGCCACCCTCCACTTACTGCCAGAAATGACAGGTTAATTTATTCCATACATTTTGGACCAATTTAGCATGGCAGCTGAATGTCCATTCACAGTCTCTGTCTCGGCTACATTAGAGTGAGAATAGATGGTGGGGGGGGGGGGGGGGCGGCGCCCCACAGAGAAAGGATTTGGAGAACCGAGGGCTGAGGGTCACCTGGCTCTCAAATCTGAGGTACTCTTTAATGTTTTTGATTGTAGGTATCCCTCCTCCTGCTTCATGCAACACAGCACCTTCCACCCGCAAAAAGAAGAAAAAAAACGAATGACATTTCTGGACTGCCGTTCGTTTATCCCACGTTGATGGTTTGTCCGAATTTCACATGGAGCCAGATGTTCCAGCATGTATTCATCTTGTGTACTGCTGAGTACTGCTGAGCAGTACTGAGGTCATATGGATAAAAAATGCTGGAAAGTTGCTGGTATTTACAGGAGCTGGTTGCTTATATGAAGTATATCTCTAAGGCTGGAGACTGAGAATGCTGGGTAAGGGTGTCTTTTATGCTATACAGTGAAGGATTGATCTGGGAGGTATTTTTTTTTAAAATTAATAGAATCTTTCCTGAAGATGACTTAGCAGTTTTTAAAAAATTTGATTACACCTTTTCCTCATTCTCTGAAGCAAACAAATTTGTAACAGGTGTGCTAAAAGTCAGCCGATGTTTCCTAAGGCCTGCTCTCTCCATAGACAATGCTTAGAGCTCACCACCGCAGTCAAACATTTAGATTTTGTAGAAAAAGCATATTTTGTGTCATGATTATCGAATTCTGATATTATTACACCCAGTTCTACATCATTTCCACCCTGACACCACCCGCCAAGGATAATGGCCAGGGATACTGATGCACAACTGTGCTTTAAAAGACAAATAACATCCAACGTAGTGCAAAACAAGCTTGAATTTCTTGTTTCTTAGCAACCCACGCCAGGAAGGTCCAGAGATCAAACGGAGTTGCCATGTAATTTAACACATTGTGGTCAATCATAATCAGTGGTCGCTTTGTCAGAGATTTCCACAATCAGAATCTTGGTACATACGTACGTGCATGCCCATCTGTATGCTTCTCAGTTCAGAACTAAAAGCACCAGCACTGCTGACAGGTCTATTCATTCAGCTCAGTCGACATCCTTATCCAGGGGGACATGCAACGCAATGAGAAATAGCATTTTTCGCTGAAAAATATAAAGAACAATTTCATCTTGGATGAGAGTAAATCTTGCATTGTACTGACCTTACAGTCTCTCATTTTGCCATAACCTTTGACCTTTTACTGCCAGGGTCACCAGCTTCTCTTGGCCCTCTATCAGCTCTCTACCATGCAAAAATAAGTTTCTTCAAATATTAATACCGCAAAACAACAGTGTATGTGTTCATATTAAGATGCACCAAACCTTTTCTAAAATAACAGTGGAAAATAAAGGGTAATTGTGTGATAATGTGTAACAATTGTTCAAGTTTTTGAATTGGACAAAATGTATTTAAAGGTTTAAATTTGAAGGTGCCCTTGTGGACAGGCTTAGTCAGGAGGTCTGATGAACTTTTATAAGGATTAGTATGATTAGAATGCAAAAAGATAAAAATGGACTTGGTTCACTGCAAACATGCTGAATAAAGTGGACCTCCAAATAAATGACATCAGAGCAATCTCTTAGAATTCCACCAACCATAAGTCATGTCATCACCTTCCCTCCATCTTTACTAGACTCACTGCTTCCTTAATCAATCTTACAGTCATTTTTTTAATCCAAAATGTTTAACCTTGCCCATTTACAATGTCACGACTGCCGACTGTGCATCACAGGCCAGGGTCTCTGCTGCTGCTGGGTCTGGCTTAATAAGACCATACCCATAAAGAGCCAGACGGCCTCAGTTTCCAGAAATGACTACATTATGCAAAGTGTGCCTTTCTAATACTGACAGACCTTCAGCTTTAGTTATCACTGTGTCATTTCTGATGAAACCTAAAGACTAAACAACATATCTACAAATGCATACAGCCACGTGTATTTTTCTTATTTAGCAGACCAGAAATATCCATTAAAAATGTACCTTAATTTCAACTGCCTGTTACAGTACCAATCTTTATTGTGCCTCTAAACCTTTCATTTTCGCATTGATGAAAGTAAAGCAATCAAACGCAAACATTTTGATGGAGATGTTCTTTATTTTATGAAATGTTCAGAAGCACAGTGCATTAAAAATGTGAACATGTTTACATAAGCAGATAAAATGGGTCCGCTGACATACTGAAAAAGAGATAGAGCGTAATGGCACATATGCCCAATGCATGGCGTACTTAATTAGCAAGTTAATAATGAGCTACTCTGATCACTATTTGCATGTGTATTCTCCGTTTACCTGATGGGCTGAATACTGCACTGCATCTCTGTGTTTGTCTTTGAAATGTATACCAAGAGTAAGGGTGAACGAATAATAATTGCAATCACATATTTGCTGTGCTATAAATGTGGACAAAAATTTATTTTTTTCTTCAAAAACAAAATAGTCCTAGGAGCTGCTGGTACTAAGCATTACTATGTATGCAATTTAGGTAATAAAAGATAAGTCAGCAAATGCATATAGGATGTAGTTTTAAAAATAAATTTCCCACCTGAAACGAGTCATGCAATTTTTATCCGATAGATGTTACTGTGGGAATAGCAAATGTGAAATGTGTTTTGCATCGCGTGTGTGTGTGTTTGTTTGCCACGGATCAAAGTTTGTGGGTAGTTTCAACTCTCTCTTTCTATCATTCATGTTAGGACTTGTTGAGGATGGGCTTATATTACAGATTGCCGTTAGTCTTTTTCAGTCAATATTTCCTTTAATGACACAAAATCAGCTATCATTTCCCACCCGAAAGAAAAGGAAATGCTCTCTGTAATCACTGCCTTTTATATTTACTCATATAAATTCAGCTGTGTCATTAGCTGGTGTCCCGATCCAGGCGCTTGGAGACATTGTGTGCTTGTTTGAAAGGAACCTTGAAGAGATTATACTCTGCGATCTGTGCTGATTGACTCAAATCAGTCAAGGCGTCCAAGTATTGAGCCTTTTGAAATGGTCATTCATTGATTTGATTGGTTGTTTGACAAATTGTTGAAAATGCACAAAGAATCTGAGACCAGGCAGATCAGAGGCTGTGTATGACAAACTGATATTAAATTATTCTGATATCGCCAGATGATACAAGTAACCAAAAAATATTTTCCTGGAAAATAGCAGAATTGCACCCTTATTGTTAGGAACGATACCTTTGCAGTGCAGTCACACAGCACAACTCAATCTGTATAATTATTTTCCGAAGGTCTGAATTAATTCAGTAAATCAGTCACATGCACGACTCACATTATATAAAAACATTTCCAATTCATGCCTTTCTGTTTGGACAAACATCCATCTTAGAATAATGTTGAGTGGATCTAATGGCAATAGAAGAGCTGGTTAGACAATGCCCTGTGTGTAAAAAAGTGATTATTCTCACACTAGAGTATATATTGATGCCTGAATATGGTTTAAAACTGAGGGGAATGCGGGCTGAGTTTAAATTTGGGGCTTTGAAGATAATGCTGCTTGTGATTGAGTTGCCGTGAGAAATGAATCATGGGAAATGTACAGAGGTGTAAGTAATGGTTACCTTACATCATAAAGATTGCTGAAAGAAAAATACAGTTCGGCTGATTGGCGCACAGGAACTGGCTTGTTGCTGCATTGCCTGGCACATTTAAAACAGGTATATTCCTGACACCGATTATTTCACGATACCCGTCTGGGTTTATTACAGGGTAGAAACTCTGAGCGTATGTATGCTTTACTCATTAGTCCGGAGGGCTTTCAACTGCTTTGTGCTAAAACATAACAGTATTTCATCATGGGAACGATGTCCACAAAATAAAATGTTGTGTTCACATTTTGTAAATAATTATTAAAACCAAGGTTAAACACAATGAGGTGCTCAGTGCTCTGAAATGTGACTGATCTGAAATTAAATTCAGAATTTTGCGGGTGGGATGTGGCACCATTCTTCCATGAGAAAATCAGCACATGCCTTGCTGGTGGTAAACGTTATCTCATTCCAGAATCTTCCATAAATACTGACTTGGGTTCAGATGTGGGGACTGAGGTCATGGCGTATGGAAGTGTGGGAGTGGGAAAGTCCACAGAGCAGCTGACAGAGGTTCTCCAGATTCAGTAGGGAGGGAAAAGATGTCCACAGGATAATATTGTTGTCATGCTCATCAAACCACTGGTTGACCACACATGGTCTGTGGACAGGGGCAGTGTCTTCCTGGATGAAATAAATACTGCAACATGGGTCAAAGGCAGTGGTTGAGCCAGGAATTCATTCATCATGCCAGCAAAATGCACTCCACAGCATTGGAGAACTGCTAAAGCCCCACTGTTGGAACCAAAAACTGAGGCCTGCAGGACACTATAGGTGTCCACCACACAAGCACAGGTAAATTTATTGAGAATATGGTGAAGGATGATTCACCTAGCAATATCACATTCCTCCACGGCTTAGTAGTCTATTGCCTGTGTTCTGTGCACCGATGTACGCAAACAGGCATTGCCAGGGGTATGGGATGGTTTGCGCACAGCAGGCCAACTATAGTATTCTGCTCTGGATGACACTTCCTGCTCAGACTCTTATTTAATAGTGTTAATTAATTTTTGTCTGGCCTGTTAGGCCTTATTTCTTGAATTGCATGGGCATTGTGATCTAGGAGTATGTGATTCTAACCACGGTTTGCTAATGTCTTTCCACCAGGCTTCTATGTGGACATCACATTTGGCCCTCTTCCTTGTGAAACATCAACAAGTTGAGCTGCCTTCATCACAGAAGCTCTTTCCAAATATGCCGCAACAATCCTACCTCTTTCAAAGTCACTGATTTCTCATCTTTTAGCCATGTTAGCCATAATTACAGGAAACCAGGTCTATACAGCAGTTTTGCACATGGCCTTTAGTATGCTGGAATGTAGATTTCCTTATTAACTCAGGAACCACACCTGTGTGGAAGCCAGGGGATAGCCGGGTGTGGGAGCCAGCTTCTATCCCCTGAGGGGCTAGCAAAGCCTGTGGTCTGCAGGACTGCGGGAACCCTTCGCTAGGCCCCACGGTCCCAGCTAGCAAGTCTGGACAGCGGGGTCTAACTGCTAGCTGCGGGAGCTCTGGTGGAGCACATGTCCTGCCTGCCATGCGACTGGGGAACCCTCTGTGGAGCACCACATGCCTTGCTGCCGGGCCAGGCTGTTAGCTTCCAGGGGGCTTGCGGAGCCAGTGACATGGGAGGCCTGGGGAACTCTCTGCTGGCTCCTGGGGAGTGGGGAGATTCCCTGCCGACCGGCACGGGAATAACTAGCGAGCTCAGGCTGCAGGGCTCTCCGCACACCCCCACTGCTTTCACAGGGAACTCATGGACTTGAATGGGCTGAGGATCTGACTAAGATGCATGTACACAGAGTGTCAGAAGAGTGTGGGAACAGACATGACGGACAGACTCTGCTCCAAACAGGCACTTCCTGCAGGTGACAAGCTCCTTCTCCCCCAGCTTCACCTGAGCTGTAATCTCTTGGCTCTGATCACAGGGGACGGCAGGCGAGTGAATTACCCCTGTCCCACTTCAAACACAGCGGGACAGTAAATCAGGAAGGTATACGACACAGGGCAAGACACTTATCCCTGCTACTGCCACTCCCTCGGGCAACCGCAGCGGGAATCCCAGCAATGCTGACCAGCAGACTCGTAGAGTCATTTCCTGGGAAAGGGTCAGTGCTTGTGTGTTTATGCATATTTGTGTTCGAGTGTGTGTGTGTGTCGATGTGTCTGTAAGTATTTTGGTGTGTGTGTGTGTGAGAGAGAGAGAGAACTAGAATTTGTATGTTTTTGTGTTGGTGAATGCCTGTGTGTGTTTCCATCCATGTCTCTTTGTATATGTGAATATGTATGTATGTGCACTTCAACCTGTTCCTGTACGTATGTATTTATGTGTGTCTATTTTTGTATGTATGTGTCTGTGTGGTTATGTGGATTTTCAGGTGACGATGAAGAAGATGAAGGAAACAAAGGCAGTAACAGTAGTGACAAGACACTAAATAAGATCTATCTCAGCCCCGCTCTTCATTAATTAAAGAACACTCTCAATGGGCTCCTAAATAGCCAAGTGTTAACCTTTATAAAGCCTCCACATTAGTCCTGTGCTGCTGAACATATAAACGCAATAACTATAATCATTTCCCTTCATTGACTCATTTCATAATGTCATTTATTCAATTTTGTTACATTCAATAAACAACAAATTAATGGCAAAAAGCCATAACTAAGCAATTAATTAATTCCATCACAGAACGTAAATGAATGAATTTGTAAAACAGCACATACATACATAATCACGATAATATAGCTGCGCAAATCTCGCACTACCCCATGTGCCGCACAACGTACCGCATGTGCCGCACAACGCACGGCCTGTCCAAAGGAGGAAGTAAATTATGAGGATAACCTGTGAGGATGTTTCCTTGCAGTGGGTAGGTTTAGCAGCACTGAAACGGCATTCAGAAGACCCAGTGGCGTGTCTCCAGTCGAAGTGTCAGAGGGAAATGAATCAGAGGAAATCCAAGGTCAGGCCTCTCTGCTTTACATGGGTGCATGTGGAATGAAGGCCTTCAATCTGACACGATGGCACGCTGTGGACCTGGACTACATTTCCAATCACTGCAAGTCAATCTGGAGAAGGGCCGTCTGTCAGCCAGATATAGCACACACCTTAATTAGTAACCAACAAACAAATGTAAGACAGACAGAATTGTACAAAACACATGTACAGAAGGCAGAAGTGACATTAGCTATTAATTCATTGTTATATTTAATATTTCATAGGGCACTTAACTTGAACACTATATTGAAATGAGTGAGGGTTTTTTTCCCATTAATGGGTACATTTACGAAACTCTGTCATGGTGGTGAAATCATTCACAATCAAGTCACTTCCACGCTGTTCTGATGATTAATGCCTGCTCTACCCTGATTAGTTATACAGTAAGTGTCACAGTATAAGGACAATATTAAAAACCATTGATTGAATCATTTCGATATTTAAAAATAGCAATTCCAGTGTTGGTGTTGCTGCTCTGCATTGCTGAGATGGGTTTTAATCAGCTGATGGTGGATCTGCCATCAGACTGTACCTGACAGTCTCAGCCTGTGCTAGTTCTGCTTTGTATGCAGTCTCCAAAGGCAACCAACACAGACCAAGACCCAAACTGACTACCACATCCAAACATTCATCGCTTGCTCAAAGGAATTCTTGCAGTTTGGGTAGCCAATTTTAATTCTCAGTGTGATTGCACCGTTTTGTTTTTGCTCATTTATTTATCAGCCACATATTTCTTCCTTCATGTTGTTAGACTGGGTAATCCTCAGCTGTGTGCCTTCAGACCTACCCACTCCTGAAATACATTATATTGAGCTTCCGCGTTTAGGTGAGCCTGTCATTCTTTTGTTCTCGCTGGGGTTTATTTGGTCTGACCTGCATGTGACCGTTGTTAGGACTTTTGTTATCCTCAAGCTCTTAATACAGATTTGTAATTAGATCTACATGGCTGGCAAGGACAAGCTGTGCCTCTCCTGAACGACACGTCTGCAAAACTCACGCACGACATGAGACTCCTTTTTACACGGATCTACCTTCACTTGAGACAAGAGAAAATGACTGAGATGCATTCTAAACTTGAAGAGTTTTGAAAATGCACAAGTACACAATATCCCTGCATTTCTCTTTTGTATGTTGAGACCAAAATAAAGCATTACGAAGCACTGTGGTACAAATGATAGTGCAAGGCACTCATAATATTCTCATAATTGTCATTCTTTGAGAATAGTGGTCAAATGCATTGAACTTTATGGAAAACTGATTATGATGATCTGGTTATCATACCTATATGCCTCTAGTTCAGGCCCTCAACCACACACACACACACACACACACCTATATATAGGATATATGATTTTTCTTTTAATCATTTTTTTCTTCCTCAGCATTCATATATAGCCAGGGACCACCATAGGAGTGCTTTAACAACTAATACATTATAGCCTTCTTTCCTTTCATGAAGAAAGCTAAAACGTTGCAATTTTTTATTAAAGTGTGTAACACAAATTAAAAAGCACAGCAAGTCCGTAAAATAGGCATTCATAAACCTGAACAAATAGGACTTGGGCTCTGACGGGTCACGGCAGTGAGAAATCTGCTCTGACCTCTTCTCCCCTCGCTCATCTATCTCCCACTACTGTCCACTGATAGATCTCCGCTTGCTGATTTATGGCAGAAAAAATGTCACGGTGGAATGGGCTTTTGATAAAATTGTTCAAGAGATTCGAGGTAATAAATCCTGATCTTTACATCCAGGTCGCCAGCTACTTTTACATTCTTACACCATCCATAAGGCCCGCCAAACATGACAACTAATCCATAACTTTACAATATCCCAGGCAGTTTAGAAAAACAGTAACATTTTTATTTAACACAGAAAACACCAAGTCCCTTTTTTCATCCTGCGAAATGTATGAGGAAACATAAGGCTTGACTTAAACTTAACATGAAAATAAGTCACCTCCTATTTAAGCTGCAGTCTGGGCCGAGGCGTCCTTTCTGCAGTCACAGGCACTTGCTCTTCTACTGAGAACACTGACTGCACAACCTTATGCACCAGGCCTGTAAAACAAAAAAGGCTTGGTTCCAGGGCTAACAAAACCCTCAATGGCTTACTATTTGTATGTAGGTTGTATAGTTATATAGTATATGTATTATTTTAGTCATCTGTTAAATCAATCTGAGTACAACTGAAAAATGCATTTTTAATGATACATATAGGTAAAGGTAAATTGAAAACTGAAGACAATTCAAAGAAAAAACTTCTGTTATATTTGATAAAAGGACCTATGTAAACGTGCAAAAGATAGAAATTTGTATAAATTCTATTTTTTTTTAAATGCCAATTTATGTCATTGTAAGTCTTACATGTCTTCCATGTTAAGGAGCGGATTTTGCTTGGTTAAACAAAAAAGTTACATTTTAATATAATTAAAGATGGCTTCCCCACCATCCCCACCTGCTAATACACACATTTTCTCTCCATTATATTATTACCCAGCCGGGTTTATTTTACTGTAAATTCATATGTATGGCTATTTCTACTCTACTAATGCAGAAATTTTTATTTTTCATATGAGCTATGCCGTTCTGGTATGAACATGTCGCTATCATAAAGACATTTTGAAAAGTGAACTTAGGAGTTCGCTTGATGTAATTGACATAATATATGAGTCATTTTATGTTGAGAATTTATGAACTAGCTAGGCAGTATATGTGAAATAAATTGTTCAAGTGGCAAGACGGCACTTGTATTATTACAAGGAAAGCTACATTGTCTAAGGGTGCAGCTAGTTAGATAGCTGTTACAATGGCGTATATTTAAGTGGATTAAATAGTTACACCTGTATTTGCACTCAATACACAGATACTGTGATTAATCTGGAAGACATACATATGAACAATTTTAATTTATTTTATTATATTCCTGTCTTGAGGAGAAAGATTATCAAACAAAGTATGTAGTTAGTGCAGTCTGGGTAGGGAGTAGCCTGTACTCCTCAAAGTAAGTGATGTTATGTTGGCTGCTCTCCAAAAATTCCTTTAAGTGGGCCTAGACCTGTAAAGTGTGACTTCATTTCCTGACAGCAATTGCATGACAACCACACAGTGTATTTTCTTTGCTCTTCCATCTTTTCCCCAACACCAGTGGGTTAAAATTCAGAAAAACATTGAATTTTGTGTAGAGAAGGAAATGTGAATGCTAGAAGTATTAGCAATATATAGAATGCATGATTTTATTGTATTTAGCAATGAATTAAAAAAAGGTACGGAATATAAAATTGTTATTGTTACGGAATATTCACACGTGGCATTGAAAATGCACTGCACAATGACAGAACCACTCCAAACAGCAAATGGACTCAGTGTTTGTGGGAATTATATGGAATATAAAGGTTCTACTGAAGAGAAGAATCGGAGAACTGCAGCACAGATGGAATCCATCTGCAAGTTTGTGTACTTCTCAGAGCCATATCCAACCCTTGTATGAATTGAAAATGTTTTATTTTATATTTTTAATTTGATGTACCTCTTGTTCCTCCATACTTCTAATAGCATTTTATATGAAACCAAACACATTTCTCCCACTTCATTTTGCAAGAAGACAAAAGGCAAGCGGTTGAATAACACATTGTAAAGTACAGTGTAAAATTGTGCTAGATGAGCTCTAAAGTATTCTCACTAACTTTTGATTTCTTCATTTGCATACTTTTCTGTATATTAAATGTAATTAAAATAACATAACAATACATAACATGACGATAAAGACATTAAGAACTATGAGTGTAATTGCAGTGGTTCACCATTTAGGCCCAACAAGAATATTCGTTCCTGTGTGTTGCACCGTAAAGGTGTCAACAATCACAAGATATTATGGGTGGCTAGACTACTTCTCAACAAACACATTCAGTACGTCATTCTGCTTTTTAATTTTATGTACACAACACTTGTACAAAAAAACTGTGCCCAATTCTTTAAAAAAATACTAAATTAACAAAAGAACAAACAACAAACAGGCAAAACAAAACAGTCCCCTGGAACAAAGCCTCCTAGAATATATAGGTGTGATATTTACATTTAATTCAGTGGGTAACATCTCTGTCACTTCCCTGTGGCAAAACTAGATAATTTATGGTGGCAGCAATGATTAGCATCTGGAATCTCTTGTCCAACGAGTCATGTGACCAGAATGTTTGTGGCAGGAACTATGCAGCCAGCACACTGGCGCCAGGGACGATGAGTGATTCAGGAAGATCGCCTCGCCTGGTGCCGTCTCGCCCGTCTCGCAGTCTTTACGACGTACTTCTGGCGGAAAAACAAGTGAGCAACTAGCTCTGTACAGGTGTTTTCAAAGGGTAAGGCTTGTAAAAACAGGCAGCTCTCAACACAGGTACGGTATGCTTCTAATGTGGTGAAAGCTTCCTTAAAATGTCAAGCACTGTATTCTGGCTTCAAGCCCTGTGTGTACTGCCAGTGAGTGTACTGCCAGTGATCAAATTAATATGTTCAGCCAAAAACAAATATGATTAATTACCCTCAGATATAAATTAGACCTACTGCATACTTCTAAAGTTGCATTAAACTGTTAAATAGAAGATCACAAAACCATCAGTGTGGCAGTGAAATAAAAATTAAGCCAAATCATACTTTACTTCGTTTCATGAATTACAAAAAAAGATCAATAATGATTTAAGAACAACTGATCAAAAATAAAACTAATGGCAGAACAGAACAATTCGAAGAGGAAGGAAAGTATAGATTTTAAAAAGACTTTGTACAAAAGGCAAACAGTGTCAGATGGTGGAATGTAAGCGTGAATAAAGAGAAGACTTTCAAAATGATTGACAGAAAACAAAAGGCTCAAACCACAGAGAGAGACAGAGCGAGTTTGTGTTTCAGATTAAGGCTCTGCCAACTGCTGCTGGGGACAAGTGTTGGACAAAGACAAGGCCGAGGAGAAGAGGAAATTAAATGTGTACTGTTTTGAGGGATGGGGCATGGAGACAACACACTGGGCGGACTTCTGACCACTGAAGGGTCAACACACACAAGTAGGGGTGTGTAAAATACTTCCTCCAGCAATCATTGCCAGTGAAGCAAGACAGAGAGATTGTCTTCTACCAACTACAACAAGAAAAGCAAAGGAGGTGTAACTTCTGCCCAGTGACCTGTTATTGGTGTACCACACCTCTACACTTACTATAACCTAGTAGTGTGTGTAAGGGTGTGCTTATATTGTTATTTAACACAATTTAAAATCAAATAAAAAAGTTAATGCTTCAACTGTATTTTATTTATTAGAAAATCTCTTTAATCAAAGTTGGCATGGGTCTCTCACTGATTCAATGACTTATCTTATCTTTAAAGAGGATAACAAACAAACAAAAATGTTGTATTTTAATTTGTACACATTGGAATTGAATTCCTGAGGTATATTTCTGTCAGTGCATTTCCCCTATTTCAAAGGCCACTGATTCAGATGGAGTTTTACTGTGTCAGTTGCACCTGGTTCAGCAGTAGGAACAAAAATGTTCCTAAAAAGAACTAAACAATAAATAACCACAATTCCAATACACTAACCACTGCCCCACAGTTTTTCTGCACAAAACTGAAAACTCCTCATAGACCCATCCCCCCACTGATTGTCAATCTGTTTAATTGTGCTAATATACATTTTTTTTAAAACAAAAAAAAACAGCTGTAGTGCAGCTTCAGTATGTCAACTACAAATCTGAAATACAAATGCCGTTAAATGATATAGAAAGCTATACCAATAAAATGATATAGAAAGCTATACCAATAATGTATCTATTTGTTTTTTTGGTGAAGTTGTTTTAGTTTCACTGATCATATGTTTGGAAAAAAACCTTCTGTTATTCAACTCATCTTAATATATAATCGTTTGCAATGCATTCTAAATAAATGTTGAGATACATGTGTACTCACTCATATATTCTACTTTGAGAGGCCTCAAACAATGAAAACACAAACCAGAGTAGTGATATGCATATTGCTAAATGGTGTATGCACTTGTGTCGTTTTCAAGGAGTGTGTGTATTTCACACCCCCTCTCTATGGGTTTGTTTGGGGGTGGAGGGTGTTAGATGTTTACACAGAAAAACATTCTCCCTCCGCTCCTGAGACCGCGAGGAGAGAAAAACGCTATGTTAATTTAATCTTCTTTGGCCAAATGCGATACGGTGGCGTAAAAAGCGGTTGTTTCTCATCTTTGTAATCACAGCGCGGGAGCAGAGGGCACGCGTCCCTGGAGCCTCGTCTCGCAGCTAATCTTTCATTTCATAGCCCATCTTTCCATATCAAACGGCGCCAACGGCTCAATTTGCATGACGGGATTCGTAACGGGGCGAATCAGGTGTCAGACTCGATTAAACATTACACCGGAGCGCTATCATAATCAGGCGTCTAATGAGCACGGGCCGGCGAGGGGCAAGACGGACGAGAGCTTCCCCTTCATTGCATTCCGCGGGGTGGGGGACAGGGGAAAAAAAGGAAGCGTCACTCCCGCGGTCCGACGGGAGGCCTCCTTCTGTGGACGGCCCAGGCCTGGCAGTGCCCCAGCCACAGCGGGCCACCGACACACACGGAATAGAAATAACCCCCCACAACACCGGCGACACGGAGAACCGCTAGCTGACATCTGAAGACTAATTCTTCTCAAAAAGCATGGGCCAGCTGGGAATACTAATGGAGGTGCCCATTACCGGAGAATAAAAAGCTCTAATGATGACCCCAGACTCGGATCAGAACAAGACCGATCAGTATGGCACGGCATCTGGGTCATTAAAGCGGCAGCGTGAATCCAGAGAAGACTTTTTTTATAAAAATGGTTTCCCGCTTCTTATGTTTTGACAAGCTGTTTGAGAGATTATGAGCAATCCACTTTTCAGCAGGCCACAGTTCAATGCCATACACATTCCCGTATGCGTATAAATGACAATGGCTTCAGCCTTCATTTTCATTTTGATGCCTTGGAAAAGGTCTTGAACAATTATTGTATATCTATACGGTTTAATATATTGAATGACACCTAAAAACGTACATGTTAAGTTTCTTTTAGAGACATACTTATTAATGCATTAACCAGGCCCATCTTAACATCTGTAGCTTCAAAAGGAATTAAAAATAATTCACGAGATGCAGAGAACAGTTAGTAGGCTTCAGTCACATAACATATTATACATGAATACAATATTTAATCTTAATAAAACATAATTCTAATCAGTTTTTTTAACACTGAATGCTGATTTTATGCCAGCATTAATTATTTTTTATTTTTTACGCAAGAGTTCTAAATTTAGCAGGCTTTCACGTAAAAAATTATTTACAAAAATAAAAAACTGAGACGAAAACAAACAGAAGTTATCATACTTGCTGTAATATGTACTTGGATGCACAGAGAAAAGGACACACCTGCTAATCACTGACTTCACACAGCAAACCATTAGCAGCTTGTTTGGGAGGCAAACCTGTTATCGGCAACCTTAATCCCCTGTTGGAGCACCTAGCGGCCATGTTTCCCCTCCTATTCTCTTCACAAGTCGCACGGCCCTTTATTCCCCACTGTCCTCCGTCCCCGCCATTCATGTACAGTGCATCCCCCTCCATTGTCCATCCATTATCGGTGGGTGGTGAATATAGACTGATGCTAATTCTGTTTCTCCCCCCCTCCTCCTCTATCCCAGGGCAAAGCTGTAGGCTTGGGGGTCCATACAGGGACCCCCCCCTCCTCCCCCCCCACCTGCACCCCCCCATTTGGATGACCCTGGTGCTGTTCGGAGGATCCCTCACACCCCATAAGCTGCCAGTGGCCTCTTTCCTTCCCATGAGCGGAACACACAATGGAGAAAGGGCTCTCACTGAGAGGTTCAGTAGCCATTAACCCGTACCAGCTGTTCCTGCCGGGGGTATTCTGCTCCTCAATGAGCGCCCCCAAGGGGGCCCTCACGTCCACTAATCTAGCCATTGTTGGCCAGGAATGCTGACAGAAGAAAAGAAATTTTTCTTGTGTCCATGCAAGCGTGTGTATCCATGTGTGAGAGCCGAGAAACGCAGGGCTAATTTCTATAGTTGCCCGTGAAGAGAGAGACCATGGAGAATACCCTGTTTAGCTGCTTGACAAAATTCTTTTGCTCATAAAATGGACAGCGATTGTTGCGCCCCCCCCCCCCCAAACCGCCAGCATCCCTCACCCCCACAGTCTCACTAAACTTTTTATTCTCGCATCATTTTATTTTATTTTATTCTGCTTGTGCTTGAAAATATTAAATTAAATTTCAAAGTGGAATATTTGATGGGTCAATTGAATACTGGTCTACTGTAGTCTAAAACACAGACTCTTACACATTGCTTTTCTTCAGAAAGTCTTGAGCGAAAATAAATAAATAAATAAAAGTCATCATTTAAACATTACTTAGCCTGGATATGTAGTCTTTATTCCAGATATTCGGAAACCAATGCAGGATGAACATGAACAATTTCAAAACCTGTTTATTTACATCAAACTGAAAATGATTTCAAGGCTCTGAATTCTTATATGTTGTCTTATTTGTAAATTATTTTGGCAGGAAATCTTGGTATCAATAAAATACGAACTCAAATGATTTATAAACCATTTCATTGTGGTACTTTGCTTTCTGAATATATTAACAATTAGTCCATTTCAATTAACATAAAAATTAAAACAGCATTTTCCAGTCAATTTAACCACGAGGCTCTTAGGCAGCCATTAGCTTGAGTGCAGGTCTGGGCTGACGGATTGTATGGACCACAGCTTTGGCTACTGGTGAGAAGAAAATGTGAAAACTAACATTTTTTTACACCAACAACAACAAAATACTTGACAAAACTTATTTTAAAAAGTTTTTTTTCCACTGAGTTTCCAAACCTCATGAAAATACACTATAAATGTCAAACTGAATAAAAAGCCTGTGGGTGAACGGTTTTATCTTTTTGTTTGTGAGTGGTTATTTTTTTAAAAGCTGTTTTATATTTTATAAAAGGAAGAAGCAGGAAACCTGGACCATTGTTGTGTATATGCAATTAGTTAAGAAAGGACATATGGCTATGGGTCCACAGGAGACAGCCCAGGAGGAAGGTGGAACAGTGAATATTTCAAATATTTAAATGAAGAACACACCTCAGGTAACTTCCATGCATGCTTTTTGATGAGTAACATAAAAAAAAACTTTTACAAAATATGTAACACGGCAAACTTCCATTTTTTGAAAAGCAACATGGGTTTACAGATTTTAAGATGATTAGATCCTTC
The DNA here is from genome assembly GCA_022702515.1 of Ilyophis sp. 1 JC-2022. Classification (NCBI taxonomy): domain Eukaryota; kingdom Metazoa; phylum Chordata; class Actinopteri; order Anguilliformes; family Synaphobranchidae; genus Ilyophis; species Ilyophis sp. 1 JC-2022. Next base: position 93,524,904 of record CM040406.1, on the reverse strand, counting down.
CACCTTTCCAAAATTGTTTCTGTTTTCACAAGGTAGGCCTACAAATGCCTGGATAAAAAACAGGAAATTGAATTCAAAAGCCTTCCTCACCATGTATGAGGTCTGTCATTTACATTCGTATCGGAGGATTTTAAAAATAGGAGCACGGCTTTAAGGTTCACGTTGAAGGAAAATATTTTTGTGTGTGTCCGACGGTGTCTGGCGTGTTGTGACAGACGGGGGGGGATCTGCGTTAGTCAATGATTTGTCCCAACAGACCGTTGTGCTAATGAGCTCTGTGAGGCATGGACCTGACTTCCCCTGTCGCACAGAAAAGATCACTTTCATTGCTTGCAGAACTAATTCGGGACACAAAAGTGGAAGCCTCACCATCGCGGGCTCCTTAACTGCTCCTTTTGTGGCTGTTTTAGAAGTGCGCTGAAGAGATGGGCTGCCGTTCAGGCTTCTTCATCTCCACTCCATCCCTGTCATTAACATACATATCCATATGAAAAGTTGGAGCAAGCCTTGAACAGCTGTCCGGTAAAGCGCCGTAGAAAAGGCACCGATTCCTTCTCAAAATGCTGACAGAAGCCTTTAGCTTCTTCTTTTTTTTGGCAATAATAAACCAAACCATTTAAACAGTCTTTGAGGGTGTGAAAAAAGCTGAGGGGGTGTGGGCGGTGGTGGGGAGGTTATAATGCAACATTCACAGGCAAGGTTTTGCTACAGTCCTCAAGTTTTCACAGAAGTGAAGGAGACAGAAGGAGGTGTCCATACAATGAACATTTCAACCATCTTTTCATGGAAAAAATACATGAATAATAATCATAGCCCATTGATTGGCCACCTTTGCGAGGCATTATGTTTTATTCACATATTCCAATAGTAAGAATGTGTCATAAGGACATAAATACGTGGGTCTTAACATGCATCCATGTTTTTTCCCTATATTTAACAAGTGCTTTTTATCTCTATGTTATTTTCCAAAATATGCTCCCAAATTGCTAATCTCTTCAGTAATGGAAATTGCTTCGTGACCCTTTTGACGAAACGGCCATTTGTTTTTTATGGATTAGATCTGGGGATTGGGGCCCCTCTACACCATGTGACTCAAACAGAGAAATCAAGTCTTTTTCCCCCACAACAAAATGATTTAGTCCTGATGAAATGAAAGGATCAATGTGCATTAGGCTATACAGTCCCTCCATTTAAAGGTGGGTGGCAGGCATGCGGGCAGAGGTTAAGTGACTTGCCCTGGGTCACGTGGGAAGTCATTTACCAGGGGTAGATTTGTACACCAAACCCCCAAACTCTTGGGGCTCCCCTCACTCTATTCAAGCTCACCCTGTGCCCCTGAGGGGCTATCTCAAACCCGAATCTACCAGGCTAAACTAGCATCCAACTGACACCCTGAATCACATCAGTCTCACAGTTACACAACACTCAGCTCTAATAAAAACATTTTTGGAGGTGTGGTCACAGTATGGAGTCATGATTAGGGATCTGGGCTTAAGCAATTGAAGGTTGCATACTGAAAGCCATTGTTAAAATTTTGTAGTACTGGTTAGCACAAGAATCCCACGAGGAAGTGAAATCTTTTACGGTACATGCTTCACAGAGAGAACTATAGGGAGTTACCAAAAACTTTGACTGCAACATATCAGAATACATCGCATTATTTGTAGTCAACAATGTTCTCATGGAGTGACATGCCATTATTTTCCCTGTGATTCACGATTCTTCTACCAATGGGTTTGAGTATTCCGGTGAATGCAATCATGGTAACATTGCCAAGGTTTCCCTGTCTGAGCTCAGTTCATTTAGCTCATGAGTAAACTCTGCTAGACCTTGAACAGAGCTTGACCCAGGTTACTGTGATTCAAGAAAAGACTGAGTCAGGTCTGAATCTTTTCCCACACTTACCAACTCTGCATTCTGAAAACAATGAGGTGCTCCACATTGTCAAATAAGATAACTATTACAATCAATTGTTTTGGTTCTGTTTGCTCACCATTAGATTTTATGTGTTTTCCTAATTATTTTTTTTACATTATATGGTAACTAGGTTAGCCTACTTATTGTACTGTAGGCTGCTAATTAGCCGGTGCTCATAGATAAGCTTATCGTTACTGTCATATATTTTCGTATAAATGTTAATGTGTTCTCAAACATTAACACATTATTAAAAGACAGACATATGCTCCCCTAGTATTTGTACCATCCAATTGGCTAGCAGGTAAGCAAAGTTTTTTTAAACCTTTTTTTGTATAATTGAAAGCAGAGTCGTTACCGCACCACACACACACATGCACAGCGTGTACACTGCACCTGAAGTGTATTCAGCACTATGATGTGTTTTTCCACAGTGAAGGCCACATATCTCTACAGGAGGCAGAACCAATCAGAGGAGAGGCTTATCTCTCACTGATGACAAATGGCTGTCCGTGGACAGCTGGAGTGTCGCTGGGAGCAACTAAGCCAGGAGTGACTGAGGAAAAGTGCAAAGGCCCACCGTATGTCTGGTAGGAACAGTTTGGAAATGTAAACAGTCCCACTGAAAATGAATGCCCTCAACTCAATTACATAAGATAAATTCATAGAAGTAATAAACCCCAATTACAACCTTTGAAATTATTATTCTTAAGCGGCCCCTCATACAGAGCGGCCCCTCATACATAGTTCCACATGAGTGGTAGAGGTGGAAGGAACACCTCAGCATATTGGTGTTAGTGTACAAAACTCTAATAATATATAATAAAGAAATTTTGAAACAAATTACTACTCTAATTTCAGTCACGTAACACATTACATTGAGAACTGAAATATAACCTACAACATGAATAAAACTGCATATGTAAATACAGTAGTATCATCTCGCAACAAGAGAGGGGAACAGAATGATATTCTTAAATATCATTCAAGACAACTCCTCTAAAGGAAGCCTCCCTGTGATTGTAAACATGCACAGGCTGTCAGAACTTCAACAAATCAAATAAATCACAATTTCATCATAAATTGGTTTACCCAGGGAACCTTCCAATGAATACAGCTTTCAATGACTGAAAACTACTTAGAAAAAACTTAAATAACTAATAGCAGTAACTTTATTTCTTAAACAGAAGAAAAACATCTTATCTTTTCTTATTTTTTGAAGATTGTTTTTGAATTTTATCATCTAGTCTGCTCCTTTCCCCATAGCAGATTTGTTGCTTGCTTGTAACATGATTGTGGGACAAATGTACAGTATCAATTCCACAAAAAAAATGTTGTCCATTACAGCACACAAGTTGTTTTACCCTGATATTATAATTTACCGTTTATATGTATTTAGCACTTTCGGCAATTACTAGGTTTTAAAAGAAAAAGAAACTTCTTGAAAAAAACAAACCACAAAATTTGACTGGTTGGGGATACCAGGCACACTGTAAGAAAAATTCCATGACAAGGCTGATTTTCAATCTCTTTATCAGGGTTTTATTTCCTCACAAGGCTTCCGACGGTTCCTTCACTACGCTAAGTCAACGTTGTCAAACTGTGCCATTCTAATTTACTGTGTATTCACGCTCCCTGTTCCGCTCACTAACAACGCTGCTGTTGATTTTTGAAAATTACAGAGTGCATATTTAAATCTCATGTGTTGCTGAAAATTGTTTTCAGCACAGAGTGGCCATCTCTGCTTGTGTGAGACCCCCCGCCCCCCCTCCCCCTTCTCCAGTACAAGAGGGAAGCAGAGAGGGGTCTGGTCTAATGAATAAGAAAAGCCTTCCCTTTAAAAGAGGGACTGCTCTGTGTCTTCCTGAGCTGCTTTTTATTCGTCTTTAGAAATAAGAGGTCCCGATTGATAAATCCCCCCCCCCTCCCCTTTTCCTCCCTCCCTTGGAGTTTGTGACCTCAGAGTCATCATGTACAATACACTGCGCCCTAAGTTTCTAAATCTCCGTTTGAAAAACAGAACGAGCGAATTTGTGTCCATTATGGGAGCTTTGACGCGCTTTTACCAGGGTTATTATAGCGAGCTGAACGCCCAGCAGGCTACCAGTCGCTAACGGTGCGGAGGTTTTATTCCCCAATTGATCCTACCCCCCATGCATCAACAGCCGGAGCGGCATCAAAACAGCCCTCTAATCCCACTTGTTGCATCCTCTTTGAGCGCGCTTCACACCAACAGCCAGCGGAAGCTTCTCTCCACACATCACTCACCAACATCTTTAGCCTCCGGCTATTATTGACCCCCCCCCATCCTCCCGACTCCCCCCTCCCGCCCCCAAAATGAAACCTTATTTATTATGCGGTCCTGTTTGTTGTCTTTGCAGAATTCCACAATTCATTAAAAAAGGAAGAAGGGGGATGGAAGGAGCAGGAGAGGAGGGAAGCGAGGGATGGTGAGGAGAAGGGGGGGTCAAGGAGGGGTGGGCGGGCTGACTTCTTAAACACATTTTCTCCCTTTTGCCGCAATTAAACAAAGTAGGGCTGTGATTAGTGCGGAGCGGGGAGAAAAGAAAGAGACACCCTTGAATCCGAATGGCGGGACCTGACCGAGCATTACTGGGCCACAAAGCCCGAGTTTATTGCTGAAACCTGCTTACCCTCCTGCATGGCAAACCATGGAAACTCCAGTCAGGTGGAAACTTCTCTTCTTTCTCTCTCCCTCTCTCCCTCTTTCTGTCCCTCCTGTGACTGCGGAAGCCCTCCAGGAGCATAAGGGTGCCTAAAGCCACTAAAATCCCCCCTCGTAACTGAGACCTTTAAGATAATCTCGCCAGCCTCTTTTTTTTTTTTTTTTAGTGAGAGCTTGTGCTTGTCTACCATTGTTAGCATGCAGTTAATGATGAGCTTCCTCAGTTTTTTCATCCACACCCCCTCCTCCTCTCCTCTTTTTGCTTTCTTATTTTAAGCTAAGCGCTTGTTTAAGTGGAGAGCCACCTCCCTCCAGGCCTTGGGAAATCTCTCGAGGGCCTGGGTTTGGCTCTGTGTGCGCGGCACATAATGAAAACAATTTTACGCTGTGGAGGGAAGATTCGGGCAATTACGGATGTGACAGCCACCTGCAGAAGCCCACCCCCCAGCAACAGAACTCCCCCCCTCCCCCCTCCAACCCCCCCCCGACTGGTAGGTTCATGAATATTTGATGGTATGATGATGTTATGAATGAATGGGGCAGGTGAGGAGGGTGGTGGTGGGGTGGGGGTGGGAGTTACGGGTGTAATAATTCGCTCAGCTGGAGGTGGTGTTGCGCCCTGTCACCCTGTGGCAGTCCTCACAGCCGTCCCGCCAGGAATGCTGGAGGGGTGCAGAGAGGGGAGAGGGGGATGATGTGACAAGGGCATGCTGGGCTCTCCCCCAAATCTCTTGTTGGCCAATTTTACACATGACGGCCAGCCCAAAAGCCAGGCCTCCAGGCCTGACAGCGCTCTCATTTCATTTGATAACCCGCGTATTCAATAGGAATTAAACGAGTATTTCACTAACAAATGACTCTTCCCCCACAAACCTCTGAAAAGACTTGTTCTTCTGGTCTTGTTATGTTTTTTTTTTGTTTTTAAACCAAAACAGTGGTAAAACTTGAGAACCTACCAGCTTTGGAATTTGAACACAATAATTTATAGCTAAGAATGAAACGGAATGTATTTTTTTTTACATAATGCTCAAACAAAATAAAAAAATCCATAAAATACATTTTAAAAATCATATCTTGCCTATCTAACAGGCAATCATTACATGTTTTTGTACATTACATGGAAGTTTTTGGTGTTCATTTTCATTGAAACCTTTTCTCTCTGAATATTCGTAAAACACTCGCAAGCAATGTAATTTAATTCAGTGGTTCAACAACTATGCAGGTCTTTGTCTTTGTCTCAATGTGTCAACTCTTTGGCCTTACATGACTATGGTTTCAGTCCAGGACAAAACAGCAGTTAAAAATAAATTCAGTCATGATAACTTTTTAATGTGATAAAACTGATTTCATTAGCATGGTTGTCTATTTGATTTCCTCATCAGTACTTAATAATTCAATTTCACATTTATTCACAAGGAGTCAAACATAAAATGGCTAATTTATTCAAATTCAGTTGGACAATTTACACACGTGATATGATGACACCAAAACAGAAAACACACAAACTTTGTAATTTCAACAAATTATATTTATTTTTATAATAATACAATGATAAAACAAATTAAAATTTCAAATGTATCCAAAGTGATTTGATTAAGTAAACCAAATATTTGAACAGACAGAGTTTGTAACTTTTAAAAACAAACTCATATGCTAATAAATTAACCAGATCAGTTACTAATAAATCCTACTTTGTTTTCCAGTTATCTGAATAAGTCCTAGTGAAAGGAACATTCTATTCTGTTCTGTCTCGATTCCAATGGTTTGGCTGGAAACAATCTATGTTATGACCGGTGGAATAAGGGACCCAGTAGCAGGCAGGAGTACAGAAAACCAAAGTTTAATATCCAGAAGCAAAATCCAAAAAATAGTACAAAAACAGGCAGAGGTCAAAAACGGGAAGGCACGGCAGAGGTACAAAATCACAGTCCAGAAAATCAGGGTCGCGAAAACACGGGCAGAAGTCAAAAATCGGGAAATCAAAAAGGAACCAAACACAAAACTAACAAACTCGAAACAAAGAAAACCCGGGGAAAAACAGATACTGGGAACACTCGAAATATACTGGCAAAAAGACAAACGCTATTAAGGTTGAGGAACTTGCGAAGAGTGCTTAGGATGACTGGGTTAAATACACAAGAAAGTGGGAGGGGTTACAAACAACGTAAGGTGAACACATTAGGAGACAATAACTCGATAACAAGAAAATCACGAAAACATGGAAGGGACTCGGAAACAAGCATTACAAACAACGGGCTCAAGTAGGAGCGGAACGTGACTAGAATTAAGGAGGCGTGGTCTCAAAGGAGAGACAGCTGAAATGAGTTAACCAGCATCTCAAGGACAGCTTAGTATCGCAGATAGAAAAGATACAGCGAGGAAACTTGTTAATTGTTAGTTCTAACTAAATACAGACAATTAGTATGTTAGTAACATTTAAGTGAATTAGTTTTAGTTAAGTTAACTTTCATTACAAGTTTTAGTAATGTGCATCTAACTAATAAACACCAGAGTGATTGTTAGCATGGGTTAGTAATATAAACAATATAAACACGGAAAACGTAAAGCAGGAAGTAAACAGAAAACAAAACTTCGGAAATACAGCGTGAACCCTCGGAAAATCCTGAAGTCACCCAAACAGTGCATACGCGAGACAGGGTAAACAACCCACGAACAGAGGGGAATGTACTGATGAAATTAAAAGTACTAATAATGAAAATAAAAATACAAATCAGACAGAACTCAGACACTCAGAACATAACAATCTAATGCACAAGCACTTCAATGACCCTCCTTCCTTTTTATATTAGAACCCATTGTGCTCTTCAAGGGAGAGGAAGAACCACGTTAAAACCACACATTCTTTAATGGAAATTAAAAAACACCACTACTGCTTTGCTATCAGTTGTGAACTGTATTGTTGATCATACATACAATGAGCACCATAATTAATTGGACAGTGACACATTTCTTGTTATTTTGGTTCTGTACTCTAGCTCTTTGAGTTTGAAAGGATACAATGACAATGATGTTAAAGTGCAGACTGTCATATTTGATGAACCGTATAGAAATTATAGAACCTTTTGTACAAAGCTTCCCACATTTTCAGGCATCAAAAATATTGGACAGTGTAACATAATGTAGAATAAAATAATTATTTTTAATATTTGGTCCATATCCTTTGCATGCCATGACTTCCTGATGTCTGTGACCCAACAATATCAAAAGACTCTTGATATTTTATTTTCTGGTACTCCTACAAGCAGTACTATAACCTCTCTGCATTTGAATGGATCTCTATGGGAATTGGGGGGTGGGACTAAATTTAGCTGTAAACTACACTGGAACAGTATGGAACACATGGTTGGTTAAATGGCTGTAAGTCATCAAGGGTCTGAGGTATCAACATAGCCTCAACCCATCACTCTGCTGCCAGATATGCAGTAGATATGGATGGATAACTTGAAGGGTTTCTTCTCCTGACTTATTTTTCCACAAAGTTTAAATAGGTAAATTTGTCAAGAGAAACCACCCTTAAAGTGATCCATCCATATCTACTGCATATCTGGCAGCAGAGTGATGGTTTCAGGCTCGTTTGATACCTCAGACCCTTGCTGACTTACAGCCATTTAACCAACCATGTGTTCCATACTGTTCCAGTGTAGTTTACAGCTAAATTTAGTCCCACCCCCCAATTCCCATAGAGATCCATTCAAATGCAGATACGTTATAGTATCGCTTGTAAGAGTACCAGAAAATAAGATATCAAGAGTATTTTGATGTTTTTGGGTCACAGACATCAATAAGGATATGCAATATATGAAAAATTATTACTTTATTTCACTGTAATGGTGACATGTAGTCCAGCTGTCTCTCGTGTTCGTGTTTGTTAATTTGAATGTGTTTTGTTGTGTCAGGCTTTTGTGTTTGTTTTTTCATGCGCTGTGTGTCTGTAGTGGGACGGGAAAGCGGGCTGGAGATTTTTCAGGGCCTGCCTGAATACAAATATTTGAATATTCCGTTAACAGTGTTGCAAAAGTAGTCATTCCAGGCATATATTTATTTAATTATTTTTAGCCCTTTATGAATTTGGGCCCCTGCCCCTCTAACATCCTCTGCACGCGCCTGACGTGCAGTATCACCCAGTGGTTGAAGGGTTTTCCTCCTGTGACAGCAAGGGCATCATTTGTCCCGTATAAACAGCCATGTCTGGACTGAATCAAAACAAAACCTTCTCAAAGTTGTCATTTATGCATTTGTGTTGTATTCAAAAATATATTTATACTTATTTTGTATCTTATGGGCAACTTCTACAAGAAGTTGTAATTTTGTAATGTTGTAATTTTGTATCTTATGGGCTCTACAATGTTTATGGTTGAACACATCAAGTTACAACAAACATTAATTTGGAGCCGGCTTGGTATCTCAAACAAAACCTTTCTCTAGGCTTCTGTGGATACGTTTTAATAATAATAATAATCATAATAATAATAATAATAATAATAATGCCTGGCATTTATATAGCGCCTTTTTCACCAATCGGTGACTCAAATCGCTTTACAATGATGAGGGGGAAACTTGCCTCTACCATAAAACATAAAACCTTTTTTCATGGTCCAATTTGCACTTCTTTTGACAACTTCAGTGATAATTCTTTGGTTAATATATAGTACATCTGCAACTGAGGGATAGTAACAATTGTTCTTATGGGCACTTTTGATATGCACTAAAATACATTCTCTGGATCTGCTTTGCTGTACTATTGTCATTTAACTTGTGTCCCTGACTGTTATGTAAATCCACTGCGTTGATTAAATCATTTTATTAAATATGAAATATTATATTAATGCTTGTTAGTTGGCGTACTGAGTAAATACATGTTTAGTAATGGTTTCTATCCTATCCATCTACTCTCCCTGGGTTTGATAACCTAAAAACCGGTAATGAGAAGGGCCATATATGGTCTTTGACTGTCCACAGAAAGTATGAGGGCAGGGTTAGGGGCTACAGTTGGGGGGTCCTCAGGTGAGGACCGGCTCTGTGGAGCACCTGAGGCAGTGGGGGAAGCAGACGGGCCTGAGATGGGGCTGATAAAGGCAACAGATCGAGAGCTTGTTTAAAGTGAAACCACCCGAGCTGCTTAATGACTGCCGGGCCCTTGAAGATAGAAATCATCCAGCTTCCCTTCAGTGGCTCTGGGCAATAAGGAGAAAGTCCATTTTCAAGGCAAAGTCCCTGAGAGCTTCCTCCTCCAGGACTCGCTGTCTCCCTAATAGCCCCTGCGAGTGAAGGAGACAGCTCTGTGATAAGTGGTTCTTCGGTAACAACTGCTACGCCGACAGACTTGATGGGCTAAGCTGGGGAGGTTGGAGAAATAAAAATGGCTGAACAGTCAGGCGTACATTGACGCACAACAAAAAGATACACAAAGAAGGCAGGTGCACACACGTGCATCTATGCAGGCGCATACACAGCTGACTTGAGCCCTCAAACACAAACGCACACGCAAAAACACGTGCACACACACAACCGCATGCACATTTATAAAAAGTTATGTACACACATACGCACTCAAAGCACAGAAAAAACACACAAAGACAGCGTATGCACACACACACACACACACTACCATGCGCCTACAAACACACAAAAGGTATCACCCCACATGTAAGAACACATGCATGGGCACGCACCCACTGAAGTCATGTGCACAAAAACAAAACCATGTGCTCACATACACAAAAACACACACACACACACACACACACACCCGCTCAAACAAGCACACACACCCCCACACCCCCCCACCCCACACACACACTCCAGTGCAAATAGGCAGCCCATCCTGAACACTGATCAAATAGAACACAGGAAGCCAGCTGGTGAAAAATGGCTTCCTTAGAGTTAAGATTATGCTACGGTATTTCCAACCATCAATCCAATGAAGCCACAGAGACAAAACTCACTTGGTGCCCGGAAGAAGTATAATGTAATAGATGAGCAGATCAAGGTTAAACAGGAACACATAAGTGAGAACAGCACATCTATGTGTGAAAAATATCAGAGGAGACGGGCGAGACAGAAAACGGAAGAGGTTGGAGATGAAAAGTAGTAAATTAATCTTCGCGCAATATCTCACGGAGGGGGGAAAAAGCACGCCGGTCTTTATTTCTTGTAACAACTCAAGACAAATGAGTACAGTTGGTATATTAGTTCTGATAAAGGACACGTTAGAAAGACAATGGCTTTCAATTTTTGATTTAATCAACCCCCGGGCATGATGTATTTGTGGAAATAATAAAAGGGATTAATCAGGAATCAAGGCACAGGGGATAGAGGGCAAATGTTTTATTTCTGCCAGGGTGCAGATGAAATATACATAACACGACAACGGGGTCTGCCGCTGACAGCGCGCGCCAGCCACTGCAGGCACCTGTGAGATTGAAGCTGTGGACACAACATTTCCAAAATACTGGCCAGACTGAATTAATGAGGCTCACGCTTCGCCCGGGCCCCTTGATCCGCGGAGTCTTCATTTATTTTCCTTTTCCAGCTCATCCTTTACAAAGATGACAGTGTCTCCTTATCGATTTTACACTCAGAGATCAATCAGCTTTGCCCTGACTCAGACAAAATTTACGGTGCTCTCTGACACTGCCTCCAGCTGCCGAGCAGGGGAGCCAGGAGACACAGAAGGGGGGTAATATATCCACCCCTTGGGGCGGGGGCTTGGCCGCAGTCAAAATAAGCTAATCTAAGAGGGGGGGGGGGGGGGATTTCCTCCTTTTTGACAAGGTGCTCAGCCCACATCTTCGTCCCCCTGATAACGAATATCCACTCCCCGCCCTGGCTCACAGCAAGGGCAGCGTGTGGTGTGGTGGTTAGAGCACCAGACTCTGGATCTGATGTGAGGCTAGCTTTTTTTTTTTACACTGGAGTGAGACTCAGTAACTTAATCACACTAGTCTCTAAATAGGTAGGATAAACCCGCTGTAGGTTGCTCCAGAAACGTAAAGATCGTGACAGATTGTGAGCTGAAGAAGACTGATTTTGGCACAATTGTAGGACACACACCACTGATTCTCAGATTAGACAGAAAACTGCAATTTACATCCATTGGATGGCAATGTGCTATAGTTAATGTCTGTACTTTTATGGGCAAAACAAGCATAGAAAATAAGTGCAACAGGCATTATTTCACAATGCATGTTGGACCTGCATTCAACCTGTCTGCAGTGCCCTTTGAGTTTGACTGCAAAAACAGTTATGCATTTTATATCTACATTTACATGACAATCATTTAGCAGATGCTCCTGTAATGCAATGTACGTTTTATTTACTTCATTGAATTATGCGAGCACTGAAGTGGACAGAAAAAAACTATGACAAAAAAATAAATAAAAATTTTGTTTATCAAAGGTAATTACATAGCACATTGCTGTTACACTTCCGCCACAGTAACCGAACAATACAGATCGACTACAACTGAACACATTTGTGACCACTGTTGAGTGGTCAACAGTGCCTTTTAAAATATGTACACAGAGGGGGATAAAACATAGAAACCCAACAGAACATCCTCTAATGCACCACTGTCACTAAAGAGATTCACAAGGACAAAGAGGGGTATTACTGTAGTGCCACGAGGCGCGGTGCTAAACCTGCCCATTTTGTGACATTACCCGCGCCTGCCAACGATACAAGGTGCCAGCTGCATAGAGACAGCCATGCTGTCACTGCACCCCTTCCATGTGCCATAGATACACACATTACCCTACCCCATTACCTTGCACCCATGCCCCTTTTGGGCTAATTATGGGTTAATTCTGCTGCAGAGGGTGGAAGGGAGAGAGAGAGAGAGAGAGAGAGAGAGAGAGAGAGAGAGAGAGAGAGAGAGAGAGAGAGAGAGAGAGAGGTGGCACTGCTGGTACTGATGAGGGCGGGTGGCCACTTTTGATTTTGGATTTACTTCTCCATGATGCCTTTAGTTTGACATGCTCATGTGGTGGCAGGTGCTTTTTTTATGAAGTGTATAGAGATGGCAACTGTGTTTAATTTAATAAAAACACAGTAGCACTGCATTTTGTTTGAATAACACTCAGCTATATGGGTGATTCTCATTATATACTCTCATTAAATGATGTGTGCGTGGAGGACTGCCTTTTCTCCTTGATTTTGCTGGTGAGGTAGCATACTCAATTTAATGGAAGTACAGCATGTCATCCCAAATCTGCTCATCTGATTGGTTGGAAGAACCGGCATTGACCTGCCCACCAGAGCACTCCTAGCCATTCTGCAATTACGAATACCATTTTGCAAGTTTGCAAATTTTTTGCTGAAGGTTCACTGCAAAATCTGGTGCAAAAGTTGAGAGCGCCGAATCCGCAGATTCAACACTGGCAAAATGATATGTAATTCACAGGAGCAGACCCGTAGTGTTGTAATTCATGGATTTGATGGCAGTGTGTTGTACAAGTTTGCAACTGTTCTTGCGTGTATTCTCAGATCAATTCACAGATTTGTGAATCCAATCCATTTAAAAAAAAAAGCGATGACAGTCTTTGCGGAGACTAGTGGACTCATGGAAAGTATAGATTACACAGGCTCCCCGGGGATGTTTTGAAGAATGCTACAAATTTAGCATTAATATTAGTATAGTATAACAAACGAAACACAATATAAAAAAAACATCCCCCTGTGTGTGCTGCTCTGTCCTCACGTGCTCTTTCCGGAATACTCTCTTGGAATGACTAAATAATAACCCTATCATTCTCTGGCAACAAATTTAAGTTTAAAAACATTTAAACAAATAAGAGTTTAATTGGCAAAAAAATTATTCTCTCCCTCTCCACCTCAGCTGATGTGTGGTGAGCATTCTGGCGCAAAATGGCTGCCGCTGCATCACCCAGGTGGGTGCTGCACATTGGTGGTGGTTGAGGTGAGTTTCCCCCTCATCATTGTAAGCGCTTTGAGTGTAGAGAAAGGCGCTATATAAATGCCAGGTATTATTATTATTATAAGAGGAACACCCAGCTGCTCTATAGTCCATTTCTGCTTTGCTTCTCGTTGCTTCATAGACCTCAAACATCTACATTTTCCACTTGAAAAAGCTCATATAACAGTACGTTTGACTGTTTATGTCCAAGGAGAGATATTTAAAGACGGCAGTGAAGGGGCAGGCCAAATAAGCTTTTTTCATTAGAAAATGTAAGCATCTCATGGGCCCTTATCCGAAGGTACCCGTACTTAATATGTGATGAATGTTCCAGGAAAATGAACATATTTGTTTTTACTGGTATTGATTTGAGTTCTGACAGGCTAATGTTCATATTTCTTGGTCTATTTGTCATTTTGGTGTTGCCTGGTGTGGGGGACGGGGTGAGGTAGAGAGAGGGAGGGAGGGAGGGATTTATTCAGGACAGTAATCATTACTGTCCTTCAGGGTGAGGTAAGTATCTGTGGTAGATGGTGAGCTGCAAATAGAGGAGGCAGTGAATTTAGCATCATTTGACAATCACTCTAAACCTCTTTAGATTGTTCTGCAGGATTAACAAGCAAAACTATTTAAATAAGCGCCACCATTTACAGCTGATTCTTTTTTACTCGATTGCATTTAGTGGGATAGCCCTATTTTAGCGCTCTACTAAATTATTTTATCAGTCACAATATAAAACAAAAAACAAAATTATCTTGAGTTTCTGAGTCATAATCCAAATGATTCTATGTGACCTATCTGAATCGTGAGTTTTTGTATATTGTGTTACCCGATTGATTGAAAAAATACAATGAATGAAATTTGCAAATGAAATAAACCACTGGTGCTAGTTAAGGGGTTTTAACCAGCATAGGCAGAAATGATTTGTATTTTTAAAAAATGTCCTCTATCATTGGCCAAAAACTTTATACCTTCTTATACATAATCAGTGACAAAATGTGTAATGTAAAAGAATGTCAAAGACTAATTTTAAAAAATGTGGGCTTGTTATTGGAATTAAAAATGTGTATCTTTAAACTACTGCAAAACTACTGCAATTATTTTTTTCCCCTCCCACAATATAGTTTAAAACATACAGTATCTACACGGCATATAGGCCTATGCACAATAGAGAGAATTTAAATCAAACTTACATTTCCTGCTTATGAGATCATTTCCATTTTTACTACTATTTTTCATTTCATAAATTACTGGACAGCACCTCAGATATCCTTCAATCATGCCAGTGTTATCTCAGTATTAATAAAATGTATGTTTCATCAATGTATATGCCACTCACAGGTGTTATCGTTGTCTGGGTGTGCCATCAAGAGCCAGGAGCTAATGGTAATTTGTGAATAGGCTGATAAATAGTTACATGGTTGCCTGCTTATTAATATAACTGATATATTCATACACCAGATCGTGGTAGTTCTTTGCCTTTGACAGGGTGACAAAATATTTTTCCTATCCTATTCCTAATTGGTCCCTCACATGAAAAAGACACATTACGCTGGCACTAATGACTGTCATGGGCAGGTAGGGCGTGGCTTTGAGAGTCCATTCTCTCTTACAATAACCTCTACAAAGAGCCTTCAAAACACAACATCATAGCAAACAAATGACACTTTTTCATCTAACAGTAAAAAAATTGTCATTGAAATCAGAAAGTTCATTTACAAAGGACTAGCTGTCGCAATCACAGCAATAATGTCGTAGTTGGAGGGAAAAAAGGGTAATTGGTTTGGTAAAGATCGCTTTCCATCACACCATAAAGCACTACACAATAGAAAAGGTCGCCAATTAAGCAATCATGAATACCAAGTACCATAGCTGATGAAAATAGGCCAGTGGTTTAAATAGATTTGCAAGCAATTTACCTTTTCACAATGTTGGCAATCTGATGCAATTTGCTTGCAATTTTGTCTGCTTTCAGTAGCACTCCAAGCTGACACTACACAGACCAAATGGCAAAGAGGAGCGCATAGAAAATGTAAAACTATCTTGGCTGCATCAAGGTACCAGAATGGCGCTTCATCAGGAAAATTACAACAATTAACATAAGTGCTGAAAAATCAACACTTTAAATGTCAGCGGCGAGGGTTTGGCTAGGGACAAGCGAGGGTGCGAGGTGTCCGTGCAGACGGACTCGCCGTTCAGCATCAAGCAATCACCCACTGTCCTTTGCCACTGATGGCTCCACAATTGCTGTGACATTCTCAGAGTCCAAGGCCTGTCATTCTCTACGACAAACTCTTTTTTTCATCACTCTTGCTTGATTTTCTAAGTCAGCCGATTCGTGACAACCTTGCCACTACTTACAAAAGAATGCTTTTCCAACTCTTTTTTTTTGTATTTCAGGATTTATGGCAAGCATGTAGGCTTATGTAAAGTACTCAATACTGGAGAGACTGCTAGTGACCACATTCTCTTCAGATGGTATGATGAAAAAACACAGGGCCAAGTTACATTAAATAATTTAGGAAACATTGGGTGGCATTTCTTTGGAATAGAGCTTGTTTCATTTGCGTGAGCTAAAATAGCTTAATATTGTTTGTTGGCCTCATTTCTATATCAATACTTTTAATGGCAGGCCTAGATTTTTCAGGTTTTAATTAATGACTTATAGACTTATCGTGCTTTGTATGCATGATTAACTTGGCATTTTTATATGTTGAAAACTTTTTTGTTGAGATATAATTTTTGTTTGTACTGTATTTGTTATGAGTAACTGATAATGCAAATATATTTATGGACCATAACTTTAAAAATTGCAAGGTAGCTACAGTAGCCTAATTAGAAACTAGACTATAGGAGACCCTTGGGGCTTGGTAACTTACAACAATAGCTTAGGTGGGTGAATCGGTGATGGCAAAAAAAAAATAAAGATAAAGGTGTCATAAATAAGTTGACTATAATAAACAAAAAAGGAAACAACTAATTTTTTTAAAACATGCACTATTGGCTGCAATAGCATCACATGTGCACTTAAATATGCTCAAAAGCATTACATGCGCACATAGTTAATTTTACCCATGTGGGTTGCAATTGGCTACTTTGATCAGCAATAGTCCTCCCAGTAAACCAGCAACCACTTAACTATCTGGTACAAAATGATGTACAGTTTACTACTGGGGTCACACTTTAGAGGTTACAGTTATCCCAATTCTCACTTAAGCCCACTATGGTGAAGTCTTTATTAATCTCTCGGCAGCCATCTCTTTGAATGTTTTTATTTATATATTAATATTTATTTTTTTGTACTTGCGCATTAACAGCCAGGTCCAGAATTATGGTTAAATCAATACATAGCATAACACAAAGCACTGTTATTACAGTACTCAGTTTCAAACATCTGGAACAGTTGCAAACTTGCGGAGTTTAGTTACACCGGCGCACGCATAGCTCTGTGACGGGGGTATTACAGTCCCGTCCGTGTGTCTGTTGGTGTGTCTGTCTGTCTCTCTGTTTCGCACCTACTGTTTGGATCCAATTTTGATGAAACTTCAAATAGGTTGACGCACAAAGGTTGACAGGTGGCTAAGGACCGCATTTATATTGTTTGACAACCTGACCAGATTTAAAATTCTTCAAATCGGTCAACGACAAGTATTTTAATTTGTATTAATTTCCACCAATGTCTAATGAAATTAATGTGGAGGAATAGACCTGGGAGGAAAAGACATGTCACCTTTTGAACACATGTGAGTGCGCATGAGGGAGAGCAACACTCGCAGATTATATCACAGGCTTTGCCTGCACGTGGGTGTAGGCATCTCTCTGAGGGCCATTCTAGTTTCATCTTGGGGTCACCAAGTCTCTGAATCGACCATAATACACCACCTCCAAACCAGCAGGTGTTTTGGAAGGGTTGCATGAAGAAAGCGCTTATTGAAAAAAACCAGTCACTTCAAGAATCTGGACATCATTGGAACTATGACTGGAAATGGGTATTGTGATCAGATGAGATGAAAATTTAACTTTTAGTACATGTACATGTTTGGTGGTGAAAGAGGGATACGTAAAAGAAAAGGCACCTCATACCTACTGTCAAATACAAGACATTTTAGCCAAAAGCCTGATTGCTTCTGCCAGGAAGACTTGGCTGTAGGTGAACCTTCCATCAAGGCAATGACCCAACACAGATCTCAGAATAAACACAGAAATGGTTCTGTGAAAACAATGGCTATAGCTCAGTCCCTGGATATAACCCAATTGGAAACCTGTGGTCTGAATTGAAGAGTGTTAAAATGCAAAACATGTTATACTCATCTCACTTATGACACCAATCATGCCCGTTGGCAGTCATTTGTAACTGCATGCAACTATGTTTTTTATTTTTTCAAGAAAATAAAGATCCATTTGTACCTCCACCATAGAATATGGACAAATATATTTGCTTTATTTTTTATTTTTGTAACTCTGCTTCCAGCAATGGTCTACAGTTTTGCGCTACATCTTATGTGTACAATACAGTAGAACAGGCACATGCAGAGATTGGGGGTTGGGGGGGGGGGGGGTCTGCAGTAGAGAGCTGCTTCCATTACAGGTAAAACATAGTTTTTTGCTTATGTAAAAACAAGCATTTAATAGGCAAAACAGTTAAAAAAATCGAAATAATTCATTTTCCAAAGAATGTTACTAGTTTTTTAATTGTGACCTTGTCATTTTTAACACATTAGAAAGCGGTTACCTTGATTTGCCTGACTGTGTGTGCTTGTGCCAGATGTCTGTAATTCTCTTGGAGCAGAATCCTTTCAGACCCTCCAAACCCAAAGACGTCGAGTGTCATGATACAAATTTATGCTTACAGTTTAATTACAGAATGCTTTAATTGGCACCGGTCGTAACAGACAACTGTATTAATTTTCTTGTGTGCCTGCATTGACTGGCTTATTTCCCACAAAGCAATTTTGGAAGGAGCACTTAATTTTCATTGAAAAATGCTTTAACCAAATGAAAGTGGCTTGTAGGCCATGAAAGACTTGAGAATGATTTTTGAAGTGCCCATCATCATCAGAGATGTGCAGAGTAGATGTCTTACAAGAGTATAACACAATGTACATTTCGGTGATCCAAAGCTGAGGATGTCATAAAAAGTGTTTTACAATATTATCCTATTATAATTTTGTCAACAAAGCTCACGTATATTGTGTTAACTATTGTGCCTCTGATTGGTTGATTTAATGATTTTGACATTTAAACTAATTCCAGAAAGGTGATGTTAAAATATAGGTCAAGGTGGCCAAGAAAACCCACAAAAAACTCTTTAACTAAAATTGTAGGCAAAGTTGTGCAGCACAAGACCCCTGTGCAGCCAAAAAAATATATTAATGATAATGGCCTGTAGGCTATTAGGCTATATTTAAACATCTAGCACATGTTTGACTATAGTTATGGCAGGGATCATATATAGTATAAATAGTTCATTCAGATTAATACACAAACATGTAGTAGGGAGTAGGTGTGAGGTGTATAATTGAATTCCTGACGTACTCGATCGCAGATTTTCTTAATAATAGAAAAAAAAAAAAAAAAAAAAAAAAAAAAGGAATGAAACTACCACAACGCACAATAAAAAAAAAAAAAAAAAAAAAAAAAAACTAACGTCACATGTAACGTCACATCAGTGGCCTATCTCTTGCATCAATGTACACGTATGTGTATGCTTTATAGGCCAAATCAAGTTGCATATGTAAGTGTAGCTTACAAGAATAGATTATGCATTGTGCGGGAGACATTGTCTCCTGTGAGCACCACACTTTGTGTTCTTAATTGTCACCACTTTTTTAAATCAAATTTTTTATTGTTTTGGTTTGCATTCAACCACAGTCAAGTATAAGAGATGGTTAACTTCATTTAGTGCATTAATTTCCCACAATGCCTCATATTTTATCATTGTGGTCCTCCATCCTCTGGAGTGCAGTGCACATGAGAGACCAACCCGGTATCACGCAATTTCGTGTCATAGTCACAATTTCGTGATATATGAAATCGTGGTGGGTGACACGATTTCAGTGAAATTATCGTGTCCACCACCACAAATTTGTATCCACAAAATGATTGTGTCCACCACCACAAATTTGTATCCAATGCATTTCTATGCGTAGCATTCAAGCGCTAGGATTGGCCAGACACCCATGCACAGTTACTGAACAAGTTTATTATTGAAATGTTTAACTATGTACAAAGTTAATAAACATTCAAAGTATTCATGACTGTTTGATTTATTAACCCTGTGGAACACCACTATCTTAACAGTTCGGGCATGAGCCCGAGTTACGTGAACTCCTGTGAGGTTATGTTTAGGGGTAGGGGGTGTGATACGGGAATCACAAACTCACAAAAATCAGGGGGTTTTTGAATTCGACATACAGTTTATCTTTGTATGACTTTGTAGTGCATTCCGGTTCAGCCTATATGAATGCATTGGATACAAATGTATGGTGGTGGACACGATAATTTCACTGAAATCGGGTCACCCACCACGATTTCATATGTGACTATGACACGAAATTGCGTGATACCGGGCTGGAGAGACACAATGTCTGTACAGCCTACAGTATCAGTCTGCTAAAGATTGCTAATTATTGGAAATGAGACAGATATCTGTTGGGTGCTGATTCCCTTCCTGTCCTAATGTTCTGTGTGAAGTAAAGCTGGAGAAAATGCTCAGCGATGCCTTTAAGCGGGTCTGCTGCTGTAAAACGGGCTTTAGGCATCAAAAAAAAAGAGCAAAAAATAGTGCTTGAGTAATCGCAAGGACAAATCAGCTTGTTATCATGCAGAGAAAATCGTACTAACATCCAGCTCACAACAATCAGAGATATGGATGTGTATTACACTCACAGTATGTTTAAATGAACAGTATGGAGTTTTCTGGACGTACAAATAAACGATGTTTCAACACAAATGACACAACCCAGGAAACACAACCTAATGGTGAGAAACGTATGCTAAAAAAAAAATCTACTGTAAATGAGAATTGAAGAAAACAGTATGCAACACAAGCTCTTTTGACCTTGGCAGATATCAATGAAAAGGTATTGATCAGGAGTTCAGTTCAAACATGAGCACAGATCAGCAGTCAGTGGGGTCCAGGATAAGAGAGCCAATTATGGCAACAAACAGATCTGCTGTGATAACTGTGTTTTCACCGAATAAAGCAATCTACTTATACCATTTTTTCACAGACGTGACCACGCTGAGCCAAGCCATGCTGGAGCCTTGCTGAGCTTGGCTGACACAGATCAGTTTGTTTTTCTCTGTAGTGCCTGGGCTTCAGTGCATCACAGGAATTTGAATGGAGGATGAGATGCATTCTGTAGACACATAAACAAAGTGAAAACAAGCACTAGCAAAAACTGGTTTTCCAGTTTGCGATTTTCAAATGAACATGAAAAATAATGAAGCTCTATTTGTATGTATCTTAATTAAATTGGACTAGTTTTATTGAACACATTTTACCTGCACATTGAACTTCATGAAGCCCAGTTTGACAAGACTACGCTGTACAGCCGTTTGGACACATGTGCAATAATTTCAGTACACTCAGAGGTATATATAGTTTACAGTACCATCTCCTAACATTAGCTTATTTTAGACTGAATGGAATGATGGAATTATTTGATGCCACTTTTTAAGTCTGTCCATAGCCTGCTTTAACCAAACCAGCTCCAGATAGACCACAGAGCTGTGCTGACATGGGTGATAATCATTCTTCGTGACAACCAATATAGCAAACAGCCTCCTGGAAACTGGATCTAGTAAATCTATGGGAGAATACAAGGACTGACTTGATTCCATAGGAATCCGCCAGCAATGAGAACACCACAACGGAGAGGCTGCAAAGATCGGCCGTGTTCGGGAAGAGGCTAGTAACTTAATTTAATTTCATATGATAGTATATTTTGATATAGAGAACAGGCAATATTGTAAAAGTTTTATAAATTATGCAGTATAGTAATATATTGCAGAGGACACATAAGATTATTGAAGTTGTACATATGTAGGTAGTCTTACAAAACAAACAGAGTAATTTAATGACATATTATGTGCACTTTTTGTTGGGGTGTAACCCCTGCGATGGTAGACACCTTATACTGTATATAGTAACAATAATGGCTAATAAAGATCAGACCTGTGACATACAGTCTGTCAAATGCCACAATGTCACTTGTAGTTCATAGTCCAGCAAAACCTCATGTGTAAACTTAACACTTAGAGAGTGGTACTTTAGAAAATGATTGAAATCCTTCAGTGAAAGTAACCCCTCTGACACTACAACAACCCTGCCCACAGTCAATCCCACAAATGACAAATCCATAGCAGAAGTGTAATTAAACGCACAAACAAACAAACCAACACAAGAGATAAATTAATGAATTCAGAGCGCCCGTGGCCATTTCCATTTAGTTTTCTGTCAGGCGCTCAGGCAATCCAGTTTCATCCCTCAAAACGTGCCTTTTTGTCAATACCTGATAACGCTGTCGTCTGACAATCCTTCCTGTCTGAGGCGTACTTAATATTTACTGCAGATAGAGCCTTATTACAGCAAGACAAATTGCCCTAGTCGCTATGGATTTCCTTTCCTTTCAAGTGGGGTTGGGACAGGGGCGGGGACTGGTGGTATAAGGCTAGGATATTTCACATCCTGGGATGTGATGAAGGGGGTGACCGA
Organism: Ilyophis sp. 1 JC-2022; assembly: GCA_022702515.1. Taxonomy (NCBI): domain Eukaryota; kingdom Metazoa; phylum Chordata; class Actinopteri; order Anguilliformes; family Synaphobranchidae; genus Ilyophis; species Ilyophis sp. 1 JC-2022. Next base: position 93,502,650 of record CM040406.1, on the reverse strand, counting down.
GCGCCTGCGCTACTGACCAGGCTCATTTTTTTTGGAAGCCTCTGCCATTTAAGAGGGAAACGACGGCAATGGCGGGGGTGTACAGATGGGCGCGGGGGCCGACACCAGCCTGAGCCTTTGTATCCAGCCTGGTCTCTAATTACAGCTGATGACTTTGAGAGAGAGGGAGAGAGAGAAAGAGGGAGGGAGAGACAGGGAGAGAGAGAGAGAGAGAGCATGGGGGAGGGAGCAGAAGGGGACGGGCAGGTGACGGGACGGGGAAAGGAACCTGTGGCGACTCCCAGCACCATCAGGCAGGACGTGCTTCAGCCTGACAGCTAATTAGGAGAGACACGGATTTCTCCCAATGTAACAGATGTTCCCTAATCACTCCAGCTACGGAGAACCGCGCGCCAGCAACATTTCATGCACAATTTAACTATCTAAAAGGAATAAAATACTTAATGCATTGTAAGGCCCACACAGCTGTTTCCCTCCTCAGCAAATCTCGCTGTCAAAAATGTGACATGTTTTATGTGACTCAAACAGGGTGTTTATAATGCATTAATAGGCACCAAAAAAAAGAAAAATTTGCAGCTATGCATCTGCCAAAGATTTAAGCTCTATCAATTATGGCTACGTAGACAGAATAAAAAGACAGAATCTGTGTTCTGTTATTTCTGCTTCACATCACTCATCATATCAGAAGTTCTTGCTCAAGAGCAGCTGAGAAAGTTTCGCACCAGCCGCCTACCGGGTCACAGGTGACAGAAGTTCTCTCAAGGAAGTGGTACGTACATATTTGCCACTGAGCGTACTCCACAAACTAACCCAACATCCCCTTTACCCTTATCTCTCCTGGAGGAGCACACTGCACGCTAACTTCAGAATTACACAGTACCGTTAGAGGTTTCCTGAGGACAGAGACTGAAACTACATTTCAGCTTTTCTAATGTGCAGATTATCCATGGCTCATTAAGTTCTTTCCCGTAATGAATCTTGAATACCTCCGATTATTTCTTTCACCATAATACCTGTTCATTCCTCAGCTTGTATTTCCTGATTCCTGAAGTAATATAGTAACCTAAAACATTCTAGATTTGGTTTATTTTTACTTGTCTTCTTTATATTCAACTGTATTAAATTTTTTCTCACATATATTCAATTGTCTAAACAACAGAGTGAAATTGTAGACACGACTGTGGCCTAGACAGATTCAGCAGTTCTTCTTAACTTTATTGAGGATTAAATGGAAGTGTTCTTTTTTAAAACACATACAGTTTGGGAACTTCACAGATCACCAGAATAATAATAACAATTCATTTTGTTATTATTCATTTATGAGTAATAACAAAAACATTTGCATGTGATTGTGATTTAACAGTAAGAACAAATGTTGATTGAATTGTATGACTGCATGTATATATATATTTTAATATATTTAAATTTTACATCCATGTTTTTCTATTGAAATCAAAGGGTAATGAGATTGAATCTAATTAATCTAATTTTATGATCCAATAATATCTTATACAATAGAACATTTTTGAATCAGTAAAGAAATTTAGCACATTTCCACTTTGAACTATTTAATAGCAATATTTCATGAACAGACAGCACAGGCAGCGCTACTTTCTGTAAAATATGTCTGACCCCTACCTGTCACTTTCCTTATTCTGCCTCAGTGCACACATGAAACCTCATCATCAAAACACAAAGAGCAAGTAAAGAGCCAATAATAACCGTTCAGACACCTTTCAATTTTTGCATCAAGTTACAAAGGGGTCCCCTGTAGGCACAGCAGCGGTCCTGCACGTCAGTCCAGCTCACTTTACTGCACCCACCCTTGTCCTTCTCGATGCCATGGCAACCAGGAAACACTGCATCAGCTGTCTTTTTAAGCATACTGCAAAAGAAAATCTACATCTCGTTCCACTCACACAGTAAAGTGAAGTGGAACATTGACAAACTGTAGGAGAAGGCTATTCATTTGACCTGTCAGTTAGGACAGTTATTACTTATGTAATTTAATTTGTTACTCATGGCATAAGTTATTACTTATGTAATTTAATTTGTTACTCATGGCATAAGTTATTACTTATGTAATTTCAACAACAGAATGTTCCCAAGTCTCAAACGAGTTTACTATCGCACATTTTAAATTCTTTACGTTGAAAAACTTAAATATAGCATTTAACAGAATTATTTACTATAGATAAGTACCCTTGCCTTTACAGAATTATTTTTTTGTAAATCTAGAACCAGAAAATGCATCATGCAGCAACATAATTTACACACATTTCCTTCAATAAAAATCCACAAAACATCTTAGCTGAAGCAGAAATATTGCATAACTGAATTGTATTAATCATACGAACAATTAATTCAAAATATTGAAAAATATTGAAAAACCTAAAAACAGGTTTTGCCATTGTGAAAAATCTCAGTGATAAAAAGTTGCTTTACACAAGGCAGACTTGGAATTACATTTCAAATACTGTGCATGTTCACCAATTGTAAAATCTAGTATGGCGCTCACGATTGAAGAGATCTTAAAGAGGTAAAATCATAAAAATAAATAAAACATTCACCACTCAAAGGCGATCTGTTCCATAGCAGTATTTGGTGATATTATTCATTTATGTATTTATTTGGCAGACACCTTTATCCAGATAATAAAAACCTGATATCCAGAGATAAAATCCCGTTCCTGATTTTCTGTGCACTTCTCCACTCCCTCTCCTGGCCTTTTCTCTCCCTATCAGCGCTGACAGCGTCAACATCTACGCTGCACGTCCTTTTTATCTGATGCACTAGCTGACAGGTAATCTAGCTGAAAGTTCCTACAATTGCACCCACAGATAAAAAAAAAAAAAGAAAAAAAACGCCGGCTGATGAAATCTGAGCAGTTATCACGCTAACCATTACCTGTCAAGTCTCCCCGCTTCAATTTAAGGGTGCATCAATTTTCTGAAGAGGAAATCAAGGGCGAGGAAGAAAGACCAGGCAGATAAACAGTGACAAAGGCCCCCTTTCTACAGGGCTTTATTTATGATGGGAAGTTCCAGTGCAGGGACTAGGGTGAGGGCTTTATCAGACGGACAGATACATTGCTGATAGCCGGGGAGTCTTCACCCTTGATGAAGTGCCGCACTCTGCCGGAGAAGATTTCCAACTGAAATGACTTTCCTCGAAATCCCCCTGAGATATGGAATCCTTGGAAGGCCTCAAACCACTGGATGGAGTGACAGGCCAAACAAACATGCATTTTTTTCAAACTTAAGTGTGTGTGTGCGTGTGCATTTGTATGTGTGTGTGTGTGTGTGTGTGGTATTTCGGGCTAGGGGAGCAAAAAGACTGATTAAAACAGGAACATAAAATATTGTTTCGCTGAGAACATGTGGCGTAGGTGTTTGGCTGGCATGTCAGTGCCAGGCCCTTCAGGTCTTTTGTTAAATTGGCACGTTTAGCATTTGGTTTCGGTGCTCTCCTCTCTGATTCCTCTCATCTCTCATCTGTTTTCAGTCCAATGCCCCGCTCTCTCAGGAACAGCATTCTAAAGTGCTTTTAGTCAGGTCTTTAGTTCTGGAGGTATACAGCTCCTGCATAGAGTGGAGAAAGAAGGACAGACCAGAAACTTCATTCCAGCTGTCAATGGGATTTGAAACCTCATTGCATCTATTAATGAAATCAGACTGGGTTACAATACAATATCTCATGGTGAGCTCCACTTGGACCATCGTTTTAGCAGACAAGGTTTTGATTCAGTCTTAGCACTTGTCTGAACCATCAGAGCATGTTTTCATAGAGGTTGATTTTGCATTGTATTTAGCAAAACGGTCTCAGCATCAAAAACACTGACAGAGTCTGCCTTCTAAAATGTCACAAGTAATTGTAATTTTCAGACTGAAATGAGAATGTGTCTCTCTATTTTTAGATGTCGCTCCCCATTTCTATAGGCAATATAGCATTTTAATTACTTGTATTAATTACTGTAGAACCATGAAGTACAGTACAGTTTAATACAGTTTCATATTTACATACATAATGAGACAAGAAAGTAGAAACAAAAACTAATAATTTATAAGAGACAGGGCCACAAAACAATATAATAGAGAATCACCAAGGCAATGTATGGTGGCATTTCTTATGAGGGTGATGTTATGACATAATTACATCAGAAATGTACCGTCACGATAAAGACTTTTATTGTAATTAAATTTGTATTTTAATTTGGCAAGCTATGTCAAGACAAAATGATCATACATATTTTAATGTGCTTGTATTTCAGGCATGCGCCTGTCTGAAAATGATGGCGACCGCTTGATGATTTGCAAATGATTGTTTGGAAAATGAATCCAATAAAAGAGGCCATTTGCTAAATGGACATGATGTACCTCGGTAGCTCTGGCAGTTTCCATTCGGTGGATGTTCTGTGGATTTGGCATTTGGCAGCAGTTTTAGTCAGGATATTCTGCGTGCTGTTCGCATTTTGCGGTCACATTGTGCTGACATTTATACAATGTTTTGATAGCGCTGCCTGAGGTGAGAGGTTGTTTGGAATTCCCCGGAGAACAGTTAACGAGGAAGGGAGATTGGGTCCATAATTAGGCATGTTTTACTGCTGCTGTTGGAAAAGGTGGAATTTGAATGTGAAGCTATGGAAAATGACCAAACCACTCCACATAGCTTTCCAAATGCTAACAAAGTCCCACATTCCATGTGCTCATAATAAACTTTGAGCGACACATGTAAAATAATTTTGATTTCCTTGTTGTTTATTTAAACGTATTATTTTATCTCAGCATTGCCTAGGCACATGCTCTGAAAAAAGTGGCGCTTGTTTAAATTAAAAATTCTAAGTTAAATAAACAAAATTGAATATAGGCCTTAAATTATGATCTAACCTGGCAAATGTAACACAATTTATTATGCTACCCTTCAGAAATGACAAATACTCCTACAGTCCACTTATAGTATGGGCAGGACGTTAAGAGTCTCATTTTAAACAGATGAGTTTCATGCTTCCACCTGAACCCGGACGCGGTTATATGTACAGTCTATAGGGTACATTTGGGTGTGGCATTGGCCAGACATTTCTAAGCCTCTTGAAGTGATTCAGAAATCAAAATATTGATTGTTACATCCCATACCACATACTTTGTATTGCAGCATGGAGTGTGATTCATTTGATCATATTTACTAAAGGTAGTGATCATTATGGCTGCTGTTAGTTATATGTGAAAAAGCTGATCGAAGAACAAATTATTATGGCTTATACTGTGACCCATTGTTCTATTTAAAAAAAAAAAATAATGAGATTACAACTGAATGCAATGTAACTTGGGAACAATATATGTGCGTGTGTGTGTGTGCACGTGCATGTGCGCATGTGTGTGTGTGTGCACGTGTGCGCGTGTGTGTGTGTGCCTGCCTGCGTCTGTAGATAATTATCCGCAATTGTTTATTTTCTAAGATGTTATTCATATAGAAATGGCATATAACACATCCTGACAGCTGATCTTTAGCTTCTGATTGCAGCTTTGCGATAGATAACAATCCGTTGCTTTTTGTTAGTCATTGCTATTTTGCCTTAACCTCCACCTTCACTATTTTTCTTCTGTTCAGAATCACTAATAGGTTTTTGTTTGCTTTAACTGCTGCACTGACATGTCTGAAGATAAAGACTTAAATTGAATGACTGACAATGACTTCAACTGTGGAGCATTTCTCTACATCCAGCAAAGATGGCTTCTTTCTTCTAAAAATGTGAGGCTGTAACAGATTACTAAAATCAGTCCCCGAGTGCAAACTGCACACCGAGTAATTAATGTATATGTTTTGTGCCATTCATGCGACATGATCAAATCTGATTGTTTTACACTAAAGTGAAAAAAAAACATGCACAATGAATTACATCGTTTAACAGGAGACAGGGTCTGTCATAACAATGTGGGTAGAGCTTTAAGTGCAATTTGCTTTTTCTTATTTTTCTTTTTTAACTAATGACTGAGCTTTGTACCACCACATGTAGCTGTCAACTTCTGTAAACAGATCCTCCTACACGCCAAGGGACCCACTCCTGCTTTCATCTCCCGAGCAGCACATTCAAAGAAAATTACTATTTAGTCCAAGCGACCTAAAAAAAGATATAATTGCTGCTGACGCTCCTGTCTGCCCAGCTCAAAAAAGTTTTGAGATCATAAACTTTTCTCAGAAAAAAGGCAGGTGATTCTTGCTTTACTGTAGCCTGAGTTGTTACACGTGGTAAAAAGGCAGGTGATTCTTGCTTTACTGTAGCCTGAGTTGTTACACATGGTAGATGTTTCAGAAGAAACTGGGAAAAGGATTCATATGAAATTAGGAAATTCTTAAAAATACAACAAAAAAAAAGACTGAATTCAGAATGAATTGCTAAAATGTCTCCATTTTCTATTTTAGATTAAAAAACATGTATTACTGATGAGAAGAATAAAACGACAAAGATTTGTTCAGAACCTGCAGATAACTGCAGAGATAACAACAAGCCAAAACAATGTTCTTTGAGCTGAAAGAATAGTGACTGCTACCACGGTCATAACTGAATTCACATAGGCCTACCCCAAAGAAATAACCAACCACGATGTCTGGGGAGAAATCCTACATTTATCTCTAAATCACATTCAAGGGTAAATATTGATTGAATCCCAAGTTTAGAGATCGCCATACTAAATCCAAAACTCGTCAGGCCATTAGCACACTCGCACACATGCTACGTCCATGTTTCATGTTTTCATGATACAGGAGCAGTTTGCGTGTGGTACGTCAGCTCCTCATAAAGCTCAGCTCTCCCTTGCTGGGAAACATGCCGGAGGAGTCACGCTTAATGAGATTATCCCAGCATGCCCCTGACATCCCTAACATCAGCAGCAGGTCCCACTGTGACAACGATCGCAGCCATCTCACAGGACTTCCGCCTCCACGCCACACACAGGCACTGTGGCTACTCACGCCATGACCTGTACAGAATTTGCTTCAAGATGTCAATACTGTGCATGCACACTTTGTAACCTTTGACCTTTTAGCTCAATATACTCTACAACAAGCATGCTTTACAATTTCACGTTTAAACGCACAATCCATAGGATCAAAGCATAAAACGATCCACACCACAACGCTAACCTCAATGTAACTTCTATAAGTCTTATTATCACCACTCCTCCCTGCAAACAAACACATATGTAGGCCTACCCACAGTGGCTTTGTGTAGCAGTTAAATGCCTGGCATTTAACAGCAAGCTGTAGGTTAAATTCCCAATTGGATACGATCATATTTGTTCAAGTATTCATCTCTATACATACAAGGATAATAAGTCCTGTTGCTTTCCCCTCATATTCACTGAAACAGTAGCCAGGGTGCTAAATCTGTGACAAGAGGCACAGGTGAATATCTCACAAGGAGACAGATGCACCATTGTTTGAGGAAGTTAACATGATTGCTTCTTGTACATATATTCAAAAATAAAGGTTGGTGCGTGTCATTTGATCAAGCTGCTGCAAAGATTTTACTCTTCCACAATATCTTTTTTAAAATTTTATTGACAACTGAACAATTGCAAAAAGCCTCTTTTTTCTCTGTTTCACTATGTGCCAAATACATGACGTGTAATAAAAGACAGCAGCGTTTAGACAAGTTCATTAGAATTTACGGACAAAACACCCAATCGGTTAGGGCGCCGCGCGCAAAGACCCCGTGTCTCCCCGCATCAGGGCGTCTGCCGAGCTCGTAAATTCTGCCGTGTTCTCGGCGTGCGTACAGCACATCCCTGTGGCTGAAACCTCCGGATCAGACACCCTGCGCTCCCAGATCACCGGGCAAGGCGGAGGCGATACATTAACCGACCATTAGGGCAGTTTTAAGCCCCTGCCCACCGAACTCTCCACCCTCGCTTGCCTGTGGCCAGGTCTTGGGCCTTCGGATTACCCTCAAATGAAAAAGGAAGTCCCCCGTGGTGCCGGTAAAGAGCGGAGAGGGGACACAATGCCGGGGCCAGCTTTCTCACATGCCTGGCCCCGGCTCTCAGCAGTGCGTGAATAACAATGGGGGGCTACAAAAACCCCTAAAAGCATGAATGTCCTGCCTACACAGGATATAATGTAGGTGGCTCTGATGGCGGCTCAATGATCTGACAGGTCAGCCAAGGAGGACGTGCACAAAGGCCAGATAATAAAGGAGATTCCTGGGGTCAGTAATGCATTGGGCTCCCCTCCTGGCCTCCAGCCCTGCTCCTCACCCTCACGGCCTGTACTGGAGAGAAAAAAAAAGAAAGGATAGGGAGAGAGAGAGAGAGCGAGAGAGACAGAGAGAGAGACTAATGACATGGAGATACTCAACCCAAGTTTATTTTTCATCCAAAGTTCCAATTTTCTTGTTGCCAAGTTTTCCAGTTGTGTGTGAGACCTCTTAATGACGTTTGTGCTATTTTAGAATTCTTTTTTATTGGATGTTCCCAGTTTTTCCCAGTTGCTGTTTCAATGTATTCTTATGGCATAGCCCAGCCAGTGAACAAACTGAACTGAAAAGGAGTTATATATGGATGATGTCACATTTTGCTTTGCACATGAGGGTAGAAAGAAAATAAAACCAAAAACAAGACAAAAGCCTAATAGGTTATTTGTGCCATGCTGACAGATTATTGTCGACCGCAAAGCTTTACCTGACACAATGGAATACCAGAGATTTTGTTTAAACAACACTTAATTCACTGGAACACGGGGAAAGGATTAACCAAACAGAATTGCTTGAACAAATTCTAGGGTATCAAATGGCATATGTTCGTGTCTAGGTGTGAGAAACGGTCACAATAACTTCTTTAGTCACCAGTAATGGATTTGTGCTCTGAATGCTTTGATTGGGGAGCGCAGTCTTAATGCACCCAGTCCGGTTTTTACAAAAATGTTTTTTCGTATTAGATTCAATTTTAGCTCTATGACAACACTATACTTCATAACACACCCATGAGTACCCAGACTGAGTTTAGTGTTGGCTCTTTTTGAACGTCGTTAAAAAAAGGCAAATAAAATCTTTTTTTCTAAATCACAATACAGTTTGGAATTTTTGGTAACTCCAGACAGAGAATACAGTCGTGGAACTGAAACGCAAAACTAAAAATGATCTAAATTCATAAGAGTATGATCCCTGAAGTGCAAATTGTGTTCATCGTTAGTGGAAACACCCGGTCCTTGTGGCGCGATGCATAAAGACATTATGACCATTTCTGTTGGTCAAGCACAATGCTCCTCCCAGACAATCTCATGTCTGTCCTGCACTGTTAATCTAATTAAAGCAAATAAACTTATAACGGCTGATCACCTCGGTGACAATGCGCCGTCGGAAAGCCAATTTGCTCCCTCCTGGTCCCTCCTGGAAACAGATAATACTATTTTATTACACAAAGGTCACTAGGGAAATTAACTTCTCGACCAGCAAATAAAAGAAAACGCACCACGCCAGAATAGCAAGTGTTTCCTGATTACATTCAGTTGGGACAATCCCGCTAGGACACGACGATGACCTTTCTCCCAACTCCACGGGAGATAAGTCATGCAAAAGCAGGCCTACCCAACGCCTGGGAAGTACATATGTTCTATTGTAATATGAATTGGGAGAGGCAGCAACTGCAAGGCAGATTCCACAGGTTATCTGTTTGAAGTGAAGCAATACAATAGATTGAAAAACAGGGAGGAAAAAGGAGATTTTCAGTTTTGTCAATAAAAGCACCCAATCAAAAACGGGAACATAAAGGGAATACAAAACAGGGTAAGGACAATATAAACAAAAGACAGACATGAATGAGCCAGGCTTTGCATTCCTGATAAAACCATCGATATTCACATCTTGCATTTCCACAAGGAATTGGTCTGATAATCACATTTATTCACCCGCAATCCATTTCACTTTGCTAAACTGGGTGAGAATATGTATTTGTTTGCTATTTTCTATTGAGCTTTTCACAAAAATCATTTGCAATCAATCATCCACGTCTCTTATTTCAACCATGTACCATTATATTTTTTTGCTTTCCTTTGAGCGAGCAGCAATCTCACAGAGCCTGCGGTTCATGGCTGACCCCATAAGACAGGTCAAAGCGATTCCCCTCATTATGTAAATGTGAGTGAAGGAGGGTATTTACTGAATTGTTGCTGAAAATAAAGACAGTCACACAGAGAAATAATGAAAGTTTGCATCAAAGTGACAAAAACGCCCTGAACTATCGCGTGTTTCAATCAATGGAGACTAAAGTAAATAATAAAAAACCCAGGAGGGAAGATTCACAGGCATTGATCCTGGCTCCACACAGGCCCTGCCGACACTCGGACGGTTTGGTCCGTTAATGCTCGCAGTCATTGACAAAATCAATGAAACTCATCCTTTCAATAGCATCCAATTATCAGCACAAAGTAAAGGCAGTCTTCCTCAATAAATCAGAAAACTTCATTGAAAACAGACACGGACAAGATAAATGTTAATTGAAATGCAAATAACGCTTAATACAGCACTAAAACAGCCTCCAATAGAATCAGCCAATTTGAGATGCATACACTTCAGGTAAAAGTTTGAGAGGCATACACTTCAGGTAAAAGTTTGAGATGCATACACTTCAGGTAAAAGTTAGAGATGCATACACTTCAGGTAAAAGTTAGAGAGGCATACACTTCAGGTAAAAGTTAGAGAGGCATACACTTCAGGTAAAAGTTAGAGAGGCATACACTTCAGGTAAAAGTTAGAGATGCATACACTTCAGGTAAAAGTTAGAGATGCATACACTTCAGGTAAAAGTTTGAGATGCATACACTTCAGGTAAAAGTTAGAGAGGCATACACTTCAGGTAAAAGTTAGAGATGCATACACTTCAGGTAAAAGTTAGAGATGCATACACTTCAGGTAAAAGTTAGAGATGCATACACTTCAGGTAAAAGTTTGAGATGCATACGCTTCAGGTAAAAGTTTGAGAGGCATACACTTCAGGTAAAAGTTTGAGAGGCATACACTTCAGGTAAAAGTTAGAGATGCATACGCTTCAGGTAAAAGTTTGAGAGGCATACACTTCAGGTAAAAGTTTGAGATGCATACATTTGGTAGTCTGCTGGAACTAGTATTGTTTCAGACATGCTCATTGCAGTCGATGTTCCTGCATCATCAAAATAAACAACATAGTATTAACAGAAAGCATTCTAAAATCTAAACTAAAATGGGACTAGACCACATAAACAGTGTGTTAATCTGTTAAAGTACTGCTCGAAACATAAATACATTTTCCAAACTAACAAAAACTGATTCAAGTTTTAAAAGAACTTGAGCTCAAATGGCCATCCTTTGCCACCTGTTATCCTCTTAGACAATAGAAATCTCATAGCAAGCAAGTAGCAACAAAAAAACTGTTCTATAAAGATGCTGTCATAGCAAGTAAAGGCAAAATCACCTGCCTCCCCATAATTTATTCACCAGTTCGGTCTCTAGATTGTACCCTTATAAAGAGGCCGGGTGGAGGAACCTTATAAAGAGGCCGGGTGGAGGACCCTTATAAAGAGGCCGGGTGGAGGACCCTTATAAAGAGGCCGGGTGGAGAAACCTTATAAAGAGGCCGGGTGGAGGACCCTTATAAAGAGGCCGGGTGGAGGACCCTTATAAAGAGGCCGGGTGGAGGACCCTTATAAAGAGGCCGGGTGGAGGACCCTTATAAAGAGGCCGGGTGGCTGAATAACACCAAGGAGCAGATTAGAATCTAATCTGGGTTCGTGTAAGAATTTTAAAATGCGAGCTTTATACATCTGAGCATATCCAAAAGGAATAAGCCTAGATTGCCTGAACCTTTTTTTAAGGTAAGGTTATAAAAAGTTACCAAAGTGTTCTTAATAGGTCATTATTACTGAGAAAGAAGGGGTGCACAAAACTGAGCTATACAGTACGCGCAGAGCTTTATGGGAGTCTACTCTGGATTGTAGGACAGGATGCAGAGATCATTAGATTAGGGTTCCCTAACATGGTGAGAAGCAGGCACACAAAACACATGCTGAGGGGGAAAGCCCAATTTGCTCTGTGCTAAGGGGGGAGTCTTTCTGGGCTAATCGCGGACATGTGCATGTCCATGTACAGAGAGAAAAGCATCAGGTCCTTTGCTGTGATGTAAAAGGACCTAATGTGGTTGACCTTAAGCTGAGGTTTCTAAGGGGGCGGACCAGCTCCAGCCCTAATACAGTTCAGGGGCCATAACCGAATCTCCCCACAGCTGTGCCTGCTTATAACCACAGGTGTCCAATAGGTACCCTGCACATGTCGGGCCCGGCCATGGTGACAGGACAATGTGCACTCCGCTGTTTTTATAACCTCTCTCTGTAATAATCATTAATATCCTGCCATAGTTTGTGTTAATTAAAAAGAGCTACAAGCTTAATTGCAGTTAAATGTAATGATGTTAGATCTAATGTTCATTTGTAGGGATTCATCTATCATCATCTCATTACTCAAGACTTGCTGGATCTAATCAGATGGAGAGGGAAGCCTTATTCCCTTGTCTCTAATGAGCTCTTATACTTCATTATTCAACCTGTTCAGATAAAACACAGTGCACCGGTGTAAGCTCCAAAAGCCATCGATGATAACATTGGGGAATTTCTCTTTAAAGTCATAGAACATTATTAATTCCATAGGATATTTCTATAGGATAACTCCATAGGATAATTCCATAAGAAAACCATCACTTACAGCAAAAAAATTTCCAGAGGCATTTTTGCTTATACACATGTTTATGCATGTGTGCGCGTGTTTGTGTGTGTGTGTGTGTGTGTGTGTGCGCGTGTTTGTGTGTCATTCTGAGCACACATCACAAGTAATCACTGTGCATATTGAATATTCTTCTTCTTCTTGTTATTATTATTATGATTATTATTATTAATATTAATATTATTGTTGTTGTTATTACTATTTTCAGTGAGAGACATTGTGAAACAAATTGTTGACATTTTAAATTAAACATTAAAGTCTTAAATTTTTTATTTATTCTAGTTTTTAGTTATTTATTTTTTACTTTTATTTATTGAAAGTTTATATATTTTTTAACAGGTTGAAATTTTATGTTCAATGTTATTTTCAATTTACAGACTACTTTTTTCAAGGTCTGTTTAATTTTTTCATTGTTTCTGTGCTCTGTAGCGGATTTAGACGGCTAGCTCTCCTGTCCATCCTTCTGTGTTATCATGTTATTAATAAAGCTATCCATATAGCTAAAGCAAATCAGCCAGTTTTCATATCAGATCCATGTTCTTGAGCTCATAGGATTATACATGTTTCATCCCGTACTATTAACTACATAATTTTAACATCTCCAGTCATATCCTGTAGCCTATTTTTCTACAGCTGTTTGAGTTGGGAGGTTTGGCAGATTTAGCTTCTTCCTGGTCCCTAATGTGCAATGCCCAACCTGGCTCAGTAGAGCGATCGATTCTAAATGGATGCATCATGTACAGTTTGCTAAAGATGATACTGTCATTATTTCAGTATTTTTACTCAGCCAAGTTGAGTCAAACTCTCCATGGGGTAAACTCTCTGCACAGCACAATTTTTCCACAATACTCCAGTGAGCCGCCAGATTGCATAATGTTTAACACATGCACACACACACACACACACACACGCGCGCACGCACATATGCACACATGCACGTACACACCCATGCGCGCACACACATATGTAGATACACATGCATACACACACACACACACACACACACACGTGCACACACACACACACACACACACATATACGTAATTTGTTAATCATAGATAATGACAAAGCAGTGATTAGATGGGATCTCCTCTTAGTTAGAGACCTATAAAGCAATACAAAAGGAGTGTGTGTACTACAAGCCTTTACATCAGCACAATTGCATATGTCTAATGTTTTTTTCTTCAGTGAGTCATCAGCTAATTAAAATATAGATAATTGTGTCACTTTTAAAATGGATAAGCAAGCCCTAAAATATATTTTAAAACTTTGGCGCTTGAGCCCCCTAACTGCAATGTAACATGGGAAATGTAGTAAATTCACAAAACTGAGCTGGGATTTCATGCTTTTAAATGTGAGTCAGCATCTAAATCAGCCAAGTGTTGCATGCCAGCAGTTAACACACATCATATTTGGAGGAGTGACTAGGAGGAGAGAAAAGGCACTGGGCATTACTGTGTTAACTTACAGGTCCAATTGAAAATTCCGTAAAGCTCATCCCCACAGCTACTCTGACAAGACAAGTTCTGGTACACAGATAAACTGATGGATTGTGGGATTTATTTAACAGATTTTTTTTCAGGAGACAATTTTGCATCTGTGGTCCAAACATGTGGTCTGGAAAACATTACCAATTCACCAACTCTATTAATGTAGGATTTTTTCATGGTGAAATTGATATTTCTGAGAGCGTGGCATTACAGATTTTTAAAAAACTTTTATAATACCATGCTTGTCTGTGAGCAATACCCTCAAAAATGTTCTTGGCATTAAAAAAAACATATTTTTTATCTTTGTTTTATGCTAGAATATACAGCACTACCTAATAACCGAGGCTCATTCATGCCTGTGACAGCCTGTCTGTCATTTTCACCAATTCATTTTCCTGTCTTTGTCACTGTCTACTCACAGATGGGGAGGGGGAGGGGGTGCATGTCTGGCGTTATGCGCATTGATTAAACACACACGGGCACATTCCAAAATGCCCGCACTCCCCCCTCCCTGGACGAATGAGCCGAGGAGTTCGCTGTTCACACATCGCTCGTGGTGCGGAGGGGAAGAAAATCAGATTAAACAATTAGTGTCAATTAGCTCTGGCAAAATCACTCTACAAACAATTGGTCTCCAGTGCCCTGCTTAATTACAGCCGACTTTCAGCTCCTTATCAAGAGACTCGTGGGCTGTGATTCATGTCCGACTCTGCGCTGTCCCCCTGGCGTCATCAATTATCCCCCTGTAAACAAATCCCTGATAATAAATGACATCAAGAACTGGGTCTTATTAGCATACCCTTATTTATGCGTGTCTGCTGCCCGCAAAAACTGCAAGTGATCAAAAAAAGCCTCATGATTAGGAGGCTGGACGCTGAAGACAATTGGCAGGCAGGGAGAAAAAAAAAGTGATGAGAAAAATCAATTAAGAAAAAAATGCAAAAGGGTTAAACAGGATGGAGGCCTGAGGAAGGCACAGGAAGTGACATTTTCTTGTTGTTCTGTGACAAAAAGGACAAAAAGATAATGACCAGTTCACAAGAAAAGACAAGTGACTTTTGTTGCATCTTTACCCTTGATAGATATAGATCCAAATTATATATGCATACAAACACATGATATTTTATAACAGCTTATTCTGAGTACTGTATTCATATTAAGACTACATGTGGATAATGGAAAAAGGCATATAAATAAAAAAATATATAGATTTGAACAGAACCATGTCCACGGTTTTAATCTAAACTGATATAATAAGACGACATTAACTGACGGATGCCAACAAGAAAATGGAAATATCCACAATATATCGTCTGAAAAAAATACAGCTTTGTAAAACACCATTTTCTGACATGCTTTTTTTTTTTTAAAACAACCCATCCTACCCCCTGTGGCCTGTTGGGAGTGAAGACCTCCACGTTGCTCTTATCATAGTGATGCAGTGAATAAATGAATGAAAGGTCCACATGGAACACAATGCAGATACATATGGGGGCATGTTCACGCTGTCCTGATAGAATCTGTGTCACCTGACAAGAATGACCATAGGGAGCGTCTCTCTCTGTGTCTCTCTCTGTGTCTCTCTCTCTCTCTCTCTCTCTCTCTCTCTCTCTCTCTCACACATACACACACACACACACACACAAATGCACACATGTATGCATGCACGTGCACGCGCACACACACACACACACACACACACACACACAAATGCACACATGTATGCATGCACGCGCACACACACACACACACACACATTAACACACACACACACACACACATTAGCACACACACACACACACTCACAATGTGTCAGGGGAAGAGACAGCAGGCGTGATGACATGTTGAATTACCCCTGTGATGTATGGCTTAATGAACCCCTTGTGTTGATCACGCTCCACATTAATCAACAGCCATGAACAGATTCTCTTATTTTCTCAATGCTTCCCTGATAAACTGCAATTTCATTTAACCTTGGACAGCAACTTTAATAGCTTCCACAGGACAACTGTCAATACTTCCCTGGGTATACAGTGATTAAATTGCAAGGCTAGATGTGTGTCGCTGCTTCCTCCTTGTAACCCCCACCCCCCAAACCCCCCCCCCCCCTCACACATACACACACACACAACCCTACATTTCAAATCATAATCTTACTTCCATTGCACTTTCAAAGCTTGCGGTTGGGATATTTCAAGTTTTCAAAAAGTGGTGGGTGCAGAAAAGTCAGAGGGCAAGATAAATTGAAAAAGCCGATCTGGGGTATTTTTTCATCTGATGCATACACTTTATGTATTCAGCGAATTAAAAAAATAACACAAATAGTACATGTTTGAACACTTTATAGAGACAGAGAGAGAAACCTGTTGATACACCTGTGCTAATTTCCTGAGCTCTCAAGCTACAGGTAATAAATAGAGCTGCTCATATCAAACAAAATTACATCAAATAATCCCTCTGGTATTGGAGGTGGAGGGGATTGAAAGAAGAGCAGCTACTCTCAGGATGTCACATTAATAGAGGTTTTTAATCTTTACCCAATCTGCATCAGAGCTTCCATTGATGTATAACTGCAATGGATTTATGTGTTATGTGCTTTCAATGTTATGCAATATTATGAGATTCATAATTTAAAAATAGTGTTATAAACTAAGAATGCAACAGTGACAAAAAACTAAACACACACACACACACACACACACAACTAGCCTGTGTGGGGAAAAATGCTTTTTATATGCACATATGTTAAAAGACATGGGGTAAAAAATATAGACCTGTAGCAATTAAATTCTCCCAGAATAATCATAAGCTCACAGCCTCATGACAGTGATGCTTAGTGACCTAGGCTCCATCATAATGATTTCCTGGGATACCTGCCTGGTATGCCTGTCAATTTAGCATAAATTATAAGCAAAGAGGAAGGATGCTGCCTGATTAAAAACAATAGTCAACGAAAGAAAGGACAAAGGAGTCTACAGATTGTATGATAAGCAAACCTAATGAAAAAAGACACTCTCTCTTCAGGGAAATGGTGTCCTGAACCCTAATTATATCATTGTGGTTCCTGTTGTTGAGGCGCCATTTATATTGTCTGAGGAAGAAGAGAAAGAAACACTTTCAGAAGTGAATCTATCATTTAAAGGCTACAGCTTTGAGGACACAATAGCAGGGTAGTTATTTGTACTGTTCCTGTACAATCTATTTAGTAGCCTAATTTACGACAGATAATATAATTACATAATGTAATTTAACATAACATATAAAATGTATATATAAAAGATCACATGCACATAGATTGTTTTTCATAGAATATAAAACTATCAAGTATTACATACCATGCTCTCTCTTTCTGACATTTTCCTTAAAGCAAGCACTCTTTTCTAGAGTGACTTACACAGCTTATTCTTTGTCCATACAACCACTTTCTACAGCTGGATATTGACCAAACAATTCAGTACAGGTACCCTGCTCAAAGGTGCAATTGCACTGTCCTAATTGGGATTCAAACATAACAACTTGACATTGCAAACCGAATTCCCGAACTGTTATGCTACACTGTCACCCTAGTCATAATCAACAAGACGCAGTAGTGTGCGTCTTGCGGAACACATTCCTGAATAACAAATTAAGCATTTGGTCTATGATGAATTATTTCCAAAAAGTAGCCATCTACCTAGTTACCCATTTTCTAGTCTAGTGTTTATGCAGCATGCATGTATAGATAACAGCTTCATTAAAAATACATAACACACACAGTGCCCACCAGACGTATTGGCAACCTCAATTAATATGAGCAAAAAGTGCAGAATCAAATTTGGTTTCTATGTCTTCTATGTTCAGAAAAATGAGAAAATTATATAGTTTCATTGTGATACCACTGATCAGAGGAAAAATGTATCTAAAAGCAAAATTATTTTTATCTTGAAAAGATATGTCACAATTATTGGCATCCCTGCATTTAGTACTTTGTGCAGCCTCCCTTTGCTGAGGTAACAGCACTGAGTCTTCCCCTGTAATGTTTGATGAGGTTGCAGAACACAGGGATTCAAGACCATTCTTCCATACAGAACCTTCCAGATCCTTCAGAATCCTTGGTCCTCACTTGTTGACTCGCCTCTACATTTCTGTGTAGATTTTGAGGTATGTTTTGGATCATTGTCCTGCTGCAAGATCAAACACGATCCGCTTTTGGCAGGGGCAGCCAGATTTTGGTCAAAATTTTTATGGTCTATGATGCCTTGTGTTGATGTCTTGTATCCTAACAAGGTTCCCAGGGCCTTTGGAGGAAAAACAGCCCCACAACATCACATCCACCACTATACTTCAAAGTGGAAAGAGGTTTTTTTCTGCATAACTATGCCTCTTATTACGCTAAACCCATCTTTGGTATTTTTTGCAAAAAAAGCTAAATTTTTGTCTCGTCTGACCATAGTACCCGGTTCCAATATAAATTTCAGTAACATTTAGAAAACTCCAGGCATGTACGTTTGTGGTATGATGACAGTAGAGACAAGCCTTCTCAATAGCTTGTTGGCATAGAGGTGGTGTCTTTTAGAAACAGACCCCTGGATGCAACCAACTTCTGCAATTCTCAAACTGTGATCGTTGGAGAAATCCTCGCAAACCATCCTGCTCACGGTGTGTGAGGGCAAACTACACTTGCATACTCTTCCAGGCAGGTTAATCACAGCTCCAGTTGCTTTAAACTTCTTAATGATTGCCCTAATGACGGAAATAGTTAGTTTCAGACATCAATATATTTTTCTATAGCCATTGCCTGATTTATGACCTGATAAAGGTCAACAACCTTTTGTTTCATTTCATTTGTGTATTCTCTGATCTTCCCAATGCTGATGGATAAGGGGTTTTGGCCTGTGTGTCACCTCATATTTATACCCCAGTGAAACAGGAAGTTTAAAAATAATGACCACATAATAATTCCTAAAGGCTTGGTGCTTAAAAAAGTAAAATATGAATGGGAATATATTTCAATTAAGTTTTGCTTGTAACTATTTACTCATTTTTTATTTAAAAATACTTTTTTTGAGTAATTTTACCTAAATTAAAGATTAGATGTTTCTCATATTTTGAGTGTAAGGCCATGCTGATAAATTAGACATTTTTATAGCCGTTTTTACTCATATATTTGCTCTATATAACACAAACACACACACACACACACACATTGCATCAAGAGAAATAAGAAAATAGGCTAACACTCTGGCTAGCTTTCTTTTGCTGCAGGAGCTATTTCTGAGGTACTATGAATATTGTATCATCAGCAATCCCAATGGCCTGAGTTTCTTCAAAAAAAGAGTTCATCCTTGTCCCCTCGTGCCCTTCTGCTATCAAACTAACAATGAAGGCAAACATTTTTTTTCTCCTCCTGTGCCTCTCGCTTGCTCCCTCCTCCCACACTTCAGAAGTGACAGGCAGACACAGACTTCCACAGTTATCCCGGACGGACGAGATGTCTTCGAGAGGATAATTACTGGAAGTTCAAAAACCGGGGCTAATCCCGAGTACTTAACTTTATGTGGCTGCCTGGCGTATTTGTCTCAAAGACTGCTGGCCATATTGACAGAGAGCAGAGCTTTGCTCTCAGAGAGTGTCAATAAAACGACTTGACGGCTGAGACAGGCCACAGTAAAACTACTCTGAGAATGTTTAAGTTTGTCATTACCTTTCTGACTCACTCTAATATAAATCCACCGCGGGGAGGGCAATTGTTGGCTCCTAAATCCTGTGAATGTAAATAAATTGGACATGCCTCAATACATATTATTTTACAGCAAAGTACTTGCTATCGCATGCATGCTGCTTTCTTTTTACATGCCATCACATGAACAAGTGCACTTACAGAAACTATCATTGGTTTGCATGCTAAAGATTCTGTTTGGTCAACCTTCTACCTATATCCATGACTAATATATAGCATAAAATATACTACAGTTTTTATTTAAAACAACCTTATTTAACTAATACTTTTAAAAACTCAAGAAAAAAAAACAATTCAATGGTCATTGAAATTCTTATTTTGGATAAAAGTGAATAATACAGATTTTTTTTTAAACAAAAACTCTTGACTTTTTCTTTCAGCCCAAAGCCTGAACCCAATTTATTCAAGAAGAATATGAATATGCCAAAGCAGGAGAACAAACCCACGGAGAATAGAATGTGTGCGGATGATGATGCTTTTATTGATCTGAGAATGTGAACAGAAGTGTACGCATCAGCGATGACCCGCCCGGACAATGGGACGACAAGAAGACTGGCAGAGTGATGCCGGCCTTCACTGGGCTCTGCAGAGCAGCGACAGCCCATCTCCAGCATGACAGCTGCGGCTGTTCTGATCCTGGGCATGTAGTGGACAGGGCAGGTGCCAGGAGCCAACCATTACCACGCCGGCATTGCCAGCCACGTCCTCCGAATGCCATTTCACCACTGTCCAAACTCTTTGGAATTACCACACTGCTTGTTATTTTTCATAACTTTCAGTGCACATTACACAACACAGTAATCGGATCTAGTGCCATTTATGGGTCCATATGAATCTTTCATGGAAATACTGTTTATAGGTCACAGCCTCATTGTTATCCGTGCACTTTAAATCATTCATAATCAATAGCACTGAAAGACAATTTGTTATTAACAATGCCTTCGCTGACTTTGAATAATAGATATGTTTCTTTATGGTCATTGTTATTTGTTATTGTAAATGGAAGAGAATTTATTGTCAGCATGAAATTATCAATTTCTCATGTTACAGCACATTTCCTCTTCGGTTGAAGTGTACTCAATTATATTTGTCTGTCTTTAATGCCACATTGTAAATTTTAAAATGTCCTCTAATTTTACTATGTCTGTAAAAAGGCTGCAGAGCCAATGCTTGCCATCATGTTGCTTATATGTTACGTATATAAGTTAGAAACGCTTTAAAATGACTATAAATCCAAACTACCTGTTGACTATATTATTTAAACATCCAGAACAGATATTACTATCAAAAATCTGTTTAAAACAGGGGCTTATACAGAGAGGATGTTTCACTGGCGAGTCCATAGCCACTGATTATACTGATCAGATCCAAATTCACAGTGTGTCATTCAAGACAATTTTTTTTATCTGTGACATGCTTTCTAAATGTATATTTGGGGGAACACATTCTTATGATTTCCATGTTAAAGCAAATCGGACCAGATTTCAGTTTTAGGTCTCCTAGTCTCCCCCCCATCAAAACTTTAGATAGAGTGTTTTAGAAAGCATTTACCAGCCAGAAGGGCTCTGGGCCAGGCTGACCATTCCAGAGGCAGCTGGCTGATCGATCCCTGACAAAGGCTCAGAGGTTAGGGCAGTCAAAAGATTGTTAACTGGCCATTTTATCTACCAGACATTTATATCATTCTTTACGGTCCAACGCTCTCCCTCAATACATCGGTGCTGCACACCTGTGCTTGGATTGTCCAAGCGCCTGTCGGCCCCATGTTTTAAAAAAACCAAACAAAAAAACCTCACTGTCCGGGAAATAGTCAATGTTTGGCTCACTTTCCCAGCCCACACGAAGCAAGATCATACTGTCAACATAGAGAACTTGACAGGGTACACCTTCTTTTAACATGGAGCCCAATATACCCACAATGCAATTTATCCCTCATTTTGAGTAGCAAATAAGCATTTTCTAATTCTATGTACAATGTCAGTTTGACTGAGAAAAAAAAAAAACTGCAAATTGAGGGTGAAGACATTTTCGGTTTTCACTTAGTGATAAACTCTACATTTAACCCATCATGAGAAAAACTTTCACACGGGGCAATATAAACAAATCATTAAAACACATTTGAGACTTATCCAACTACTTGTAATGAAACATGTTTTGAAGAGATTTCACACAATTGCAATTTATTCAACAGTAGTTTGTGCTTAAAGTATGAGAAAATGCTTCAGTCAGCACTTTCCACAGTATTTTACATAACATTCTCACTATAGATCATTTAATTAATTATGTAAAAGATTTAATATATTTCTGTCATTAAATGAATTTTGATGAAATATTCCCTACATTACTCATGGTATATAAATATCGTCCATGCAACTTTCTATTTATAAATGCAAAATATGATAAAGGCACAGTAAGTACAATTGTAAATTTAATAACTAAGAAATTATTGCTAACAGCAATCACAACTCATTGTCAACATTGTGGTGATCCATTCGGTAACTTGCACTGTACTGCTTCTTTTTCAGTTACTGAAAATACTGAAGAGAATAATAAAGTTTACATTTTCAATTTTAGAATGTTTCAAAAGATTATTTTGTTGAAACACAGGTTTTACAGAATTTTGACTCAAACTGCATACTCATTTTAACAGTATTAACCTGTCTACACTAAAACTGTGTCTATATCTATGCAACTTATATCTATGGTGTGTTTTAAAAGTGTACAGATACATGTGTGTACAGACTGTACACATGCATGTGGTTCAATGCAGAGTTTTTAATGTGTGTATGAGTCTCAAGAAAGTGAACACCGCTGTGTTTATGTGTTTTCAGAGTTTGCGTGGGAGCGCACGTGTGTATGTGTGAGAGAAGGTGCATGGAT
The DNA here is from genome assembly GCA_022702515.1 of Ilyophis sp. 1 JC-2022. Classification (NCBI taxonomy): domain Eukaryota; kingdom Metazoa; phylum Chordata; class Actinopteri; order Anguilliformes; family Synaphobranchidae; genus Ilyophis; species Ilyophis sp. 1 JC-2022. The sequence goes on along the minus strand of CM040406.1, from coordinate 93,479,819 downwards.
GTGCAAACATGTATGAGCATGTGTGAGTGTGTCTATATGCACACGATGTACGTATGTACGTGTGTCTGTATGCATGCACGTATGTGTAAGGGTGTTTTTGTGGGTGTGTATGTACAGTATGTGTATAATTGTGTAAAAATCCTGTGTACAGCCATGCATGAACTTTTCATCAGAAGTCAACACATGGAGCTACAGCCCCCACTCTGGCTCCCTCTGCCTCTCCCCATCTCTGGCAGAAGAGCAGGCACTCTCTGGGGCTCACCCAGGCGGAGCGAGAGGCTTCCTGAACATCCTTTGTCGCGCCATTTGGGCTCTTGTGTCTGTGGCACTATTTCGCCGGACTCACTTGGCAGCTCGCTCTGCAGACGGACATCTGCTCCACTCGACCTCCCGGCAAACGGACGGAACCGTGATATGCGCAGAGCAGCCATTTAAGCCGTCACTTTTGTGTCAAGGAAATACGGCACTTCCACACACAAAATCACATTTATGTATAAAGTCAGAGCAGTGAACACGTAACACTTTTTAAAACCATGACACAGACACACCATCAAACTAATCCCGGCAGCAATCACACTGCCACGGCACTGCAGAAAACTAAAAAAACCTGCAAGCTGGCTAACCTCCAAACCATAAAAAGGGACTCACAATAATATTTATGTTCTTTAGAATCACACCCGAGTGCTCAATACAAAAAACTGTGCAAAGTGGAGTAAAAAAAAGTTGTATAACCCAAGTAAAAAAATCTATTTCTTTGATCAGTATTTGCATTAGGCCTACTAAGAGTACATTGCTAAAAGCAGATGAAGAAGATCATACCACTCAAGTAATAGGGAAGTAGCTATATATCAAGAGGTAAACATGTTCTAATAGTGATGCATCAGATTCACAATTACATCTTGCCTCATCGCTGAAGGAAAATTCATCATTTATTTTCTTTGACAATGCAGTATAATTGCCATTCTAGAGGTGGGGACTGTGTTAAAGGAAGAATGTGCTTCCACTAAGGTTGAGCTTTGGTGTTTGGTTTTTAGTGTTTGAACAAAACAGATACGCCTATGAATTAGACCTTACATTATGGTATTAACTCAATTACTTTCTTATATTATTGATGTCTAAATTGGTTTGAAATGTATTGATGTTGTCTGATGGACGTTTTCTTATGGCAGGTTGTTTGCCCTTGTAAGTATGCCTATTCACCAGAATGTATGCACTATATAAGCAACCAACAAAATGTTCACAGCATTATATAGAAGCTTGTAGTGACAAATGTTGTACTTCTCACCAAGAGTACTGGGTATGAAAATTGGAGGCTACAATGGTTAGAAGATAAGCATCATTTAGGCACTAATTCTATGTGCACATTCCATCCAAGAGTTAGATGATGTCTTTTGAGTCCTCTGTTTGTGCATATGCCTCCCTGTGCACCGGTTACAATCCTCCCTCTGTCTGTTGATAGTCACCTCTCTTAAGTCACTACTGTGGTGGCCCCCGCGTATCCCTGGCCAGCTTGCACGCGGAGTGGCCTTTTGTGAAGAATTTACAACTGAGACTTACTACAGGACAATTATTTAGGTTGACTGAAAGCGCTGACCCTAGGGACCGATGGGACATCTGTTAAGTGACGTAGACTTCAAGGGAAAGGCTGTGGTGACGTTACTGTAGTCTGGAGAAAAAAACATGTTTTAACGTTTAGAATAATGCGTACAGGCTTTAACTTGAAAACAAACTATTGTTAAATGTTCAGCTTCATGCATTCTATATTATATAAACGTAGGTCCAAAAGGATGCGTACCATATTAACTGAGTGTAATATAGTAAACTAGCGTAATACATGCAATCAACAGTAGAATTTGAAAAGACATAGGCAACTGGTACTTGTGCTGGTATTTTCTTTGAGAATGGCTCAGTTGACAATATATTTAAGATGTTTATTTAAACCACCATGTTATAAAATAAACAAGAAACAAAAGGTATATGTGCTCGCTTGTCTGCTTACAAAATGTAGGCTACTCAAATTTGTACACTCACTTACTGTAGTCTACAGCACTTACTTTTTGACCTGTAACATAAATATCCTCGAAGACGACTGACTGAAACGTGGGGATAAGCGCAAAACACGATATGAAAAAGATATCAAAATGTTTGTCTCTGTATTGGTGCCCCGGGTTAGCTGATTGAATGGTTACTTGTTAGCCTATCGTAAAGAGTACAGTATTGCCGTTTCAATTGTGATTAGAGGAGTACTAGGCTATAACATTTTGTATCTTTATCCTCAGAAAATGTTCGTCATGGACTAATCTGTTCGTGACCAATACTACAATACCTACTCTGATAAATACAAGGTCGTGGATTTTATATTTGACAGTGAGACAATTAAGAAAGTGTGTGAACTTGTCTTTTTTTCTAAATTACAATTTTAAAAAGTTAATTTTAATTTTTAGCATGGAATACAAATGCGAAGCAAAATTGTAGCTGAAGTGGGCGGTCACTAAAAATGTTGAGAGCAACTTTTAATTTTAGTACAAATACCTTCAAATCTGAAACGTAAAAGGTTTATGGCAGAAATGTATTATTTAATTCAAGCTAATATAAAGCAGCATGTGTATGTTGTAGACTAAAATGCTGCTTTATACTTCTTTTTAAATTCTTGGAATTATGTTTTGAATCAAACACACTCTGGTACATTTTACGCAAGTATGCATGTATTTATATTTTTCTTATTCCTTAGTTATCGTCCAAATGAAACATTGAAATATGAATATGCTACAGAAATATATATGCTGTGTTAAACTATACCATTCTGATATACAAAACAAATTAAGTGCAGTAAATATAGGAAAATGGTCAGCCTAGTAAAACTTCAGAACACATTTTATGTGTACAAAATTACACTTCAACTGTAGGCCTAAAGTAAAATGGTCACAAGATAATCAGTCGTTTTCTTTACAGGAGTGGCCATGTAAAGAGACGTCCACTTATAGGTTATATTTCCTTTCCGTTTAAATGTGAGGTGTTGTGTTGGGTCTTGATAAAAGAAACACCCTTCTGGGAGGGTGGGGGCTCGTCCATTCTTCTTATACAATTATTCACATTATTTTATGCTAGGCTGAGCGATCTAATTTCTCCATGATCAGCTAATTGCGGTGGCAGGTAATTACGTGCAGTTTACGTCGCAGAGGGCTTTTACAAGTGCCCTTCGGATTATTGAGTTGCTTTGTAAATTACCATATTTAAAAAAAAATCTTCTCGATCCATTTCCCGGTGCAGAGCCTAGTTTCTTTTCTTTTCTCTGGGCAGAATTTTTCGAAAGCACGCGATATTAAACACATTTTGTTCGTGCTCAGTGGTCCAGAATAACGCGGCCATTATGGGAATGAGTGGGACAGGTTTTAAGCTTGATTTCATGATGGCAATATAGACCATACATGTGGGAAAAGAAGGCTTTAAATGGGGACATCTGTTCAATGGGGCTTACAGTTGGGCCTGACCGAAAAGAACAACCTGCGCGCCACCTTTTGAACTTACAGGAACTATTAGTTCGCAAGGTTCACTGGGGTTCGTCGAGAAAGCTAAATAGGCTATATAGAACAATAATAGTTTAAAATGCAGATTTATACTCTGGATGATAAAGAACGAACCTTGGTGTCTTTATGGAGTGCACGTTTGTAATTTCCTTTAATTTTTACAAAATAAATCCCATTACAATTGGATATATATTTTTGGAATAGCGATATAGCATGGGCCCACGTCAACATGTTCAACTGTGACACCTCCCTTTAATTAAATCTCCTCCAATATTGGCATTCATTGTATCGCAGATTTACGTGTAAACTACATTGAAAAATATATTAATAAAGTTAAATCTTTGTGGGGAAAAATATTTCCCATTTTAAAAAATCGTAAACTCCAAGGTTCTTTCAACCAACAAAGGAAACCGTGTTGCATCAAGTGGCTGCGGGCTTCTCCCTCAGATGCCAACCTATCCGTGAATCTTTAGGTAAATAGCCACCTCTTCAGGCTCGCACGTTCCTTTAAACCTTGTCGAAGGGCTTGAACACATGTTTTGATTACACCAGAGGTGGCCGAGCCACTCCTCGGTTAATCGTAATTAAGCTCAATTCCCAAAGTAATATTTATCTTCCATGGGCTGCTGTTGTAACGGTAGACCGTGTGGAGGAGATGCTGTGTAGTCGTCATGTTTTAGCTATGCTCCCGTGACTGGACACGCCGAAGTTTAATCGATAATGCCTTGGAGAAAAGCACGGTACGTAGACATCTCATTTCTAAACATTTCTGCTTTTTGCTTTATACTGTCTAAAGTAGCTACATTGAGGTCGCAAAGCGTTTACCTAGCGTTACCCGGTGTGATGAAAAAAAATCAAGTTGACCCATGTGCTTTATAATATAGTTTATGGCTTGGTGTCAGATTATTTTTGTTAATATATTAATTATTAATTGTATTGTTTACGCAATAATAACAACTGGTAGCCTATTCGACGTTTATCTGTGTTGTATTCAAATTAAAATGTAATTTTGATGAAGAACTTTTCCAATGTGTACGTTCATTTGCAAGCGCAACAGATGTTTGAAAAAGTAGTTAAATCTCTACAGGTCTTTAAAATACCACAGAGTTCGTTTTATTTCGCTCAATTTGTAAACACAGTGTTAAAATGTTAGAAAATTAAAAGATTATACAGTTGTTTCCATTGCATCCCTGTCTTAATTTCTACAGCTGTTCTTAGAAGATATAAACATATTCAATCTGTTTGGAAAATTGATCAAACCTTTGGATAAGTCTTGAATGCTTTACCTTTTAAGTTCCATACGTGCTGGATGAAGTTTGTGTAGCCTATATATATACGCTATAATAATAATAATAATAATAATAATAATAATAATAATAATAATAATAGGCTAATAATAATACGCTTCTCACTTTATAGCTACTACTCAGAAATTATATTGCCTCACGTATCGATAGATTTAAAAAATCATGGGCCTATATAATATCATGTATAATGGCTGACTAAACAATGGCCGTCATCTAATATGACTTTTTGAATCATTTAGGGATCCGTGCTGATATAGCTGTTGTTTTGTTTTTGTTTTAGGTTTAAGAGCCATCCTGTTCCCTTTTTTGTTGTTTATTCGGCCATGTCTCGAGTTGATCGGTCATTGTAAATTACACCCAAAAAGATTCGGTCCAAATCGAAGAAACAGAGAAATTAATCTGATCCCCCATCCATCATAGTGTGTAATAAAGGAGGCGACATGGGTTAGGCAGATGACATGATGAATAATCCGTGGTCGTTTTAATTAACTTTTCGCTGTCCTGTAATGACCAAGCTGGTCAACAGACCCGGTCAATAAGCATGTTAATATCAAACAAATAAAACTGCGGATGATTAAAAACCTCCCGCTTTATTAAATTTGAAATTCAAATGAAATTTATGCCGTACATGCTCACTGCATAGTAATGGAGCCAAACCATTACAGAGAAAGGACGCAAGAGTTCAAGGCACGCACGTGCTGTACCTGGACGTAGCCTAGCGTAGGCTATATTACGTAATAACCCGTATTCCATGTCTAATGATTAAAAAACAGGACAACTACAAAATATCCGCAACACGTGATAAGAAAAGCAAAATCTAATTAAAAACAAAGCAAAACAAATTCCAACAAAAAAGACGTCTAATTTAGGCCTGCGTTTGACTATTTTTAAGCTTAGCTAAATAATAAATTATCTATTATGAAATAATGATGTGTAGGCTATCCATCCCAGGACACAATGTGTCACTATTTTAGTAAATTTGTTTTCATCTAATGTCCATATTTCCATCTGAAAGTGAAGGGCAAAATATAGCCTATGTATCCAAAAAAATACAACCTTCCATAAAGAAGAGGCTAAAATATATCGTCAGTGAAATACCAAATAAAACAAATGTCTACATTCAGGGTGAATTAAATTAAACGAGAAGGGCTAAAGTGATGAAGTTAATTCCTTTTTATTTGTTAAGCCGCGCGCTCTCTCCTCGCCCCACCCCTCCCTCCTCCAAGGCCGGACAGCCACGCCCTCTCAACATGCTTAAGTCATTCAACGGCAAGCTCAAATAAACACTGCATTCACTTACGCATCCGCAGACACCTGAAAAACTCGCAAATATCAATTATGATAACAAGCCATTCATATTCAGAGCTGTGCAAACTGTGAATAACGAAGAAAAAAAAACATATAGACTCAAAACTAAGTTACGCCATTAAATCATGTGTAATATAAATTTTTGTACGCAAATGTCAACTTACCATTTTTGGTTACACAAGCCAAGTTAATATCTTGCTGTAACAGGCCCCTTCTGTATGTGGAGAGGGGAAGAGAGAGAGAATAATGGAATATACCACATTCTCCTGTTTTAATAAAAGTAGTCAACTTAATTGAAGACAATTACAGTTCTGTGAACTTTTCATAAAACATGCTTTGGTTCTTCTGAAAACAAAAAGGCCCTTTGTATCCCCTGTCATAGTTGTTTTTATTAACTGCTTTCAAGTAAATGACGGTAATTTAATGTAAAACTTAGCGAGAAAATTGGATACAATTGTTAATAAAATGTAATAAATATTTGACTTTATACTGTTCCATTTGACATTTAGAGCAGCATGTACGAAAAAGACTTTCAACGGGTATGATGCGGAAGATGGAGATCATTATAATGATGATGATTATGAAAAAGACTATGTTGATGATGATTATTCATCATTAGTATTAGTAACACATGTTGTATACCAAATTCGTCAACAAGAACAACAATAAAAAATAAATAATAATAATGTAGAATATAGAATACCTGATGTCATGGAAACTTTTTAAGTGTTTATTCCACGCTCCCTTAACTTACCTTCTTCCGTTCTTTTTATGAGGGAGGGGTGGGGGAGGGGGAGGAGAGATTGTCTGAAGTAGTCTATTGATGACCTCACGCTAGAATGTGGCAGAGTGGAGGTGTCGAAACTCTGATTGGTCGCCCGTGTCCCAGCGGTACTTCAAAGCCGGAGAGGACCTACAATTGTGGTGGAATGGGCGGAACACATCATTGTATTGCACACCTCTAAAAAAACAGAGCTCTGATTTATAAATATAAAAAGATCCTCGGAGGAGGGCACTTTTTTGTGATGGCTACTTCACTTCTAGGGGTGAGTCTGAGGATTTTCTTGCTGGTTTAATTAGTTCTTTTATTGTCCGGCGAGGGGATTAAAATTACTTCGGTCAGAGTAGGAAAGTCAGTCACTTGATTATGTTTTAAGCAAGTGGGTCGCGCGCGAGAGAGAGCGAATTGACGAAAACGAGACTGGAGTGAACTTTTCTGTCACCCACCTACTGATGCACCCACGATACTTGTGTTAGATAATCGGTAAAAAAAAAAAATCATAAACTTTTACGTTTTCCTCATTTTTGTTTTTGTGCGTTCTTGTTCATTCCGATCTACAGGTATGTTCCTATCTGCATATACTTTAACACAAAAGAACTCGGCGACCTCCGTTTAGCTAAGCAAGCTGATAAAATTCAATATTATGCAAAGTTACACGTATAGCCTATGTCTAAACATAGGCTACTGATCTGAGCTGGAAGTCCTGACTTTTATCATTGACACTTGTATTGCATTAGGCTACAGTCGATTTGGTAGCCTACTCAGTAAGGACATATTTATTGAGTCTAATTTTCGAAATGCTTTTAAGCATATACGTTTGTATAAAAAATAACTTCTGCCTGTTATTTGTTTTTGTCTAGGAGGAGCCGAGGTTAGGATCGACTCCTTTAGCCATGTTAGCTGCTACCTGTAACAAGATTGGGAGTCCGAGCCCTTCGCCTTCCTCCATTTCGGATAGTTCCTCCTCGTTCGGGAAAGGCTTTCACCCGTGGAAAAGAGCCACCGCTAGTAGTTGCAGCCTCGGCTCTAGCCTCTCTGGTTTCGGCGTCTCAGGGGTTTCCAGAAACGGAGCCGGACTGTCGGACTCCTTTGGCGCGAACAGTTCCACAGGATCCAGTGCCTTTTCCCTGACGTCTGGCACCTCATCTAACTCCCACTTTGGAAACGATTATTCTGTTTTCCAAGCCTCTGTTTCAAACAGTTCTCAAGAGCCCAACCATCAGCCGGTATTTATTTCCAAGGTACATACATCGGTGGACAGTTTGCAAGGCATCTATCCGAGAATGAGCGTTGCGCATCCATACGAGTCGTGGTTCAAGTCGTCCCATCCTGGTATACCTACGGGGGATGTTGGTACCACTGGCGCTTCAGCGTGGTGGGATGTCGGCGCGGGGTGGATTGATGTGCAGAACCCGAACGGGGCTGCACTGCAGACGTCCTTGCACTCCGGAGGACTTCAAACGTCGCTACATTCTCCTCTAGGGGGGTATAATTCAGATTATTCCGGGTTGAGCCACTCTGCCTTCAGTACCAGCGCATCCCCGCATCTGTTGACTACCGGTCAGCACCTGATGGACGGGTTCAAGCCGGTGTTACCCTCTTACCCAGATTCTAGCCCCTCTCCTTTAGCAGGGGCAGGTGGCACCATGTTGACCGGAGGTCCCACGTCTTCTTTAGCAGGATCCCCTCGGTCCTCAGCGCGGCGCTATTCAGGCAGAGCCACCTGCGACTGTCCGAACTGCCAGGAGGCAGAAAGGCTGGGGCCGGCGGGAGCGAGCCTGCGTCGAAAAGGGCTTCACAGCTGCCACATCCCGGGGTGCGGTAAAGTCTACGGGAAAACTTCGCATCTCAAGGCTCACTTACGATGGCATACTGGAGAAAGACCGTTTGTATGTAACTGGTTATTTTGCGGAAAGAGGTTCACGCGATCTGATGAGCTTCAGCGACACCTTCGCACCCATACCGGTGAAAAAAGGTTCGCATGTCCTGTCTGCAACAAGCGATTCATGCGCAGCGACCACCTCAGTAAACACGTTAAAACTCACAGCGTCGGAGGGTCCGCTGGATCAGGCTCCGGTGGCAGCGGAGGAAAACGGGGAAGCGATACCGACAGTGAGCACAGTGCACCGGGCAGCCCTGCATGCCATTCTCCGGACCTGTTGCAACAGCCTGAATCTGTCCAGACAGCGGTCATGAACGGCCACAATAACTCTATCGAATGAGTAAAAACCAAGACTTTTTGGGGAAAAACAATTAAGACTTTTCAATGAGTTGTAAATGTGTGTGTGCTGAAAACCTGCGGACAAAATCAACAAGGGTCTGTAGAATGCCCCCTAAATGTTACGAATGAAATATCATTTCTCTTTCTGATATGGTAAGGACTGCTTCAATGAAAATATGTCTAATAGTATAATATTATAGATCCTGGGCCATTTAGCCTAAAGCCCAAATAAAACTCGATTTAAAGATAATTCGAAGTATTAAAAATTGAAAACTTGTCTAGGCAGATTCAAGGGACAACACGGACGAATAGCCTAGAAGGACAGAATAAGATGGAAATAAGGAGGATATATACGCAAGATGAAAAGTGGCATTTTGCCTGTAATTTTCTGTAACTTTTCACATTTGTGGGCCTACTTAATTCAGAACCAAACTGTGGCACTTTACACTATTAGATTTGAAAGATGTGTCCTTTAAACTTATCCGATCAAATGAAAATGGTGTTATGTAATATTCGTAATGTCCTTATTTGACTTTATCACTTCCTTTGTGGAGTAATTGGTGGTCAATGTTTTTATTTAAGAATACAGAATGTTTTTCGAGATTTGGGAATATTTGGTTCAAAAGTTCAAAGTTTATTTCAGACCTGTAGTAATAGTGCAAGTTGCTAAAAATAATAAAAAATCAACATACAAAAATCCTGTAATACTGGGGGAATGTAATCGCGTAGGTTAGCATATTATTACACGATACTCATGTACATGTGAGTCATGTATTTGTCCGGGAGACGATTTTGTATAGTATTTTCTAGTTGTACATTGCTTCTAGCAAATATCTCAAAGTATATGGGAGTGCATTTTGATTTTTTTTTTCTCTTTGTCAAGAACAAAATGGAAAATGTATATGAATGTGGCAGTGGTATTTATGCTCAAGTCGGACTTTTAACTTGAGGTCTATAAGAGATGCACTTTGAATTTATTTGTAACGTTTAGAATCAATTTTCTTTGATTAAGTGCATTGTGTTTAATCACGTTTTTATTTAAGAGAGCATGCAACTATTGTATACTGACCGTTTTAGCAATTTGCGATAATTTCACAACGGATTGGCTTTTCAGTTGAAGCCTCACAATAAAGTCAGTGTATTAACTGTATAGACTCAGTTTATTTGTATTCAATGATTGATTGACATATACAATTATGAAGAGGTTACAGCAGGTTGCATTGAACATTTTACGGCATAGGCCTACCTTTAGACAATCGATAGTGGAACATTTTTTGAATGTTTTTTAGGGATGGGGGTTCGCTGAAGAAAATCGAATATTTTCCCCATTTGTACCATTCGAAGAATGTAAGAATTAAAGCATCCGCGTAATGCAGACTAACCTCAGATTATTAACTGCTGTAAAAGCGTTATAATTATCAAAAGGTTGGTGTAGGCCATAATGTGATTTCAGAGCCACCCAATCTCTGAATAGGGGAAGTTCAATATTCCACAAGGTACTGTGTTCTACTAATCTACAGCATACAGCCTTGATACACGCATTTCATTCATATACATATACGAATGTGTATCTATCAATCTATTTATCCTATATATTTATTGCACGACTGCCCTGTCTTTGGACAAACCTCGAGGGTACCTAAAACACAGTCTTTCTAACAACCTAGAGACTGGCCTCAGCCAGTGAATTCAAGCTGTTAATCGCTTAAAATAAGGCTACTTAACGATAACAGCGTAACGCTATAGGCCTACACAATACATATATTGTTTAGAAAAAAAATTAAATGAACAAGAAAAGTGCATCACATGCGTAAATTATTCAAGTTCCATAATGAAAGTCCCTCTAAAACACGCCTATCTTAAATGCATTGGATATAAAATTATTGAAATTACTTTTAAATCTTTGAAATTGGAATTTGCTACCAAGTGTAATAATGAAAAAATGTCCACAAATTTAAATAACGTAGTTTTATAAAGTTCTAGGCCATTCATGAAAAAAGCAATGGATTTGGCAGAACAGCCCGCTGCAATCGTTCATGTAGGTTTAGGCTACAACAAAATAAATAAATAGGCCTACATAAATAAAACATTTAAGAAATATGATACGCCAATGTCTGCTGCAATCACATATGTATACCCTTATCAATAGGTATACGTCCTCCTTTATTTTATTTTATCTTATAACTACTCAACGCGTATTAAGTTATATATATTTTTAATTAATTCGCTTATTGCCGCTTTACACTTTGCCTTACCCTTGACTGTGAATCTAAAGGAAACATTTGTTTACTTTATCTTACTCTATTATCCGTTAAATTAAAATTAAAATTTACTTTAGGCTTGCATTCATTCACCATCAATGAGTGGCACCTATAGGCTATACCTGTGTGAGGCGGGTTGGGGACAGGGCTTGCTCTTTGACATAAGCAGTAGCATGGGATGTTTAGTGACAACTGTGAGACAGCATTTGGGCTTAACATTTCATCTAATAGGCAGTGTCTTCATTATTGCATTATTTTAAACCCTGTACAGGAACAGCCCATATCGGCCATTCAATTCTACTTCTAGCGGCAACAGTCTTGAAATCAAATACTAAAAAGAAATCAGTAGACCGGCTACTGACCCGGTCCCAGGTCATTTTTTCCCCTGAAAAAAATAAACAGAATTTCTGGGTCCTCTGTTCAATAGCCAAAAAATATATTTATCATAAATGTAGTTTGTAGTCTTACAACTGACTTAGCCTTAGCTACAACTATGGCCTTATTGAAACAAAGACGTTCGCCCAAAACTTAATATCAAGTTCAAAGCAAGCTTAAGCAGACACTTCTCATAAGAATAAGCAAAACGATTTCGTGAAAAAGTAAAATAAAAGCGGGACATCTGTCTCACCAATGAAAAACAAACCTGTTACTTTTAAACTATAGCCTACATCCTCAATATAGTATATAATGTAATGTTTGAATGTCTTGTGTTGTCTTTTTTGTGGACCCCAGGAAGAAGAGTTGTTGCTGAGATAATAACTAATGGGGATCCTAAATAAATAACACATTACAAATATAGGCAATGCAAAATATAATACCCGGCGTGTTATCAATGATTAGCCAATTATTCCATTAAATCTGACTTTGGTTTTTAAAAAAACATAATCGTATGCCATGTTTCCATACCAAACTATAATTATTTTGTAAATATTTATTTAATTTAAAAATACAAGCAATTCATGTTTATATAAATCCTCTTAAAATAGACTATAGTACGATGATTATAATTGACAACTTACATGAGCAAATGCAATATTTGAAAGAACACAAATAACAATAAAGACTGGCATTAAAGTGGTTTTGTAAAAATCTTCATTAATAATTGCAGCTTCACCACAATTATACGTATCGACTGAATTGTTTGCCTATAGGCCTACTGAAATGATAATAGCAGCCAAAAATACTAACCCGTTGCCCCCACAACAGCGATATATGTCTGCACAAACATAAATGTGTTCTAAGCTAATGTGCAAGTGGCTTTATTGAAGGTTAATGCTTTGTGTTTTAGTTGAATCCCCCCACCCCATACAATCGTGAAACTGCTGAACATGCATCGAAAAACACCCAATACAAAAATGAACACTTAAAACATTTAAACTTAGCCCATTGATGCTAGAATGGCGTTTTTGTAGAAACATTTCTATATATTTATTAGGTGTAGAACTTTTAGCTCCAAACTGAAAAAGATGGATTTGAATCAACTAGCCCACCAAAGAAAAATAAAAGTTCAATGTTGACGTGAGTTTCAAAAAGGCTATTCCAACTCGAAGAGCGGGTGCTGTTCATTGACAAATTGCGCCATCTTGTGTTTATCACTTCTTGCGCTTCCGTTCCATTTTAGAATCTAAACCGACAGCGGGATTACACCTGCTATTGCCTACTGCTGGATTTTTGAGACGGGGTTGACATACCGCTTGGATTTTGTGGAGCCGTAATAAGTCACTAGACGTAGCCTAAACCTACTACAAATTATCAAAGAGGAAAGTAGGCCCACTACGTTTAGACTATTGTTCGGGTTCTTATTTTCTTTTAATCTCAAAGTTTAGCATATGAGTCCAGAACATAGCTACAATAGGCCATGACAAACAGTTTCTACCAAAGCCGCTGTTACTTAAACTTCTCTTTGGTCTCGATGGATGGATCAAATGAATCGCCACTGCTAGGCGAGACAGAGGAGTCCTTGCAAACTTGTGTACTACATCTCCCATAAACACTTCAAGCTAGATGTCACGTGGTTTGCCCGGCAATCTTCAGTAGGTTAACAGATTATGGTTACAGTCTCACTAAATCATTATTTAAAGGTTTCGATGGACTACTAGTGACTGATCCCTCACTTTAAAGTGTGTCCACACATTTATAGATCCCCAAATGTGACATGCAGGTTAAGATTTGGGTGACAGTGTTACAAGCTTAGTTGGACTGATCTTGTCGATGTATTTGAGTGAGGTAATTAACCAAAATTTCCTCAGTAATACAAAATGGAAAATGTCAACAATAAACTATGAATTGCTCTGAAGATCTTGTTAAACTTAGGTGGTTGTAAGCAACGTTACTGTTTTTTTTACCAAGTCATTTACATATACTCAAAAAGTATAGGCAAGCCAGGGGCTAGGCTATATCTTAAAATCAACCAAGGCAAGCATGGCCCTTTTTCAATTTCTTACAACTTTTGATTTATTTCACTCGTTTAAGTCAAATGTATTTTCTTTAAAATATTTACATTTATGCTAATTAGATTTAGTAAACTGTTAACAGGTGTGAAACATTATACAAATGTATATTTTCAGTAAATCTTTAAAAAATACCTAAAATTGCCCTCTTACTACACTTTTGTTAAAAGTCCTGTTTATTGCAAGACCAAAATCAGTCTGAAAATGCTTGATTAAGACAGAGGTAGGCCTAGGCCTACTTATGAAAGTAGCCATGATGGGAAGGTACTCCGCAAATCTCTGAATGTAGCAGAACATCCAGAATTCATATACAAACCCACATAGCTCATTATCATGCCCCACACATGAAATTTACATAAAACATTCCCCACAGACAAATGTTGAATTAACCAAAGGCCAATTTATTTAAAAAATTGAGGTTGGCCAGCTTTTCTTGCATTGTTTTTTCTGATTTGTTTGAAGTAAAAATATTCACATGAGCAAAGGCTATATGACTGTTATATTTTGCACAAATCCATTCATAAGAATATGAGTAAAGGCAACGAAAATCTTGTACCTTTACTCATATTCTAAGAATTTATATTCTTTTATATGCATTATTTTTTTTATTTTTTTTTTAAACAATTTTAGAAAAACTATTTCTACTTGGGAAGGTGAAGGTTAGCCTTTTACCACAATTTAAAACAAGTCAAACATAAAATATAAATGTAACAAATGGATCAATGTTTACAGAAGTAGTATAGAACTTCTCACATGACTCTGGGTCTTTTGGGTATAGGGTTATTTCTCACGTTATAAACTTTAAAACATATGGAGGCTACATCGGAATTAACTGGACCAACAAAATCCCATTTAACCAAAACAACGTAGGCGATGTGGTAATTCTTTGTAACGAAGACCGAAGAGTTACATTTTAAATATCCTACACATTTGTGTCAATGAACTGACGCTTTACAAGAGCTTGTACGCTACTCCTTGGTTAAGATTATTAAGATCATTTTAGAGTGTTTTGCGTTTATGAGAAATTAATAAAATTCACTGACATTACATAAAAAGATAAAGGTAGATCTAACAAATGAGGAAAAACAAGCAAACAAGAAAATATAAAAACAAAGTATGTCTTGCGACGAAAGGTTTTGTATCTTGAAAATATGTAGTTTATAGAACCGTTTTGGAACATGTTCTAACTTATATTACTTAAAACTGAAATTACTTATTTTATCCATTTTGTGACAGCCGACCCCCACCTGTATGCGGAGCTGGATGACTTGCAGGAAACTACAATAATGGGAAGCCACAAAACAGTAACGAATAAAAGCTTCGTGTTAGTGCTTAGTCTTCCATGATCTGGGTGTGCGAACCAGACTGTATAAAAGGTGCGAGCCCACTCACTATGTGGAAATGCATTAAAAAATCTTTGTGTGTCAAGGGGAACCACTAAAGGAGCTCTTACTTACATGAGTGCATAGTGCAGTGCGCCACCTTGCCACTAGAGGGCATTAAAAGCTCATAAAGCCAAACACTGTTGCAATAGACGTTAAAAACGGACTTCTAATGTACCAGGATTTAATGTTCAGGGCATTAAAAGAACAACAATAAACATTTAAAAAAAAACATATGCATTAAACAATGAAACACGGGAAGCTTATGCAAATAATTAAATAGGACAACCATAAAATATTTAACCGGGGAAAAGCAAGACAAAATATATTTTACATTCACATTTAGACTATTTTAATCACATACCTTCTCACACACCTTCTCTCTCTAAAAATATATATTCAAATTGCATAAAGCAAACTATCCCTTTGATATAGCCCAACAATATTAACAGTAGTAGGATTGCATCCGGGAACTTCCAACATTTGCAAACCTTCAATTCGGTCTATATACATTTTATAGCATCTGAAATATGCTACACTGAGTTTTTGAAACTCTTCATGGAAAAAGGCTTGATAAAAAACCTACAGGACAGTAGATCTCCAGGAACAGGGTTGGGTAGGACATCTGTTCACCGATTGTACTCCACTTAAGGGACTCCATGACCTCAGACTTTTACCATGCTTTATCACTGATCTACAGGAACAGGGTTGGGGATGACTGTCGTACTAAAATGAATGTTTCTGTTAAAATCCCAGCTCCCTAAAACCATTGTGTCATACTGCCACCCAAGTTTGGATGCCACCTGGCCTTCAGTGAGACACCTGGGCATTGACTAGAGCATAGTATGCTCCGCGTTTGGCCATCAGCTGCCCATGTGTGCCTTGTTCGACGACCATCCCATTTTGGACGACCGCAATGATGTCAGCATTCTGAATGGTGGAGAGGCGATGAGCAATAACGATGCATGTGCGCCCAAGTCGGGCATTGTCCAGAGCCTTCTGAACAATCTGTTTTCAGAGAGAAAATAAACATTACTACAGGTGAAACAGGTGAAACATTACTAGTGCTTTCATGCACTGCCTGCTTTAAATATTAC
This sequence comes from Ilyophis sp. 1 JC-2022, assembly GCA_022702515.1. NCBI lineage: Eukaryota > Metazoa > Chordata > Actinopteri > Anguilliformes > Synaphobranchidae > Ilyophis > Ilyophis sp. 1 JC-2022. The sequence continues at coordinate 93,463,485 of CM040406.1, read as the reverse complement.
TGCCCAACTATTATTTACTTAGGACAGAGTTTGTCAGAAAAAGAAAAGAATGTGAATTAAAGTAAAAATCTCAAGTAAAAAATCCCAAAGCGTGTAACCAGATGGTTTTCTGGATCACAGTTTGGGTAATGCACGTAACCTGAATTGCCCGACTGAAAACGTAGCCATATAAATGGATAGTCTGCTAAATATATGCAATGCAATTCAGCCTGTATACAGGTGGTGGATAGCGTGAAGAAATAAATTAACTAAAACGAATAATAAATCTGATAGGCTTAAGATTCTCACACTGACCATCTCACTTTCTGCGTCTAGTGCAGATGTGGCCTCATCCAGCAACAGGACTTTTGGCCGACGGACCAGCGCCCGTGCAATGGCAATCCGCTGCTTCTGTCCTCCTGAAAGCAGGGTGCCTTTGTCTCCAACTCTGGTATCATATTTCTGGAGGAAACAAAACATGGCATCACTAAATGTCGTATTTGATTTGACCCAGGCACGTGTACCTCACTCAAGAGCACAAAGGCTCTATTATATGGTCACCAGGATTCCAACAGTGTCCAACATACTTTTTCAGAAGAAGTTTAAGCCTTGCTGTCTACAATCATCATCATATTGGACTAAATTTCATCGCTTAATGTCACTTGTATGTAGTTACACACATATTCCCTGGCATCCAACAATGCCATTGAAGAGCTCCATAGTAATACCAGTGTTTCTTTGAATAAATTACAAACAATGGTGGAGTCACACGTCACTGAGCCCTCCTCAGATATATAAAACTCGTTCAGAAAAATGCAATGGTAAACCTCAAGAACTGATCATTGCGATACAAGTTTCTTCAGAATGTGGTTTTAGAGAGAGGCTGTCATTCTTTCCATTGACATTTGTTCTGTGAGAAGGTTTAACCATTGTTTGGTGTTTAATGTATTTCTGGTTTTCCAGGTCACGTGAACAGTTTTATTGGCTATAGTTAGGGCGACAGGTATTGTTTTGGTGTTTTTAATCGGGGGTTGAGTACTGAGAGGTCTCCGAGTACACAAAGGGATGGAGAAAGTGTACTCACGAGTGAAATATGACTGCTAGCTAATTAATAGTTTTTTCCTACATTTTGAGTCACACACCTCTGGCAAACTAAGGATAAAGTTGTGAATGTTGGCATTCTTGGCTGCATCCTCAATCTCATCCTGAGATATGAAGCGGCTGTTGTCTCCATACTGGATGTTCTCAGCGATAGTGCAGTCGAACAGGATTGGCTCCTGAGACACCAGGCCCAGTTGGGAGCGGAGCCATGCCAGGTTCAGCTTCTTAGTGTCCTGCCCATCCATGTACTGAAAGTGGCAAACAGACAGGTGGGCACACATTCATCAACAGTTGTCTGTAGAATATCTTCACCATATAATGCCTCAAAAAATTCTTAACACCATTCAGAAAAAGTGCAAAAATACCAACAATAGGGCAAAGGTGTGCACCAAAACTACAGATATTCCATTTTCAAATTGTGCAGAAATACTAAGGGATTTTGGAGACTAATATTTGGATTTACCAGAAGAAATGAGCATCGCGAACAAAGTGCGCGGAGCAAGTTCTGTCAGGAAACTCTTGCTGTGCTCGACCAATGGTCGGCCTCAGCAAACATCTTCTCATACTGAACCAATCACATACACACATCACTAATGGAGCGCCCCTTTTAAAAGTAAGAGTCAGATCTCACATACTGCTTTTAAAAGTAAGTCAGATCTCTCACATACTGCTTTTAAAAGTAAGAGTCAGATCTCTCACATACTGCTTTTAAAAGTAAGAGTCAGATCTCTCACATACTGCTTTTAAAAGTAAGAGTCAGATCTCTCACATACTGCTTTTAAAAGTAAGAGTCAGATCTCTCACATACTGCTTTTTGCCTGTGCTGCTCTTGTTTGTTTCGCTATTTCTTGTTCTCAAAAATTTGCTGCTCACTCTCCCACCACCCCAGCCTTCACCTGTTGTTTAGATCTGATTGTATGTACTGGGGGGTTTCAGTATATCTCCAGTTTAGTAGGGGAGATGTGTCATGCTCCCTGTTTGATAGAAGTACATAGAGCAGATCCATTTAGTGCCAAACAAAAATTATTATATATTCATTCATATATTAAATATGGGAGTTATCCTGACAGAAATATCACTTTTGGTGAACCCCTCCACCAAAATGACTTAAAATGACATAAAAATTCTCCCAGTGTTCTGACCAGTATGCAGCCTACAGTAAGTAGCCTACTTAAAAAAGGAAGTGGGTGCAGAGGGAGGTTGTACGACATGCATGCTCACCACATGTCCAGCCAACGGGTCATAGAAGCGCTCCAACAGCTGGATGGATGTGCTCTTCCCACAGCCGCTCTCACCGACCAGTGCCAGGGTTTGGCCCGACTTCACTGACACGCTCAAGCCCTGCAGAACCTTTACGTCCTGCCGCATAGGGTATGCAAAATGGACGCCACGGAACTCTATGTCACCCACACAGTCAGTCTAAAAAAAGCAAGGGGAAGAATCTTCTATAGCACTTCCGTAGTACAATCAAGCCAGATATATTAAACTTTGAAAACTATGAAGTATTTCAATCAACAATTTCCCTCAATTTTGACTTAAATGGAAAGGTTTTGTTTTTACTTTACAAACACCATTCGGCGATGCTCAGCAATCAGCAAAATTTATTCACTAAACCGCATTTGTGAAGAAGAAAAATGGTACATTTAATTAAGAGTTAAAGATTGCATGATATTGAAATTCTGGTTTAATAATTAGAAGATCATTTTGAATGATTCAGGTTGGTCAGCTTGGCACTCACCAGCTTCTCTCCCTCCTCACTGTGTATGTCAATCTCTGGCTTCTGCTGTAGCAAAGCTAATATCCTTTGTACTGAAGCTTTCGCTTGGGCGATGTCTGGAGCAGAAGATGAGGTCCTTCCAATGTTCAAGGCAGAAAATGCGATCACAGAAAATACCCTGGAATGACAATCAGGAAAACAAATTGATCAGATTGTATTGTTATTAGATACTACAATTATGCATTTTTTAATTATTAAATTTAATAGCGGTGCCATAGTTGCAATCAAGGGCAGGGCGAACTTGAGGTGTGTGTGTGTGTGTGTGTGTGTGTGTGTGTGTGTGTGTGTGTGTGTGTACCAACCAAAAACTGGGTGTGCCTAAGTAGTGGTGCCATGGTACCACCAGTAATTTATAATAGCTGCACCAATAATCTACCATCTACAATCTACCACTAATATCTGTCATAATAATACATAGCACTGAATATGTAATTAAACTAGACTTCCCAGGCAAAATGTTGGTTAGTGATGACAAGGGGTGCTTACAGAAAAACGTATTCATATTTAGTGTAACAGTGCGCAATCAGCCAAGCCCCAAACCGGAACATTGCAGCTCTGATGAAGAATGGCATTGCCTGAGCAAAGGAGTAAATCATTCCGTGGATTGGTGCTTTCCGTAATCCAGCCCTGAAACAAACAAATTGATATCAATTGACCCAACATTTACATATTTTATCTGCATAATATACCAGTACTTAATGCAATAAAAACATGTCATGCTCAGAAGTGAGCCAAAGGGATTTTACTTAACTCTATTGAACATGCTTTTACAACAATTAACTGGGCGCATGCCTCAAATGAATAACATTCATTCACTACCTGAATGGACCTCTCAGACTGCCTATAAACTTGTGATAGAAGACATCCTCCAGAGTTAATGCCACAACAGTCTGGAAGTTTTCCATAGTCTCTGTGGATATCTGCACAAACAGAAATCACATGGGGTTTGTACACCAAGAATGGCACAGCTGTTGTAACACACATACCTAACTGTTCACATATGTTTTACAATGATATAAGAAGAGTCCTTAGGTCATTCCACAGTACAATGCACTCTCTGAGCCACTTTACTTGCAAAGTGCACGCTACACATATTAATACATTTTAATTTATTCTACCTCACAAGAAGCCTCACTACATTTCATAGGGTCGGTCTGCTTCCTCCTGTGTGCAGTAGAGTATCATATGGAAGCCCTGAAAGGTAAGGTGAAAAATATCCTATGTAGGAGATATTATCTCGTACATATGACTTAGTATCTCGTACGTACGACATAAACTTACAAAAAATAATTTCACCTTGCCTGTCAGGACTTCCATAGTATCAGTATTAATTTCCATCAAAAATTAAAGCTGATAAAGATCAACGTATTCTTCAAGATTATAATTTGATAAGACTACTATATAAAAATAATTAACCAAAAAAAAAAAATCTATCATGTATTGTTCCCTGTTAAATTTCAACCCAAACACCCCCCTTCCCACCCCCCCTTCAAAAAATGTTGAAAACATCCAAGAATGAGTGCCTCACCTTTCCAGAGAGCTCCAGAGCTCTCTGGTCCTTAGAGGCTTGTCCAGCTGCAGTCTTAATCGAAATGATGGTGGAACCAATGAGCAAAGGCAGACATACGAAGAGGAGGAGACCGAGCTGCCAGCAGTGTATGAAGGACACGACTGTGGCAGTAGCGAGAGAAGAGGCTATGAAGACGATCAGGCCGAGTGTGGATCCAGTCGCCTGACAGAGAGAGAACAGCAAATGGCTCAGGACCAGGACCCTCATTCAGACAGAGCTCTGGTTAAACATGAGGACTTGTTTGGTGAAAACAAAAACAGAATGAATGCCAGAGTTGGACACCCCTGCAGTAAATGTGATTTCTTCTTATACTGGCAACTTAAAGCTACTGCTCATTTTAAAAGACATAGCAGTGAAGTGAAACAAAGGAAAATCCTACTACCCAGAAAAATGTAAAGCATTTGTATAGAAAAGTGTGATTCTTCGTGGTACTCTGGGAAAAAATGGGATTGGGCTTCAAGCAAATGGTTGCCTATCCTAGACTTGCACCCTAAATAGGCAGACCCCTCAGAGTAAGGCCATATTATTTCAGAATCTTTGAAAAAGACCATGACTGGTGGTATTTACCTACCCCTTTCGCTAGTGTAGCATCAGTGGCCAACTTAGTCGTCAAAACTCCTACGGAATTTCTGTTGTCATCAAACCAACCAATTTCCTAGAGGAAAAATGCAGAAACATTCTCTACGTTCATGTAAATGGTAATGGACTGCACTTATATAGCGCCTTTATCCAAAGCGCTTTACAATGGCCTCACACTCACCCGCTCACACACACATTCACACGTCAATGGTGGCAGCTGCCATGCAAGGTGCTAGCCTGCTCATTGGGAGCAATTTGGGGTTCAGTGTCTTGCCCAAGGACACTGACATGTGGACAGGAGGAGCCGGGGATCGAACCGCCAACCCTGCGATCAGCGGACGCCCCGCTCTACCTCCTGAGCCACAGCCGCCCCATGTAATGTAAAAAAACAACAAATATTCGGATAGTCACGTGGCGCTGTAATGGCGACATGTAGTCCAGCTGTCTCTCGTGTACGTATTTGTTAATTTGAATGCGTTTTGTTGTGCCAGGCTTTGTCTTTTGTTTTTTTCATGCGCTGTGTGTCTGTTGTGGTACGGGGAAGCGGATGGAGATTTTTCGGGGCACTCCTGCTGCTCGTTTTTGTAATATTGACGAATTGTCTAGCTGGGATGATTTTGTTTGTGGTCGTCACCATGGAGACGCATTCGCATTATGCTCGGGAATGTCCGTTGGATCTGCAGCCACGGAGTTTACCATCGCTCTTCACCGGAGTTGAAGATGTCGGGACTGATCCGGGAGTGCGGGCACTATTCAGAAGGCCACCAGGGAAGGAGAAGATAATGCGGGGGAGTGAGGCGACGCGACTGGGAAGGCTGAGCTCCTTTTCGACAGTGGACAGAGACCGCAGCACTGCGTGTATGGAGGAAAGGCGGAGGCGGAGTTTGTGTGTTGGACTTGTGACACTGGACATTTCTAATCATGGCTATTCCACTTTAATTCACATAAGTCACTTGATTAATGCAATTATTCTATTGTATGTCTTTATTTGATATGGTCGTTTGTGTGTTGTGGGTCTGCCCCACTGTCTATTTTGTTTTGTTGTTGCTGGGGCTACAACTGAAGTTCCCAAAAGGGAAACATACCTTGACAGTCACATTTTAGTATGCAGTGTGCCTTACCTGTCTCATCATGGTATAGAAAGACTGGCTTCGAAGTCTCAATGCTAAAAGTTCACCAGATTTACCAAACATGCAACCCTGAGAAAAAATGTAAGTTAAGTTTAATGAACTGAGAATTTACCTGTGTAACAGATATACTTTTCTTTCATCATTTATTTGCTAAGCCAATCCTCATTTTCAGGAAAACTTACACAGCTTATATTATATTAAGCCCAAGATCTATGCCGGCACCTTCATCTAAACATTTTATACTGATATACTTTCATTTCAATGCTATTGCTTTTATTTTCCTGTGCAACAAATCACACATAGGCCTACTGCGGCAAGGACACACTTATAACGTGTTCCCACAGGTAACACTGTAATCTAAATGTAAAGTGCAGCAAAGAAGTAGCAAGAACAAAGGCAGGCTTTAATTTTGGATTGACCTGAATATAAACATGCATGCATGCACACACAGAATTTACAGACCTGTAGCAAGTTGACCACAAAAGACAGCCCTCCAAGAAGAAGGAAATACAAGGAGAACATCCGGGTCTTTTCACGTCTCACATCAAGATCGCTTTCAGAAAACACCTACAGTGCCCCAAATTAACAACATCACACATGTGGGACCATATGAACACTTCCACAAGTAGACACAAGAGTCTCCTCAAATACACACAAAAGTAGAAACCTCAATGTTGGTAAGTGAATTACACTCCCTAGGGCTCAGCACTGACCTTTATGTTTGATTGCCCTGCCACTATTAAGTACATATGCATGTAAACATAATTCATTATGCAGGGTAGGTTAGTTTCTCTATGTCTTACACCCGAATACTACTGAGCTAAAAATCAGTATTGGATGAAGGAATGGAGCAGTCTGCACACTGCACATTTTCTAGACATAAATGTCTTTGGTATCATTTATAAAAGGTTATGATATATATATGGTGAAAAAACTTGCAAAGTGCAAAAGTATAGGATTGAAAACAGAGGTAAATATTTTGTCAAAGTGCCTTGCGTGGTTCTATAGACAATTTTCGGAAACATTTTCTGTTGTTTTCTCTTCCCTTTCTTTCCTTTTTTACTAAAGTTGGCTTGCAGTGTGCAAACCAACCCGCCCCTTCATCCAGTCCTATTAATCAACAGTCAGAGTATAGAAATCAACCATCCTGACGAGATACTTTTTATGTCGTCCATGCAGCCTATTCATACTCACACCAACGATTTTGGAAAAGAGGATGGCGGCACAGGGAAAAACAGCTCCATCTACCAAGCAGGCGAGGGTCCCAACCACCAGGTGTGGCCACTCGGATTTGTTCAGGGCAAGAATCCTGGAGAAGGGGATGTCAGGGAGAGGTTCCTCTTCCTGAGAGAGAAGAAATCTAAGCATCAACAGCATTGTCAAAGCCTTGGAACACATATTAATAGCACGACCATGTAATGGCCGTTTTGTGAAAAGAGGTCAGTAGGTTACCCTGCAATTACAAATATAACCATTAAATAAAGAATACACATGCTGAGCTATATTTAAATAAATAAAAATGTGTAGAATATTCTACTTTAATAATCATTCAACAGAATCAACCAAAATAACACCTCTCTCGAATGATACAAGTGCATTTCCCAAAAAATAAGTACCAGAAATATTCACAAACCTGCTTTCAGTACTTTGAGCTTCATAAAGATAACACAACCGAGTCATCTTCTATTGTGTTTTATGAATTTGGTGAACATACTTGGACGGATGTTTGACCATCCCACCTAACTGAATCTTTCATATGGTCTGTGCTTGTGGATTGCTTATAACTACCTATTTTTGATCAGGTATAAGCCTGGACACTGATGAGAGCCCCAGGACCAGTAAATGGAAAAACACACAATATAAAAATTATCCACCATATTTCACCGTAGGTATGATGTTCTTTTCAACAATATCCTTCTGACACCAAACCCACAGCGGATGAGTGTGGCCAAAAAGATTCATTTTGGTCTAGTCTGACCACAACCCCTAGTTCCTATTGAAGTTCCAGGGCCAGTATCCAAATGACACCATAATTCTGGGGCTTATTTTAGCACAGTATGCTCGAGAATACCGGGTGCGTGCTGTGGTTGAGACTTGTGCGTGTATTCACAGTTGGCAAACTTCGGTGGAAAGTAGTTCCCCATGGTGATGGATGACATTTAGACAAATTTAATTAAACATACCATGTTAATGCAGATTGTTTTATTTTTTTTAATAAAAAGTAATTATTAGGGGTCTGAATAACTGACACATCCTTTCGGGGAATAATATATTACTTATAAAAAAAGATATCTTCATCTGAGAAATTTGTATAAAATAATATAATAATAATATAATAATAATAATCTTTTTCAAGCAAACAATATAGCTTATTACCCATATTCTTATTTTATACAGCCTTCCTTACTCATCTTTCTCAAAGGTAGGTGCATACTGTACATTATATGTAATTGAAAGTGAAACTATACTTTTTTGTTGTTGTTTTTTGTTTAAAAAGCCTGTTAACATTGAAAATGAGTTCCAGGGAAAGGGTTTAGTCAGATGTTCCAGGCACACAAAACAAACGGATAGTGCATAAATGAATAAAAATAAATAATCGGCCTATAAAACATTTTCCCTGAGCTTTAGCGTCTCACCGAACCACACTCGATTTGTTCAGTAATGAAGCACAGGACTACCAGGCAATCCACAGTGCTAAGCGGGCACTGGGTCAGGGCATAGCTTTAATTTACCTGTTTCGCATTCTTTTTCTCTTTCTTTCCAAATTTCTTGCGTCTTTTCCCCCTTTTTTTGGAGGATTTGCGTCTGAGGCTATTTCTGGGAAAGATACTTTTGATCGCTCCGTTTTCCTCCAATGTCTGATTTTGGTCCTCTTCATTCTCCACATCAGATGACTCATCAGACGTTCCCCAGTCACTTGACTCGTTTTCACTGTCGTTTTTAACTGAACTCTGAACAGCAGCAAAACATTGGATTCAGTTTATAGGAAGAAAAATAATAGAACACTTGATTCAAACTAAAAGAGGCAAGTTACATGACATGCAAATAATGGAAAATATGTAAAATTGGCTTAAACGGACAGCGCTGAAAATCTTTACAGCCTATCCTCCTTTTATTGCTGGCTAAATTAATTTAACCTAATGTAATGTTATGTAACGTAATGTGTTGAGGGTGTCATTTCATTCCAGAAACAAAAAGCAGTGTTGATAGTGGTGGGTACCTGCTGCATAACAAGAGAGTAGTAGATTCCTTTCAAATTCATCAGCTCGCTGTGCGTCCCCAGTTCTCTAACCACACCGCCGTCAAACCCGGCAATGATATCAGCCGATCTGATGGTTGATAGGCGATGAGCGATGACAATGGTTGTACGGCCTGCTCTCGCCTACCCGCAACATTTGAAACAAGTGCCATACAATCACACCATTGTTCGCATTGTCACAGAAATGCTTTCTTATATAACCACTGTAGCATGCCACATTTTGAGGGATGCAACTTTACATGAAGATTCCTTAAAAGCTCGACTCCTGACTCCGACACAGGACCCTGGTAAACATAATGCTCTCAGCCATGCCCTTGCGTCCAGCCTCACCTTGTCCAGTGCCGCCTGGACAATGGCCTCGCTCTGTGTGTCCAGCGCTGATGTGGCCTCATCCAACAGAAGAATTTTGGGGTTTTTGACCAGTGCGCGGGCGATAGCGATCCTCTGCTTTTGCCCCCCACTCAGCTGGGCACCCCGCTCCCCAACCATGGTGTTCAGCTTCTGTCTCAGGCAGAGGCCAGAGAAAAAGTATCACAAAGGTATCAAGTACAAGCTCTCTCGCTCTCTGTGTTGAAAAATGCATCTCAGTACTCTGAATTAACTCAGCTTTTTAATTATTATTATTATTACTATTTACTTTACCATTTACTCACCTAACTGTAACAACATACTAAAATGTATATATATATACACACACAGTGGCGGGCCGTCAGGGCCAGCAAGGCCTTCTCTGCTGGCCTAAACATCATCAGAATATAAATTTAATTTTGATATATTTTTTCCACAAATATGTATTAAATTATTCCCCATAGTCTATTCTCTTCATTTCATAGCTTTCCTCTTGGTTGCGCTGCTTCCAGCCTCAGATCGAGATTTGGAGGGCTGGCCTTTATGTTAGAGCTTTTATCCAATCATATTTCAGCCATAATGTGTTGCCAGGGTCCAAGAAATCTGCCCTTAGGCCTTCAGAATAAACATTGCGGGCGCATGTAGCTTAAAGTGAACGGAAACAAACCTGTGGTGTTAACCTATCAGATTTCGAGTAGGCGACACCGGGGCCAGCTAGCAGGCGTACGATAACGTCAGCACGTGCACGTCTTTTGATTGGATACGCACTATTGAGAGGCAGAGCTATGCAGAGATAGCAAACTGAACTTGAACGAGCTCATTTGTGTAGATTTCTACAAGCTGTTTTTTTTTCAACCCACAATGGCTGAAGGAGGAGAAGAGATCGATTTGGTCGCAGATATAATTACAACGCCATTTTCAAGACGAACCTTTCAAGAAAAGCTAGACATCGTCAGAAGAGAACGGCCAACCCCGACGCTAGCGAGCCGACGCTAGCGAGTCAAAGTGGACATTCAAGGCTAGGAATACACTTTCACCACTGTCGCAAATATATCCTCATGAACAAATGCAAATGATTTGTTTGTTTTCTTTTATTTTCAGTGAATAGTTTATGTGTCTTTATCGTCACGTTTCTTAAATGAAACTGCTTTGGGTGCGACAATGCGCTGTTTAGTGAACAAACTTGTTAAAGCTCACATACTTTTGGTGGACTTAATAAAACTTTGTAGCCTAATCCCTTAAAAGCGCCTTTTATTTTAAAGTTTTGACAGTATCCAAGCGATCTTAAAGCTGGTAGTTTAACACTCTTAATTGTAAATGCGGATTTATTGATTATATACTAAATGTATAGTTTCTAGAGCCATGGCGTCATAATGATGGTATTAAGAGGTGGAATAATTCAGGTAGGACTGTGTAGGACATCACTGAAGGCCTAGGTGTGAAATGCACGGCCCGCCACTGTATACACATTTTATTTATATTTCTTTAGTTGGTGATCCATGATCGCATTATTTTTACCTACCCCTTTGCACAGAAAACAATTCCATTTGGAAATATCAAAGTCAACTCCCTTAAGTTGTTTAAGTTGCTTTGCTCTAGTGTGCAACATGTCGTCCCCCCCCCTCCCTGCACCCACCCCTCCCACAGACGAAAATCAGATGCATTGTTATGGCGTAAGTATCTGAATTGGTATGTTCACCGAATAGTCTCTCTGGCCTCAAAAGCACTCTTCTACTTCTATGCACAAGCACAGCAAGTGCCATACGTGCATTTGGAAATAGTGGGTCTGCAAGAGCCTGGGAGTGGGAGTGCTTGCAGATTTACTGTCGAAATAGTAATTTATCTTTTATCTAATAGTGAACGAGGTTCAGGTCCATAACCGATGTTGCACTGGTGTTATGAGATCAAAAGCAGACTCACATCAGGAAGCTTGGAGATAAAGTCGTAGGCGTTGGCCTCCTTGACTGCGCGCTCAATGTCCTCATCTGTGGCGTCCTCACGTCCATAGCGGATGTTCTGTGCGATGGTCGTGCTGAAGAGCACAGGTTCCTGACTCACAATGGCTATGTTCTCCCGCAGCCACTTAATGTTGAGAGAGCGGATATCACGGCCGTCCAGCAGGATCTGCGAGAAAGCCATGCAGGGGTATTCAGCCATGTTCCACTCCACATTACAGCGAGTACGACTATCAGTACGAGAACATCTTTGTTTAACTATGGACAGTAAGTGATGTCATTTTTTAAATACGACTCAAATATGTGCCTGGGAATTTTTATATTCATTTTAAAGTTAGTTAAAACCACCAAATAATTGCAATAGAAAGTTTTTAGCCTGGCATAGAAAATGCTTTGCAAGTAGAACGGTACAAAGTATAGTTTTATAAATACTACACTTATCCAAAAAAAAAACACCTGTATGAATCGCTTTCATTGAAGAGAGTACGATGTTTTGCAACAAATTGGGTCATTTGGTATGACGGGCTAATGTGTTCGAAGCAGACAGTGCATTTTCTGTATAGTAATGGATGTTGCAGGATTAACGCCTGTGCTGACTTGACTTCCCACTCCTGTGACAGACAACTTGGTCGCTCAGGCTGAACGTGACCCATGAACCCTCACCTCTCCTGTGTTGGGTTCATAGAAACGCAGCAGGAGCTGTATGGTGGTACTCTTCCCACAGCCACTGGCTCCGACCAGGGCGATGGTCTTCCCATGGGGGACCTTAAGACTCATGCCCTTCAGGATCTGCCGGAAGGACACAGTGCTTAGGAGGTTCTACAGTACCACACCACATTCAACAACAAAGGCTTTGGCTCTCACTAAATGGACATGATTGTTTGCAAAGATCTTGAACCACATAATATTTAAAATAATATTTAGTTAAACACTTGCAACAATATAACAAGGATTGACTTTTGTTACCTTGAACAAGATATTTGACTAAAGGCTGCTTTTGATACATTCAAATTAACATTAATGCTTTAGTTTATCTTAGATCTTTAAAACAAGGCCCACTGACTTGTCATATGACCGTTTCATCCACACATTGCCTGCATACAGTGTATATATATATACACACACACACACACACACAAGCTAAATGATATCTGCATAATAACTTACTGATGCCTTATCAGAGAAAAGCATGGTATCAGTAAGTTTTCTTTTAGCCACAATATGCTCTCATCATTACCAGTGTCATGGTTGTTTTAATTGAAACGCTTCACCTACCGTTATGTCCATCCTGGAAGGGTAACTGAATTGGATGTTCTTGAATTCAATGTCTCCTTTCACACTATCTGGTTTGTGGCCTTCCTTTGAACTACTGTCAATTGGGCGAGGCTGTGACACAGAAAGTTCATTTAAATCGATTGGCCTGATCTGCCAGTGGGATATGCCTATTGTAAATAATCCCGGAATGTACTTATTGAGAGACACAGGCTAGTACCAAGTCGATCGTGTTGTAGATTTCATAGGCAGCACTCCGGGCCTTCACTATAGCCTCCAATTGTTTGACTGCCGTGCCCAAAGAGGATAATCCAATCACCACTGAAAAAAACACCTGGGAACAGTCAGAACTGTTAGAAATTATTTATACTCATGTTTACCATTACAACAGGCACTCCAAAATCTGCAATTAAATGTTTATTTCATTGACGGTGGCAGCAGATCAAACTATTTAATCTGAAGAACAAATAGGGCAAAGGTTTTTAAATCAAGCAGCTTACAATAATAACTTTTCCGATTGAGTAGTTTTCAGGCTCATCCACAGTAAGCTTTGTTCCATACCAGAACCCCAGTGCATATGTGGAAAATATAATACATTGCATCAGGCCCAGGGACACATTGGTGGTGAGGGTCCTTTTCATGCCGTAGTGTTTAGCATCCTCTAAGATGGTCTCATATCTACAAAGAGAAAACATATATACACTGATGAAATTTCATAAACTGTGGTATTCTTAAATAAATCCAGTATGTTTAAAAATGTATCTTTAGGGGAGCAATGTAAATTGTTCTTCTTCGGTATTATTATTAATCCCCATATTGTAAACAAAGCTATAAATGCAATTATTTTTCCTAATTCATTCAAGAAAAATGCCTATTTTTAAATTCTCTCCAATTGGTAACACGAATTTGCATACAAAACAATATATTTTCCTTTGTATTCAGTTTACCAGCAATGCAACATCACAACATTTTAAATTGCAAGAGTTAGTAATGTAGACATTCTATAATGATGGGTTCCTTAGGTGCCGTTTCAAATAAGTGATATTCATATAAGTAGGAACATTACTTCTCAAGGGCTTTATTCTGCCCATTGAAAGCCATTACTGTCCTGGCGGCCACAAGGACTTCCTCGGCTAACGCTCCAGCCTTGGCATATGCAGAGCGCTCTTTGCTATTCAGGATGATAATGGCCTGGAATCACACATATATACACACACACACACACACACACACACAACGTATGACCAACAATTGCAACAAAATAAAGCGCCGTTCGTTTCATATCCTGAACCCACCAAGTGACGGACCATGCATTACTATCAACTATGTTTTCTCAAAAATGTTCGTATATGAATTGCAATATCGAACCAGATAGTCTAGGATATTCAAATGCATTCTGTCTTAGCGGAAACTATAAGAACTTCAGCCATTCTTACTTTAGTCCAGAGAACACCAGATCCTGTGAGCAGTGGACAGATAGAGAAGATGACCAGGGACAATTTCCAGCCGTAGATCAAGCCAATAATCATTCCCGTCAAAGCTGTGCAGAACTGCTGTATAGTTATGCTTATTTTGTCTCCCAGTCCACCTCTGATTGTGTTAAGGTCACTAAATAAATACAAAAAAAGTATTGAAATGATTTAAACGATTCAATGATTTAACTGACATGACATACATGATCAAAATCGATCAGAAAACATTTTCTTAAATTAAAATTTTCTTTAAACTACATTTTTTATATAATGGGAGAGGAGCAAGGCCACTAAGATTGTGCTGTTATGCTTACATTACATTTATTTAGCAGACTCTCTTATCCAGAGCAATTTGCTATGTGGCAGAAACATAAATGCATTCAACAATCTGCAGTTTTAAATGAGTACTTTTCACAAAGTTCTTTAGTACTCACTCTGTCAATCTGACATTTAACACACCCATCTTATGTGTATCAAACCATTCCATTGGCTGATGGAGGATGGCGTGGAAGTACATTGACCTAATTCGTTTAGTAAGTGTGGTGGCAGTCAACAGAAACAGCATAACATGAAGAGTTCCAAAGACCAACACCCCCGCTGCAATTCCCACAAAGTAATATGAGAACCTGGAGAGGAGGAAGAGGAGGGCGTGTGAATAAATACAAAAAACCTATATAGACTATGTGTGCACTCTCAAACATTTTGTTTGACATGTTATAGATGCTGTCATTTTCCCATTTTTGACAGATCATATACGGCTGAAAAGACAGGGAGGATTGTTCTGTGAAAGTTACTTATGATTAAGCCACATGTATAGTTACAGTTTCACACACACGAGTACTTTTTAAAAAATCACAAAGCTCCCATCAAGTCCTCAGCATTTATTACTAATACATTCATAATCCAATTTATAAAGGTTAAGTACACTGCTCAAAGAAATGAAGGGAACACTTAATCAACACAGTATAACACCAAGTCAATTAAACCTTTGGGATATTGATCTGTCCAGTTAGGAAGCGTAAACGATTGTGAATCAATTTCACCTGCTTTGGTGCAAATGAGTGAGAACAGATGGACAGGAGAGGCAACAGCAAGACAACCCCCAAAAAGTAAATGGTTTTGCAGGTGGTGGCCACAGACTATTTCTCTCTCCTTTTCCTTCTTGACTGATTTTTCTCTAGTTTTGCATTTTGCCAGTGCCCTTTTTACTCCTGGTAGCATGAGGCGGTACCTGCAGCCCATTCAGGTTGCACAGGTAGTCCAGCTCCTCCAGGATGGCACATCCATACATGCCGTCGCAAGAAGGTTTGCTGTGTCTCCCAGCACAGTCTCAAGAGCGTGGAGGAGATACCGGCAAACGGGCCATTACACGAGAAGAGCTGGACAGGGCCGTAGAAGGGAAACAACCCAGCGGCAGGACCGGTATCTGCTCCTTTGTGTGAGGAGAAACAGACTCCATGAGGGTGGCATGAGCGCCTGACGTCCTGTAGTGGGACCTGTGCTCACAGCCCAGCACCGTGCAGTTCGATTGGCATTTGCCAAAGAACACCAGAATTAGCAGGTTCGCCATTGGCGCCCCGTTCTCTTCACAGATGAGAGCAGGTTCACACTGAGCACATGTGACAGACGAGTCTGGAGACGCCGTGGCGAATGTTATGCTGCCTACATCATCCAGCATGACCAGTTTGGGTTAATTGACTTGGTGTTATACTGTGATGATTAAGTGTTCCCTTCATTTTTTTTGAGCAGTGTATTTATAAATACCCAACATTTATAAGTGACACTAGGTACCATGTAACATTAAATGCTGACCAACACCTTTTAGCAATTAACAAAATAAAACGTATTTACTTACATTGACATGTCAGCTTCAATATCTACTCCAGGAATTTGGCGACATTCTGAGAAGTTCACATTCACAGTGACATTGACTGTGGAAAGAAGTGATTTAACCAAACTGTAACTTTCAGATGCATTTGTGCTACGCGTTGGGCAGGCACTCGCTTCGTTTTGTATGTTTCTCGCTTTCTCTCCTCCTCTGTCATGTGCCTCAGGTCTCACACCATTGGTCCACAGCATTGTACCATTGCCCCACTCCTTGCTTTCCACACCTTATATTAGTTCATCCACCTGTGCAGAGGGCTCATTCTTTCGTTGATCTGACTAGTCAGTGGGTTCCATACTGTTCCCGTGTAATTTACAGCTTAATCTAGTCCCACCCCCCCAATTCCCATAAAGATCCATTCAAATTAGCGTATATTTACAAAAATCAATAAAGTTGTTAAGGTAAAACATTAAATATATTTTCTTTGTCCCGTTTTCAATTAAATATATGTAAAAGCAAATTTACAAATCACTGCTTTATGCGTTTATGTGCATTTTACATACTGTCCCAACTTATTTTTGGAATTGGGGTTTAGCACTTTTCTAGTTGTTCCATTTAGTCCTGCCCCTTCATTCAACTGGTTATGTTGCTGCCCCTACTTATCCCAAGACAGCATTGAGGTCATAACACAGACCCAAACCCTGCGGTGTGCAAATGCTGTGACCTCTTGGAATGAAATCCTTAAAGGGTAAGAGCTACTAGCAGGTGACATTATCTTTGTTTGTCCAAAATTGCCCTTTGGTGACAAAAAAAAAATCCCCTGAACTCAAGGGAGTCTCACCGGCTGTCAGATTGGTCTGTTGTGCATCCATGACAAAGCGGTCGGTCATATGTCCGAACACCAAAATCATCGATGGCAGTGCGACGCCATGCGCTACAGCACAGAATACGGCCACGATCATCATGAAGATTTCCAGGGGAGTGGCATAGCGAAACTACAGAAGCAAGACAGAAGACACACCAACCTTCTGTCACACAGTGCTTTTCAGCCAGCGAGCAGCATTTGAACATTTGAATAGTGTTTACAATTTTTCTACATGTATTTTTATAATTGTGCATTGTGGACAGTCCTGGCCTATTCAGGCGTACTGCAATGTATTTTCTACTGCAATGTATTTGTTTCCAAAGTCAAAGCAACAAACCTGGCATCATTCAAGAGATTGGATGAAAAAACACAGCTTTAAGGCTTTTAGTCACACACAGTATTTTTTTAACCAACTCAACTCAATATTGACAGTGAGAGAACTTTAACATGGTGTGAAAATGGTAGCTAATTAATGTTTTTTTGTATGGAGCATAAACCAGGACCAAATCTGGCACTCCAGCACCAGGCTTGCCTATGTTAAAGTTATAGTTCTCTGATAAGCAATATAGTGTACAATGAGTTAAAACTAAAAACAAAACATAAAAAAAATTTGCACTGAATATTGCAAAATGGCTACATCACAACTGACAAATGAAAACGGAGGATTATCCATCCATCCATCCATTATCTAACCCGCTTATTCCCTATTCCTTATTTAATATTCCTAATATTAAAATAGAAAATTTAAAACTTTTAATTTTCCTTTTTCCTTTTTCTTTTACCGTTTTACTTTTCATTTTCAAGCTGTATGTAAACGAGGGGGTGTGGCCCTCCATTTAATCAAAGCAAGCAGGGTGGGTCTTATAAAGGTGGATGCAGTTAAACTTTACAAACACCAGGGGGCATGAGGGTAACTTTACGCAAGACTAGATTTTAATGCATGAGATAATGAAGAATCTTTCATTACACTTCCGAAATGATTAAGAGACCGTCTGTGTTGAGATAATTTACAAAATAAAATGTGTGGTATATGCATCTTTCAAAAAACATTGTATTTGAGAATGAATAATATACAAAAATAAATAAACGATAAATCGTTGGACACAAAGGTAAGCCCAAACTAGAAACCCCTTGCTAGCTAGCTGTCTAACATTAGGCATTGAAGTTACTACAGCTTGTTGAAGTTAAGCATATAACATTAATTGAAAGAAAATTGTAAGCTTCAATATAACCTAGTTACTAGTCTCCCATATATTTGGGCTTACCTTTCTTCCTGAAATCTCCCGTATCCCATCTAGACAGGACAATTTTTGAAGTCCTGTGTCCAAAGTTACCAATTTCCCTGACTGTAATCTCCTCATGCACTATGGTGTTCGTAAAGTGCCTGTATGAGAAAGTATGGGACCCATCCTACTTGCTTTAATTGATAGGAGGGCCACGCCACATCATTTACAGCTTGGAAATGAAATTAAAAACAATTCTGGTCTGAATAATCCTTTTTTTCCAATTTTCATAAATAAACCGTATAGGTCTATCAGCCCCCATTTTCAATGGTAGTTTTAGTCAATGGTATCAAAGCGGTGAATAAGGGTCCCCCCATGGACAAAGGGAGGGTGACATCACCCACTGACTTTCAATGGGCTTGCAGAGAGCATTTTAAAGCTGTGGAAGCGCAGTTCCATAAATAAATGGGGCCAGAAACTGGGCAGTAGGGAAAAGGGGAGACGCTTATATAGCCTTAAAGTCTGGGCCGGGTCTGGGTCCAGAAAATATTAAACTATTGTCCAAATGACACAATAACTTCACAAATCGGCAAGTTAACACATTATTTGTGACTACGTGTTCTTGTGGGGAAAAAAATGATTGACTTTGTATTTTCACTGCTTTGATACCATCCGGTGATAAGTCCGGTCTTGGCCCGTTGGTACCACATAGTGAACATATTAAGATGTTAAAAAGAAAAATGTACAGTGACTTTCAGAGTGTTGCTTATGGACAAAGAACAAAAATAAATAAAAAATAACACCACACGCTGTCAACGGTTGCTTATATCGCTTGCGGTGTGCTACATTGTTTCTTCCTCATGTAAGGAAAATGGGGCAAGTGAAAAAACAGAGATGCTCTTTTTCACAATTGCATTGAGCTTTAATAGAGTGTACTTCATAAAAGTAGGCTAGTTAGACATGGAACATATAAAAGAGAATGACATTACAACTTTTGTTTCTGGGATTCTGTGGGAAATGAAGAGTTCTTACCAGTTGAAAGAATCCAATGGACTTCGCAATTTCTTTTTTTTCTTCTGGTTTCTTCTTCCTAATTGATGAAACGAGGGTACAAATAATTATTTATTTTTATTGATGTCATTTAAGAGTTCCACCTGCATATAACACCACTAATAAAAGAAACATGCAAAAATGTTTTAATCTTTAGCTTCATCTCCATTGAGGGGGCATTAAGACAAGTAATGGTACAGAAGTTAATCAGAAAAGACAGCATATGATTCCAAATATTTTGATAAACAAAATAGTTGGCAATAGCTAGCCTAATATGGTGTGTGCCAACTAGTCTGAAAAATGGCTATTACATTCACCCAGTATGATAATTGCTAAGGCCTAGTAACATTACAATAATTTTCCTAGTACTACAATACTCAACTATTTTTGGAGACATCTATAGAAAAAAAATGGTTGAGGAAATGGGAAGATGCTTTAAATGAAACTGATATAAATTATATAAAATATTTATAATGATCATTTATTTATAATTCCATTTTAAGTGGGTAGTACTATCCCCCCAGGTGTGGTTCAGCACAGTGGTGTAGTCCTAAAGTGGTGTGTCCTCGTTTTCACACCTTGAAAGATTCCTCCCAAGGTCCCAGGGACCCAACAACATCAAGGGGGGTGGGGGGGGGGGGGGGTTCAGCTGCTCAATATATTACTATGAGAAAACAGCTGACTTTCAGTGAGCTCAACGATGTATCGTGAGGTAAGAAAACAAAAAAAGCCTTTTGTAGGCTATTGCCCTGAGACGCTCAAACAAAACTTAATTTAAAACTCAATTTCCACCATCTGCTTCTGACCATATAATGCTGTAGCCTCTGACGAGCCGGCAACTGCTGCGCCGCTGCCTTGCCTTAATAAACGGTTTGGGAAGTCATGTCTAGCTAATATTGCCTATAGAAAATAAGCGTTAGCTTGTGATGCTAGGTCGCGTTAGGTATACATTTGCAGGCTGTTAACTAATATATTAAGGCAATGCAGCGACACAGCATTAGGTATATGGTCAGAAGCAGTTTGTGGAAATTAAGTTTTAAATTAAGTTTTGTTTTGGGGCGGCTGTGGCTCAGGAGGTAGAGCGGGTCGTCCGCTGATCGCACGACTGCAGTTGGTCCAAAATGGCTGCGCCCTAGTGGGGGGAAAAAAAAGCTCACTAACTTTTTTTTCCAAGAAAATATGGGTGGATTTGAGATGTGACTGCACGGTCATACGGGTGGATTTGAGATGTGACCGCATGGTCATACGGATGGATTTGAGATGTGACCGCACGGTCATACGGGTGCATTTGAGATCTGACCGCACGGTCATAAGAGTGGATTTGAGATGTGACCGCACGGTCATACGGGTGGATTTGAGATGTGACCGCACGGTCATACGGGTGGATTTGAGATGTGACCGCATGGTCATACGGGTGGATTTGAGATGTGACCGCACGGTCATACGGGTGGATTTGAGATGTGACCGCACGGTCATATCTAATTTCAGGTAAAAATCGAACAAATCAGAGCCACTTTACAGAGTGCTTCATGTCCCTTTAAGGGTTTCTTTTCCCAACTTATTTTTCCATAGAGGTCAATAGGAAAATGAGTCAGGAGAAACAACCCTTAAAGTCATCCATCCAGATCTACTGCATATCTGGCAGCGGAGTAAGACTCTTGGTGATTTACAGCCATTTAGCCAACCATGTGTTCCATACTGTTCCAGTGCCATTTACAGCTTTAGTCCCCCACCCCAATTCCCATCAATTAGATCAATAGAGATCAATTAAAATGCAGAGAGGTTATAGTATCGGTTGTAAGAGTAGCCTTACCTGAAAATCAAGACATTTTTGTTTTAGCCAAGCATTAATACCCCGGATTCTACTCATCAAGGTCTTGAAGACCATGATTAGTCAATTAGTTTAATCGGGCATCTTAGTGCTGGGCTAAATAAAAAATCAGCACTCCCACTGGCCCGTTTCAGATAAGATTACCCACCCTGCTCTTAGTTATACAAAATATCTGTAATATTTAGGTAGTAATGATTGAAAATCAAGCAGACTGCTTTGAAGAATAATGCCTGGCGTGGGCATGTGAATGCCCTCAGAGGAATCTATGAACACAATTTGCATAGGCTATGGTGCACACGCAAAAATAACAAGTAGGCCATGCCAAATTAAGTTGCTTAATGGCATGTTATAGACACACAAGTCAGTGACATCGGCTTGACATGTCCAAAACTGCAGCAAAGGGGCACACCCATAGACAATACTGATATTCATAATAAATTAAATCCTTTTGAATCTGGATGAATGACACAGGACAAAGCTAAATTTTATTACAGGTCTTCCCAGTTATGTGAGGTGTAAGAATGTAAGAATTGGTGGTGGTGCATTTAAATACTGTGATGACAGTGTAGATGCGTTTCCTCACCTACGCCGTCCTTGTTTCTTTGGTTTGGGGGCCGTTTCAACAGGCAAGGGCTCCTCTTTTGGTTTATCATCGTCCATAAAAGCCAGGTTTGTATATGTCTCAGGGAACACCTCTGGAAACAGACAAAATTCCCAGGCGTGGTGAAACTAGATTGCTGCATGTGTGTAACTTCTCATTTAACATGTTAATAATTCCCTCCAGAATTATTGCCACCCCCAATTAACATGAACAAAAATGTGGGACAAAATTAACTTTGTTTATAATTGTTTTCTATGCACAGCAAGATAAGTCTTCTGATTTTTTCCTCTTTTAATGTTTGATGAGGTGGGAGAACACAAGGGATCTGAGACCATTCATCCATGCACAATCTCCTGAGTCCTTGGTCTTTGCTTGTGGACTCTCCCGCTCACCCCACACATTTTTGATGGTGTTTAGGTGAGAGGACTAGGATTCCATTGCAAAAGCTCGTTTCTGTGGTCAGTTAACCATTTTCTCCTGACCAGGAATGATTGAAAGGATGTTTGGACCACTGTCCTACAGAAGATCCAGCCACAACCCAGTTTTAACCTCCTGGTAGAAGCAGCCAAATGTTGGTACATGACAACAATTCTGGAGGACACCTATATTCAATTTATGTTATTTATAATAAAATCAGCCATTGAAATATATTTTTGTAACATATTTTAGGACAAGCAGCACATACCTTCCTGAGGGAGTGTTAGAGGTTTGACCACAGTATCTTTCATAGTGACTCCTTTGAATAGATTTACCAAGTTCCTGGAATCAATTTACAGTCAGTCCTGTTAAAATAGAACAATGTAGTCACACATTTGTGCTACTCTAGCATAACCAGTGTGTGTACACTCATCCAAGCAATTGGCAGCCTAACAATAGTAGAGGCACACCAATAAGCCTAACACATTATAAATGTGGTTTTGGCTACTAATAGACTTGGTCAAAATATCCCTTGAAGGAATTTATTTGTTTACTCTTGCACGTGGTAAACACAATATTTGCTATAGGAGACAGGTTTGCAAACAGAAAGAGCAAGTTAAAACGTGTAGTGTAGATGTCGCCGACTACATAGTAGGCCAATATGCAAACAAAAAATGCATGCATTTAATAAAGTTATGTCCAAAGAGCCCCACATTAAATTGTTTCATTAAATTAATCAGCATTCACAATTACAGATGTAGAACAACATTCTTATTTACATTGTTAAAATGGTTAAAGTGACCGATCCATACACACATTACATCATCATAGCAGCAAATAGGTAGGTATATAAGACTCACATTCCTTCCTCAAGTTGTTTTGCATGAAATTCAGGTAGCATATGTATTTTTCCTTGAAATGGAAATAAAAAGACAACGTCCCATTCAATGTTGCAGCTGACATGCGAGTTCATAGGCTAGCTACCTTCCACATCACTTGACTGAAAACTCGCATCGTAGAAGTTTGAGTGATACAAGTCACAGAACTAGGCGGAGATCAAAGGGGTGAAAGGTGGAACCATACAACCCCCCCCCCCCCCATTTGTGATCATAAATCATCCCCCTCAGTCTGCAAATCCCCCACCCATTCTCCCTTGGGTCGGTGATCGCTATCTTAACCCTCAAGCGACCAGCTGGGGTCAAATCTTAGGTTATTTATTTGATCCTTCTAAAATGTCTTTACTTTGCCATTGATGTCATTTTCAACAAATGTATAGCACTGTTTTTTGTGTCTTCCTTAATTTGAACTTTGAGTGATGACATATTCCTTGGAGTCATATCTG
The DNA here is from genome assembly GCA_022702515.1 of Ilyophis sp. 1 JC-2022. Taxonomy (NCBI): domain Eukaryota; kingdom Metazoa; phylum Chordata; class Actinopteri; order Anguilliformes; family Synaphobranchidae; genus Ilyophis; species Ilyophis sp. 1 JC-2022. The sequence goes on along the minus strand of CM040406.1, from coordinate 93,439,889 downwards.
ACCCCAGTAAATCAACTAATTCCACCCATGTGACTTGATAAAAAGAATCATAGATTCTGGGGGACCAGATATCGAGTGATAAATACCTACAGATGGGGGATGTGAACTTTATTCTGAATATTTTGAGCAGACAGTTCATTTGTGGAACCTCTGAAAATTCCCTTCTGATTTCCTTGGAGGTTTCTTTGTCAGGTAAAACCATGCTCTAAATAAACAATCCTCTATTTGAGTATATGTAACATATAATATATTTTATAACAAATGTTAAATGTTTAAGTTACACATACACGTATGGACATTATAGCGAGAAACGTGGCCTATTGTGTGATAATGCATCAAGGTGCTTTGTCATACAAGTAAATGTTTATTTTCTGAAAAATAAAATACATGCAACTTGACAGTCTAGTAGTGGGTCATGCGCTGATCAGAGGTAAAAGTTCAAATATATAATTTTGTGGTTTGGAATGTCCTGTGTGACTGATTGCCTGTAAAATACAGGTCCGTGCAGCTGTCATTTTTATACTGAGACATATACATTTGCAAAAAGTTCTAAACATGTTTTTACTCAACATGTTCACTCAATCTATTGTAGAATATGTCTAATGTAATAAAACGAGGAGAAGGTGAAAGGGGTGGGTGGGCAGACTTTCCGGCTTGACTGTAAAAAATATATATTTTTTTTTTGCACCAGTTTGAAAAATAAGTACATTTTAATTGACATTTTAAAAATACAAAACTGTGTAATGACATTAAATTAAATGGGTTATGTTTTTACAAGTTTCAAAAATAAAATAAATAATGAATAATTACAATATTAACATTTGTATCTAATTTGGATGATGTTTACTTTTTTTTTTTTTTTACCAAAATATAACTGAAATACAAAAATGATCTCATTTAAGTTCAAAATGTGAAATAATTGGATGAAATAGAATATTAATGGTCATTCTTATTCAAATTAAATGTTTTGAGCTTGTCTAAATATATTTTTCAATTAATTTTGGCTTTACTCTTGTATTGTTGTGGGGTCATATCTGACCCCAGTTGGTCATTTGTGTATGTGAAATATGTTAGTCACTTGAAGGTCACCTAGATAGAGGCATTTAACCCTCCCAGTTGTATTTTAGCTTATTTACCACCTAGTCGGTCACCAACAACTATTGAAAATTTTGTTGCACTTTACAGTCCATACAGACCTCATTTATTGAACATGAACAATTTTATCCATATAGCCTACACTGCCGCTCTTGTCACATGTGATTGTTTTTATCATTGAACAGCACTACTGTATGTATGTAGAGACTGATGGGTTTGCAGCAAGTTATCTACTGTATGTATGTAGAGACTGATGGGTTTGCAGCAAGTTATCTATTCATACTGCACACTTGCAGATGTATGTTTGGCATTTGTAGCAAGTTGGTTTTGGGTCTTTCTTTGGAAGGTCAGGCATGGCACCTACTCTGCTTGCTTCCCCTTTTGCCCTTTTGGCCTCAGGCAGTACTTTAGGTGGAGCAGAACCAGATTCCTCCACTTGAACGGCCCTCATGATTAATTCAGAGGGTGCGGCTCAGGTAAGGCACTGTCTGATTTAGTATTGGGGGGGGGGGGGGTAACCCTTCTCCTGTGAAGTTCCCCACTGTTCCATCCTGGGTCCATCTCAGTCCAGGTCACAAATACATTATATGCAGATGTTAAATGTAAAAGATGACCAAAGACTAATGGGCCTTTCTTCTAATTCTTCGAATTTATCTTAGAATCTAAGTCTTGAACTTGCACCCAGCTCCAAATTAGGCATGGGGACTGACTCAGAGACCCAAACATACATATTGTACCATAGTACCGAAGGACACCGCACCTCACACCGTTTATACCAGCTCTAGTGGCTTCACATACAAGCAGGGGCCATAATGGCATGTGCTGCTGTGGCATGTGGACAGACTGGGGTTATATTTTGGTTAAAATTGACCAGTTTCATACTTTAACGTCATTGAAACACCCATAAACTGTATTTCTTCAGCATAAAACTTGATGGCATCCTCATGACATGAACATGTAAAATTGATGACCAATTAGATTTTTGTTAAGTTGGTAGACCATTTGAATACTGTTCCGAGTCAAATTTGGTACATAATGGTAACAAGAACTTCAATTACTCGATGTGTGAAAAACAACTGGTTGCTACTCAGGATGAGTGGTGGGAGGAGTGCTTTCGAAGCCTGTAAAACCCTGGGCCTGAAATGAGTGGATGAAAGACTGGTTCCTTTCACAAGCCATTGACAGCCCCTCAGGCCATGCGGAACAAGCCAGTCAAATATAGCATAAAGAGGCAGGTGGCATATCCAGTTATGCCTGACTACAACAACAATAGAGGAATGGACAACCTTGATAAGCTTACAAGAACATACAGCTGTAACAAGACGACAGCCTGTCAGCCTTTGACCATCTTTTACCATTACTGTGGGCATACAATGCATTTGTGATCTGGACCGAGATGGACCCAGGATGGAACAGTGGTAAAGTTCACAAGAGGGGGATATTCCTTGTACAGTTGGGGAAAGCTCTTGTGACCCCCACCTACAGAGAAGACCGCACCTTCCCATTCATCATGTGGGACATTCAAGTGGAAGAATCTGACACTCTGCCATCATTGTGAAGGCCATAAAAATAGAGGAATCTCGTCCTGCTCCGCCTGAAGTCCTGCCTGAGGTCGTAAGTGGAAGCAACAGGTAGTGACACCACGCGTGCCCTTCCAAAAAACAAACAAAAAAAAAACCAGCACAACTTGCTACAAATGCTAAAAGTCCATCTAAGTCACACACCAGACACTCGTATATATTGTCATTTATGTGCAGTAAGAATAGATCACTTGCTGCAAACCAATCAGTCTCTCCATCCATCCAAATGAACAGTCTAAAATGGTCAATTCTGACAACTTTCTGAGTAGAAAATTACTTTATTCAATGGCTGTCATGGATGCATTTTTCCAGCCTTAAACTAAAATATGTAAGTGATTGAAAACCTATACACTAATAAAAATTTTAAATACAGCTGCAAGCAGCGATTCTTAGGGACCAAGCGGCATGAGCACAATCTGTCAAACAGACTGCAAAATGGTATACAACTGTAGACAGGGTTGACCCAAAAAGCAAATATTTGTTTCTAATCAGGGTTTTTGCCGTTGTTAATGGCATCTAAACCCGATCCCGTAAGGGCTTGCGTATTACGTCTTTTAAGTACAAGTGAAACAGTGAACAGTTAATACTGTTAAATTTCTTAACCTCTGCAATAAAAAGGTGTTTGTTACTGTGAAAACAAAATTAAAAGAAGCATAGCATTTGCACAATAGTTTTGCCAAACATTAACTTAGCCATTGGTGGAATCAAACCACTGAAAGCCAAGATTGTAATCACAAGGCCAAAGCAGGTTAACAGAAATGTGGAGGCCAAATAAGACACTTGTGTTGCGGTATCAGATTGTGTTGGCTTACTGACTTCATAATTCAAACAGTCAACAGTTAATATAGTGAAATTTCCTAGCCTTTGCAATAAAAATAACTTGTTTTATGTTAAACCTAGTCTATCTTGATCAATGCAGTTATTGTACTCTGCTGCATTCTCAATGACCATTATGTACCAAATTTGACTCGGAACAGTATTCAAATGGTCTACCAACTTAACAAAAATCTAATTGGTCATCAATTTCACATGTTCATGTCATCAAGTTTTATGCTGAAGAAATACAGTTTATGGGTGTTTCAATGATGTTAAAGTATGAAACTGGTCAATTTTAACCAAAATATAACCCCAGTCTGTCCATATGCCACAGCACCACATGCCATTATGGCCCCTGATTGTATGTGAAGCCACTGGCTTACCTGCCATCCCAACATTTGTATTTCTATAGCGCCACCACATGGATTGATTGTGTTAAAACTGCAAGGCTCAAGTCTTGATCCAACTCGCAATCCACCCACCAAGTTTCAGAACTTTTATCAAACCGTTTTAGAATTACTAGCATTTTTGTGATAAGCCACACACAATGCAAAATTCATTGGCTTCTCATTCAGCCATTTTCTGGCATAGGCCTTAGAAAACTAACACATGTATGAACGGATGTGGGATGAGTCCCTCGAAACAGAGTTGGTGCAAATTGGTCAAATTCTGTTTTACAAAAAATGCTAATGAGCAGAAAATCCAATATCGCTGACTTTATGGTTCCTTGAGGCGAATTTGTTCATAATGAGCAGAGGGACCTGTATACCACATTTTGTGACTCTAGGTCATACGGGGCGTCAATGTAAAAATGTTGTCACGTGCACTAAAGCGCCACCAACTGGCCTATCACCACAGAATTTGGTGAGGGCTTGTGAGATGACAACTTCTAACTACTGTATATGCCAAGTTTCATAAAAATTTGCCAAGCGCTTAAGGAAAAACACATAAGTAATTGATGAGTACATTTAAACCAAAATGTCGGCAAATTCAAGATAGTGCCCACCCAATTAGTAAAGATTTGTGATCCAAATCCACGTCTTTGTCACTGTAGGAAGTTTTAAATCTCTGCAAAGGAACAGTGATTTTTAGTGAATAAAAAAAAAAGAGGTATATTTGGATCTCTATAGTGCCACCACGTGGCTCGATTGATTTTAAACTGGAGAGGTCAAGTCCTGATGTTACTCTTAATAGACCTACCTAGATTTATAACTTTTTGTCAAATGGTTTTGGAATTATTAGCATTTTTGTGATAAGCTACGCCTACTGAAAATTCATTGGCTCGTCATTCAGCCATCTTTTAAAATATAAACATTTTGTATATAACTTTTATGAAGCGTGGTCTAAGAAGTGTAAATACTGCCGTCTCCATAAGGCTGTCCATGGACTGTCGTAATCATGTCTCAGTCAACTGGTTTGTTTAGACAAATTAGACCAAGGTTCACAGTAACATGTAACAAATGTGAAGACATAACCCATCACAACCGGAATATTATTTTGTACTGTATTTTTTTTTTTTACATTTCAGAATACACACTATATGTATCCCAAAGCTTATACATTTAATCCATGCTTGTAACATTTCCAATCAACATAAACAATGAGGCTACTTAACAGAATAATCAGCGAAAACCAAGAAAGAATTACAATGGATACAAAAATATAAAATATTACAGCACATATTAATAGTATACTTTAAAATTAAATGCAGAGTGGCACATGACACATGTAGGCAAGGCACCTTAATGTTATTTTAAGCACAGCCTAATTATAAAGGAAAGGTTTGCTGCAACACTGCCATCTCGCCATTTTTTGCTCCGACAAAGGTCTCTGACCGAAATGTCAGTATTAAAGTTTTCTGTGTTGCAAGATAGCAGCAAATCTTTTCTTCTTTATATTAGCTCTGACAGTTCATTTGGCTAACTGGACTAACCCACTTCCAGTGATTGCGGCTAAGCTAGGCCAATGGTGCGGGTCTCTATGCTTCCTACTGCATGTACAAAGAAGAGAAGGGCATCCATCTTCTTGTCTGACTCTGGGGAAGATGGAAAATAAGCTAATTTCCCAAAAAGTTGGTGTGTTCCTGTAAGTAAATCCAACCATTTATTTGTTTACTTAATATTGCGTGCAATCAAGACCAACACCACATCCAGCAGCAACTTTGTTTTTCCAGGTCTCCCATCCAAGTACTAACCAAGCCCACACCTGCCTAGCTTCAGCCATTTGACAGGAGCAGATTGCATGGTGGTATGGCAGCAGGCTCTTCTGGCTGATGTAACATCTTTCTTTTTCGAGCTCTGGTCACCCAAAAAACCACTCCGCTCTGCTTTACAATGGAGTCCAATGGAGTATATTTAGACAGGCTACAGGTTCAATTTACCTTAAACAAGTCCAGTTTATTTAAGCCTCTTATTTGGAGGTGAAAACATGTGAAAGTTGAAAAATGAAAATATATTCAGTTACATGCCCTTTGAATTTGAAGAATTAACCTACCATACTTAACTGCACTGCAATGTATTGTTTCCAGTGGTGTGGCTTTATAAGCCAACATGGAAAATTCAAATCGAACATCTGTTTCAATGGCTGATTATTAATCAGACTATTACGAGGATGTGTCTTCACTTATGGCCACCCATAATTATTTGAACCGATGAAGAGCTAAATCAAATTGGAATAAGGTAGGAGAACAGAGGCGGAGACAGAAAGGCAAGCTACAAAGCTATTCCAGTGTATTCATAGAGCATACGCAGTGTGAAGAAACCCGACCCTACGACCAGAGGTCTTGCATTTCAATGAGACGCTTCCTAGCAAGAGGCTAGCTAATGATCACAATGAAGATATTAAAAATGAATAATGAGTGAGTGATGATCAGTCATGCTGCTAGTTTTTGTGTAGCCAACTGATTTGTTGGCTGAATAGGGTATAGGCCTTCACTCAGGGGCGTCATAGTGGGGGGACAAGTGGACCTGACCACCCAGGGCCCCAAGGTGGGGAGGGGCCCCGAGAAGGCCCGTACTAAAGATTTTGCATTGGGAAGGGGGCCCAGAGAAACTGCATTTGCACGGGGCCCAGAATGTCATGCTACGTCCCTGCCTACACTACTTGAAGCCTTCACATAGAATCTGACCTCCGCATTCGACTGCCGCAATATGCCCCTTTAGCGGCCGTTGTATGACATGCATCTATAGATGGCCTACAGCGACTGCCTGCCAATCTCGTTATCAAGCACTATGGGGGAGACCCATAGACCCCATCTCGCCGCACCCGGTCATTTAAATGTAAAAAAGTAAAAATAATATATAGCCTAACAATGTTCTTGTTTTGCTACCTAAAGTGATAGTATGCATTGTTTAATAATGAAAGGGCCCGGTGGTTTAAAGCAATAGCCTACTAGGCCTATTCAGCTAACAAATCATTTAGCGACAACAAAAAAATCTAACAAAATAACTTCATTTTTTAAAATCATCATCATCGTCATCATGAGCGAGCATCTAGCTGGGAACTGTCTCTCAATTCATGGCTTCCGGTGGCACGATCGGATTGCATCGCACAGCATAAAATGAAAAAAATCCAACGCACCCGAAGCTTCGGTCAGACAAAAAAATCTCCGCATCGCACTGGGTCGGAACCCCACGCAATCCAGTTTGCGACTCACATAGGAAATTAATTACTTCCGGTCGTTCGTCTGTTTGTTGTAGCCTCATTATATAACGCTAGCTATACTCTAAGGTTGTAGCCTATTGCCGGATTTACACCGAAAACGTTTTGCCGTGTGGCCTAGTGTCACAGTAGCCTATGGCTGCGTCCCAATACTCACACTTGAGCACTTGCACACTTCAAATACGGGTGCCCGCGAGACCCTCCAGGGGCTTCAGTTCAGAGTCTGTACGAAGGCGGCTTAACTAGCGCACATATCTAAACCACTTCGTGCCGTGGCCATTTACTAGGTTTATAGGCTACTTGGGGTCTGCGAGCCTGGTCCTGGAGAGAAACAAGCTGCTGGCTTTTGTCTCGTCTTCACCTGAAAATCGGCATCCAATTCAGAACAATGTAACAAGGTAAAGTGAGTTAACGGTTATCAACTGCTTTAATTGATTAAGTGCAGAGAAACAATGAAAACCAACAGATCACGTGGCTCTGCAGGGCCAGGGTTGCAGACTCCTATTATTAGGCTAGACTACATTTTTTCTAATGACTAGACTGTTATGTTAGCCTATTTATTTGTTTGATCTCTTTGTAAATGTCCCAATTTGCGCAGTTTCGTTACAATGTTAGTTTTGTCTTTTGACTTACGTAGGCCTAGCTATATCTTGCAAATCTCCGGTTTATGTTCTCTATAACATAATTGTGGCATGTATTTTTAAGTTCTGCAGTAATTTCGCAAACCAGCCATCACATTTTTCATTCAAACTTCCAGCCAAACTTACATAATGCCAAGGAGACAGATGGAACTTCAGGTAGCCTGTAGTATAGGAAGCACGCCGGGCTACGTGCGCTCATTAAAAGAGCACGCCATTCCCATAGTAGCCCAGATGGGGATGTTTAACGGGAACATAGCCTATTATTCCAGTTATTTTGACTTCTTAATTAATACATTTTTTTACTTTACATGTATTGATTAAATATTTTATTACATTACTGGCATTATTGGTTATTTGTTGTTTTTATTATTTAATAATCAGTTAGACTATATTGGTTTTCTTTGATTTTGTTATGTTCATGTGTTTGCCTTACCTGTTATGTTACGGTAAATGGTATGTTCCAAGCATAGTAGTTGGCGTCCATCTATTTAAGGAGCTCAGTTAGCCCTGACGAGATTCACGTAATATGTGGCTGGTACTCGCTTACGTAGTGAGCGAAATTGCAGCGGTGGACAAATTTTCCTGAGCATATTGAAGACGTTTGATAAAAAATCGGCTAAATTTAATCCTGCATTTTTTGCTCATATTGAGGTTGCCAATAATTGTGATGGGCACTGTATATAGGCCAATGTGATTCCACAATAATTTATGGTCCACTACAGCTTGTAAGATCAGCAAGTGCTATCCATCCTGCAATTAAAATGAGCTCTGTGGTTCTCGCTCACCATTCATGACTTACAGGAGTTGATCACTTTGGGGGAAATGTATATGTATTCTCTAAAAAGTTAACTTTGCCATGTTAACCTTACCTACGTTAGTCTGTGCGCATGCACATCATACAAGATGCATGGACATGTAAACACACAGGCCACATGCAGTTTGAGTATTGTAAACACTAGATGAAAAATCAGATTCCAGCATTAAAACCTGTGGTGTAAATGTAACCTACTGTTTTAGTAAATGAAAATTTGTATTGTCAGTACCGGTGTCATAGGGACTGATAAAGTAAAAAGGCCTGGCAGGAGATAACATGGGCTGTCAATGCAGGATCACCCATCACACAAATCACCCAAACACACTAAGGTAGTAAAACAAATGGCTAGACATTAAATTGGAGGCGAAGAAACGCATAGTTGCATACAAAAGCACCACAACTGTGGAAGGTGGCCAAGGACAAGCAATTTGACAAGTATATAAAAAAGTTTTTAAAAAAGGATGCTGGGTGCTCAAGGATATGTATGGTAGAATCAATGGTGCTCTTTGGAAGAGAGGAAAATTAACTGAAAAAGAAACAAGGAAAAATAAGCCCAGAATGTAGAACATCCAAGGCACACTTGTGAAGAGGAGGAAAGGCAAACATTTTTTATAAAAAGCCTTTAATAAATGGGCATATCCAAAAAAGAAAAAAACAAGCCTAGGCGTTTCGACCAAAACTGGGCCACGTTCAATCTGAAAACGGTGTGCACCGTTTTGCTACTGTTTCCGGGTTGAAGGACATGTTTCCTCGAAAAGGTGTGAAATGGTATTCAAAGGGCTTTGAGGTACGTTTTCCCTCGTTTGGTGGGTGTGTCAGAGGTGTTACCCAATCAGCAGCGACGTGTATATAAACCCAGCCGTATTAAAAAGGCAGTGCGCACAATGGATCCAACTAAAGTCCTTTATAAATGCGTCTACTGCAGCTTGGTGTATACAACAATTGAATTGATGTTTGTCGTAAGTATTTTATAGTAAAGTTTTTTAATAGAATAAGCTAATAATTATAAAATTTTTACTTATTGTATGGGTTATTGTATGTACCATTGTGGAGTGACACTTTCATAAACTTTTCTACTCTACTCCTCTAAATATATAATAGTAAATATTACAATATCATATCACAACAACAGTGATCAGCAATAATGATAGGCCTAATACTCATAATAAAATAATTCGCTCATATAGATCGTAACAGTCTCGAAGGTAATACGTGGATTATCCTTCACCTGAAATGTTTGCCTTGTCATCCTGAAATGCGAGGCAAATGTTGGATCACTATACTTAGAAACCACAGTTTCCACATACCTCTTCACTCGATTGGGATACTCACTGCTATTCTGGACTGCAAGGGCAGTGACTGTAACACCGAGCGTATTTTGGGTACTTTGAGTATTAAACACGTATTTAAACCGATTTCATCAGGCTCCGAAAATTCTTCGAAAATAACGCAAAGAATGGCCTTCTCAGCTGCCATAGTTGCAACGCTTATGTAACACAACAGGGTGTTCAACGCACCACCGTTTCCGTTTAAATAAACGTTGTGCTACGTTTTGTCGGGGCTGAACGCAGCCCAGATCTTCATTGGGCACGTAGATGAAGGAATGTGATCCAAGGAGACAGTATATCGACAGGTGAACCAATCATGAAAAAAGGGGAGGGAACAATAAGTAAATCCAACCACAAGAGACCATCAAGAAAAAAAATTACAATAAAAGAAACTGTGAAAATACAAATAACATGAATATATAAACGGTTACAAAAAAAGTTACAAAAAAACCTTCAAATCAAAAGTCGGAGCGTCAGACATATGTATCCAGAAGGTCTCCTTTTGTAGAAGACGTTGAAGCCTATTGCCTCCTCGAATAGAAGGTTTGATAAACTCAATACCCTCTATCCGTAGGAGCGAATCATCAAGATTGTGTTGCTCCGGAAAGTGTCTCGCCATGGGATAATCCTGGTTATTAGTTCTGATGGCGTATTTATGTTCCGCCAGACGGTCACGGTGATGTCGTTTCGTGCAGCCCAAATAGAAACATAGACATGGACAAGTTAAACGATATACTATATAGAATGTATTGCAATTAATACAATCTTTGTGTTTATATAATGTATTAGTTTTGAAATATTTAAATTCCTTTCTTTGTAAGATATTATTGCAGCGATTGCAGTTCATGCATTTAAAAGTGGCTACTTTTAAGCCACATCGCTTTTGGCTCCGCCGGAAGATAATTATGAAATAGTCTAGTCCTCAGGGTGGGAGCACGTCTAAAGGCCACCAGAGGGGGCTCGGGAAAAATATTTCGTAAGTGGCGTCACACTCAATAATTTTCCAATTTGAGCGCAATATTCGTTTCAGCTGCTGCGCGAAAGTGCTATAGCGAGTAATAAAAATAGATTGAGCCTGCTTTTTGTCACGTTTAGTTTTTCTAAGAAGGTCAGAACGATATAAGACGCTTTTGCGGGCTTTAATAATTTGAGGTTTGTAAGCTCTTATATTAAATCTTTTGGACATAATGTCGGCTTGAGTTTGAAAATCTTCTTCCCTATCACATATACGGCGAAGTCGCTGGAACTGGCCAAATGGAATATGTATCTTCAAATGTGAAGGATGAAATGAATCGGCTCTTAAAATAGTATTACCAGAGGATTTATTTCTAAAAATGCTGCTATGTAGACAACCAATGTCATCCTTCGAAATAGTTAAATCCCAAAAATATATATAATCCAATGAATACTCAATGGATAATTTGATATTCTCATTAATCGAATTGAGAAAAAAGTGAAAATTGAGGTCAGTCTCACTACCCGAAAAGAACAACAATATGTCGTCAATATATCGACCATATAAGAATTATGCAGGGGGTTTAAAACATATTATTTTTCCCTACAATAAATAAGCATAATTGGGAGATAAACAAGAACCCATAGGTACACCACGTATTTGTTTAAAACGTTTATCCTGAAACAAAAAATTATTATGAATAACCCATTCAGTTAATTGTACAATACATTCAGAAGGGGGTGGGCCTATATTATCTTGTCTATTAGAAAGGAAATGTATCAAAGCGGATATACCCTCCTGGTGGGCATATTGGGCAATGTTGGTGCTTCCCAATAGTCGAAAAATGCAACATTTCCTCCTCCACTACCACTCCTCTACTCCGTGCCCCGGAAACCGATCTTTCGTTCCTCCCTCCCTCCACTGTCCCAATAGTGTAGAAGACCAGCGAAGCGGCTTCAAACTCGGCTTTTCTTCCCCTCCGACGAAGTATCGAAGCATCGATGTATGCTACTGTGGAAGTTTTTTCACATTTTTGGGTTACATCATTGCGCTCACGCCCACAGAGATTTAAGAAAAGACAACAGTGATGATGCGTAACTATGCCTTATCTGAATTTCCCCAAGATAATGCCCCAATGCAAGATATTTAGCCTAAATTGTGTGTGCTTCAGTAGGTTATTAGCACACGAAGGACATAGCATCCTACAACGGATAACAAAATGCCAGTCCGTTATTGTGGTTCATATCCTACATAAAAATTTGGCAAATTAAGTCGGGGAAACGGCTTTATTTATTTTCTTGCTCATTAACGTTGCTTATTAACGAACATGACTGTTCATAAATATAGCCTAAGTATGACAGCTACAGCATTTCAGTAGCTATGTGAATGCATTAATGAATTTATTCAACCATTCCAAAGGACGTTTTTAAATTTGATTAAAAAAATTACAGTATAGCCTATAAGCCTATGAGGTGAATTAGTGCTCGGTGTTCAGACATCGGAAACATCGGGATTCTGGAATTACAGTAAATTGTTATGTTTGCGTAGCCTATACTACAACATGTTTACTTTGATCTAATGTTGCTGATTACATGTTAATTAGTGTCTCGACGCGAACCGCAATGCAGGCTATATTTACACTGTACGCAACTAGGTTACTTGCACCTGTAACTTAAAATATGTTTTGGAGCATTAAATGGGCTGACCATGTGGAAGATCTGTGATTGGTTTTGGGAATATTTGTGGGCTTGGCGTGAGTCAAAGTTATGATAGGGCAACTTCATCAATAGTCAACGGTGATTTTGATTACTGTCCCAATTTTGTTCACGGCTCCTCTCCTCCACTCCCTTCCTCCACATACTTCCGTGTAGTAGAGGAGTGGTAGCGGGGGAGTGGAGGTGGGGAGTGAAGAATATTGGGACGCACCCAATGCCTCCACATCCATAGTGACCAGAAAGTGTGACTGCAGTTCATTCAGGACCTTAGAGTATTAATGTAGAGACAGCGATGCCAATAGAAACCAACGGGGAGCACATCCGAACCAGGAAGTTTTCATTTTTAATTTGCTGTCAAAAATTAATGGAGCCCAATGGGAATATGGGCTTTTTGAGCGCAAATCATAGATATCAGCAGAGGGCGACATTAAATCCGGTTCTGAGGTTGAGAGATATAAGACTGAATATTATTGATCCTTTGGATTATCAGTCATAAACCCTGGGTTACTGAGGTGGTGGCGAGTTCGTTGAGGGAACTTACCAGTTGGCCTAAGCTATCCACCACGTTGCATCTTTGCCTCTTCCCATGGGACTTCTAACTCCACTGCTCTGCAACTTTGAGTCATAAAAAGCACAAGGTTGTAAACGACAGCTGGAATTGACCCTGGACATTAGAAGTAAATGGCATTCTGCAAGACATAGAGCAGTTTTGCGATGTTTGTTCCTCCTAATGACGCCAGGAACCCAGGTCTGTTCACAGCCGTAAAGGCCTGTGAACAAGCACCCTATGTTCTTGGAACATATTCTGGACTGAAGCAATGCGGTATATGTATATTGCATCATATGTATGTGCATGTAAATAATTGTGGATAATATAATAAATGTTGTGAACCGGGATTAATGACAATTGAAGTGTGGTGTATGTGAAAGTATAGGAGGGGGCAAAATACATGAGAAGGGATAAAGAATGTGAAAGGAAGGAGGATTGTATAGGTTATCAGGGATGCGCTTGTCCACATAAGTATCTGGAACACAGAGTGGCCATCACCTGGACCTCACCTGGTATCTAGATAAAGGATAGGGAAGATCATGAGATCACGTGCCGTTGTACAAAGAATCTTATTACTATCACTAGATTGGGGTGAGTAGACTATGCAGTTTATCTTCCTGGAGGGGAGTCTCCGGGTGGTGAGGAGTTACATCTCTCTTCCTGCCCGACCTTATTTGGACAAAGGGAATTGTGGAATGTGGAAAGTCTGCTCAGGATTGCATTTAAGGGAAGTCCAAAGGGACATTCGAGGAGAATCTGCTTAACAGGTCTCCTGGTGCTGTAGTGGCACCATAGTCACACCGTATGGGAGAATCTGCTTAACAGTTCTTCTGGTACCATAGTCACCATACAGAATCATTTGGTTATATACTTTGTTGGTGAACCTGTTCATGTTTCTTTGTCTTAGCAGCATGTTATCCTGCGTTTAGCTATAGGTATTTAATGTGTTCATATTTGCTCTCAGTCGTAACCAGTGATTATTGTCATTAATAAATTACCATGATTCACATCACTGCATCTTTCTTTTCAACCCTTTTCCAGCTCCAAGTGCTTAACCAGAGTATATGATCTGAGCTGCAGTGTTCTGAGCACTGTGGTATGTATTCTTGAATAACTTTTACCTTTTCCCACAGCAATAGCGGAATACATCACGCTTAAACCTTCGCTCCAAGCTATTCCCTCATTGGTCTAGCTGCACGGGATTTAGAGCCAAAAGCTGGCCCCTTGTTCAGGAAACTAATTTTATTCAAAGCATCAGTGGAATCCTCGATGTAAGAAGGAAGCCCTTTCCCAAAAGGTTTGATGAAATAATCAATGTATTAAGAGGCAGTGTTCTGTTTCCAGAAATGATTGGTCGACCAAGTGGATTGTCCTTTGGTTGTTTGTGTACTTTCGGCAGTAAATAAAAGCAAGCAGTAGGATATTCAACATTTAAAAAAACAAATTAATTGTCCGTGATCCATTGAGACTTTTTCGCATCCACCACATTTCATCTCAGACAAAGGGTTTGTTTTTAATTCTTCATAATGCACGGTATCATTTACTTGATATGCTTCAGTAATATATTTGACCTTGAACAACACAACCACAGCACCTCCTTTGTCCGCAGAGCGAACAATAATGTCATTTATAGTTGATAGTTAATTCAAAGCAATCTTTTCGTTGGATGTTAAGTTATGTTTTCTTTGACCTTTTTGTCATTTGAAATAATTTTTGAACATCATAATCTGTCTTTTTTGTGAAGGTGGACAACGTTGGATTGTTACATGAAGGTGTAATATGAGATTTAGGTTTAAAATTTGTGACAACAGTGGCAGAGATAAAGAACTCTCCGCGTTCTTGGGAAAATTATGTGTGTGTGTGTGTGTGTGTGGTATTGTGATTATACCACATTTTCAAATGGAGACTACGATAAAAGCGGAAGAGGTCCACTTTCATGTCAAAAAGGGTAGGGTGATGGGTAGGGGAAAAAGAGACATTTAGATAACACAGAGACTTGAGCTTTGGTTAAGGTAATATCAGAGAGATTTAAAACCATACTTTGTTCGTGTGGCTCCTCAAACCTTCCCTCTGTTGAAAGCCCTGCCAGCGCATGCCTTCCTGTGCCCGCACCGCGTCTTGAACTGCCCTGCATAATGAAGCTGTCGTAGGTCCCACCAGGCCACTGGACTACAAAATTGAGCAATTTTGTATCACATATGAGCTGCACATTGATGGAGCGATAGTCCTCTCTATACATATATGCGAACGCATCATTAGATGGAGCCTTGATACACATGTGTGCAGTCTGACAGCTAACCCTGCTTTACCTCCACCTGGCTAATGTGGCTATGCATCCTGTAGGGGAACTGGCTGTACACTGGCATTAGCTGGATGTACGCTGACGTTAGCTGGATTACACCGTTGAGCACACCATTGTAACGCTGGCTATAGACCTGTAAACCACTGCATATTGCATACTTAAAATTAAAAAAAATAGTACTGGGAGCATTCATTACGTTATGGTTCTATACAAACGGGTTCATAGTCTACAATTGATTAATAGGAGTAATCTAAAGTGTGCTTTTTACAATAGTCATTTATGATGTTTGCGTTGTGCTTTACAAAGGCTACATTTAGTCTTGTGAATTTAACAGAAAATAAAAAGTCATATTCTAATTAACATTCAGAAACTACACTTTGCGGCATTTTGCATTAATGAAGTAGGGCCTTTGTTCAAAAGTACCAGACGTATTCACTCATATTAAAAACTATTTTTATTAATTCTATTTTAATTCATAATTAGACTTTAACCATCGTCATATGTAAACTGATTGACATTCTCAAAATATATATATATATATATATATATATATATATACAGTCAGCCTCATAATTTGTTATTTTGGTTCTGTACTCTACCACTTTGAGTTTGAAAGGACACAATGAGGTTGAAGTGCAGACTGTCCGCTTAAATTTGAGGGTATTTTCATCCATATTGGATTAACCGTTTAGAAATTATAGAACCTTTTGTACATAGTCCCCCCCCCCATTTTGGGCATCAAAATACAGTCAAGCCGGAAAGTCTGCACACCCCTTTCACCTTCTCCACGTTACATACTTATACTACAATAGATTGAGTTAATTTTTTGCCTCAAACATCTACACACAATTGCCAATAATGACAAAGTGAAAACAGGTTTTTAGAAAATATGCAATTTTATTTTACCTAATACTTGGTTGCTGCACCTTTGGCAGTGATTACAGCTTCAAGGAATCTGGATGGGGAGCGTCGGTACACAGCCATTTTCAGCTCTTTCCACAGATGTTCAATTGGATTCAGGTCTGGGCTCTGGCTGGGCCGCAAGGACATGCAGACTTTCTCCGAAGCCACTCCTTTGTTCTCTTGGCTGTGTGCTTCGGGTCGTTGTCATGTTGGAAGGTAAACCTTTGCCCCAATCTGAAGTCCAGAGCGCTCTGGAGAAGGTTTTCTTCAAGGATCTCGGTGTACTTAACTGCATTCATCTTTCCCTCTATCAGGACTAGTTGCCCGTTCCTGCTGCTGAAAAAACATCCCCACATCATGATGCTGCCACCGCCATGCTTCACTGTAGGGGTGGGATTAACCAGGAGCGGTGCCTGGTTTCCTCCGGACGTGACGCTTGGTATTCAGGCCAAAAAGTTTAATTTTGGTTTCATCAGACCAGAGAATCTTGATTCTCATGGTTTGAGAGTCCTCTAGGTGCCTTTTGGCAATCTCAAAGTGGGCTGTGATGTGCCTTTTACTAAGGAGGGGCTTCCATCTGGCCACTCTACCATAAAGACCTGATTAGTGGAGTGCTGCCTGGATGGTTGATCTTCTGAAAGGTTCTCCCATCTCCACAAGCATACGCTGGAGCTCTGTCAGAGTGACCCTCGGGTTCCTGCTCACCTCCCTGGCCAAGGCTCGTCTTCCCCGATTGCTCAGTTTGGCCGGGCGGCCAGGTCTAGGAAGATTCTTGGTGGTTCCAAACTTCTATTTACGAATGATGGTGGCCACTGTGCTCTTTGGGACCTGTAAAGCTGCAGAGATTCTTCCGTACCCTTCTCCAGATCTATGCCTTGACACAATCCTGTTTCTGAGGTCTGCAGATAATTCCTTTGACCCCATGGCTTGGTTTGCTCTGACATGCACTGTCAACTGTGGGACCTTATATAGGCAGGTGTTGGCAATCCCCAATCATGTCCAATCAATTAAATTTATCACAGCTGGACTCCAATTAAGTTGTAGAAACATCTCAAGCAGTATCAGTGGAAACAAAATGCACCTTAGCTTAGTGTGCACACTTGTGTAAATGTGATATTTAACTTTTTGATTTTTAATAAATTAGCACAAATGTCTAAACCTGTTTTCACTGTGTCATTATGGGCTATTTTGTGTAGAATTGATACAAAAAAATGAACTCAATCTATTGTAGAATATGTCTGTAACGTAATAAAATGGAGAAGGTGAAAGGGGTGTGCAGACTTTCCGGCTTGACTGTATATTGGATAGTTTAACAATATAGAATAAAGTAATCATTTTTAATATTTGGTTGCATATCCTTTGCATGTCATGCCTTCCTGATGTCTGTGACCCAACAATAGACTCATTATCTTATTTTGTGGTACTCTTACAAGCGATTCTATACAACTTCTCTACATTTGAATGGATCTCTATGGGAATTGGGGGTGGGACTAAATTTAGCTGTACATTATGCTGGAACAGTATGGAATACATGGTTGGCGAAATGGCTGTAAGTTATCAAGGGTCTGAGGTATCAAACGAGCCTCAAACCATCACTCTGCTGCCAGATATGCAGTAGATATGGATGGATCACTTTAAGGGTAGTTTTTCCTGACAGATTTTCCTATTGAACTCTGGAAAAATAAGCCAGGAGAAGAAACCCTTCAAGTTATCCAGCAAATAAACGCAACTACAAAATTTAATTGCTGGGTAATTAAATTGATGAAAACAATGCATAACTGATCATTCATAGTTGCAGGTTATTCCTGTTTCTTGAGTAAAATAAATGTTTAAAAAACAAAACATAGTTGCCTTTGACTGCAAAAAAAGAAACACGTCATAATTTGGACAAAACATACATTTTAGGTCACAAAATCATCTTCGCCATAATCACAATGAAAATATAAAAAGTTTAACTGATGCGTTCCAGTTGTCTATATTGGCTGTAGGTTGAGAGTTTATGCAGGCAGGTGTACTTGTGCAAAATAATGAGTCGAAACAATGCAACAGAACCTATCATTGATGGATATTTAGGAATTAAATGAGTTTGCACACTAAGTACTCGTAATGTAAATGTGACATCAAAAGGTTAAAGGATAAATTAAATAGAGGTTAAAAATTAAATTGTGAAATAATTGACACGGTATTGTACCATTTTGTTTTATTCATAGTACTCAAAATATTCGTACATCTGAAGATAAAATTTACAAATCGTAACCAATGAAAAATAAGGCCAACAGAAAAGTGCATTTAATGACTTAAATCGTACCTTTCTTCTAATAACTAAAATAATGCCCTAAGCTTCACCTATTGCAAAATCACATTGTTTTCAATATGACATTTAACTGCTTTGTTTCATGTTTTCGTCACAACATCATAATTACATTTTCTAGGTAATTTAATATTTAAATAAAATTAAACTACATGGTAAACATGTACATTACACATTTTGTAAAATATGAATGTCAATTAGACAATAAATGCTCTGGGTAATTAAATGTCTATAATAATCCAAAACTTAAATAATCCAAAATATACATCAATATACATCAGAACTCAAAACATTAACACAAAACCGCTCAATAAATACATATATTAGTGTTAAACAAAACATTAACAGCAGCTAATGTAAACAAATGTTAACATTAATTTCACAAGACAAACAGAAGGGGTGAGTACTCCAGTTATCTTGATAAATGCAAAAAACCTTGGAGCTTGCAGAGAGTATACAGATTCTCAAAGTACCAGATACTTCACCAGGGTACAGCTTTTGTAACCCAGTATAAACTCCATTCTCTATGGACAAGGCCTTAGCACCAATTTACCAATCCTTTTGCATTATATTTCCATTTAGAATTAATCAAGTTAATTGATGTTGAAGATATTCATATACTGGCCAAAGTGAAGTATCCACTTGAACATCTGAGTTTAAGTCCTTAACCTTTTACGTCATTCCATGACCCACCAGGCTATTAGTTCCAGCATAGCTCCCTCTGGTAGCCACACATTAAACTACAGATGTAGGCTGCATGGTGAACATGAGAAGGGTCAACCCCCACTGTCTGTCTTACTATAGGCAGTAAAACAGTAGTGATGCACATATTATCACAATAATTTAAAATTAAATCTATTGAAAAGAAAGAACACTGATATTACACTAAAATAAAATATATAATTTCAGCAAAGAAAAAGTTGTCAAATATGTTAACAATCTGCATCTTAAATACTGGCACAAGACATTTGAAATTTAAAACATCAACAATCAACCCAGATATTGCTAATGTCTATTTGGTTCTTCGAAAATGAGAGGGAAGGTGCATATATTTGGATTAGCATTCATATTCTTTAAACTGGCCAATCTTTTTTTCAGAAATTCACTAGAATATGTGAAAAAACATACATTTTGATTATATAAATATAAGGTCACAATTTAAGTCAGACTTTATATCAAATGTAACATAAGGTTTTCATGCTTCAGAATGAAGTATTCATTACTTGGTCTTACATTAGAACATGGCGTTGGCACTTTATGAAAGCAATTATAGGAAAATTAGTTGTGAAAGCTGACAGTGATATGCCACGTTTTTATATATGTGATTACATATTTTACATAACATGCTAACCTTCATGTCAGCCCCAATAAAGCAGTGCTTTATAAACCAGAAGTGCAATATTCACAATAGTGTTAAATATGCTTTGTGAACACCTTAACATTTTCAGTATGGCTGAATATGAACCCAAGCTTTCAAACACCACTTTCTCAATTTGTTTTTGAATCCAAACATCATGACCATCTGACCACTAGATGGCAGGCTTTACCTCCCTGATAAGCAAGCTCAAACTTCAATAAATCCAATTCACAAAGGTTTCTTACAACATGAAGTGCACCTCATCAAATGAAAATACTTGAAGGAACACATATGAAAACAGATAGTGCCAAGTAAAATTCAGTCTAATTGTACCATGTTGTCCTCCTTTTTCAATATTAAAAATACTGCACATTATTAGGTTCTATTACGCCAAGTACACCTAAAGGTACCGGTTTATTTTCCGTCATCCATGAAAATGTCTGTTTGAATTTTACTCAAACAATAAATGGTGGAACATTATTATAAATGGAATTTAAAAATTAAACTGATACTTGAGTTTAGGAACCTTTATAGATTAGAACACTGTAAATGTCCCTTGATGGAACATTTATTAGATTAAAAAAAAATCTAATTGTCCATTTGAGGGTAGAACATCATGTCAGGAAAAATCTGCAAACACTAAATACATTTGAATGAAAGGAGCTTTACTTTGTTTTAAAATGCCTGAACTGAAGGAATTCACCGATAAAGGAGACGGTCAACACAAACTATCAAATGGCTTAACTTAACCAAAAACAATCAAAACAAGACACCACTCAAACAGCAGAGGTGTCCATTGAGATCCAAATGTTTCCCCTACTTATCTCCATCACTTATAAATTGAATTCAATAAGTTGAACACAATTTGAATCACTTGTGGTTCCAGACATAAATACCCTACCAAAGGACCATGGCACTCCAAGATAAATAAAACGATTCTACAGCCTCTCAACTGCTGTTTGCAAAATGTAAAATAAACCTTACATGATGTATGAAACTGATAGAACACATAAAGAACATCATTCCAAGTATGGCTGCTTCAGCTCTAATGGCACAAGCTAAATTAATTAAAACTGCAGTTCTATAAACATATCTGACCATATGACCACCAGTGATGTTTTTCTATCCCAGTTACACATTATAATCTCTGTCCATCACAAGAGAGCAGTTAATGGCCAATAAATAATTATACACAACAGGTCCTAACCTCTTTCACTGTTAAAGGCTAAATGTCTAAACTGACCTACCTGATAGGCATTCTGCCGTGTTAGGTCTTTCATTGAGCAGATTTGAACCACAGCCTATATTTTATTGCTGAATCAAAATCACAGGAAGCGTGTGGTCTGGTTGGGCCATTGTCCTCTGTAACTCACTGCCAAACTTCATTCAGCGCCATCTTGTGAACATGGATGTGCATCTCGAGGGGCTGTTCCCTTCTGTAAGTTATAGTCTTTTCGCTTGGAGTAGGGACGTAGGACTTCTCCTGTGTTACAGAAGATGACTTGGCATGATGCAGTTGATAAAAAGGCAGCCATGTGGCATGGCAGTTAGGGAGCAGGACTACTAACCAGAAAAAGGCAGGCTAAATTCCCTGGTGGGGAACTGGCGTAGTACCCTTGAGCTAAGGAAAGTACATTTTTTTAATGAAATATACAGCTGTGTAAACACATGTTAAATACATCTGCTAAATAAATAAATCAATAGATAAATATGCACACTGATTGGTAATTGCAGTAGCAGTGAAGAAACATACTCAAGGGTACACCTGCACTGAATTGCATTTTAAACTCTCCTGGTGAGTACAGCTCCACAGCGACTATAGCTGATCTATTTAAAATGGTTTCTTGTAAACTCATACAAACTCATACAACTCATACAAAGTGCCTCAAAGGACTGCTTACCTTATTAGTTACATGGAACACTGCCACGGTGGGTTCACCAGGTGTCTCAGCTCTCCCAATCAGCAGGAATTTCAACAGGGCTATGACGCTCAAACCCAGGAGAAGTGTGAGGAGAAAGACCAAGGTGAATGTAGTAATGTATTGCTGGCTTGAACGGCACTCTGGGAAAAGAGACGAGACATTTTTTTCTTGAAACTCGGCGTTTCCAACTTCTCCAAAACTAGCCTGTCTCATTGATGTCAACATTTGGAGGAGGCTAGAAAAACAAAACTTGCAACCCCCATTCATAAAAACATGTAGGGCCCCATTCACAATACTTGGTCTTTTTTTAGATATCTGACGATGATGGCCTAAATTTTCCTCTTCCTGTAAAGTTCAGGCCATGCAGTCCTGATGGTTTGCCAATGTGTCATAATTAAAGGAGTAAATGACTAAAGCTGGGTAGCCTACATAAACTAGTCCGAAACATCCTTGGTTAACCACAAACACAAGCTCTCGGACTGACCATTTTTCCTGTCCAGTCAGCAATTTCCGATTATGCCCAGTAGGAAACAAAGTACACAAACAGAAAAGGGCATTTGTTGAAAAAGAAAAGCGCATGCCTGTTCGAGGGCATCCAGAGTCTGATGGTCTTTAGGACTGTCCGAATCATAGATTCGCCCAAAAAGCAGGCACATTTAATCCCAAGGAGTCCCGCAAACAAAGAGCCCAAAGTATTGACATTTTTTGTCAGTTGCTATGGAGATGTAGTTTGAGATGAGGCATGTTTGGGGGGTGGTTAGGCCAGTTGGGGTTGTTTTGATGCAAGCCTTCTGCGTGCACGCAAGGAGGGGGGCGGGAGAGTATGGGGTGGGCCCACACACAATGGTTCAGGCTGTGTAAAAGGGTGGAGGTTACGCAAGGGGCTGTTGCTGTGGCTGAATTGGAGAAGATACAGGAGCACTGCAGATGCAGTATTGTAAACTGGCAGAACTAAGCAAAAAGGGCCTACATTACACACTGGACTCAGTGGCACAATAGAGTTTGTCACATGTCTTGTTAACAACACTGCTACCCATTAAATATGTTTTTATGGTTTCTGTCTGATCCTACCCCAAAGCAACTAGTTTTACTATTGCCATTTTTAGTTGTGTGAATACATTTCATAATGCATCTATAGATAAAGATGGATATATCTAGGCATGCATACTGTAGGTAGATTCCATAGTCTCTGATGTGACTTCTAACCATGGTACAGACTCGAGGTGGTACCGTACTCTGGTCAGATAAGCATTTAAGCAGTTATCTCACCTGGGTGCCTGCCTATGAGGATCTCTGTGACACCCTGCGCAGAGCCAATCTGAAACCTGCAGTGGCATCTCTCATGAGTTGGGTAGAGGCAAAGCTTGGAGTTATCGCTGGTGGAGCCTGAAAGGGGCATGGGACCAAAGTTCAGCAGCTGATATTCTATTGTGGAAATAAAGCAGAGAGCATTTTAAACAAAATTTGAGTGTTTTCTTTTGTTTCACTAACCAATATGGCTAAAATCAAAGCAACTCAAATATATTCATCATTCATTTCAAGGCTACTGATGTTAACTTGTCTATGTTTTGGGGTGTGTCAAATTTCAATTACCATTAATAAATGCAAGCGACACAAATCTGTGTAATGTCATTCACAGGAAGTCATGGCTGAAGTGTTGGTCTTATTTACTGCAAGAGTGATTGTGGAAAGGAGATGCCTACATACCTTGAGTGCCATCAACATAGTGGACCATAGAAGAACAGGTCCTATTGCACTCTGTTGCTCCCAGGACAGAAAAGTCATGTGACAGGTGGCATAGCACACACGTCCTGAAAAAAGAACCATAACTAAAAATGTAATTAATCCAAGGGAAACGTTACCACGCACACAAGTATACATTTACAGTACTCCTATCCACTTACACACTGTGAAATCTCAACAGTAACTGTGGTTGGGAGGGGGGCAGTGATCAGTGCACTTGATTATCTTGGGTTCAAATCCCAAGAAAGACTCATATCTTATAGTAGTGAAAGGTAAAATGCCCTTGCAGTAAGCCCCACTGAGATGAACATTACATTTGTGTTGTTCCAAAACACAAACAAGTCTCTTCAGGGATGAGGCTGTACAAAAGGAGAGCAAACTCACAGCACACCCAATTAATGAAGTTCAATGTTGTTCAGAACTCTACCCAGCTGATGGCTTTGCCGAAACACCTGATACATGTGTGCTGATGAATCCCAGTGCTATACTATTAAACTATACTAAATTCAGCTATATACCATTTTCTGAACGCACACATCTTTATTCCTTATTTTGCGTTCTTGCCAATTTACTCTAGCTTCTAATGTAGCGCCTAGCAATACAACATATGATCAGTGTGAGCCTATCCAGGTAACTCTCGCGCAGACACCCAGTTTGCTAACAAACTCAGTTAATATAAGATCAGCAAACTGTGAAATGCAACGGAAGACAGCGGTGATTACCAGTGTGACTGACAGGAGCCGCTGCACAGTGGACACTTCTCACAGAACTGCCCAGAACGCCGGGGGTCATCACACTGGCACCTTCCGCAAATGCATCTGCCCTGACCGCTGCACAGGGTCCCATCTTCTGAGAGGCAGGTCTCAGTGGACAGAGGGCACCCACAGCTCTCACCCGTCCAGCCGCTCATGCACTGGCACTCACCCAAGACACAATGACCACGTCCTGACACAGAAGGAGAAACAGTCATTAGGGTCCTGCATGAGGGAACTTCTGGTCATATCTACCACCCTTTAACTGTGGAATACACAACAGGTTATTATTCCTTAAGGTAATGCTTCCCTAGTTAGGTTGAGAGGGTACAAATATACTCGTAGAGCAGAAAGCAGATCTGCAATCTTCCCGCCTCAATATTCAGGGGCTGGACAAAATAAAGGAAACGTAACATGAAAAGGAACTAAATCAGTTACAAAGGCAGTTACACGGCTGAGTGATTAAGTTGAATGTTAGCAGTATGGTTCAGCTGTGAAAGTGGTGTGACAATCAGCTCTTTGTTATTGCAAGTTTCCAAAGTACCACGAGGCAACTAACAAAGGTCCAAAGAATCCAAATCGTTGCCGAGTGAATCGGACACAAAACTGCAAAATTATTTATTGTGGCACGGAACAGAATAAAAAATTACGACAATATATGCCAACAATGAACAAACTGCATTGGCAAAGAGGAACAGTGCTCATAACTCAAAGCTCACTGCTTTCGGGGACAGATAGACACTTAATGATGTAGCTACTAATCGCACAAAAACTATGGCATCACAAAGTACCACAGAATTGACTCAACACCTCTGTGACCCAGTCTCAACAAAAACTATTGTGAGCTTCACAAAACTGGTATTTATGGCCGGGCCACCATTCAGAAACCACTTGTATCCAAGGTTATGTGCACAAAGAAACAACACCTGGGGTTAGGAGCACTAAGCCTGGGCCCCTGAGCAATTGGAATAGAGTAATATAGTCTGATGTCTTCCTTTACATTTGGAGAAAACCAAAGGCAGCCTTCAAACCACAATGACTGTCGTGAATTGTTAAACATGGTGGTCGATCTGTAATGATATGGGCAGCCATCTCGTGAAAGTCATTGGGTCCGATGATTGCTCCTCGTAGTCATATAACAGGCAAGGGATAAGCCATTTTACAAGACCAATCGCACCCTATGGCGCAAACCCTGTATATTTGGTTTGTATTATTCAAGGAATATTTCAAAAATAAATTCGGACAACAAATGGTTATTTTTTGGACGAATAGTGTAACATTTCAGAAATCATATTTTTGTGCACTATTTTAAGTCGAGCTCAAAAACCAAAATGACTTCACAGCAATGTTATGCAAATGCTTTCTGTTCAAGCATGCAATATGATGTAAAAACAAGAATTAGTGGTAGGCACAGCATGCTGGCATAACATTTTGAAGAGCCTTAAATGCCATACTCAAATGAAACTTAAGACAGCATGTCAATGCACATTGTAGTTCAATAGTTCACATTGTGGCAAAAGCATACAAATGCTGTCTGCAGCCATGTGAATAAAAAGGAGGGCCCCCTGAATATCCAAACAATACACTAGGATTTAATTACTCATTATAAACAATACACTAGGATTTAATTACTCATTATAAACAATACATTAAGATTTAATTACTCATTAAGTGCCTCTCCTACTAGATCATTTCAAGGACTCCCATTCAACGACTGATCAGAAGCCTCCCCTGCCTTTAAAAAATGTACAAACCTGGAACACACACCACTGTTTGCCTTGTCATTCTTTAAAAGCAGGTTTAGATGTGACCCAGCCCTGATATGTATCGACTGAGACCAATTTATGTAGGCTGCAACTACAACCAGAATGATAAACATGCACCACGACCAGACCGGGCACCATAAGCGTCACACAATGCTGCAGAAAACTATGAAATGTGGCAGCATTTGAATACCAACCTCCACAGGACAGGCCCTGCTTGTAGGGGCAGGAGAAGTCATCGATCTGGCAGTACTTCCCGTGGATGGTCCCCAGCCCACTGCGGTCACATGAGCATTTCCCGCACAAGCACGTTCCTCTGCCGCTGCATTCAGGCCCTGCACCGGCGGGCTGGCAGTCCTGCACCAGTCCTGGTCCGCCATCGCAGGCCGAGCCCCCCTCCTCGTCCAGGCAGCCCGTCCGCTTTCCACACCGACAGCTGCACACGGGTCTCGCTCTCACCACAGTCGTCTCGTTAAATCCTACTGGTCTGACGATGACCAGCACCTCATCCTCTTCCTCGAGGCTGGGACAGGTTCTCATACCGATTGTGATGTTGAAGTAAACCTAAAAAAAAAACATTGATATTAATTGAAGAATGATTGAAATGTGCCTACAGTAGAAAATGACTGTGAGAGAGGGTATGTTTTATGATTGGACAAACAGAAGGAATGTACCTTCTTTCACACTCATTCATGCGCAAGAGCAAGAGCTGTTTGAACGCAGCATAGATAGAGGAAAAAACGGGAAAGTACATTTTAAATGTGCAATTAAACTTAAAATGAGGCTCACAGTTTCAGAAACGGAATGAAACAACAGTGAAACCAGAGTGGAGCTGCCAATTTTCTGTGTACATTTTTAATCTCAATGCAGCTTAATCATGTTCTCAGTACATTTGCTTCTTTCAGACACCAAGGTCAAGACAGACGCAGTGCATTAGAGTTGTTTTTGACATGTCTACCGTGTCCCAAGGACATAATGACCCATCATACTAATCCTGAAACAAACCACATAGGTCTGAGAAAACTTCCTCATATGTGTTATACGGTCAGACTGGGTCAGTATATCTGAGTCCTCGGGTGAAGTAAACCAAAAGACAAGCACATTGTCATTTAATAAATAAGGGTTAGCGTTAACTCAAATGTTTTGTTTCCACTGCAATTTATGATAGCAGGGTTCACAAGCAACAGTCCACATACAGTGACTACAATTTGAACAGAATGGATTTACAACAGAAGTACTTAATGAAAATCAAATAAAAAAAAAAAAAAAAATGTCATACAATCTGATTTGGTCTGACATTGGAGCATTTGCTTGGGCTCTGGGTTTTGGATCCTTCTGGACACAGGGCAGTGATGTTGACCCAAAATCGACGGATCTGATGGTTCTGGACCACAATCTCCACTTCCACATCTGAGAGGAGCTTCTGAAACATGGAAAGAAAGAATCCCAGCCACATTTATCATTCACCCCATCAACCATCTTTTAAATAAAAGGTATTTAAAGAGGGACATTGCGGCCAAAAATAGCCCCTTTGTATTCGTCGCCAATTAGAATTGCGTATTGGGCTGTACTGAGTCGAGCTTGTTAATAATGAGGCCTCTGTATGCGGAGTTCTGGAACTTTGTATTCTGAAGGGGGCACAATAGATTGTTGTGCCTCCAATGAGATTAATGCCTACGCCTTGTGCCAGCGACTTCTTGTTACTCCCGCCCTCTTCATTTCAGAACAAAGAGGTACTTTTCCATTATTTAAAATAACGATAAAGGTTTAAAAATAGATTTTTTTCCTTTAAATATCAAACTACCCTCACACCATTCATAAATATTTGGATTGTAATGCATTTTGATAAAACAACATTCTGTCTACACATGTGCTCAAGTGGACCAAGATTAATACACATCTTGCAAAACACATTTTAAACTCACTTAAACTAGGTCAGGAGTAAGACAAATCCTGGACTGTGATACCACACTATTACATACTCACACAATGTCGCGATGTTGTTGGATTATTACCTTGTATGCTTCAATGACCAAATCTTTTAGATTTAAGGCTTTAGGCAGTAGTTTTCCCAGATAGGTACCTGGCAGTAAGGGAATGAGATCCTATTTAGGGAGAAATGACAGCTCAGTATTTCCACAAATCATACATGAAGCAAACTTCATCAAAATCAAATACTCTCAGCATTTTCTGAAACAAATTACCTCATACCACTTATATTGCACCTGTTCCACAGCAAATATGGAATAAATGCTGTTTTCCAGTAGTTTTTCAGCCAGCAGGCCAATGCTGGGGTGCTCCTGAAGAAAACAAAAACAAAAGGTGAGTCAGCTCTGATGACCGCATCACTCATTAAATGACTCACAGCACAAAGCCTAGGGAAGGTATTCTAGTTGGTTGGATCATTCACCCATAAAACCACTTTATAAGCACGATTTGTGTTTCTTTGGTATGTCCACTTGAACACTGTTTTAGAGTTCAATATTAAAAAGGAAACACTCATTTCCGGCTTAAAGACATACTTTAAGGTATATATTTTCCAGGCCATTTCAGCTTCATGAACAACCTTGAATTAAAGGGCAAATAAATGACAAATTTCAAATATGGAGCTGGATTATATGGAATATGTAACATGTACATACAGAAGAAATCCTGAGAATCAACCATTCAGAGCAATACCATTTTTCTGTGACATAGCACACAGTCACATGCCTCACCATGGTGGTAGACTGGGTGTAGGTGTTGTTCTCCAGGTGACAGTTGCCATCATGGGGCACAACAATGCCGGCCAGTTTGCTGTCCAAGGCCAGGTGAGAGGGTTGGTCAGTCATAACCAAGAGAAGATGCTTCGCTTCTGGGCGCCAGCCAATCTCCCGCTGTAAACACAGATTAAAGCGCTCAGAAAACTTTACAATTACAGTCATTGGGGGCCTGATGACTTTCAAGCAACATTTGTTTTAAAATTTTTTATGTGAATTTATTTAATTGGTTTCATTTTTATATTTTTTAATTACATTATTTTAGCAGGTATTACCGAGAACAAAATATCTTGCGCCCATTAACATTTAGAAGCAACAAAAACAGGGTGTATACGCAATTAAAGACTAGTGATGTACTCCTGTTAATCTGTGCTTGATGCGGAGATCTTTACATTTACACCAATGGATACCTTTTCTAAAGAGTACAGTGTATGACATTCACACCTGAAACTTTCTGATAGGATGTTTACCAGTCTGTCAATGCTATATACATTGATACAAATACAGTATATATGATTACATACAATATACTGTACATATAAACAAATATATAGTTAATCATTATGATCATCTTAAATTTTTTAAACTGTAGAATAATTAAACCATCCCCATGGCAGAATGAGTACAGGAAATATGTTGAAATGCTTGTTTCAAATCTCGCACTGTGTCTCTTTCATTTCTGTCCAACTTTCAAGGACTTAAAAAAAATCCTCCAGCATTCATTAAAACCAAAACCAGCTTTGATTAATTTACCGTGAAAAGGAAAACTAGATGTGAGGCGGACCTTGACCAAAAAGAAACCCGTAGCCCGCAAGATACTCAGCAGAGGAGCTCTTACCAAACAGTAGGCATGCGTAGCGTTGTATTAATAAGGATACTCCATATTAGGTTAAAGTCTGATTCATGCGTTTAGTAGGCAGCTTAATCCGTGAACACACATTGCCTGTATTCACATACAGCTGTATGCATTTATACTGTGCATGTATTGTTACTGGACAGAGTTAGGTAAGTGCTTGCAATATCTCTGTTTCACAAAGGTGGGTATTTTCCTCATGAGTCACTCACTAAAAAGCTAAATGATTCTGCATGACTTGCACTTTTCTGAAACAAAGAATTAATGCGAGTCACCAATTTTCCAATCAACATGACGTCAGTTCTTTTTTTATCATCAGTCTGTCACTGATTAATATAATTCTAGTGAAACCTACCTGAACAGGATCACGAATGATAGAGGATCAGATGTACAGGACCAATCAGATCAACCTAAGGTCAAAACCAACGGAGGCAAATACTGACCTGGCACACGGCAGCTTGCAGCATGGCATCAAAGCCTCCTTCGGGTGTGTCCATGTTCCCAGATATCCGCTGTTGCTTGATCATGCGGGTGAACTCGGCCACGTTTTCAGTTAGGGAGAGCACGTGGATGAACCCGTGTGCTGGGCGACACTCTGTGTCATAGTCGCTGTGTAGGAAAATCAGAAAATCAGGAATGAATTGATGACAAAGACACTGTAGTAAGCCCTGCAGATTGTGATTCAGGTTTCGGACCTGACCGTTCTTGGCTGAATCCGCACTGCTGAAGTTGAGCGAAGGGGCAGACGCAAGTAAAAACCTTAATTTGACATGACACAACCAGCAGCGCATCATGTAGGAAATACTATTTTTCTCAAGGATACAACAGCTGCGCCCCATCTGCTGCCTAAACCTGCAGACATAGTGACAAATCCATTTCCCAATCTACTGCACAGCAGTTCAACTTGGGTGCAGTTGTGAGTGCCACCATGGATGAGGGCCACTATTCAGAAACACATGATCAATCACAAATACTCTACATTTTAACCTTAAAGTCAGAAATTGGCCAATGCTCACTGCGAAATGACACAAACTCGCAATAACCAGACTGGTTGTACAGCATTTATCTCAAGAGGTCATACCTGCAGGGGTTGCTGATTTTTGAAGGGTGAACGTTGATGTACGGAGAGACGGGTTTGTCCACAAATGAACCGAAGCCCACTCGGAAGTCACTGGAGTATTCCCTCATCCGCTGCGACAGGGTGATACCCACAGTCTTCAGCCTATCTAGATTGTCCTGCATCGATGCTGACACATCCACCAAGTAGTACATGTCCACAGGGTACCGTTCCAGCTGTCGTACTTCCAAAACAAAGCTGGTTTCACTGCCTACAATAAAATATAACAATTTATTTTAGTTCCAAAATAATGGATGGATTCCACTTACTAATGCCTACCGAGCTTTCGTTCACGTCATTATTGCGGTCATAAAGTCAGTTTTTTTTTTTCCATAACAAATTGATCTTTTAAATCTGACGTTTTCTTAAATGTTTGGGACTGCCAACTGTTCTGTGGCCTCACATCACCACCATACCACACACACCCTTTCAAGGAGCACTTGTGCACGCGGTCCTCCAAAACACACACCTCTGAGCCAATGACTCTTCTAGACTTTACATTGTTTGATAAATAGCTTACTATTGGCTATTAAAAAAAAAAAAAATGATGTTCACATCAAAAAACCAACACACCACCACACATACATACATACAACATACACTACATAACAATGCCAACACATACATACATTCACACACACTCATGACATGCACATGACATGAACTTTTTGTATACAACACACTACTAACTAAAGCTGATATGATAAATATCCATTTGAAAAGGTCAATTCCCTGCAGGTCAAACAATGGCTTTCATTTTGCAACTGATAACGACTCGTTAGGCTACAGCACCTGTCTTCCAGTCTCAGTCATTATTTAATCCAACTGACAATCCAAGGACAGCTGATGTGTCGTGGTTAAAATTGACACTTGAGGATTAAGTGAAGAGTCTGACCAGGGCTGTGTCTGAATCAGAGCTCTATCTACTGCGCCCTGTCCCCTGCGTACAGTGCACTGTGCTGCTTAATGTGCACTAAGTGTCGTAAGCAGGTCCTTAGACGTCCCACCAGTGTTGCCATATCCGCAGTTTTACAGCTAAATCGGGATACGTTCAAAGTGCAGTCATGGGCAAAAATTTAAATTCGCAAAGCATGCACTTATTTTTAAAAGTAAAAATATTATTATTTCCATTTCAAATACATTAGTTTTGGTTAAAAATATATTTTAGGCTATTTCTGAGTCACCATTTGGCTGGAAAGTCTTGCAAGATCTGGCAACCCTGCGCCCCACTCTTGCGCTGCCATGTCACGTGTTGTTTTTGTTGTATTTGAAGGGCAACGTCAGCGAAGCTGCACCTCATTTTTTTTAAACGAAGCTTCACGTCATATTTATGTGACCGAAATGTTCATGTACTTCTTGAAAAGCGTGCTCCCGAATGTACTCAGCGAAACCCCAGAAGTAAGTGTGTCATCCGCGTGTTTGAAGTATACTGCAATTTGAAAAATGTTCACGTACTCTATGACCTTCTCGCCCTATCTACTCACCAAGACTACTCAACAGTGTGGAAGAGTGCTGATTCGGACACGGCCCAGATCAATCGAAAAGGAGAAAGGGTGTCAAAGTAACTTCAAGTATATGCTGCATTTCCTCCAATCTCTTTTTCCAGATGAACTGGGCATTTTTTCTAATTTTGCTCTGCATTACACACTGAATTTAAGGAAATACAGAAAAATATTTAAGCATGTTGTATGTGCAACATTCAGCTAGGGTCAACCATTTGATATAACAAAAGAAAGCCAATGAATGATTGCCTTATTATGAAGTGTGAAGCAGAGCCTAGGGCCAAGAACAGCATACATAGCAGTACTCCAGGAGGCCAGTTTGACAACCCCTACTAAAGAACATAACCCCTGAAATCCAATGTACAAATTGGGGGAGAAACATGTGCTACTCTACAGCAGAAGTACAGAAACAGACCTGGTCGAAGCTGAACTGTGATCTCTTTTGGTGTCACCTGTGTGCTGGACAGAGAGGCGTTCACTTCCATTCTAACTGCAGGGTGTTCAATGAATTCCAGCTCACAACCTTTTTGCACCAGGTTGGGAACAAAGTCACATCTTTCATTTATCTGTGCTCCATCTAGAAATCCCTGTTGAAGAGATTAAAACAAAGTCAGTGGTGAATTATGATTGAATCATATTAAAGGTCAATTTATTCTCATGCCTTTCAAGTATAATATGAATACGAACAGCTAGGCAGCCAAAAATATCCGTGACAGACCTGATTTGAGTAACATATAGACTTCTTGTTGATTGGAAGTAAATATTCTCACTGAAATATAAGATAAAATATAACCTACTGTATTGAAACCAGAAATCCCACGGCTACTCTATACCATGTGGTATCTGTAAACCAGTATTGGGGAGTAGCAGAATGACATGCATCAAAGCTACTAGCCTGACTACATTTCCCAGTAGCATGTGGTAGCTTAACTACTTTGAAAAACAATTAGCTTTCAAGTAGTTTTTTTAAACCAAGTAACGTGGACAAAGCTACGTTTCTCCCAGGTTAAACTGTAGAAGCAAGATCAGCTTTTTAAAATTCATTTAAATAGCAAAAAATAACAATACAAAATAGGCATATAGGTCTGTGCAACTGTCTCACTTTGCATGAAAGTGAGGTCTGATAAAATCAATGTGTGCAGTGTGTGCTTCTCACTCAGTCAGTGGTGAAAGTCAGTGATTCTTCTCCCTCTGCAGGTCCTTAAGACGCAATCATGTCATATAACGTCTTATCACTGTTTCGGTGCACCCGTGAGATTAAGTTAGTTGGCTGCTAACTTCATTTAGTAATGCAAGGCGCATTTCGTTAGCGGTTTAATAATTGGGGGCTGTCATTCTCAGTGCAATTTCGGCAAAGAAATTGACTATTTTAGAGTTTAGCTGGTTGATTTAGCTTGGTGAGTTCCACTTCCTGGCTTTGGATTCATGAAATTATGAACAAGCAACCATCAGAAATGTGTCTAATCAGCTAGGTCATTCTTTATTAAGACTGAACAGCATAAATTCATGAAAACTAATCTTGAACATTTCTCCCCAGAAATCAAATTGAAAAAACATGTATCTAAATTAACTGTTAACTTATGAATGAAGTTTAATGCCATTTAAAGAGGGTCTGAGCATAAAAACAGTAGCATTAGCCAACGTCTGGCATGGCCCACAGGTGACCTAACTCATGGTATATTTTTTTCATGAAGGAGCCTCAATGTAGCCAACTACTCTTCAAAAGCAGCCTTAGTTTAGTTAACTACTTTTCTCTTATTGGTAGCTGTGTTGTAGCTTAACCAGTATACTTCCAGTGTCGAGTAATTGGCAGCTTAGTTAACTACATAGAAGGGTTCAGAGTAGCGTCCCTAACACTGCTGTAAACTGGTAGTCTTGGTTTCATTTGATCCAGGGTTCCATTTTGAGGCCAATATAAATCTAATGTCAGAATACCCTTTTCATAAACACAATATCTGCACAGCAAAAATGTCAGTTTAAATTGAACACTACTGGTGTACATTTAACAACCAAGGGTGTTTATATGACCACCATTTTTGCTGTGTGTGTTGTAAGCAAAAAATTGTCTAAAGACAAAACAATCCAGTAGTAGCCTACATGAGTGAGAAGTTCACTCCCATCTAAGATCAATCATTCAGATGGTGTTGGGTGCATAGTGAAACAGAAATCAAGGCATTTTACTGACCTTGCCACACGAGTGACTAAGCTCCAGAACAAGGCTGTGAATCTTTCACTTCACTGCTTACAAACCACTAGGCTACTGCATTTCTCTCTGCTACTGAAGCGTGGCTCACATTGGCTGGGAAGCCCCTCATTACAGAACTGTAAAACTAATCTCAAGCTCGCAAGAGTGTGCCTTTGTTTACATTATCTACACTTTCAAGGCTGATAGTAAAATTCCGGGAATACCGGTATCACTTAGAGAGGATAAAACAGCTGTGCGTGGTCTTCCCCTGGGAAGAAGGACATTTGCTCATCCTTTCATCAACAAGTTATTACGTTGCCTATGGCTGGAGAGTGGGGGAGTGTACCGTACCTCCTGAAAGCACCAGCCACACTCAGGTCCACGATAGAGGCACTCATTGCAGGTTTTTATGGAAGGTGAAGTACACCCGTTATCAACTGTCAAATGAAGATTTAGAGGGAAAAGCTGTAAACTAAACAATAATAGCTAATAATAATATCACAAGTTGATCTCACAAAAGAATAATGATGATGCAACGAAGCATTGGATAACCTAGCATCAACATATAACTGTTTTGCATAGATCTCAGTGCTCTTGTGATAACTATAGATATTGTTATATGGCATGTTCAGGACATAGGCTAATCAACCTAGTGTTACACCTTACTCCCGAACTTATATAGGCTAATAACTCATAGTTTTGTTATAGGCTAATGGTTATTTTATTACTATTACGATGTTATTATCTTTCGTATTGCCTAGGCTACTCTATGCTATGCTTGCTTGTATTGTTATTCTCTGAAGATGGTCTCTTTAAATCAAATAGCCTATATCAAAATACACGACTAACAGTAGCATATAAAAACCGTTCCACTGGTAAATTGAGCCTACAGATAAGATGAAATGTTTCACCGTTCTCTCATCACCAAATACAGAACATGATTATGCGTTGCCTATTGAATTGGCGTTAAAGTGCTCTTAAAACAGGCAATTATTACTAAAGGTCAGCACATGGCTATTGTGGTTATATGCACAAAAATAACGGATCTCATTCATCAACACTTACCGGAATGAGATGTTTTAATCAAGGCAGTGAAAGACACGATGAGGACCAACCAATGTAGAATGTAGTGTTTCCAGGAAGTCATAGCAGCATTGAAAGCGGACACTGAGACGTGATGGCAGGAGTTTCTAACGCTAATGGGAAATTGTACTGGGAGGATGGGAAACCCGTTTTCTCTCTAACAAAAGACAGGAACGGTAACGCACGGACCGCATTGTATTATAGCACGTTTCAGTATTTAACGAATGAACTCAGTTAATCCCGCAGCATTCACATTCCTCGCCGCAGATTATCACGGGAATCCGACAACAAGGGTCGTTTGTTTAGTCCACAGCCCGGCATAACATAACAGCGCGTATCAGAAAGTGAAAACAGGTAGCTACATGCATGCGGTCTCTCCTCCTCCATGAACCAGCTGGCAGGTGGAGGCCGTCACCGCGCCCTGCATTCACAATTCAAAATAATAAACAAGGTGCCGTTTTCTATTTGACAACACGACGTTTTCAAAAAATCTAAACGAAGTTATGTTATCATTACGAATTTCGAAGTTCTTCGACAGTCTGAATTTGAAAGTCTCCTTCATGCTCGCCTTTATCTTGTGGTATTGAGTCAGTTAATGCCATGGGAACGGTGCAGCCCACTGCTGAATTTAATGAATAAAAGTGCTTACACCAGTGAGTAGGCGGGAGAAAGAATTTTGATGATATCACTTTCTTTCTTTCTTTTTTTGTGGGGTGACATATCCTTTTTGTGTGTGGACGAAAAGCTGCAGGGGTAATAAACGTAGAAAAAGGGGTGTTTTTTTAACTTAAAATTCACAGTATAGTGCAAGGAATTACAGCACTGGAAAGGAATTCCAACATGTCGCATTGCTCAGTCACATGGGAAAGTAGTAAAGAGTAAACCTTACGTGTAGATGATGTTTAAGCACTGGAGCCTCTTTTAAGATTTAAAGAAGTAGCCTAACCGATTTTCCATTAAAAAATAAGAAAGTAGAGAGATTGTCCTGCCGAACAAACCAGCATAGATTTGTGAAGATGGTTATGCTGGTCACCAGCATGCAGGAACAGTTGCTCTAGCATGACTAAGTTGGTCTGCCAGTATACTATGACTATTTAATTATCAGCTTGACCAACTGGTATTCCAACATGACCAGCATAAGAGCAGCACTGCCAGCTTGGATCAGCAAAAGGCCAGCATTAACCAGTTTGGAACTTATGATGGTCAATGTTGTTTTCTGTCAGCAGTGTAGGAAGGTCCAAAACTCAACAGGGGTAGGCTATACCAAGGAGGGGGGGGGGGGGGCAGATCATTAATTGGCATGCTGAATGAATGCTAAGTAATTACATTTTTAAAAATACTTTGTTAATTATCAGCAAACTTTAAATAATTACCTTTTTGATACCCCCAATTTATTAAAAGAATCTGTAGCATGATTAACCTCCCAACTTGAGCCTTTATCATGATTTTGTCTGGAGAATACCCACAACAAAAACAGCACCTTTTCAGTGCTGTGAGAAAACTATTCAGCCAAAGGCCACAGATACATTCCTCGCCAAGCTTGTCCTCACTTCAGGGAGAGAGACGAAGCAGGGGACAATGGGGGGCCCTTTTTGCCAGATGGAAGCACAGAGTGTTTTCAATGGGATGGCAGTGGTACAGTTTGGGAACCATTCCAATCATCCAAGATGTGTGTGTGTGTGTGTGTGTGTGTGTGTGTGTGCGTGTGCCTGAGAAACAGCATAGACAAGGGTTGCAGGGGGGTGAGTGGATAATGTACTGTATGTCAGCCACGCAGCACATGAATACATGGGAGGCCAAGGGCAAAGAGGTGCAGACAACTGACTGATATCTTACAGTTTTGTGCATTGAAAATGGCCTTAGTGCGGTGAGCAGGTCTGTATTTACAGTGTTGTAGATTCAGAAGGAAAAATGCATTACAAGTACAATGTCTTCAGCCGCTTTTGTCATTAAAATGAGAGGGCATCATTTCAAGATTGCACGCAGTAATTAAAAAAATGCTACAAAAACTGAAGCGTGGGCTAATGCTAAATATTCAGTTTTAAAAGGCGTAGATCTTTATTTTTTACCATCATATTGTTACATTGGTTACATAAGTATACCAAAAAAAGAGTCATATGATGTAAGACAGTTATTTAAACTATGTACACTATGTACACACACTCTAATATTCTGTTGGACCGCCTTTAGCTTTGATTACGGCGCGCATTCGTCGTGGCATTGTTTCGACAACCTTATGCAACATCACAACATTTATTTCCGTCCAGTCGCATACGTTTTTGGCCAAGATCTTGTATTGACGATGGGTCGACGAGTCGAACCACTCCGTAAAGTCTTCTCCAGCACATCCCAAAGACTTTCATTGGGGTTTATGGTCAGGACTCT
Source organism: Ilyophis sp. 1 JC-2022 (assembly GCA_022702515.1). NCBI lineage: Eukaryota > Metazoa > Chordata > Actinopteri > Anguilliformes > Synaphobranchidae > Ilyophis > Ilyophis sp. 1 JC-2022. The sequence continues at coordinate 93,401,798 of CM040406.1, read as the reverse complement.
GGTGGCCAATCCATGCGTGGAAATGATTCCTTATGTTCCCTGAACCACTTTTTCACAATTTGAGCCCGATTAATCTTGGCAATGTTGTCCTGGAATATGCACATTGATGGGATAACCTGGTCATTCAGTACATTCAGGTACTCCGCTGACTTCATTTTATTGCTGCATAACGTTGCTGAGCCTAGACCTGACCAATTGAAGCAACCCCAGATCATAACACTGCTTCCAGAGGCTTGTACAATGGGCACTATGCATGACGGGTGCAACGGCAACTTTTTTTTGGCCAGGCAGTGTATGTGTGACTACTGAAATGTAAGAGAATAATGTAAAGGTAAAAATTCTCACCAATTTGTCTTGGTTAATCCATTTCACTACAGTTGATAAATATACTATACAGAACTTAATCAGATTCTTAATTATAAACTGATGTTTAACTGAGGTGCACTGCTCTATAAGTTGTAGTTAAGGGCCAGCCTGTTATGTGGAACTTCTAGAGGAGGAGTTAGAAATCCCTAAATACACAGACATCTTCCTGCAATCATGACTCAGCAGACAAGCAAAAGTGGTTGGTTGGGGTATTGGGCGGTGAGGTCATGCGGGTCATAGCCACACGGTGACAGTGCCTCTCCCTCCACTTGGTGACAGAGTCATTCAGTGTGGATTTATGGTCATCTTCAGGAAGGACAGGATTTAAACCTGGGGTGTCAACCATTATTGAGCCCAGGGGAGCTGACATGTTTCTTATTTCAAGAAAAGAAAATGGCTGATGAAGGCTGTGTAGCCGAAACGCGTCCGTGACTGCTGCCATTAAATAATTAAATAATTATATAAGTCTTTGGTGAGTAGAGCACGTATTTTCTTAATATTATGTTTCTTATTTCGCCTTAAATGTAAAAATATTTTCCATTTATCCTGGCCCAACTGATCTAGCTGGTCATTAGTTGCATCAATTTCTTCTGGTATACTACATAAAACCAATGTAGTGAAATATTTTATTACTGTGTTCGACATTTTATTTCTAAAAAATTTCAATAATAATGTTCCACTGGAACACAGGGACGTGCAGAGGGTGTGGCTATAGTGGCTCGAGCCACTGCCCCTTTGCCCTCATTGGCTGAAGTGCCCCTCTGGAACAAAACATTTTCTTAAATTATTATTATTATTATTATTATTATTATGTTGTTGTTGCTGTTGTTAGTGGTATAATTATGATTACTGTTATTAAACAAAAGGTACATCGCTGTTGTCATTATAAAAATGTCAGGTGATAGGGCAATGACAACAGGATAGAGAGGCAGCAGCTGCTAATTGTCACGTGAGTGACGTGACACTAGCTGCGTGCGTGTGAACTGAGCGAAAGCAGTTGTTGCGCTGACAGCAGTGTGTGAAGGGTGAGTCCTTAACTAAATTAAGGAAATAATGACAAATACAATTGTTAAAGCGATATACAGTCAAGCCGGAAAGTCTGAATACCCCTTTCACCTTTTCCACGTTTTATTACATTACAGACATATTCTACAATAGATTGAGTTCATTTTTTGTCTCAAAATTCTACACAAAATAGCCCATAATGACAAAGTGAAAACATGTTTTTAGAAATTTTTGCAAATGTATTAAAAATCGAAAACTGAAATTTTTCATTTACATAGTCTCACCCCCCAATTCTCATAGGGATCAGTTCAAATGCAGAGAGGTTATAGTATTGCTTGTAACAGTACCTGAAAATAAGATATAGAGTCTTTTGATGTTGATTGGTCACAGACTTCAGGAAGTAACAGCATGCAAAGGATATGCGACCAAATATAAAATATGATACTTTAAAAATATGTTAAAGCAAAGGGTATGAATACTTATGTAAATGAGAGATTTCAGTTTTCGATTTTTTATACATTTGCAAAAATTTCTAAAAACATGTTTTCACTTTGTCATTATGTGCTATTTTTTGTAGAATTGTGAGACAAAAAATGAACTCAATCTATTGTAGAATATGTCTGTAATGTAATAAAACGTGGAGAAGGTGAAAGGGGTATTCAGACTTTCCGGCTTGACTGTATCTGTATATAAATCTCCTACCATGTTAGTTAATAACAAGCTTGTCACATTTGCTTGACATTAACGTTACATATTGCCTCAGCTCAGCATCTCATCTGGATAACGCTATCGTTAGCTAATGTTAGTTAACATTAAGTTAAATGTGATTTGTGCGACACTACCTGTGTCAACAGCCACTGTTGAATGCTCCTTCTCCAAGCTGAAGCTGGTGAAAACCAAACTCAGAAACCTTTATGGACAGGAAAGACTCTCTGATCTCCTGCTTATAGCCCTAGAGAAGAACATCCCCATCAACAAGGATGAGGTCATAAAGATCTTTCAAGAAATGGTACCAAACAGAAAGGTTTTACTGTAACACCCACAGGCAGAACACTGGAGGACAAAAAATTAGTTTAGGTTGTTAATTTAGTATTGTGTAAGCAGTACGTTGTGCAGTAGTATGGTGTAAATTGTAAATAGTTTGAAGTACTTTCAATAAAGTGTTAACTTGGTGAAATCCATACTCCAAAAACTATGACGCCACCAACAAAGATCAGTTTAGGTTGTTTGTTTAGTATTGTGTAGTAGTAGTATTGTATACATTGTAAATAGTTTGAAGTATTTTCAATAAAGTGTTAACGTCTAAGACATACCAAAGATTAGGTTGCTCATTTAGTATTGTTGATCATGTAAATAGGTTTCTGTAATAAAGTGTGTTAACTGTATAACAGTGTACAGTTTCTTTTAAAAATCTTCAATATTAATTTTCGGGATAGTGAAGTCACCATCATTCAATCACATTGAATCATGGTGACTTACTTCACTATCCCTAGTGAAGTTTTCATCCAGGTACAAATAGCACACAATTCTGTGTTTGTGTGTGTCTGCGTGCGCACGCTTGTGCGTGTGTGAATGAGTGTGTGTTTAGACATACTGTACTATTTAATAGAGTCATGATGTAGTGTGCCGACATCAGGGTGGGCACAGGGGGAGTAATTTTCATACTCATCAAACCATTCAGTGACCCCTCGTGCCCTGTGGAAGGGGGCCGTGTCATCCTGGAAGAGACCACTCCCATCAGTATAGAAAAGGGCTCAAGCCTTTTTCTTGGCTTGAGCCCCTGCCCCTCAAAATGTCTGCACGTCCCTGCTAGAACATATAAAATAAGTGTGGAATTAACCTTTAATGGACTTTATTTGACTACTTAATTATACTGAATAAATTAAAATATTATATTTGAGGTAAAATTATATCCTTCTGTAATAAAAAATGGTTTAATATGTTATCATTGAACCATTTCATATTTTCTAGTCACAAGTTTTATCTGTGTTTTTCATTTGATATTCTGTTTATGAAATAGAAAATTATGGGTAAATAGCGTATAATAACAAAATCAGCTTTTTGTCCCAGAGCTTATATAAAGTATTTAGTTTAGTCATGCAAATCCTTGACAAGCTAGGGCTGATATTTGTCTAAATTAGATTTTGTATAGTGAAAATCAGCCTGAATAATTTTGATAATTACTTACTGCCTTATGTGCACTGATGATGCCGAATCTAGAGCTTTACATGTCATAAATCTGTAAATGTAATATAATTTATCTAAATAAAAAAGTTAATAAAAATGATTATTCAATTTTTTGCATTTTCACTGTCTGAAGAAATGAGTTTAAATGTCATGTTTAAATGGATTTTGATACCTCAGTGTCACAGATGCTTTGAACAGAGTCTGTGACTCATAAACAGAATATGTGTCAGTATTTTCCACTGTGCACCATTACAGATCATGCACCTTTATTTTATTTCCATTATGTTAGATTGTACACTTACAATTTTACTCAGCTTTTGCCTGTTTTTGGGGTATTTTGAAAAAGCATTTGGAATCCCCCATTTACATTACATTACAGGCATTTTAGCAGACGCCCTTATATCCAGAGCAACTTACACAACATCTTATTACATTTATCCATTCATACAGCTGGATATATACTGAAGCAATTCAGGTTAAGTACCTTGCTCAAGGGTACAACAGCAGTGTCCTACCTGGGAATCAAACCTGCAACCTTTTGATGACAAGTTCAGTTCCTTAACCATTACACTACACTGCCGCCTTTGCATTAGACTGCTGTTTAAACGTGTACTTAGAATGGTTGAAAATCCCCTGGCCTAAAGTTACTGCTTATAAAACCTTTCTGTGATTATCTAAAGTAATTACTAAAAGATCTGAAAAGTCATACATACCGTATGAGTGGGAATGTGTGATATGAAATTCAGTCTAGTTTCAGTGAAGTAAATCATTTCTCCCTCATTCTAATGTAGAGTCAATGTACAGAACTAGAAACGCAGGTATTTTAATAGTGAAGGACTTGGTTTGGCAATCATGTTTGGCTACGTGCATGTCTTCAAATGCATTTAGAAGGCAAGGCAGACAGTTATCATCTGAGTGACCATTTTATCCCCATGTAGAAGCCTTTCTTTCCTGCAGGGAGGGGATGTATTGCATGCATCCACACAGCATGAGTAGTTGCCCAGTTGGTTTGAGGAGTATGATACCAATGTAATCCATATGTCATAGTCTCCTCAGTCACCAAAACATATATGGGATATTCTGGAAGGATGCCCAAGACAGTGTTTTTACAAAAGACTATTAATTTGACGTGGCCTGAAAAAAGCGAGCTAACATTGGGTGACAGCCGTTGCGACCAAGTTTCTGACCACTACACACACATACACACAAAAGAAAAAAAAACATGTGAATCACACATTTTGGATAGCTGCTCACTTTTCACTTTTCTACAATGTACACTTTTAAAAATGTCTACCAAGACAATTCAGCGAATACAGGTGGACTACAAAAAACAAGCACCCTTGACTCACACAGATGAACATGCGAGAGGCGCTTGGTGCCCTTCTCATATAGGCTAGATAAAACAAGATCATAGAGGGTTTATTTCTATGAGTTTCCCCGACATAAACGCTACAAAAAAGGTGCGTAAACACTAAATGTTAAATAAAATGTGGGTAAACGGCGTGTGTTTACCCTCCACTACCAATCAAGCATGTAAATGTATTTGATGTAAACCTGAGCCAATAAGATTTAGGAATATAACATGTTGCTTTTGTATTTACATTTCTTTTTACGTTACTTTCACAAATGCCGGACCAATAAGTGACCGGCAAGATACTGTGCCAGATTGACGACAGCTGGATCAAAAATTTACTGTCTGGTTCAATAATACATGTCTTTACCAGATAAAGTGAAATGAACACATTTAAGTCGTAAAGTCTCCAGGTGATTCTTAGGTGAAAGTGAAGTAGCCTACTGTTAAGTGATATAGGAAGTTTTTTCACTCTGCCATTTAATCATACTGCCCTGGCTTCCACATTTTCTTTTTTCTTACATAATATTTTGTTAATTTCAGTGACATAAAAACTGAAGATAATAGATAAGTACTGGAAGTAAAACCGACCAACAATGAGATTAAAAGCTAATGACAAAATACCACTGCAGTTAGGTACCCTTCAGCACATACTCTTTATTATAGCTGAAACGTGCAGTAAGTGGAGAGTGCTGAATGATGACCAGTTTGCGCTTAGTTGAATAGAATTTGCTAAACACACTACATATGGTAAATATGAACAAGTTTAAGTGTATGGTATACAGGAAAAGTTCCCCGGAAAGTGTATATCCATGAAAACAAAACAATGTGCATGATTGCAATGCTTGAATAGCACCACTGAAAGCCAATCACATGGGAAATCCCTACTGCATTGTCATTCATACGGGAAGGTGGTCAGCCATAATTGCCACCCAGGTTAATATGTTACTTTACTAAATGTCTACAGACCAGTGTTTCAGTTTCAATGTTTTTCCCCCTGTAAAATGCCTTGCCATGAAAACCATGACATTTCAACAACATAAAACCATTTCCTCTGTCTAGCTACACAAACTATGTTCTGTTTGCAAGCCATCAGAGATGCCAGTGGTTACAATGTTGCAATAGTGGGAATATCAACATCATGGGAACAAAGTATGGCTTCAGTGTCTCAAAGTAATCATTATTGTTGTTAGTTGTTATGTTAAAACAGTATGGTGACTGTGCATAGGGTTTCAAAGCCACCACACCTGTTAGGGGTTCATTTGGTATGAAATCGGAAGGGAGGTCCAGGAATTATATCCCACAAACTCTGGTGGTGGTGGGAGTTGGAGTGGGTGGGGGTGGGGGGTTGGTTAACACAGGAAACCAAACCTAGTTAGCTTTTATGTGGACACAGCTCTGAGCTCTCGTTGTTGATGACGTGATGTTATTTAATGAGCAGGTCAGTCACAGAGCACAGAATATGTACTGTATATATACTGTATATACAGACGGGTGACAAATTAAAGGGAAAACCAACATCAAGTGTCTTAGTAAGGTGTCGGGCCACCACGAGCCACCAGAACAGCTTCAGTGTGCCTTAGCGTAGATTCTACCTCTAGTCTAGCATAGATTCTAGTCTCTTGAACTCTACTGGAGGGATGGAACACCATTCTTCCAAAAGATATTCCCTCATTTGGTGTTTTGATGATGGTGGTGGAGACTGGAGAGCGCTGTGAGCTAACAGGTCGGTCCAAAATCTTCCATAGGTGTTCAGTTGGGTTATGATCTAGTGACTGCGAAGGCCATAGCATATGATTCACATAGTTTTCATACTCATCAAACCATTCAGTGACCCCTCGTTCCCTGTGGATGGGGGCCTTGTCATCTTGGAAGAGACCCCTCCCATCAGGATAGAAATTTTTCATCATAGAATAAAGGTGATCACTCAGAATAACTTTGTATTGATTTGCAGTGACCCTTCCCTCTAAGTGGACAAGTGGACCCAAACTATGCCAGAAAAATGCCCCCCACAGCATAACATATATTGTGCTCTAAACTGTAGATTTGTAGTTTTATATATTTTTTCAAGGATTGCAATTGACCACTTTGGAGGACAGGGATGGACAATGGAGGGTTGTCCTTAAATATTGCTGTCCCTACAACACAGTTGTTTTAAAATCTGATTCAAATGATGTTGTCATGCAACACAGCTGACTGGTTTGGGGGACTTTCCAAAAAGGGTGGTCTGCACTGTACAAAAATAAACAAACCCAAGGTCAGCTAGGGAACGCGTTCTGTGTAAAAATATGAAGCAAGTGACTTTGCCATAAATGAATAAAGAAAGCTTGACAATACTGTAAAGTAAAATTGAAGTGTATCTAATTTGAACCATTTGTGACAAATGCAATTTTCTCATGAAAACTATCAGTGAACTGTTTATCAAGTTAGACTGTATTTTTATTTGGCAGTGTTTGATTGGTCAACATATGAAGTGCTTACACTATGTCTACAGTAGTATTTCACCGTGTTTCTAGTGGACCCATTCTGAATGCTAATTTGATACTAATTTGAATTTAATATTGTTTCAGTTAATGTTTTCCGTACGTTTAGATTTTTTGGTATTGGGTATGTTTGTATTTTTAAAGATATCTGAGTTTTAATGTATAATCAACATTTTTGTAAATATTTACACTTAATTACAGTCATAATTACAGTCAGAAAATTAGATTTTTCAATTCATAGGGCATAAAACAGTTATTTAGTAAATATAATATTAAGTTGAATACCAATCTGTTGTCACATAATTTTACCATTTTGTGGGGCCACAAATGAATAGAAACTCTTTCCATTTAATTTATTTCACAAATGCTTCACAGATGTCAAATTCAATTCATTATTAATTTATCAGCTCAGTTGTACTTGTATATAAACCACTGGTGAGTCAAAAGGGCCAAGATTTGAAAACGCAATGGTATATAGTACATGATTTGAATGTTTGTCTGTTTCCACAGCTGGAAAGTACTACTTTTGTGTAATTGCTGAGTTGTCTGATTCATGACAAGGGTATCCATGAAGTACCTTCCAGTGCGTATTGTACAAAGAAATATTAACTTGTATTACAAATGTATAAAGGTGTATTACATTGAGGAGTCTATTATAACTTAATCAAGCAAATTTAAATTACTTTTGTTTACCATATTGTGACCTTCCTGGTTTTGGCCTTTCGTGTTAACTTAGACAGTCAAGTAGAATGCCGTGATTGTGGGGAAAGGGGAAGGTTGGTGAACTTAAAATATCTGACATACAGTTAGTGCAATGACTGTAACAACTACAGCGCAAAAGTATGAGCCCGTTTGCCAAAGGTACTAATCAAACTGTGGGGGTGTCACCTTTTCTGGTGTATTTACGTACAATGAGGCTATGGCCTTATTTATTGTCTTTAGCTTCAGGCAATGGAAACCTTGGCGACTAGGTGCTGTGGTGAAATTGATGAATAGAATGTTCATGCCTGAGTCTCAAGTTGTTTCCCACAATAACCAATGGGTAGCATGTACCATGGGGCAGTTGAAAGAGCTGGACACTGTACAATGTGCTCTTTGGAATTCAAAATAATTCTTATGACTTTGACAAGAATGGCCAGTGTGTAGTCCTGTGTGAGGACCTCGAAAATCGACCTCAGTGAAATGTTAAATTCAAATTTAATTTTGGGTTCATTTTGCAGCCATAATAAAAGCATTATGAAACATGACCACTAGATGTCCTAAACTCTAAGCTGCTCCACACTGTGAATACAGATAATTTCATTACAATGATAAGGATAAAAGAAAATAGACAAAGATATTTACCACAATAATGTCATTTGTAAGTTGACTTGCCTAAATTTAACATAGTGTGAATATTATAGCATTAAATAATCTGTTTGAAATTAAATGTAATACAATTAATTAGCTGTTCATGTGATTTTGTTTTGTACGCACTTACTTTGATCAAGTTCTTAAATTATTTTAATCATAACACAAAACCTACCAAGAGAGTGCACAGTCATATTATGTATTGTAATAGTTTGTGGAAGCACAGTTTTATGGATTTGCAATTTCAGGTATAGTTTTTCATTTTCTGGAATTTAGACATTAAGCATATTGGTAAGTTATCAAAATGAAACAATTGAGACCATATTACCTCATACAAACCAAACAGTCTATATTCCAAAGTAATAACATTCAATGCTTCCTGAACTCTTTCTTGCCTTGTTTCTTCATACGAAGAACATGTTATCTAACCCTTTTGTGCAACTCGTGCATCACAAAATTTCTATAACTATTGGGCAATCTTCATATAAATGTGCTATATCATTGTTGGGCAAATACTCGTGCCAAGATGTGTACACTCCTTAAGCAGTAGGCTACTTTACATTATCTTGATAGATAAAACGTAAGAATGTAAGACAAACTGAAGACTAAGTTACATTACTGTACTTTTGGTTATGATTTATGTCATTTGGTTATGATTTATGATTTATGTTAAGTGCTACAAATACTAATTTGATACACAGGTAATATGTGCAAAGGGCAAACCAACTGAACAAACCTGACAATCTCATGAACACAATAATCTCTGAGCATGAACCACAGAGGCTATCCATATGCTTAATAATTCATCTTATCTGGCATTTTACACTTTTGTGTTCATGTTCTCTTGTACAGTGAATAAACACACAGTACTTACATGTAACCATTTTGAAAACCTTTCTAACGGCGAGTATGTGTGAGGTAATGTGGCTCAAAAGGTCTTACAACTTGCTTTCATTTTGAAACAGGTTTAATGGCTGATCATTTTTAAACTACTGACTTCATCTGTATGATTTTTCACATTACTAGGCCTAGTCATTAAGTGTATGTGTGGCCTAGGAGGCGAGCATGAGAAACCCCATATACACACATAACCTCTGTCAGCTTCCTATATCACCGAAACTGGCTTCCCACTTTTCAGTTTCAGGTGTTGCAACTCGGTAGGCGTAAATTGAACATGGTTTTCTGGGAGTTGTAGTCCTAATTTCTCTTTCAACCATGATGAAACTTGTAGCTTTGCTCATTAGAACTATTTGTCCCAGAGTGCTCGTGTCATAGAGAGAACAGCCAGGAGTTCGAGCAGTTCACTGCAAGGTGTATAGTTTGTGACACTCCTTACTAAAAAAAAAGTTGGCGAACAAATTAACCACAGCGTACAGTTGTGGGTCATGTGCACTTTCAACAAAGAACCGTTTTTTATTTCTGTTGAAATGGTGAGTGTGATTTTATTTATTATTAATGATAGGATAACTGATCGTTAATATTATTGCTAGCTAATATTGTTATAACAGCTGTATCGAAGAGCAGGAAACGTTTCGTGAAAGTCAAATTTTCACCATGGAGAAAATGATAGATTATCAGTGACAGACGGTGAAATTATTTGTCTGACTTGATAAATATTTTCTAAAACCGTATGCAGCCATAGTCATGGCCAATGGTTGTCCGCAATATAAATCCGTGATTTGAAGTTAGCCAACTCTTGTTCAAACATCCATCTGCTGTGGTCGAGTGTTAAGCGCTGCAATGTGTAACCTTAACCTAGGCGCAAAAGAAACGGTGGACGTTGGTCTTGTCATCGTTGAGTTCTTCTTCATAGAGACAGCGGGGGCTATTTTTAATCATGGCTGTATTACACTTTAATTCACTTAATTCGTTTGATTAATGCAATGATTCTATTGAATGTCTTTATTTGATATGTTTGTTTGTTGATATGTTTATATTTTTTTGTTGATACTGGTTTCCTAAAGGGAAAATAAAAGTTATTCTATTATATAGAGGAATGTACCTACGCAATGATCAGTGTTCGAGCAGGTGCACTGACTTGTTCTGAATGTGTGTGGAAAATAATATTAAATACGGTATCGCAATTCAATGCACGCTAGCATAGAAAGGTAGAGTGCGTAATGCTCCGAGGCAGCCACGTACATAAATAAAGGACGGCCTTATCTAGACAGGATCAACCTGTTTTTGAGCGTTGGTGCGGGAAAACATATTATTATTGACTGAGCAGCCTTGCCAGTGTCAGATGCAAGTGCCCTACTCTCTTTATTTGGACACAACTGAGACAAAACTACCTGTGTGTAAGATGTAGCTTAATTTATATTAAAATATATATTTAAAAAACGGAGACCTGATAGTTCTTCAAATAAAAGCAAGTGAAAACAATTGCACTCTTCAGCTCCAGCTACTCACGATGCTGAAAACAGTCCTTATCTTCGTGTTTGCATTACTGTATAATCATGTGGTCTCCTGTGCATTGGTCGCGCCGAAGAACTGTGATTAAAGTTGTGGACGTGGAGTAGTTTAGCTGAGACAGAGAGGCAATCACATATTATCTTCGGTCGAACTGTATGAGAAGATTAGACTAATTGTTAGGCTAATTGTCAACTGTTCCATTGAGTCATTGATTTACTCAAGGATGTTTATAAACCTTCTTGATTGATTGAATTTAATTCTCTAAGTGCAAAAGTTTGTCATTGTAGGTTTCCCGCTTAATCTGGTTTTTAATCATCTTTGAATTTCATGAAAATCTCGTGATGTTCGAAACAAAACTAATTTTGGAGACCAACACGGTTAGATTAGGCTATTTCTGGGATGTTTGAAAATATACTATTAAACGCTCGTTTGAAGTAGACAATTCTGAGTGTGTTTTAGTGGTGATAGGCTACTTTCTCAAACGTGTAAAATGCATAAACAACCCCCCTCCAAAAAACAAAAACAAACAAACGAGGACCAATAAATGGACGACCGCCAAGCATTCATATTTATTTAATCTAACCATTTATATTTTCTGATGAACAAAATTCAAGATTAACAATTTTCAATTCAGGTGCTTCAGGGGCCTGTATCACGAAGTAGGATTACAGAATAAGATGGATAACTGCACTGGTGTCAAAGTAGTCGGAAAGTCGGCCTCTGTAATTCTGTTTTTATAGCTCAGTAGCTTAGGTTTTCTAAGAGGTTAGCTCCATCATTAATTTTAAATAGGCCTATACCAGAAAATATCTTATTCCTCACCATTAAAATAATGGGTATGTACTTTATAATATTTACAACAACTAAGCATACCAGATAATTTGATATTCTGTGTTTTTGTTTTATAAGGATACCTTTCTTTAGGCTATTTAGCACCCATACAAAGCCCAGAATGCATTGCTTCAGCTCTCTGTGGACTTCAGCTAAATACTAAATGCCTTGTTACAACTTATTTTTGGAAAATATCTTAGGTCTCTATGTCATAAATACAGTCTTCAAACTAGTTTGTATCAGATTGTTTGGTATCTTCAATTTAGCTGTGCCCTATTTTTGTACTGTTCTAACAGACAGAAGGCATGCAACTTGGTTCATGGGGAATTCTGGGGTGAGAAGGCAGACAATAACTGGAATAGTCTGTTTCACTGAAATTGGATGACTTTTTCAAAGAGTTTTTCTTGTACTGTGAAATGTGTGCCTTGCTGTTCAACATGAATACCTATCGAATTATAAGGAAAAATAAATACATATTTTTGGTGAAGATGCCATTTAAGCATTCTGGTTGCAAGCTAACTGCAAGCTAACTGACCGTTTAGTTAGCAGCTACAGAAAGTCTATATTTTCATCCATTCTTTCTGTTTTCTTCTCTTCTTGGACCAGAGAGCAAAAAAGTCTGCTGACTTTGTTGTGTGATAAAATGTTTTCTAGTTATCATTATCTAGAAATAACAGTTATCATTATCATTCTGTGTGTGACCAGGTTTTCAGGAATTTGTCTCTATGTTTGTGAACTTACAATGCACATTGTCATTTTCACAGGTCTAAAGATGGCAGCCAAAAGAGCAAGGTCACTGCGTCGTATGGGAAGTCTCGCACGGAGTAAATCCGAGGGCACCCTAATTGATCTGGATGATGATGGACCTCTTCACAACAATATGAGTGGTAATGCTCAACGTATAATGCATAACACCCCTTTCCTGATACTGAAAAGCTTTTGTATTAGAATCCTTAGATCACATGCTTACTCAGCATTGATTCAGCTCTTCTTGGTGTAGTCAGTGTAATTTGTCCCAGGGTTCATCATTTACTTTGTTTAGTTACTTTAATTGTTTAGAGTTTTAATTAAAATGTATTTTTATTTTATTATGATCCTCTTATTCTCATTTTACAGGCAGTCATATTGCATGTCAGGGGAGGAACCATTCTGATTGGCCAATATTAAAGCCTGAAGTCCAGCACATGACACAAACAAGAAATCCATTCTGGAATGGATTGTCTGATTCAAACCCTTTCTTGGATGATATTCTACAAACGGTGGAAAATAACAAGAAATCAAACACAAAAGTCTCAATATTGAAAGAGGATCCTTTGGCCATTTTCGGTGATAATCAAGCTGATGCCATCAGCCTGTCGTCAGATGATGCAGGTTTTGGGCAGCTTTTGAATTCCAAGCGGAAGAGTGTGAGGAGGTCTGTGAGATGGAAGAGCACTTCGGACATTCTAGATGTTCTCGAGACGGAACCTAAGAAGGAGAATAGCCTTAATTCTTCCAGTCAGTTTTTGAACCCTGATTTTGAATGGCTGAAGAACGACAAAGATGCCTACAAGATGGCATGGCTGAGTCATAGGCAGCTAACAAGGTCATGCCTAGACCTGGGCCTGATGAGTCAAAGCCCAGGCTGGGCCCAGACTCAGGCCACTGAGACTCAAATATCTTGCAAAATTGGGCAAAGCGGTGGGTCAATACAGTTACCTGATTCCAACATTAGTGCACATATACCAGAAGGTCATGTTCTCCCAGGGGAAGTTCAAGAAATTACACTGAAAATAATCCTTGATCCACCGCCTGGACTCAATAGCGACATCTTGACAACTGTGAGTCCACTCCTGGAAATGAGTCTCAGCAACCTCAACACAAAGGAATGCATTTCACTGGAGATGAAAATTGCTGGGGAGATCAAGAAAGACCCTTTAAGCCAGGTCATGACTACATTTATGTGCTTGGTCTCCCACAAGAGAGAGGGGCCATTTCAGAGGTTAAAGAACTGTTACGTTTATAAGAACATGTTACAAATAAAGCTGGAGGATTTGAAATCACGCTTGTACATTATTGCAGCTGCACAGGCTGCAATTCTCCAGCCACCTGCCACTTCAGTTTGGGACTACATGGATCGACTAATCACTGTGGGGGTTTATGGACCAAAGCATATCCACCCGTTTTTCAAAGCCATCTGCGTCATTTTTTGTCACAATGAAATTCCACTCAAACTTCTGTTCTCTGATATCAAAAGGGGTAATAAGAACCTACCACCACTTGTACTGCAGCTTTGGGGTAAACACGAGTTCAATCCTAATGGCCTGAAAGATCTTAAAGTTGTTATTACCCCAGTAGATACAAAGTTTGAGGTAAAAGATGCTGATCAGATTAAAGAAGTCAGTCAAGATCACCTCAAAACAGGCCAGGTTCTCCGTCTGCCATTTGAATTGTCTAAAGCTAACAGTGGGGAAATGGTAGCCTTTAAACTGGGGGTGAATGTGAAGGACTCTGATGGCTTCCAGTTGGCCCATTTCCATGTATTGTCCCCAGAGGCCACTCCACGAAGGTCTGAAAAGCTTGGTCAGAAACGAGTAGATAAGAGGAGGGAGGCTCCACGATCCACACCAATCCCAGAGGAAACAGCGCCACAGTTCCCAAATTTCGAGGATAGGTCTGTGAATGTACAGTGGTATGGGGTAGCACTGAAAGCAGTGTTCCGTCAGCCGAGAGTGGAGTATCTCTTGGAATACTTCAAGGGGGACACGGTTGCTCTCCTCTCCCAAAAGACAGTAAGGTCGTTGGGACAATCAAAAGTCAAGGAGTGGTATATTGGCTTTCTGCGAGGGAGGGTAGGCCTTGTCCATTCCAAGAATGTCAAGGTCATCACCAGGGATCAGGTGATTGACTTCTCTGGGGTGAAGGTCACCACACAGGCACTCCTGGATAACATCACACTGCCTTTCAAGAAGCTGACATACATGTACTCAGGCATCCAGACCCTGATCACTGAACACATATCCAGCTGGAGGGCATTTTCTGAGGCCCTTGGGTATTCCAACCTGTTGCTAGAAGAGATCACTTGGAAGCATGCAGAGACTGAGGCTGAGAAAGTTGCTTGTGTGCTTGAGAAACTCAAAGAAGACTGCCATACAGAGAAGAGGCGCAAGAAGTTCCAGCACGAGCTCATCAATGTGAGTCTAGGATAATAGCGTTTTGTGTACGGTGCTAGCTTTGTAAGCTCTTTTCTATACCTTTGGTGGTAATGTCAAATCATAACATTTGGAGAGTTTTAAAATTCAAAATGGTTTGTTTTTGTGACAGAGAAATAGGCTGATAAATATCTCCCAAAATATATTGAAGCGACTGTAGGGAAAAGCATGCTACATTGTTACAATAATACTGGCTTTATCCCAGATTAGTACATTTTTAGAATAAATATCTTAAATCTCAGGTGTTAGTTGCTAACATGTAATAACAACAATTACAAAAACAAATCAAAAATTGGTACCACTAGTGAGGACAATAATAATAAGTTGTGGCTGTTTTATCTAGGGACTCTTGAAGATGGATTGTCAAGACCTTGTAGCACATCTCACTCAAGACACAATTATTCTTTCGGCTGCTGTGGAGCTGGGGTATCGGTGGAGGGAGCTTGCTGAGCGGTTGGGGAAACTATCCAGCACTCAGATTGCTGGTTACGAGGCTCCACACCAAAGCAAAAATGGTGAAGTCAGCCCCCAGGTGAGTCAGCTGGATCCGAACCTCAGAAATATACACTCAAATGAGGCGTAGATCACTTTAATGGGAAACAAAGACAGCTACAGTCCAATGTTCAGAACCATGGTTTTGATTTTTCTTTTATGACTCATCAGAACCTGGTGATTTGAGACATACCAATAATATTTTTTTATTTTATGACTCATTGTTTTGTGTGTTTAGGTTACACAGAGTGTAACCTGAACAAAAGATGTTCACATTGGCTATGACTCCTCTGGTGATTATTTTTTCCCTCTTGTGCTTCTTGTAAAATTACTCATTACTGTGGTAGGTGTTCACATGGTGTGTCAGAGTTTTTGTGAGTGAGTGAGCTACATTGACATTTCCATGGCTGCGGTGTCTAGTTTCAGCCTAAATGATTTTACATTTTCCGTCTCTTTTTTTGCAATAGTCTATGTGGAAGCCTGCATACGACTTCCTGTACACATGGAGCATGCGCTATGGAGAGGGCTACAAGGATATGATCCAGGACCTGCACCTTGCTTTAGATAAGATGAAGACCCCTGTGACAAGGCAATGGAGGCAGATCACTGGTGTTCTCATCACAGTGAACTGCATGGAGATCCTCCATGTCTCTGCCTTCCCAACACAATGAGAGAGCTGTGGGATGTCTCAAGTACTGACCCTTCCATGACTAAGGGAGATCCTCAGGATGTCCCAAGTATGACCGCCTCACATTGTGAGAGATCCATGGTGCATCCCGAGTCTGGATACATGTTGAATTTTGTGCCACACACCCGCATTGCCTTTTTTTGTTCACAAGGTCAAATTTTTTAAATGTGTTTGTTTGTATGTATGTATGTATGTATGTGTAGTTTGGCACATAGAAATTGAGTTATGCTATGGTTCAGAAGTTGCTGAAATGGTGGTGTAAGTACTTTAAAAAAATTTAATATGTTTATTATGATTTTGTATTATTGGACATTATTTTTTACAGATGTGTATTGATCCCTAACTGCTTCAGTTTGATGCATCTAATTATATGAAACAGCATTTCTAAACGAGCAACAAGCAAATTGTCCAAATGCTCGGCTTAACTGGAAAACAGCATGGTTGTTCAGGTCACGGTGAATATGGTAAAAAGAACCAACAGTTCACAGTTGGAAAAATGAGCTCAGAAACAATTGCTTTCAGTGGAAAAACATTGTTTTGTGTAAATGCCTGTTGACAAGTTCAAAGAAATTAGAAATATCAGTGATTAAAGCTTCTCAAAGAAATATGATAATTTTATAAATAATTTTTGATAAAATGTAAAACATTCAGCCGTCCTGACAGTTGCACCCGTCTGAATATACCTGCCCCTCACTGGAGTGTTGAATGAACTGTTACTGTTTACTGTAACCAAAAGCACCAGGAAGTAAATTAACTGAATGGTGTTTTGAGTAAATTTCCTTGAGTAAGACCTTTATTCATGGTCATTATGATGTGTATTTTTTAATGGTAGTAAAACAGCATTGAATAGAGTATTAATCTGTAGTCTACACACAAAATGGATATACAGTAAAAAGACATTCTGGCAATTCAAATATTCATGTTTTCATAACAAGCATTTGTCATGAATCTTCAGTTATAATTAAAACCTGAATGTATATTTTAAATCCTGAAGGTATCTTTTTTATGCAGTAATTCTAAACATGAATTTATTATAGACTTTCATGTTTGTTACTTTGTTACTGCATTTGGCATAATTTACTGTGCCTATTCAGAGATCAGGACTCTACAGTGCACCCATTTTAGGAGCATCAGCATCCTGAACATTGACGTGTGCTAACTGGAAAAATAATATAGGTGCACGTGTGTTAATTTGAATGCCTTATTGTGCTTCTAAACTTTTCAATTATAGGAAAAAATGTTAGCGTATAGGGGCCTGGTGATGCATGAAAAACACATATCCCCATTTTAAAATTCCCCAGCTAAAAGTCCAGAGCCTCCATCTTGACGATCTAGGCGCATGGTCTAAAATGCAATGTGCAATGCATTTAGGGCGTGTTCAACTTTTGCTAGTTAGAGGGCGCATATTCTGAGCGCAAAGTAAGGCGCAAGGTTCAAAAGGGCTGAACAATAAACCAATCAGATTGTTATCTCCCATTCCCTTTAAAAGCTACCTACATTTGCACCTTGGCAGATTGCCTATATAATGGCGGATTTAATAAGACTGAAAAAAGAGTGATTTACAGCTGGGAGAACAGACCTGCTTGTGCGCAAGGAATATATGGATCAATATTATTCGGACTAACCATTATGACGTGTTTTCATATACACAATAATAATGTTAAACATTAGGGTTTAACACGGTACGGTTCCCGGTAATTCCCGACCAAACTATTTCCCGTTTCCAAGAAATATAATAATGGGAAACAGGAAAATATTTTACATTAGCTTACAACCGTGCTGTTATTTTAGAAAATAGATGCGGTTTAATTTGGTTAAAAAGCACCTGCAACCGCTGAGAATAAGCTCCCAGAATATGGCTTCCGTCTCACCTTAGAAAACGCCAAATTAGCCTGCTTGTTTAACTAATTTAATTTCATTACACAATGAAGCATTGTTAAACATCAATTCCATGTTCTCACAGCAGTCAAATCACAGGCAATGCATTTCAGCTTACAAAGTTCAAGCTTCATACGAAGTTCATATTACATGCATTCTCATATTGATTAATAATATAAATAGCGTTATTTTGCCATAATGATGACACTAAATACAAATAGCCTACACTAACGCTGTCAGGTTGGAAACCCATAGGTTCACGCATATTTCCCTTTGTTTTATAATGTCCTGCTTATGGGAATGTGACCAACGCGTTTTACTGGTAGCTTAATGCTTTGAAACAAGCCCACTTTCCCGGGATTGCAGGGAAAATGTGTCTATTCCGGGAGAGAATTTTTGGGAAAAATATGAATCCTTATTTCACAATGTAATCTTTTGTATGCATGCTTGTGTGCGCCCCTGTGTGTAACAGAAAGGAGGGTGTACTCGCATTGTGCACATGCCTATGTAGACACACTCATATTGCGCCGTTAAAATAACATTGAAACAACATGCGATGTGGTGGTTTTAGCGCAAATGCTTTTTGCTGCCTCAAGATAGCAATACGCCAAAAATTATCCTGGCCACACCTCATCTTAAGACCAACCTGCCCAGTTCACTTGCTATGAGTGCAAGTTTATTTGGTATTTAAACCATGTGAGCGCTGGGCGCTAAAATGACCACTGTGTCCGACTGAAACTAGCAAAGACACTTGCGTTTGGGTTAGTGCTGCTTAGTGCCGGGTGTAAGGACCGCAGGTCCTTCATCACTAAACCACACACGGATGACAATAAAACACCTGGAAAATATCTTAGCCTTCATACCACATGGACCTTAGCAATTACAGGAAAACGTCAGTTATTAATAAAGTATGTATATCTAAAAATGTCCAGTTATGCAATATTCTATTAGTTTAAGTACACAGTAAATCATTTCCATAATTACCTGTTTATAATGTAATACTGTAACATTATACAAATGATAGTTGGTCAAAAGGGTACTGCCGTCATAGTGGATCATGATTATCTAACTTTGTCATAAATTAAATACAAGTGTTCTAAACCATTTGTAATCCATTTGATAAATGACATGCCTATTTGTTGTATGGTTCCAAAGGCCTACATCTTTTGTACATTTCTGCTGATTTTCCAAAACTTATGTAATAACGGGGTCATTAGGCTGATTTATGCATGTTGCATTCTGGGAAGCGGGATGCTGTTACTAACCTGCCACATCAAATCACTCATGTGTTAGTGGTCTTTGGACATCACTAGCTTCTGTGGTGATCTCAATGTTAAAAACAATCTCATAAAATATAGACTGCTGGTCTATAGCATCAGACTTCAAATGTATTTCCTGGCTTACATCAGTTTCACCATTTTGACTGTTCCTTTGTTGGTTTTGTTGACTAAGGGTACGCATGCATGCACACCAGTTTAAAATCTTTAGCACGTTTCATATTCTTCCTTCTCTAAATATTCCCACCTTGTTAGCATAGAATCTTTCCCTTGCCCTTTGTGACCTGTGCAGTATTTTTCTGTTTGCCCTACAGATTGGGCTAACACTCTCCTCACTTGCTTCAACCCTTTTCCAAATAAGTCAATATCACATGAGTGGTGTTTCACTGTCGTCGAATGCTCTGCCACCTAGGAGCTGTCTTAAGGGTTAGTTCTACATGGATACATTCCCTAGATGAGCTGTGCAGTGTTTATTGATGAGAATATAGTAGTGGAGCATACACAGTATACTGTACTCTGTAACAGAACTTAAAAGATAATTCATATTAATATGAAATTGTTTTGAATTCATCTGGGCATTTTGCGGCATATTCAATATTATTCCAACTTAGCTTTTGGAAATCCTCTTACATTTGTTTAATGTTACATATTTCATTAACTAAATTAGCTCACTTGGGTACATTGTTGATATCAGATTTGGTTGAACCCCAAGATTATATATTTTTTAAATGAATGCTGACTTGTGCATTAAAGGAAAGGCCTGCCAATTAAAATATTAAACATATGTCACAATAAGCAGCACGTAAATCAAGAGGAAAATGCGGCTGAAACCAAAAGTAAGTGAATCATTTACAGTAGGGTGGAAGAGCAGGTGGTCTTCTGTGCTTTTGGAGTCAATGACCTGGCTGTGTATTTATCACAAAAACTGGTGCTGCTACATATTAAAAGAGATGGGTGGAATACTTAATGGACCTTTAACCCCTTAACTAGCACTGGCCTTATTCAGCAAGAAGTGGTTTTGTTTATTTTACAATGGCATTTAAAAATAATCTGGTCACACAATACACCGTTTGAAAATGTTAAAACTCACTGTTAAAACTGATTCTATCTCTATAAACTATTTTACGATCCCAATGTCATAGCCACAATGGTTCCTTATTTTGTAACCTGACACAAAACAGGCTCAATCAAAATGATAACTCGTTCTATGTGTACCACGGAAATCAATAGACAACACAAATAACGGTAATGTTTTTAGGTGAGAAGAAACTGCTACTTCCACTGTGTTTGAGCTTCAGTTACTTTGTTTCAGTAATACAAGAGTAATTCTGACTATTGGAAAAGAAACGCCAAAGGGTTACCTTACAGAAGAGACCAGGATTAGGCATGAAGTCAAAGAGGTTAAAGTAACCAGTGAACATTTTATTTTCGGGCTTGTATTAAAAAAAAAAAATGGTGCTAGAGAAGGGGTTAAAGTGCACAATTCTGCTGTTGCAAGTGCTACATGCTAGATGAGACTTAAGGGCCTATACTTAAACAAAAATAGTTTAGGATTGAGTGTTTTTGTTTTATGAAGTACTTCATAATTTGTCATCATTTAGTCATATTTCTTTTTCAAAGTAAGCGTGCATTTTGGAACAAAATTGAATGTTATGGAGAAGGTTAATTTTCTCAAATCTTTCTGTAAGTTAGGAAATGGCTTGAAATTGGAGGGGGCTGTTAAATATAAATGTGGAAATGCTTTGAACTTAATGTTTGCCACTCTTAAATGTCAGACGTTTAGTGATCACATAAAAGTATTTTGTGATAATCAACAAAAAAAAAAAAATGTTTGCCTAAATTGACTTGCAGTTTTGTAAACATTTCTGATAATAAATTACACAAGTACAGTGTTGCTGGATTCAATATACAAACAGGTCATAATACAATATTCTATAGTAATGACTCACTTTATTGTAGATTGTTAACTAGAGGATGTGGTTCTTGCCAAGCTGATGTAGTCATGTGACTAATGTCCCATGTATGTAACATGGCCCCCCACAACCCCAGCAGGGTTTCCTGTCAGCAGTCCACTGACCCATTTGATTCTAATTACAGCAACGTTGTGGAATTCCAGTGGATTCCCTGCACAGAGGCAAATGTTTAATGTGATTGATTGTTGAAGTTCCGGCTTTAATTGAACCAAGGAACGCAGCACAGGACCAGGCATGTTAGGGAAAATCTCAAGCTATTATTGTTTTAGGAATAAATGTATACATTTAACAAGACTTTGTGATTATCCAGATAAGACCCCAGAATAACTAGTGAATATAATGTACAATACAGTAATTTCACAGAACATACTTTGTAGATATAAGAAACTAACATGTTTTTTTATTTGGAATTAAAATATTTTAGTCTATAGGTGTGGTCTATAGATTTAACACTGAACAATCAGTTATAAAAGTAATGAAAACCCTCGGTGTGACACGTGTGCTCTGATATGAAACATGTGGATTCATCTCACTCTGCTTTTCCAGTGGTTTGCCCCCACTGAGCAGAATTTTGAGTCAGCAAAAGAAAACAGAACAGTAACCAAGCAATTCCATGCCCTCGGCAGTATGTTGCATGGCCGTGAAACCACACAACAGACACAGCTCACCCATAAAACCCATGGAAACACCAATAAGACATACGGCATCACTATATGGGAATCAGTGGCAGATGCCCATAGGTTCAACACTAAATCCAGACCCAAAATCAAGCAAAGCATTCACAATATAATGAAAACAAAATTAAAACTTTTGAGTATATAGAGTATATAAATAAAGTATACATTCAATAGAGTATATAATGTCCCTCTTGGACAATATATTATAAATGTTAAGAGTTGCTTTAACAGTATTCTTTAATAAATGTCTAATAATGCATTATAACTTGTTTGGGCTTTTAATGAGACACTACATTAGACACTGTTCATCCTGGTTCATAGAAGACTTCAAACACCTGTGAGACAGACTCACACCTAATCTAGTTTATATACATAGCCATCTCCATCATACCTAGTATATGTTTACTTTATCATTATCTGGCAAAAACTAATATTCAGTAGAAAGTTACAAGTGGCCAGAATTTTTACAGAATGATCAATATTGTACCATTACCAAGCAATACTGAGCAACCCTTTGAAAGGTTGTTATACAATTTACACTCTTACTTGGCATCAAAGCGACTATTTTAATCATGATAATCCTGTATGACAGTTGGAATTAATGAGTTGCTTAAGGCAGAAAGCTTAATTGTTCTGAGTCACTTGGCGGGGTTTAACCAAGTCTAATATACAGTAAAGTGAATGACATTGACTATTTTTATTTATTTTTTATGTTCTAAGCTGCTTAAGTATGTGACCTGCTCTACGAAAATGAGTTTGTTGTGGGAAAAAAAAAGATCCTCAGGAAAAAAAAATCACCCCACTGATTTTTTTCCTGAGAAAATTCTTTTTTTCCCCACATCACTCATTTTTGTAGAGCGGGTCACATATGTTCAAATATACTTATGTATATTCAACATGAAAAAACTATTTTCCAAATGATAAAATGCATGTTCTTGTACAGAATTTGGTTAAATCCACTGTGAACAACGTTTCCTCAATTATGAACACATTAAAATATTTACTAAATATGTAAATGGTTGCTAAATGTTTCATCTTAAATTAAATGAGCAGTTAAACCCTCATCCTCAAGTTCCTTATCTATGGTACAATTTGATCTGCAAGTATGATTTACAGGTTCTTTGCAACTACATGATCTACAATTATGCACAATGACTGATCCTCCCCCCCCCTATTGATTATGTCTATAAGGTTGCAATTCTCTTTTTTATTATTAGTTTGCTGCTTATTTGGTTGTTTGTGGTCTGTCTTGTCATTGTTGCGTTAGATATCATTGTGTTTTGTACTGTTCCGTTTTCCGTCCGTTTTGTGAATATACGTTTTGGACCCACTCGAAAACGAGATAATCAAGGGGTTTATCCTAATAAATGTATTTCAACCACAATGGAAGCACGCATTGCACCAAGCACCTACTGTACCAAGCTCATTAAACCCTGTGCAATGCCCCACATACAGTACAAGTCAATCCAGAATAAGTTTATAATCTGTCGTTATAATTTGTAGCACATACCTTTTTTTATTGCTGAATACAGATATACAGTTAAATGCAAAATTATGTCAAATTGGTTGTTTTTCTCTGTACTAATCAAGTTAGTCATTATTTTATTTGAAAATACTGAGGCAAAATTCTGTATGTATTTCATGTGTTTTTCAACAATGTTACAACGATGCCATTTAATGAGTCATTCTCCATATAAAATGACAGGTAGCCTATTTAGGCTGTATAACACCTATAAGAGATAACACCATCAAAAATAGCTTCATATAGGTTACTCTGCGCAAACACATATGCTAGTCATTTTAATAGCAAAACTAATATGCATCTGGTCAATGCTACTCGTCACAGAAAACTTAGCTTATAGTATAATGCATGTTTAGAAATTTCAGCTCATGCCCATCAAGTGAAACATCAATGTTCAGTTTACAGTAAGCAATCGCAAACATTCTGTATTAGTCCCCTGTTTGCCACTGCGAGGTTATGGCTGTGCTGTGTTCATTCCAGCTTTCTGAGCAATTTGGGATGCGCGCTGTGATGAAACGGCGGCCGAAAACAATTAATTCCTGTTTTCTGTTGAAGGGAGGGCATGGCCAAGCGAGTAATGAATGACCAAGAAAAAAAAACAGTACTTGTGAGCTTTGCTTCGATCTTGTGTGGAACACAGAACAGAACAGAAACAAATAGGAACTACATAGGCCTACTGATGTTACACAGTTGTGTTACTGCCCTAATATAATTCTGTTCAAAGAAATGGGTTTATGATGCCCTGTGTATCTAATAGGAATTGAATGGGAATTAAAAGGTCAGCCAGAACAATTCGTATTAAATCACAATCTACTGCTTGCAGCTACATTTACATTTTTCAGTCTTCATACATACATACACATATGAGGGGCCGTTTAGGCCATAATTCATACTCACTCTCACATGAAACGGAGGTCACTTACATGAAATGGAAAAATTGTGATTGGCTCAGAAGCTGGCTGGTACCATAGATATAAACAACTAGATTCATCATTCGCCCTGTTAAGTTTCCACGCTCCATGGAGGGGGAAGACCAGAGACATGTATTACAACTAGGGATGCACCGAAAATTCGGCCACCGAAAATTTTCGGCCGAAAATGGCCCAAAAGTGCATTTTCGGTTTTCGGCCGAAAGACCTAAATCACCGAAACAACACGGCCGAAACAGATTTTTTTTTTTTTTTTTTTTTAATTAAACAGAATTGTAATGACGCAAACAAAAAGCGCAGCCAGCACACGGTTATCTGGATAAGAGCCAGCATGTCGGCGGTGTGGAGTTATTTCAATATCTCGGAGAAAGACCCACGGATAGCGATTTGCAAAAAATGCAGTGCTGAAATTTCAAGAGGGGGTGCATCTGCAAAGAGTTTCTCCACGTCGGGTGACTTAAATGCACTTTGTGTTTTTATGAGAACATATTTAATTTTACAATCTTTCAGCAGGCCAGTCAGTTATAGGCCTGTACATTATTATTTAATGTACACATGAGCGGGGTCAAGTTAAACATTTTGTTTTGAATTTTAATTTATATTGTGCATTGCTGTAATGTCAGTGCTAAATAAATATTTTCATACTTTTGTAATTGATTTATTCTTGAATTGCAATGCTTTGATTTTAGTGAGGTTAGTACACAGTCATAGCCATAAATGCAATGGTTCTAATAATTGACAATCATTTCTTTCGGTGTTTCGGTTTTCGGTTTTCGGCCTTGGTTTCTCATTTTTGGTTTTCGGTTTCGGCCAAGAATTTTCATTTCGGTGCATCCCTAATTACAACAGGAAATCGGAGTAATGCATAATATATTATCGCCGCCTAAAACAGGCAGCGTATTGTCCTCATCTCTTGAGGCCAGGTCAGTGCTGTATCATTCTGCGCCTTCTCACAGCGAGATGAGAGCACTAACATTAACTCTAGTGTAGCTACCTCAAGAATCCTCAGCAGGCCAGCTTGGACTTGCTCGGAGACAGTCTGCAGTCGATATAATACCCCACAACAACTGACTCTCGGTCGAGGAAAAGGTTCACAAGTGATGTGATTATTTTTTTGCATTAGCTAGTACATGATTACCAAATTATAATGGTTCACTTGTCTATTTGCGCAGTGAATAAACTTAGTAGTAAGCTAATGTTAAGTTGTTACCTGTCGAGTGTCTGTGGACATTAGCCTACACTCACAGGAATGAACATTATGGTCTAAATAGTGCTCTCATCTCACGGTCAGCTGTGTTGTGCTCAGTAGGCTAGGCTACAGGGCAGATGCTGGCCTCTCAAGAAGCACTGACTGTTTCAGGTGATGATAATATAATATTTATGCATTACTCTTATTGCCGGTTGGAGGCTAATAACGTTACTGGTCTGCCCCCTCCATGGTGCATGGACGCTGGACAACAGCCTCCCAGCCATGGATATAAAAACGTAGATCTATGGCATCAGCGGTGAAATAACTCAAGAATATAATTATATTACATCAAATACACAAAAGTTGAACCTCTTACCTGCTGGTAACCATGCAGGCTAGCTCACGATCGCCATTTATCTTATTCCAGCATGGCCATAAAACAGCCTGAAACAACCCCGGCTCGAAGGGCTGCAACACAAAGGATTTAAACAAAAAGGAACGGTTACAAAATCTATTTATTTAAAATATCACAATAAAGAGACATAAAACAAGAGGGAAAAGGAGTTTGAGGTACAAGTAAACATGAAACAAGACAAGCACGAAAACGAGAATCTAAAGACTTCAACACTGAGACATGACGGCCGGCGGTTTTGCAATAGGAAGCGTTGGAACCACTGTTCCAACCTTCCCGAATTGAGTAATTCCCAAGTCTCCACTTGAGACAATACCAAAGCTCCACGAAACAAAACCCCTGTCAAATTTGCCTCCAATGTCCTATGCCTCTAGATCTCCTCTCACAAGTCTCCATGTTTACACTCAATTACCTCCAGGTATCACACGAGCACATGAAACAAAATAGCATCCACAAAGACACAAGTAGCATTCACAAGGAAATACTACAACACAAAGTAATCATAACCAAACAAAACACTTGCTACATATAAAACTGGCCTCAGCAATGCTGGCGCCATGTGTGAAGTTAGGCACAGGAAAAAATGAACCAACAAAGAGAAAAACAAAACCAATCTCAAGTAGAGAACACCACCAATATATATGCACTTGGAAAATCTAGCACAGGTGTCTGCAATTTCCAATCGAGATAGGTGAGCCGAAGGAAACTCGTTAGCCCACAAGATTTAAAGGGCCGCACTCACAAGGCAGCAGAGGTTTTTTTTTTGTGGTTTTTTTTGCGTGCGTGCTTCATATTCGGTCACGGCCCAAGCTTTCGTTTTGAAGCTCACTTCCTGGTTGGGCTGAGAGCTGCCATTGTGCCGTTGCTCACTAGCGCCACTGCGGTATGGCTCCAGTAGAGGTCTTTCACCATGTAAGTCAAGGGCAGCAATGTGGTCAAAATACTCAGTCAATACATTTTTCCCACAAAATGTTTTAATTGCAATAGGTGCCTTTCCTTCATCTAATACCTGTGTGTCGTTTGGACAAGGTATTAACATTTGTTCAGGACCAATCAGAGGGACACTTTGGGATCTTTCAGTCACCCTTATGATGATATTATGGCATTGTATGGATCAGAATTTGACATATATGTGATACAAAGTCCATTATATACTCATCACTGCGTTTAAATCATAATTTGAATCGTATAATTAACAGAGTTTGAAAAACCTAACTGCACTACCAAGAATCCCCGGTCTTACATCGCCGGCTCCCGCTTTTGCTTGTACGCAGTAGCTACCGGCTGCTCTGCTAGCGAAAATGGCTATCACTCGGTCTGCTCTTGTAACGTATTATAGAAGTAGCTACTGGCCGCTCTGCTAGCAAAAATGGCTATCACTTTGTCTTATTATGGAAGTGAAACTAAGAGCATAACCAAGGGCGATAATCACCATCAGTCTGGCCATGTCGAAAGTGTCAGCTTTACGGCTTTCACTCCAGCAGTGGTGGTGAGTGAGTAGCCCGGATGTTGTAGTCGTTTTAGTTGTTTTTTTAAAAACGAATTTTATTAATTATTTTAAAATGTGACAACCCCTCTCTTGGGTGTTTTGAACATCTAGCTGCCTGAATATAGAAAAAAATATATAATTTGTCCATTGACTCCCATTATATTTTTTCAGAAAAGTGGCACCAGACGTTCGTCACCAAAGTGGGCAGGACTACGGAGCTCTGTAGTGTTTATGAAGTGAAACGCCCCCTCCCCGGCGAGCCACCAATGAACAGCACATTGCTGCACAAAGTAGGTCTACCGTTCACAAAAAATGTTTTGGACAACTCGCCACTTTTCTGTTTCAGCATGTAAAATGTTACTACATACCATCAAACTAAACGTTTCTTTAACAATTTTCAGGCGGTTATTTAAACAAAATTTAGCAGGGGGGCAATTAAATCCAATGGGCAAAATGATAATCGTTAGCATTGTTCCAATTCAGGTTTAGCCAATTTTAACTACAACGGTGAGACCCGGACAGGATCGTTACAGCCTTACATACTATTTCGGGGGTAAGTAAAAGAAAAAGAAAATTGTTCGAAATGGGTTAACTGTCCCTTCAATGAAATCTGAGAATCTGTACTATAATCACATGTGAATTGTTTGCTAGCAATAATAGCAGTCAGACATAAAAAGAATTGAGTAGGCCTACTGGAAATTCCTGATAGTGTAGACAGCTGAAGCTTGGTTGTGCTCAATTTGAATTTGAGTCTTTTGCAGCTTTTTACCAAGCCAAACTTCTCACTTAAAACTTAGTTTTTCTGTTATTGATTATTATTATAGAATAACTATTGAGGTGTTCAGTAAATATAGGCTACATTGAAAATGAACCCCAGGGAATGTAGTTCGATACCAAGCATAAAGACACAAAGATTTGAGTGAAGGTCTCGAGTTATGCATCATCAACTGATTCTGGGATTTATTTTTCTAGAGAGTGACCCAGTTTGGTTCTGAGACATGTTGCATCACATGCTGGTCTCTGATGAGTGACTTATAGTATTTACCCTGAGCTGTATTATCATACAGTGTCAAGAAAACGGAGGTATTACTTGTACCTGGATTGCTGCTCTGTGATCCGGTACTGGTACTGTCATTGGATATTACAGAGATGGATTGGGGTAATGCGCATAAAATGGACTGCCACTCTGTCCTGAGGACTCGGAGTACATATTTCATGGGCAGCCTTATCCATAGTGACACCTGAAGCTTTATTCGATACAGCTATTCTTTTGCCATGTTTATATTGCAATAGCAATGTTTACCTTTTCTCAATTTGGAAATGACAAACTACCATACACAAAAAAACACATTGTATAAGTGTTTGATGTTTAAGTAAAATGCTGTGCTAGGAGCAGTATACTTGTGATAAAACAAGCAAGGTAAACGGACTGCAGTCATTTATGTATGGAATACTGCACCACATGGAATTACAAGTTTTTAATTCCATTTGTTGAAGGAATATGTACCCACATTATCTGTGGGCTGTCTACAAAAATAATACTGGAATGCATTGTTATTACGCACTTATCACTTGTCACCACCATCAATACATTTATGCCTCCTTAACCATTAAGTTGGGTAAAATCCTTTCAAGCCTTCAAGGAACACACCTATTACCACTTCTCCTGCCTGTATGCTTTGATATCGATAATTATCTCTACCATTCCACTTTTGGTACAAATATGCCACAATGAAAAGGAGAGGTCAATAGTTCTGTACCATGTGAAAGCAAATAGGCACGAGGAACTGTCATGTTAACCCTCATATTACGTTCAGGGTCAATTTGACCTGATTCAGTGTTTGACGTCTCTTAAAAACCAGTTAACCTTATTTTTTCATCTTGACACTTGACTTTTCTGAATTTCTTGGGATTAAATAGTAAACACGCAATAAGCATAATGCCATGTTTTAAAAACTCCTGTACCAAGCTTGTATACAAAGGTTTTGTGTGGGTTTATTTGTGGGGTAGCTGTAGAAAATAAGAAAAATGTACAATCTTTTTTATTTTTCATCTCAGATTTTTTGTGGGTGATTCAGGTGCCACATTCCCATGCAGGTTTCATAAACTCCCTTAGCTCAGGCTCTAAAATGAGATGCTTCATTACAGGTTTCACAAACTTTCCCTTCACTCAGGCTCTAAAATGAGATGCTTCATTACAGGTTTCACAAACTTTCCCTTCACTCAGGGTCTAAAATGAGATGCTTCATTACAGGTTTCACAAACTCTCCCTTCACTCAGGGTCTAAAATGAGATGATTCGTTACAGGTTTCACAAACTTTCCCTTCACTCAGGCTCTAAAATGAGATGATTCATTACAGGTTTCACAAACTCCCTTCACTCAGGGTCTAAAATGAGATGCTTCATTACAGGTTTCACAAACTTTCCCTTCACTCAGGCTCTAAAATGAGATGATTCATTACAGGTTTCACAAACTCTCCCTTCGCTCAGGCTCTAAAATGAGATGCTTCATTACAGGTTTCACAAACTTTCCCTTCACTCAGGCTCTAAAATGAGATGATTCATTACAGGTTTCACAAACTCTCCCTTCGCTCAGGCTCTAAAATGAGATGCTTCATTACAGGTTTCACAAACTTTCCCTTCACTCAGGGTCTAAAATGAGATGATTCATTACAGGTTTCACAAACTTTCCCTTCACTCAGGCTCTAAAATGAGATGATTCATTACAGGTTTCACAAACTTTCCCTTCACTCAGGGTCTAAAATGAGATGATTCATTACAGGTTTCACAAACTTTCCCTTCACTCAGGCTCTAAAATGAGATGATTCATTACAGGTTTCACAAACTCTCCCTTTACTCAGGGTCTAAAATGAGATGATTCATTACAGGTTTCACAAACTTTCCCTTCACTCAGGCTCTAAAATGAGATGATTCATTACAGGTTTCACAAACTCTCCCTTTACTCAGGGTCTAAAATGAGATGATTCATTACAGGTTTCACAAACTTTCCCTTCACTCAGGGTCTAAAATGAGATGATTCATTACAGGTTTCACAAACTTTCCCTTCACTCAGGCTCTAAAATGAGATGATTCATTACAGGTTTTCACAAACTTTCCCTTCACTCAGGGTCTAAAATGAGTGGCCAATGCATTTATGATGGCTTGTTTGGAATTTCTTCACCTGTATTTACCAAGTAATGGGGTGTAAAATATGTCTCATTGGTACAGTTTTGTTACAGTCATTGATCAGCTACTAGTGGGCATGATTCAAAGACCATCAAAATCCTTGACCCTGCACAATATTAATTGAAAGATTATTGAGACAAACTTTAATGCCATGTTGCACAAGGTGTACATTTAATCATTAGCTTTTCTGTGGCCCACACAGAGATCGACATAAGCAATGGCCCGATGGCCCGGGGCCAGTAAAAAAGTATTTCGGGCAAGTTGATTGGCCAGTCGCTGGTCCGTTCGGGACAGTGACGTTTCCGCCAATCACAGTCACGAGTCAGTTCACGTAATGATGCTAAGTTAACTGGCTGAAGCTAGCCCTTGATTGCAGTCAGTATTTTCACCTAGCTAGTGAAGGTTTCACCTCAGCAAATAGCTACTTTGAAAATAATGTCAAAGGAAGCGTATGAGGCTACTAAAATAAGAGGGTGTTCTGTGCTGGCAAAGCGGGTGGCGGACAACCCGTCAGATGGGCCACTTCATGTCTGGACACAACGTGCAAACGACGACACAATCCAGCGGGTGGAGAAGTTAATAAACACAGCTTTCCACATCGTAAAAAGTGAGCTCCCCTTCACCTCTTATGAGAGAACGGTCGCCCTTCTAAAGAATAACGGAGAAGAAGTTGGCTCTCAGTACACCACTGATGTCGCATGTCGAAGGTAAGTTACTCAGCTAGCTAATATGTTACTATAACTTGTCAGTCAGCTAACAACTAGGGATGTGCGCGTTTAGTCGACTAGACGATTAACAACGCCGGATTAAAAAAATAATAATTTTTTAAACGAAGGAAAAAAACAAAACGCATTAGCCTGTTCGCCCTGCAAGTTAAACCAGCGAGGTGGAAAGAGTAAGTAGGCCTATCGCGTTGTTGAATAGCCCAATAAAACGAATCTAATGTTACGTCGATCAGTCGGCAATTTTTTTTTTTTTTGTGGGCCTATTATTGGTAGTTTTTGTGATGACCGATTATTATTTTTTACTGTATTTGCTATGCGATCGCGTTCACCCAATGAAAATACCGTTGTAATAATCAGGCACGTTTCCTAAAAACGTTTTGTTATTTTGAATATTGTTTTCAATAAATGTTATTTGTTAACTTTTATTTAGTGAGTTGTCATGTTTTGTAGGATAATGTGCAATGTTCATAATGCAAGGCGCAAAGTGCCACACATTTCAGCGGCATTTAAAATACGATTTGGTTATTGAAGAATGTGATTAACGGTTTCAAATGGCTCTTATAATATACGCAATATTTTTTCGGACAATGTTTAACCTTATAGATTAAATTGTGCTCAATATTTCAGAGTGTTTTCTTACTTTTAGACTAGTCGACTAGTCTAAGTTTAAACTTCCGTTTAAACATCAAGGAAATTAGTCGTTAGGAACATCCCTACTAACAACCAAGCCACATTATGTAGCCAAGCTATGCTAAGCTAACATTACATGTAGCTAACCGTCTGCCTAAGCGCAGGTACACTAACGTAGCTAGCTAACGTTAGCCAACTCAATTAAGAGACTGTTTAAACTTTAGTGTCTGTTGCGTTTAAAATGGTAATGAACACTGAGGTATGAGTGAATAAGTTAAACACATTAAATAGACCCAATATTGTAGTTGTCCTAACTTGTCCTTTGTTTGTTTTCAGGTTTGTCGATGTTATATTAGTGAGCTGTGGGAGAGCTGTGCAGCAGAAATCAAAGCAACACATTTTTTAAGTGTTCTGTCAGACTCTTCAACTGACGTGAGTGGCAGAGACCTGGATGGGGTTTTCTGAGGATCTTGAGCCGTGGACAGCCCAAGACCATGTTTATTGGTGTAGAGGAGCTCCAGCACGCCACAGCGCCTGGGTATTATGCTGCGATGAGCACTGGTAAGCCTGGCTATTGAATCTGTCGTTTGTGTTGCTGTTTTTTCACTTCTTGAGTACAACAATAAACAAATGTGTCTATCTGTCTACAGCACTGGATAAGGCAGACCTGTCCCAATGGAAGGAGAAGGTAGTGGACCCATGCCAGTAGTGAAGAGGTGGCTCAAGGAGGCAGACAGAAAGAGCTTGCAGTGAAAGATCCACAGTTCAGTCCACAGTATTAATATAAGATAAGATATTTATTGTCCCAAAGGAAATTTGTCTTGGAAACATACAGTAGCCGTCACCCATACACATACACACACAAAACATATGCAAAAATGTATATTCAAATCTTTAAAATGTTCTAAGAAGAAAATGAATCAGTTCTTTGTTGTTTGGACGAATCATTACAATGTATATACGATTAATAAATAAACAGTTTCATGGAAAAGTGTTTTTTCTCTCTCTTTTTTTCAGGGCCAGTAAAAATATACAAGGGGCCAGTAAAACTCTGATCTACTGGCCCGGGGGGCCAGTGGGGGAAAAATGTTACGCTGGACACTGCCCACAGCCACCTAAACCAATTGCTTCCATGCAGTGGTGCCATATGGTCCCATGCATTGGCAGTACTCCAGGGGGCTTATAAAGAGTACTGGAGAAATGGAACTGTGCCAGGAGAAAAATAACTTAAAGCTGTATGTGTCATGCATCTACATTCTGAATACAAATGTTTATTTCTCTACCTTGACAATTAGACAATGAAAGTTTACTTTTAAAAAAACAAAACACATATCAATAATTTGTACATATCTAATGAATGTTTCTGCCTGCATTAACACAGTCTCTGATCCCTTGTAGATCTGATTGATGTGCTCCCATGGTTATTCATGGTCTAACATAATTCTCACCATATGGAATAAGGTTCATCCAGGGCCATGTGAATTGTAGACTTTTTTGTTGGGAAGTGAGGCAATTAAGACTGTGAGAACTCAACTTCCGGCAAATATATAATTTCAGCTTTTTACCACAACATGCATAAGTTTGCAGGGACCAGTAATGGCAGCACTCTCATCTGACCTTCAAAGTGGAAACATACTACAGCGAAGTTGTGGTAGGTTTCATAAGTCAATTGTTTTGCAGATATAGGCTACAGTGAAAACGACAATGGCAGTCATATCCATGTTCATTAATGACACTTTTAAATGACCAATCGTCAGGCAAATCTTTAGAGGTATTGAACTCAAACAATGTTGGTTTCTACCACACTGCAAGTCAGTGATCAGTTAGTCTTCAGATTCAAGAACACAGAGAGGCTGCAGTGCTAGCTGGCAGTACATTATACCTTTTTATACCTAGACAGACATTTCAAATGTCTTATGTAATGATATCAAGTCCTATCGCCTTCGGGTGTACATAAAGAAGAGGAGTGGGAAAGCGATGAGGATGAGGAACGGGACAAAAAATAAACATAAAAAATGCCAGCAACAGAAGAGAGCAATTCTCCTTTTGTCTGTGTGGAGCATACGTCTGCCATGCTCTATTGTTATTTAAAGAGAGACTAATGTGGCCGAGGGCCTCAGCCCTGCTCGCAGAGAAATCTGAGGAACAAATAAAAATGCTTCAGGGATCAGGAGCATAATAATAGATGGATTTGCACTCTGCATTTGCAGGTCTCTCTTTTTCAAAAGCAGTGAAGCAAATTATTATGTGATTAATGGGATATGACCAGTTTTGTCGAGAGTCCGGTTGTTTGAAATCCCAGGCCACAATGTTAAGGATTTGTCAGTTCTTTCCGACATCAGAGACCCCATCCATTTTGCTCATCAGTGTGAACACAATAGCCCCTATAGCCTCTCTGATTGTGTAACATTGAGGCTGGAGTTATAAATAGCAGCCCCCTGCTATTTCAGACATGCATCATTTGAAGGGTTAGTAGAAAAATTAAAATGAGTAGTTTTATTTTTAACAGCAACTGCAAGCTTGCACTCAAACATGAACATGACTTAAAACGGTAACTCAGTATTATTAGTAATGCTGAAATACTACATCAATATAGGTGTAGTACACAGGCAAGAGCTTCAAATACGTATTTATGTATGTATGCATGCATGTGTATGAGGGGCCGTTTAGGCCATAATTCATACTCTCACATACATATATACTCTCTCACATACATATATACTCTCTCACATACATATATACTCTCTCTCACATACATATATACTCTCTCTCACATACATATATACTCTCTCACATACATATATACTCTCTCTCACATACATACATACTCTCACACATACTCTCTCACACATACATACATACTCTCTCACACATACATATATACTCTCACATACATATATACTCTCTCACATACATACATACATACTCTCTCACACATACATACATACTCTCTCATACATACATATATACTCTCTCTCACATACATACATACTCTCTCACACATACATATATACTCTCTCACACATACATATATACTCTCTCTCACATACATATATACTCACTCTCATATACATATATACTCTCTCTCACATACATACATACTCTCTCACACATACATATATACTCTCTCTCACATACATATATACTCTCTCACACATACATACTCTCTCACACATACATACATACTCTCTTACACATACATACTCTTACACATACATATATACTCTCACACATACATATTCTCACTCTCACATACATATATTACCACTTCCACATAAAAATATTTATGTATGTATGAAATAAAAAGTATAGTGGAAACGGAAGGCACCTACATGAAAAGGAAGTCACTTACATGAAATGGAAAGATTGTGATTGGCTCAGAAGCTGGCCGGTACCATAGATAATTGTATTACAAACAGATCCTCAGTTGCCCTATTCAAATCTGCACGGCCGCGATCTGCGTATAAACAGCCTTGTGTTGTGGGTATTATCTGCCATTTTTGCAGACGCAAACTATAAACATTAACGGTAACGTTAGCTTTTATGTTAAGGTGATACCTTATGTTATGTTATGTTATGTTAAAGTGTAACCACCTTGGTTGTGTTGGACTCATGCACCTGCTGCAAATGGCCGCTAGTTTTGTCACAAATGCAAACAACAGTGGAACAGAACTGTAACCGACAGTGAAGCCTTAAAGAAAGACTGACCACGTATGTTCTATGTTGTGCCTATTGAAGCACTTATTTGTTTTGGGGCGTTTTCAGCTCTTAATCAATTCAACATTGATTCAATGTTTCCTTGCTATCTGGGCTACTACCAGTTGCACTGTGAACTTCATTGTACTACTTCCCAAAACAAATTATATTATCCATTTGTACATTTCATGCAAGTAATTTCTTTTTTGCTAAATAAAGACATTCAGAATTGTATTAATTGTACATCGTTTATTGCATTTTACACAGCATTACACTCTAGGCACACTTGTGGTTTTACATTAGAATCTACTATGCTCATTGTCATATTATGTATATGCGGTGAGCACACCTTCGTGGAAATGTAATATTTTGCACGTCTTCCAGCCGATACCCATGCCATACGACGCCTTGTTAGCTGGGCGATCTGACTTCCACCACTTTGCTTCCAAGCTGGAAAATCGCTCTCCATTTGCGATTAAAACTACATCCAAGATTTGCAGCTGGCCTAATACAGTTATAATAATCAGAGCTACCAAGCTAATAATGAAGAACCACCCTCTACTGCTTTCTAGCAGCTTTAAACAATAAAATAAATAAATCCTTAGCTCTGACAACATTTTGACAACTTCAGCATAATAGTTCAAAGGGCGTTTTACAAATAAGTATATGTTGTGAGAAATTTGGAATTCAGGTTAACATGTGTTATGCAGACATTTATCATGTTTATAAAATGTTTCAAATTAGTTGCGAATTAAGCGAGTTACAGTCAATTTTATCGGAGGAAGTCTGCATCCGTCAATACACTACCGTTTGTTTACGTGAATCTTGACGTGGCCATGCTATTTAACTCATTCCAGAATGTGGACACTTTCACACAACTAAAAAAAAGTAATGAATGATTGTTTCTTTTTACATAGCCTACATAGTTTTTCAATATTAGTATCGCTGAAACGTTACACAGCGGCTGATGCCATAGATCTACGTTTTTATATCCACGGCTGGTAGGCTGTTGTCCAGCGTCCGAGCACCATGGAGGGGGCAGACCAGTAAAGTTATTAGCCTCCAACCGGCAATCCATAAATATTATCATCACCTGAAACAGTCAGTGCTTCTTGAGAGGCCATCAACATCAGCCCTGTAGCTTAGCCTACTGAGCTAAGCTACAGGGGACTCTCGGCAGAGGAAAAGGTAACAACTAACGTTAGCTTGCTACTAAGTTCATTCACTGCGCAAACAGACAAGTGAACCATTAGAATTTGGTAATCATGTACTAGCTAATGCTATAAAAAATAATCACATCACTTTCTAACGTTAGCTTGTTTAATGCAAATCTAAGTAGCGAAGGCCGTTTTGCTTTTGTTGGTTAGTTAGCTAACGTTAGCAAGTGGTGTGATTATCTTTTAGCATTACTACGTGATTACGAAATGATAACGGTGCATTTGTCTGTTTGCACAGCGATTAAACTTAGTAGCAAGCTAACGTTAGTTGATACCTTTTCCTCGATCGAGAGTCAGTTGCCAAAGTGTTGTGGAGTGTTATATCGTGCAGGACTGCAGACTGTCTCCGAGCGAGTCCAAGCTGGCCTGCTGAGGATTCTTCAGGTAGCTACACTAGAGTTAATGCCAGCGCTCTCATCTCACTGTGAGAAGCGCAGAATGATACAGCACTGACCTGGCCTCAAGAGATGAGGACAATACACTGCCTGTTTTAGGCAGCGATAGTATATTATGCACTACTCCGATTTCCTGTTGTAAGACATGTCTCTGGTCTTCCCTCTCCATGGTGCGTGGGAACTGGACAAGAGTCTGTATGGCATATTATGGTAGCAGTGCAGACGTAATTTAACAGGGCGAATTATGAATCTAGTAGTTGTTTATATCTATGGTACCAGCCAGCTTCTGAGCCAATCACAATCTTTCCATTTCATGTAAGTGACTTCCTTTTCATGTAAGTGCCTTCCGTTTCCACTATACTTTTTATTTCATACATACCAGTGGCGGCCGGCCTATAGAGGGCGCTGGGGCGCCGCCCCCCCTCCCCCACATACAAATTTAAAAAAAAGTTTAAAAAAAATTATTATTTTTTATTATTATTTAATTTTTTTAGTAGCTTAAAATTATTATTTTTTATTATTATTTTTTATTATTA
Source organism: Ilyophis sp. 1 JC-2022 (assembly GCA_022702515.1). NCBI lineage: Eukaryota > Metazoa > Chordata > Actinopteri > Anguilliformes > Synaphobranchidae > Ilyophis > Ilyophis sp. 1 JC-2022. The sequence continues at coordinate 93,363,711 of CM040406.1, read as the reverse complement.
TTTAATTTTTTAGTAGCTTAAACATGTTATATGTTGGCCTTGCGTTGTCTAAAGTTTAATACATTACATATGCATGTTCCGGGGACTGCGGGGCGCCGGTAACGTTATGGTGAATCAGAGCACTCATTCATTTTCAGGCGAGCCCCCTGATACTGCTGCCTGATTCGCCGCCAAAAAAGGAAGTCCCCGGGCGCAGGCCTGTGCGCCCCGGACTATCCTACCCTTTTCTGATTAGTCCTCATGGTTTATGATATTATTTGATTGGATTTAAGGCATGTTTATCACGCCCAGCCGGCATCTAGCAGGATATCACTGCGAGTGCGCAAGTACTACGGATAGGTTCAGTCGGCTGCTACTCATTCATTCAAGTAGACCTGTCCTAGACCAAGCGAGAGAGATAATTCGAAATGGCTTCTTCAAGTGGAACAGAAAGCAAAGAAAATTCGGTTATTTCTTTGCAAAAAGAACCTTTCTCAAGGCGTTCATTGGGAGAAACGGGTCGGGCTCGGTCACGGCGGCCGAACAACTAGCGAACATTTTACTTTTGAACTACAGTAAAACCTTGACATACGAGTGCACTAACTTACGAGTATTCCGAGCAATTTCTTGTTTCGCCTTACGAGCCTAGACCCGAGTTACGAGCCGAGCAAGCGGAGCATTGCGAATGCGAATGCAATTTCGGAAATTGCATTCGCATTTCCGAAAAATTCTGAAGGGAAGGAAGAAACAAACCACCATGGATAGGTTTTTATCGAAACGCCCTGCAGATCAGTCAGAAAAGCGTGACGAAAAAGCCAAAAATCTATGAAAAAGATGCAAACGTCACTGATGAAGATTAAGTGTAAGTGAAGAATAATAATGTAGCAATTAAGTTTAGAACCAGTTTATTTCTTTATATTCTATTTTATTATCTTTGTATTATATTTTGTATTAATTATTTATAATTTATAAATACATTTCTCATTTTTATAACAACGTAACAAAGAAATTAGGGTGTTTTTTGGGGGGCTGGATCGGATTAATGGTATTTAAATTAATTTCAATGGGGAAAATTGATTTGATATACGAGTAAACCGAGTAACGAGCTCGGTCACGGAACGAATTAAACTTGTATGTCAAGGTATTACTGTACTAATTGGGATGGGTTAGCTTACTGCACATGGTGCTTCAAGTTGTTTTTGGTGAAAATATAGTGTGAAATAAATAAAAATGATACCGAATATTGTGTGTGTCTGTTATCTACCAATAAAACAATGCCTTTTGACGGTCATTTAGGTGCCCAGTGACCACTAAACAGAGAAGCTGTAACCATGGTAACAACAACTGCGTGACAGGGAAACACAATGTCAGCGCTTCAGTGCCTTAACTGCGTCGGGCTCGGGTCGGGTTCGGACATAAAAAGCAGAATTCCTGTCGGGTTCGGACAGAAATATGCGGCCCGATCCGCACTCTAGTTCAGTGATGTCTTACTTGAAAAACTGTCCTCCACTGTTGCCAATCAAACTGTCTTATGCAATTGAGACACACGGTAGCTTGTTTTTTCTGTTTAAAGTCAAAGTCAGATGTATTTTTTTTTTTTTAGAAATGCTAGCGCCCCAACCTATATTTAGATCACCAGCCGCCACTGATACATACATAAATATTTTTATGTGGAAGTGGTAATATATGTATGTGAGAGTGAGAATATGTATGTGTGAGAGTATATATGTATGTGTAAGAGAGTATGTATGTATGTGTAAGAGAGTATGTATGTATGTGTGAGAGAGTATATATGTATGTGAGAGAGAGTATATATGTATGTGTGAGAGAGTATATATGTATGTGTGAGAGAGTATGTATGTATGTGAGAGAGAGTATATATGAGAGTGAGTATATATGTATGTGAGAGAGAGTATGTATGTATGTATGAGAGAGTATGTATGTATGTGTGAGAGAGTATGTATGTATGTGTGAGAGAGTATATATGTATGTGTGAGAGAGTATGTATGTATGTGTAAGAGAGTATGTATGTATGTGTGAGAGTGTATGTATGTGAGAGAGAGTATATATGTATGTGTGAGAGAGTATGTATGTATGTGTGAGAGAGTATGTATGTGTGAGAGAGTATGTATGTATGTGAGAGAGAGTATATATGTATGTGAGAGAGTATATATGTATGTGAGAGAGAGTATATATGTATGTGAGAGAGAGTATATATGTATGTGAGAGAGAGTATATATGTATGTGAGAGTGAGTATGAATTATGGCCTAAACGGCCCCTCATACATGTGCACTATGTATGTATAAATACATATTGCCATACTGTATATACACGTGTTGTTAAGAAATCAGTCCATAATGAAATCCAGCTTCACAGTACGATTATTAGCCTTAACTGCATATACATACAACCATACATAACAGGTTTCTGAGGTAACTGATATTATTACTTATTTATTCATTTAGTAATTTCATAATACCTTAAAACAGACAAATCTTTGACTAAAACCAGATATCACAGGGACAGGGATCTGCTGCCAGGATACACCATTTCTTACATACAGACTAATTAAAAAATGTTTTTGTCCCTGTCATTTAATGAGGAAATATGCATAAATATTGTGGTGACATCAACAAACATTCAAAAATACAGACAAAGTTGTAGTTACTATATGTCTTTAATAAATCTATTGCTATACAGCAGGGTGACTTTGCATGCTAAGGGACTGGAAGTTTAGACAGGATTCCCAGATAAAATCCCTCTTGATCTTCTTCTCTCATTCCATTGAACTCTGAAAATGAATGTAATGTGACATTTTAATGCTGTATAGCCGGTGCTGTACAGGGACTGATCTAAATGCAGTGACTCGACGTAGTTGTTAGTATGCAAAGTTCTATGCCTGTGTGAGTGCTGAAGGAGGAACAATGATTCCAGGCTTACTATACGACACGGAAAGTCTCCTTGTGGGACAGATACTTGTACAAGATAATCTCTGTTCAGTGTCTTTAACCCCCTCTTAGAATCACATTACAGCTCTGTCCCAATCAAACAAAAAACAAACATCTGAACAAACTCTCTAACCGCAGCCAGCATCCCCCTCACCCTCCAGAGATGATGTGAACAGCAGGACCAATTTCCTCGCTGTTTACAATATGCATCGAGTTCTGTTTTTAATGATCTGATTCTGTTGAGAATTTTAAACAACGGCTTATAATTTCAACGTGTTGTTATTGTTATTGCATCACTGATAATCATAACCTAGCATTCCTACAACCATAGCAATGGCAATCTTGGCTTTGTATATCTAGCATATCTAGTGCTACAGGTTATGGGAATCAAAACCATCTAAAAGTTAGTTTCATTGCAGTTAGGATATTTGTGCTTGGAGAACATTTTAAAAAAAACTTTGAAAATGATATACTGTAAGTGATGCAGCCTACTGAATATCTTTGTTATTTAACAAAGCTTATTTCATTTTACCAGAACAGACAAATAGTTATACAGAAAGTAACTTATCCACAAAATTACTTATCCAAATTACTTGGTTCCACCCCTTTCATACAGTTAAACATAATACATTTCAAGAAGTGTAATTTTATATTTTCAAAACACAAAATACTGAATTCTATGAGACATTTTTGGAACCAGTAAGTTATTTGTAGTTTACTTTTTGGCCCATATCTGATACTGCCCTGTGTATGAGAACTTGAGCAGTAGTCTAGTAGGCTATGTGAAGGAAAAACAAGTAGGCCTATCAGTGAACGACTCAAAAATACATTTCTCCAAATCCAAATAATGCAGCCGGCACCCTAACTGCCCACTAGATTCATGGTTTAATTGACAGTGAGGTCAGTAACTGAAAACAAGTCAAACTATTGTGCTGACGTATTGTCTGTAACGGGTTTTCTGTCAGTGCGGCCAGTATTCAAATACAGTAGACTATTTGTGGCAAAACTAGAAATAATGGGTAGCATATCCATTGGATGAATGCTTCGCGTGCGTTCACTGGCGACTCCTGTTACTCAAACATAGACCGTAGAAAAATAGTACTCAAACCACAGCGCGGGAGTTAGATGGCGAGTTAAAAGCGCCCCTGTGATCAAGAAAGGTAAGCGCTATTATACGGACGCTCTCTGGGTGGAGTTTTTAATAAAGGCTGATCCGGGGCGTTTTCATATTGAATAAATCGCTTGAGCCTGACTAAGCATCGCCGACAGCGCCTTGCAGCCGCCTCAACGTGATAAGGTCAGCAAAGTCAGCAGATTTGCATGCAGACGCTCAAGACCACTAAGCTACTTCACGCCATCAACTCTGAATCAACATTTTCACGACTCGGTATAGCATTCCCCATGGATCTGTCTGGCATCGGTCACTGGTTTCGTGGGTTGCTGTCAGTGGGGCCAAATAAATCACAGATTACTTTCAAAAGGGAGAGAGACGGCGGATTTAACTTTTCGTTCAACCTGTGAAGGGATGATGTCCGAAAGAAGATGTGTACAAACAGGAACATCGTCTGGAGTCTGTTGGTTCTGTCAGTACTGGAGATTGGATTCGGTTTGTCGAGCATCGCCTTGGGTGCGGTGGGGCTGTGCTGGGTCCGAACCACTATGCAGAAGACACAGTTGGGACATGCCTCCCCGGTATGGAGCGGAATGAATGTACGTTACATATTTTATTTTTTAACGAACGTTTCATAAAATAAGCAATTGCAACAGCCAATCACTATCACTGATAAACTTTGTTTATGTGTAGCTATTTATTTGTTTGCTTATTTGTTTTTCCGTATTAGTCGGCCTAATATTATCAAATTATACTCTCCTATGCAAATAGTTTTAAACATTAAAAAGATTCATATACATCCAGGACATTCTGTTGACATATTTAGCAGCATTTATAGTGTGGATTGTCGGTCTTTCGTTATTTTCTACTTTGTGCTCTTCAACCAGTGTTTCGATAAGCCTATTTTGCATATTCCTAAGCACTTAAAATTAATTGTAGCCTACGTTTTAATGTTTCAGTGCGGTAGCGAAAATGTAAGGCGTTTAGATATTTTAAAGTAGGCCAAACTCTCTCGGTAAATAATCCAGTTCTAGGCTGACTTGCAGTAAAACTAGAGCTTAAAAATTCTAACCATTAATAATACAATTGTATGTATTAATGACGATTTCAGCCTGCAATCGAATTTACGCTTTGCGAAATATTATCTAATCAAAGTCTCATAAAAACTTTCGATTTTGCATAGCCTAATTATCAAGTTTAAAAAATAAAAAATCTAATTCCCCATTGAGTTCAGTCATCCTTCTATTGTGAATATATTTTCTGTTAACAAGGCTTTCGTTTTTTAAAGGAAATTATTTCCCAATTATATTTTCATTTTTCTAATCACTATTCTAATATTAGGATGCTAATTATTAATAGGTGTACAGTACATATTTTCCGACTGTAATGTACCACTATCAGATTTCACAAAATATAAGGTGTCGACAAAGGACACAAATTATTGCATGTGTTTATCCAGCTGGATGGAAAGAATGCAATGCTTGAATGCTTAATGCTTAAATGAAGCAACATTTCTGGTTGTGTATACAACACAGATGGGAAATGAGGAACTACTTAATCTTCTATCCTTATAATTTCTTACTAAATAACTCCAATCCCTCACTACAATGGAGCTTTTAGATAAATATAAACGGGCTCCACATTTGTAAAATACTTATATATCCTTAGGGCTTACCTGACACTAACACTGACTAATGGGCAGTCATTTACATAAGCTCATTCAGCAAACATACTGCACAACAACATATTCATAGCATATGCTTGTCCAGTGTTTTTTTGGCTATGTCTGATTAATAAATTATTTTGCTTTTTCAGCCTCATGATGGCCTGCTTTAAGCCTACAGGCGTTGACACTTTTTTGGTCCTCATGTTGAGAGACAACAGCAACAGACTCCAAATGCAAATTCCACACCTAGAATCAACTCTAGGCCTTTTGTTAGCTTTTCTGTGCATAAATTAAAAACACACAGCTGGTCAAGAAACAGTTGAGTAGCCAATTGTCCAATTACTTTTGCTTTCCTAAAATGAGGGGACTATGTATAAAAGGGCTGCAATTCATACACAGATATTATGAGTATTATTAATATTCATGCTCATCTTTATGATTTGGTCCAGTGGTCAACAACTGGCCAACTGAGAATTACTTTTTTTCTCTTTCCATTCAATCCCATTGCATCACGAAACAGGTCTCAAAAGCACACTTTTAGCACATAAACGAATGCAAACAACATGAATTATGTCGATATAAAATCACGACATCCAGAACCGAACGTTTGAAACAAAGTTTGATTGATTTGATTTTGAGGAACAATTTTCTGAGAGCTTGCAACTGTTGCTAACTTCTTTGCTATCCTGCTTGGTTTGTTTACTAACGAACGCTTTAGGAAGTCAGTGGGAGTTCTTATACTAGTTCTGTGGTGGGACCGTCACTGGCGCAAGAACGAAACAGGAAGTTTCTCATAAGCTAACGAACGGATCTTCTTCCAAACAAACAGTTTGGAAAAAGCATAAAATATAATGAATGTTGCTTTTAACTTTTCAAACATTTCGTACTGGAGGTCGTGATTTCATATACCGGCATAATCTGTGTTGTTTGCATTTGTTTATGTGCTAAAAGTGTGCTTTTGTGACCTGTTTCGCCATGCAATGGGAGTGAATGGAGAGAGAAAAAACATAATTCTCCATTGGCTAGTTGCTGACCACTGGAGCAAGTCATGAAGATGAGCGTGAATATTACGACTCATATCGGGGCCAGGTGGCTATACAATATTATGCTCTAACAAGGTTTAATATGCCTTTAATAGAATTCATTTTCTGTTGTTTTCAGTTGTTTTAACTTCTCTCTTCATGCTGCTTTTTTGTTACAGTTTCTCATCTGTGGACTGTGTGGGGTACTGTGTGCCATAAAGAGGTCAGGAGTTATTGTAAGTCTCTCTTTTTTTTTCTCTCTCTCTCTCTCTGAAATTGATATGATTTCCTAAAAAGTAAGGCTGATGCGAGTATCCCATTATAACGTGTGTGTCCACTACAGTACCTGTAATCTGACTATATAGCACTAGCACATTGAACATACTTTATTTTCTGTCATTGATGTTCCAATTATATAATATTTATATTATACATTGCCTCTACAGCTGAGATCAGCTTCAGTAAACATGGTAATCAGTGTGAGAATAGATGGACACATAAAAGACATAACCTTATGTGTACCTCTGGGCATGAATAAGGTGATTCACCAAAGTCCTCATCATAGGCATCCCCATGAACAGTGCCTTTTTCTGCTCTTGCTTTCTCACACAATAAACACACTCTTGTTTCTCTGTCCGACTGACAGATGATATTGTTTTCAGCCTGCTGCATCTGCGGGCTGATCGGCGGGATCCTGAACATCCAGTTTGTGTGGGCGCTGGCGGAGCAGCCAGAATCGCTGCACTCCCTCCACCTGGGGGCGCTGACGCTTGCCTTCCTGGGCATCGCCAGCTGCACGCTGTGCACCTGGCTGACCTGCCGCCTGGCCAGCATAGAGCAGCAGCGCATGTTCCAGGAGAGGGAGCACTCACTGCACCACTCCCAGGAGTTGACCGAGAAGGTGAGGCGCACTTCCTCCCTCCCCATCACCTGACGTAGAGTCCGACCTGGAAGGCCACTGGTTCGATTCCCGAGAGTGGAGCTATGTTGTGCTGACTTGGACAATAATGTAAAATAAGACACTTAATTTGCCCAGGATAAGGGTCTTCTACTGAGTCCATGAGTAATGATATTGATACAGCCTTTAGATAAGCTCTGGCTTAAGGTTATAGATCCATGCATCTACCCCCATCTAGCTAATTTAACATTGCTTCATTTTGCGAGAGGATCCTGCTGTATTCGGTCCACAAACAAATTCTGTGCAGTTACTTCCATTCTATTTATTTCATATAAGAAATACATGTGGTGTCTTCTACTCTAAAAAGAGATAAATCCAGGATTCCCTTGATCTCTTACAACGGGACTACTTCATTACCATGAAGGAAGTTTATTAATTAACTTCAATAAGGATGTGAATATTTTTATGGCCCAAAGTGGATGGAGCTGGATAACAACCAGTACTTGTTTGAATGCACTCAGCAGCAGCAGAAGGTATCAGAGAGAGTTGAACGTCAGAAGCCTTTCAGATCTGAAAGCACACTTCTGCAGTTCATAAGATCCTGACTCTTACAGATAGGATGGCTGAATCCCATTATCTGGACTCGTGGACTCAAATGCGCATTCTTGTCAAGTCCATGAGTGCTTAGGGCTGTCCCATTGTGAAAACAACATTTGTGGCAAGTGCTCTTATGCGCGTGCACTTTTTGCAAGTCCGCATCAATGCAGACTTACCTGCCCCCGGAAATACGCCATTAAAGGAAAAGTCCACAGTCCACGAGGGCTCAGTTTGGGATTCAGCCGATATATACCCATATTGCTTTTCTGCCTTTATTTATATCTTTGAATTAATTGAAAACTTCAACCCCCATTCTATACTGAAATATTAGTGTAAAAAAATAAGCATGTAAAGATATTTTCAATCTCTTCTTTCTGTACCATCCAAGGTTATAGCACACAGGGATGACAATGCTGATGATGATCCACACTGATGTAATTGAGTACTGAATGCACAAATAATGCTCTTAGAAAAATATTTACTTTATACTATAATGCAGATCCAAATGTTCAAACTTGTAAATACATCTTATGACTTATGCTTATATTTATGACTATACTATATTTTTTATATAAAGGCTTCTTATGACAACAAAATTAAATAAAACAAAACCAAAATGTAGTTGTGCTGCGTTTTTTGTATTTATCAGATGTTCTTTACACCACTTACAGAATCTAGTCCCACCCCCCCCAATTCCCATAGAGATCCATTCAAATGCAGAGAGGTTATAGTATCGCTTGTAGGAGTACCAGAAAATAAGATATCAAGAGTTTTTTGATATTGTTGGGTCACAGACACCAGGAAGTCATGACATGCAAATGAATAATTCTACATTATGTTAAACTGTCCAATATTTTATGTACAAAATATTCAAAAATTTCTAAACGGTTCATCCGATATGGATGAAAATATCCCAAAATTAAAGCTGACAGTCTGCACTTCAACTTCATTGTAATTGTATTTTTTTCAAACTCAAAGTGCTAGAGTACAGAACCAAAATAACAAAAAAATGTGTCACTGTACAATGAATTATGGTGCTCACTGTATACAGGGATTCCCAGAATCTAAACTGTGTAGGCGGGTAACCTTCATGTTTACTGTGCAGTGTGACTAACACACACACACAAACACACACACATACAAAATGCACACACTGCATAAGCAGAGGGTGGCATAAGACAAGTACAAGGCAAGTGTGACCTGTTTGCAGCTCCAAAGTGGCACAGACCATTCACCACCACCCTACTAAACATCACCACCACCCACAACCTCAACACCACCCTACGAAACATCACCACCACCCACAACCTCAACACCACCCTACTAAACATCACCACCACCCTACGAAACATCACCACCACCCACAACCTTATCACCACCCTATGAAACATCACCACCACCCACAACCTCAACACCACCCTACTAAACATCACTGCCACCCACAACCTTTTTACCACCCTATGAAACATCACCACCACCCACAACCTTTTTACCACCCTACGAAACATCACCACCACCCACAACCTCATCACCAATCTACGACACATCACTGCCACCCACAACCTCAACACCACCCTACTAAACATCACTGCCACCCACAACCTCAACACCACCCTGCGAAACATCACCACCACCCACAACCTCATCACCAACCTACGAAACATCATCACCACCCACAACCTCATCACCAACATACGACACATCACTGCCACCCACAATATCCGCACCAACCTACTAAACATCACCACCACCCACAACCTCATCACCAACCTACTGAACATCACTGCCACCTACAACATCAACACCAACCTATGAAACATCACCACAACCCACAACCTGAGCACCACCCTACGAAACACCACCACCACCAGCCTCACCACCACCAGCCTCACCACCACCCTATGTCACATCACAGCCACCCACAATATCAGCACAGCCTTATGACTCCACAAACAAGATCAAGATATGTGCGATATCCATATACTTATATCTCCACCTTTGCATCCATCTCTAGCTCCTCCTAACCAATTCTCAGACATCCAACCATGTTTATTGTTTATTGTTTATTGAACCATGTCTATCCTCTTTCATTCTTTGCACAGCCCCGGGCCCTCAGTGGAGGAATGTTCTATGCTGCTGCTAGCTCACTGGAGATGTGTATCACCGTCCATCTTGTTAAAAGGCTCACCTTTTTAGAATATGTCCTGGTTTCCTTGCACATGAATTGTCAGTGCAATTGTATCAGAAATTCTGAAATATAGTGCTATTCTCTGTACAGACACTTTGCATGCTGCTATTTCTGGCACGCTCTGTATTTGTCTATTCTAATACTCCATCAGCCTCAGTAAGATTGTTTTATGCTCAAAAACATCAGTACTATGTCTACTACTACTATTCTACAGCAATTGTATTATACATTTTACATTGTAATTGTAGTGTAGTGGGCAGATTAGATTTGGCATAATGCTACATATTTGATCTGTCAAAGATTCTCATATTACAGTCAGCTACATACACATGACCTCTTGAACTTGAACTTTTTGAACTTGATATGCTCTTGAGGAATAATTAGCCGGTCTGTCAATACAGTTCAATAGTTTGTCTCCCCATTGGCTCACACGAGATGTGAGGAACTACTCTCTGCTGAATCAGACGCTGATAATGTTTGTCACAATGTCAGATGGAGTCAGGCTCCACCAGATAGAATGCATACTCTCATCTTTGGAGGTAGTCTGATCCCATGCATAACCTTCAGGAGAACCATGCTGTCATAATGTGTTAATCACAAAAGAAAATGGGGAACTGCTCAATAGATTTGGAGCAATGTGGTGAAGTAGTTAGCAAGCTGTGTTTGGACTTTGAGAATGCAAGCTGTTGCACCCTTAAGAAAGATACTTCAGAAAATATTTTGCTGTATAAATGGATAATGGAATGTAAGTTCAATTTAAGGAAGATATGTACTAGATAAAGATACCATTATACAGTAAAGAGTAAAAACTGGTGTTATAATGAAGGACCCAGCACTTACCCTCCAAAAAGAATGTTCGTAACTTGCCTTTGCACGCTGCCTTTCATATATCATATTTACATTTACAAAATTGTATTGAATTTGTCCCTCAATGATCAGTAAATTGCTATATATCTATATTCATATGTTATTTATTCACAATAACTACACTGTTAAACAAAACCTTTTCCTATAGGGGTGCAATGGTTTGTCAATTGGGCAGTACCCTCAAAATCTCAAATGTATGCCCATTGTATTCTTTACCCTTTTAGATTAGTATTCTAAGGTACAAATATGACCCAGTGAGTGGACATTAACTGGAATTGTCTCTTAGAGAACAAAAATGGGCCCCTACCTACCCCCTTTCCTGACAGTTTATGCAAGAAACCTTTTTAGTTTTTTAAATAAATCATCATTTTTATAACAGTCACAAATTATCAATTGTGTTGAGGAAATGAATGGTCAAACCAATATTTTTGGTTTATTGCCTATTGCAAAAAGCAAGGTATAGGTCTGAACAATTTTCTGAAAGGAACAATAACAAATTCAAAAATGAATTTGCCAGCAGGGGGCATGACTATCTACTGGTACTTTTCAAATGTAATCTTTATTTTTAAATTACATCATAACTTCATGTCACTCACATCAAAATAACGTAAAATTTTTTGTCACACCAAATTTATTTATTAATTTTTCAGTGATGTTATAATATTTTTACAAAATATAACTTATTGACACCAAATGTATTTTTTCTATGCTATACATTTTTTATGGAAAATTGGTTACATGTTAAATTAGCATGTTTAAAACACAACATATTTGACATTTATACCTATCAAAATCATTACTTTGCAGGGCAAACCAGTAACATTTCAGACCAGAGCTCATATGTCCCCTCAGTAGCTTCATAGCTTCATGTATATAGTAACAATTCAAGTTCAGCAACTCATCATCCATTGGCTGTCTCGCCTTTGACAAACACTCAAAGTGACAAAGTACTTTGTACTTAGAGAAGGGATCTTCCAATCTAAATATCCTTTGCAACACTGTAAAATACAATTAAATTAAGTGTTGCTTGCTACTATCATCCACAATTATTGCAGGTACATCCAATAATTTATCCATGTTTATGATTGGTGAAAGCCCACCATTCACTATTTTAAGAAAAGGTTAGACTGACTTAACATAACACATTATACTTAAGTTAACATACATTCAAAAAATACATTTACCATTTAATTAGTAAATGTAAATACGAGAACTGGGAAGAGGTACATAGCTGAAATTTTAAAATTCTTCTTAATATTTTTGATATAATGTAATTTAATTGCATTGCTTTCAGTTCACAGAGAGGAAATGGGTACAGGTTCAAAATAAATATAAATACACCTCAGAATTATTATTATTTTTTTTTTAGTTTGTTTAAAAAGTTCTTAAATATACATTAACCTACAACGTAAATTCCAGCAGCACTGCTTTAAATGCTGAGTAATATCCTAAATGTCTAAATTTAACAAAAACACACTCAAAATGACCTTTTTTTCTTTTCCAAAACACAACTGTTTTAAAGGTTACAGTTTCCATTTATACATCTACAGGAAACATATACTGTAGGTATTTTCCCACCCCCAGAAACCTACCATGAATCAAAACAGGAAAAAAACCCAAGAAAAACAATTCAGTACATATAGCTACAGCGGTTTCACCACCATAACAGACTGAGGTACAGATTTACTCCAGGTACAATGTGCTTTTCCCTGAACTATTAGAAAAAAATTGAAGTAAATTTGAAATAAAATACTGTATACTGGATTGTAACTTAAATCATTTAGACATGCTCAGTATAACAGTGTGCCAAAACTGCTTTGCTGACTGAGAATTTATTTTGAAAGTCAGAAAAAAAGAATGACTTGGTCTTGTGCTGTGTTGGTTATGAGTTTACGAATCTGTGGAGGTGAATCAATTGCCATCCATTCTGCATCTGCAGAAGCATAGCTCAAGAGTCCTGCCAGCAGAGCTGATTACACACCTGCATGAACAAAACGATGCAGCACAGAAATTATAGCAGTTTAAAGCATTGGATAGTACGATCCTGATCACAAGGCGGGTGAGGCCTCTGGAATTGTTTGCGTATGCTCAGGGTTACATTCAATGGCATATGACATAATGAACTAATTTATTATTCATTTATTGCTAAATTGTATGTAGTTTTTACATTATGTATAATGACAGGGGTTCACACAGGTGAATATTATTGTGGGGTCACACTTCATCACTGTTTAAGGAGAGTAACTTGGCACAGAGTAATGAAGAAAGGCGCTTCAGTATGCAGATTGTCTCAAAACCACAACATAATACATGTTAATATTTATTTTTCTAGTTCTAGTCTAGTCCAGCCAATAAGGTGAGATGAATGGGAATGGAGCTTTTTTCACAATTCACAAATGAGAGAATCAAGTGCTTTGGGCTTATTGTCTGATTAATCAGATCAAATCTGTTTACTTCATTTGACAGAACCATGAAAGGACTGCAAAGTAAGATATTGGTACTGCTTACTGATGCCTTAATTTAAAGACTGCAGACACCACTGCCTCTAGGGACAGTATATACTTGATCTCCTCTTGACTTAGTGGGAACATAAGCACTTTGGACTGGACTCAATGTGAATGCTGCCAAAAGAAACTAAATGGCAGAAGCCATTCCTTTTTGACGAGGGATAGTGAGACAGTTGAGGTGTGTCAGCAATGCTGCGAGTGAACCACTAGGTGGGAGTGTAAGAAGCCAAGCTGGCCGGTTCTAAATATGCATGATATTGTAAAAGTGTAAAGTAGCTGAGGTGTAGCCTACCTTAGCCTCTTCATTAAAACTTATGTTGGTAAATGAGATAAGGGACCCTCCCAAAGGGAGGCCTCTGCAAGCCAAGCTGTAAGTTTCTAAAGAGGTGTGATATTACATTGGGCTTAATATTCTAAATAGTACTGCTGCACTATCTGACTCTCTGCACATCTCTGAACAAATGCTATTAATTATTTTATGAAATAGCCTATAGCACAGCCTGACTGCCATAAATTTTTTTTTTTAGCAGGCGTCCCCAACTGTTGCATGGAATTGTCAAAAATTGGTTGCTGCTTCCTTAACTCGTGAATTTTGGTTAAACTGTCAATCGAACAATGTTTTTGAGTTTTTTTTTTTACTTACAAACTGACACGCTATCAATTTCTCAGTATGTAATTAATGGAACTTTGCAATAGTTGCATTTTCACTATGCAAACCGAGTGGGTGATACAGAGCATGCTTTATTGATAGACTCCCCACTTGGCAGTTTCAGTATCGTGGGAGGCTGGCATGGGACCTCCAAAGGCTAATACATTCTTTTAAAAAACAGTTAATGGCAATAGCAGTTAATAGCTTACCTGAGTGACAGTCTCAGTCGGCCAAAATGCCTCTCTACTTTTTCAGGTCTGCTGCCAAGAATGCTCATATTTTAAATTGTTCTTGCTTTTTTTTTTTGTCTGCCACCTGAGAAATGTGGGCCTGGCGGGGCCACAGACATCTTGGCGTTTTTATTGGGCCGAGTGCTCTGATAGTAGATTAATGGCGTGTGGGAGATGACAGAGGAAATCTGCCGGGCCGCCCTGATTCGCCGGGAGACTCACACACAGCTGCCTGTGGCTGCAAGCGCGCTGGTGACTCTGACATGGAACAGCCTTCCCGCTTCACACATAAAACCAAGCGAGGCGCAGGAATACAGCTTACAGATTATAAACAGTACACTAGCTTTGCAGGGGGACACTTTGTCCACCTTGGAAACATTCTACACTTGTACCCTCCTGTTGGTGTAATTCTCGTGCGATGGCATTTTTTATCAAAACGTGCGGTTCCCGTTTAAAATAAAAACAGTTAAATAAAGAATGAAATAAACATATACCACGGTAAAAAGTCTTCTATTTTATGGGGTGTTGATTGTAAAGTCACAGCTGTAGAGGACGTTCAGAATACGCCCACATTATCTCATTGCTCAGTAAGTTTCTCCATTTTTATTACAGAGAAAACAGGAACTGTACTCTCCTGTTTCTCAGAGTAATACGTGGGTTATGAGTGGCCATGTAGGTGCTAGACCAGATCTTATCCGAAAAAGACAGATTCTGGTGCATGTTTTTGTTTTCGTCCAGCACTAAGAAACCTGATTCTACTTATCAAGGTCTTGAATGAAGACCAAGATTCGTTACTTAGTTCAGTCAGGTGTCATGGTGCTGGCCCTGCTGGGCTAAAACAAAAAACTGCACACACATTTAACCTTTTCGCATAAGATTTGACCTGGCTATGCTAGATCCAGTCCAACAACCTACAACAGCACCTCTGATTCACTGGAACAGCCACACAGCAAACAAACTAAGAATACATGTACATCATTATCTTAATTATCCCTGACAGCAGCTGAGTCACTTAAAAGCCCCTGCTATGCAACTGTATAAACTTGTGTTTATTTGTTCTTTTGATTCAAGCTAGGTCAGGGAGTTCCTTTCCAAAACACTCCAATAGATGAGCATGCAACAATGTGCTGTCTCTGAGCAAAGTTTAGTGTTTTATACAGACCAAATACAATCTAACCACATGCCCCCTGCAATGCCCACTTAACTAGAGTGACTCATTAAAGCAAGTGACTTTTTATTCTCACATATGATCACTTGGTGACCACTAAAATCAATGCAATATTTGGAAAATAAGCAAATATAATATAATATACTGTATAGTAAGCAAGGCAAAGCTGCTTGAATGTGTTACTCCACACTGATTCAGTTTTCTGTGTTGGGCCTTTCCAGAATTACGTATATTTGCACTTTGTATTCGAGACAGCAGAGTTCAAAATGAAGTTACATCCCTTTGGAAAAAAACAACCATGCTATGTTTTCTTAAGGATTTATTGTACTATGAGAACCAACAGAAATGCCAAGAACCAAGAATCTAAGAAACATATTGAGTAAAACTGACTGCCTGTCCTGCACATGAGTGCTGCATATCCATGTGCAGATTTATACAGATTAAAATAGATGCTGAATTTTATAGTGATCTTGAGCAATACGGAACAGATATTACCTTTGCTCCCAAGTGGGTAGTGAAAACTTTGGGAAAGCTCAGCCTGTTTAACTCGAGAGAGCACGGCTTCTGGAAGATCATTTGTGATTGGGCTCCTGACTAAGCTGCGTTCCCCTCGGCCCTCTCAGCTCACAGTCATTTTCCCTGTTTACCTTGCAAACAATCAACTAATAATACCCAATGGCATGTCTAAGTTTATTTATTTTAGTTTCGGTTTCCCTCTGTTCTGCTCCATATTCAAACAACCTTTCCTCTCTGGCAAGACCTGAAAGAGATTGATGCAGAGAGAGAAAGAGAGAGAGAGAAAGAAAGAGAGCAATAGAAGGGAGTTGGACACTGAAAAGAGCAGTTGGTGGGCTGTCAGTGAGAATAAACATGTATAGTTTGGAGTGGCTGCGGGGCAGAAATCAGGGCTGTGCAAGCTGGATCTGTCCACCCTGATATTCTGCATCAGACTTTCCAGATGCACCTGGCTTCAAACCCAGGGCATACATAAGAGAGGTGGGCGTCATGGCAACATGAAGCTCTTCCCCAGGCCCTGATTACAGCACAGGTCACAGTTAATTAGCGAAACAAAACAGTGTCGTTTGGTGAGCTGTCCAGGACATGCCCAAAAAGTCACATGACTTCAAATGTTCCAGCAGCTTCACCCCTTCATTTTACCTTCAAAGATTGTATATTGTTTATGCATCTTGCCATTTTAGCTTGAACGGGAGGAGCCAATCATCATATAAAAAACAATTTGTGGGTTATCTGACTTCCATTCATTATTTTTTAAATGCATTTTAATGAAGCTTCCTGGAAAAAGTATTGTACTGTAGGCAACTCTGTTTTTAAGTGACACTTTTGGACACCTTGATTGTTCTTTTCCTTTTAAAGTTTTTCGTTTTGAAATGTACAATGATAATATAATTTAATATTTTAGCTTTCTTGCAAATTCTTCAGTTGGAAAAAACAAAAAGGTTCTTCAAAAAAACTGAAAAGGACAGCAAAATGTCCAGTGTTAATTCAACTCTAACAGTGTTGATTCAACTCTAGCAGTGTACATATGAGCCTACTCTGACCAGATCAGGCTCATATGTACACTGTTAGAGTTGAATTAACACTGGACATTTTACTGTTTGATGCCAACATATGGCAAAGTATAAAATCAAAGGATTGTTTCTTATTACAGCATAAATAACATGTAATAGGTAGTAATATAAAACTGTGATATATACTTGAGAATACAAAGTATGCAAATATTATTTTCTCGGATTCACAAATCTGATAATGATACAAAAAGTAATAAGGCCTACAATAATGTTTTTGTGTGTGTATGATGTTACATGTTAAACATAGTGTATATGGAACTTCTAATCTGATTATTTACTAGACTTGCTAATGTGCACTCCAGTTCTGTTATGTCAAGAACTTTGAAGGCATAAAATATGAATTAGCATTTTTACAAGCTGCATATTTATATTTTTTCCAGTCAAGGAAATCACACGGGTAAAAATGAACTGCAAGCAGATCTCCCCTCTCTCTCCCCTGGTCTGCTCTGTCTATCTGACCGTGTGTGCGTACACTCCTTCCCTTTGTGATTTATGAGCAGACTACAGGTAATCCTGCAGTCTGCGCACAGATCAGTCCTTACAGAGCTGTGAGGAGATCTCCCCTCTCTCTCCCCTGGTCTGCTCTGTCTATCTGACCGTGTGTGCGTACACTCTTTCCCTTTGTGATTTATGAGCAGACTACAGGTAATCCTGCAGTCTGTGCACAGATCAGTCCTTACAGAGCTGTGAGGAGATCTCCCCTCTTTCTCCCCTGGTCTGCTCTGTCTATCTGACCGTGTGTTCTATCTGACCGTGTGTGCGTACACTCCTTCCCTTTGTGATTTATGAGCAGACTACAGGTAATCCTGCAGTCTGCGCACAGATCAGTCCTTACAGAGCTGTGAGGAGATCTCCCCTCTTTCTCCCCTGGTCTGCTCTGTCTATCTGACCGTGTGTACAGAGCTGTGAGGAGATCTCCCCTCTCTCTCCTCTGGTCTGCTCGGTCTATCTGACCGTGTGTGCGTACACTCCTTCCCTTTGTGATTTATGAGCAGACTACAGGTAATCCTGCAGTCTGCGCACAGATCAGTCCTTACAGAGCTGTGAGGAGATCTCCCCTCTTTCTCCCCTGGTCTGCTCTGTCTATCTGACCGTGTGTACAGAGCTGTGAGGAGATCTCCCCTCTCTCTCCTCTGGTCTGCTCGGTCTATCTGACCGTGTGTGCGTACACTCCTTCCCTTTGTGATTTATGAGCAGACTACAGGTAATCCTGCAGTCTGCGCACAGATCAGTCCTTACAGAGCTGTGAGGAGATCTCCCCTCTTTCTCCCCTGGTCTGCTCTGTCTATCTGACCGTGTGTATCTGACCGTGTGTGCGTACACTCCTTCCCTTTGTGATTTATGAGCAGACTACAGGTAATCCTGCAGTCTGCGCACAGATCAGTCCTTACAGAGCTGTGAGGAGATCTCCCCTCTTTCTCCCCTGGTCTGCTCTGTCTATCTGACCGTGTGTGCGTACACTCCTTCCCTTTGTGATTTATGAGCAGACTACAGGTAATCCTGCAGTCTGCGCACAGATCAGTCCTTACAGAGCTGTGAGGAGATCTCCCGTGAGGAGATCTCCCCTCTCTCTCCCCTGGTCTGCTCTGTCTATCTGACCGTGTGTGCGTACACTCCTTCCCTTTGTGATTTATGAGCAGACTACAGGTAATCCTGCAGTCAGCGCACAGACCAGTCCTTACAGAGCTGTGAGGAGACTTGTACAGAGTAGATCATTTTTAGATGGGACCCTCCTTGCTTCCAAATGCAGCTGAGGCTTGCCTTATCAGCACATACATACTGCTGAGTTCAGTTCAAAAACTGCAAGAACATTTTGTTTACTGGGTATTCTTGCATAAAACACAGGTATTTCCAAATGACTGGCATTATTCTGTATTTGTTAGATGTCATACTCTGTTCATTTTGGAGGAAACTGTTTTGGGGTCATTGCACAGAGAAATGGTTGTATAACTAAGGGAATAAGAAATGCTTTTTGGTTTATTTTTGTGAGATCTTTTAAACAGTTCAAAAAGGTTCAATTTGTTCATTTAAATAAATGTAAAAATAAGAGTTATTACGATAGTTACTTGTTTACTGTGATATATTTTTAAATAATGGCTCATACACACGTATGTCAGACAAATATACAGGTCATTATCTTTAGAAAGATGGTTCTTCAAGAAAAATGTGGTTTTGACAAAAAAAAATGGGCTTCTACTTTCACACATCTAAATAAAACAAAGAACAAAACTCTCCAAAAGTTTACTGTAGGACCAACAATCACTCTTCCTTTTCAGAAGGCATGTCATGAAATATATAATTAACATTGTTTACATAATTAATATGGTTGACACAAATATGCTAATTTATAACCATAACATTCACTGTACTGAGTACATTCATAATGAATATAAAGGTATTGAATGAGCAATTGCCAAGGTTGGTGATTTACATGGTGTAGAATATCTTTCATGACTGCAGCAAACCTGTAAATGACTTGTCCACAAGGGGGCAATACTGCTCCTCGAACAACCTGATATGTTATCCCTCTCTACTTGGTCTCTACATGGAATCACGGCCAGCATTTTGCCCCTGAGGTCCATGGGTACAGTTAGTTTCGTAATTCAGTAATGCAGACAGACCCCTGGACAATGCATGCTGTACCAATAATGAATCCACAAGTTTTCTAACTTTTAAGAATTTCTGAGAAGCTTTGGGACGGGTTGGTTACGAAGGTCATCTAGAATGGTTCCCACTTGTTTTTATCAACTTTGTCCAACTGTGTAATTTCCTGCATTACTGTAATTCATATTAATATTTTTATTAATTTTCAAATCTACACAATGTAATATTCTGCTAAATTTAAAAAAAGCTGTACGGTAATGAATGCAATGAATGCATGTAGACTATTGTATACCATTATCACTGTTTCTGAATCAAAGCCCGATCTACTGTGTCCTGTGTACTGTGTACAAACATACCGTGCACTGCTTATTGCATACTATTTAGTGACGGTTACTGATTGCCTACTTAACAACGTTTTCATCCAGTGTACTCAACAAGCATAATTAATAGTGTAGAAGAGATACAGACTGGCCGTGTCCGAATAAGCACTCTTCCACACTGTTGAGTAGCCTTGGTGAGTAGATAGGGCGCGAAAGTCGTAGAGTACACAAATTGCAGTATACTTCAAAGACCCAGATGACACACTTCCGGGGTTTTGCTGAGTACATTCAGGAGCACACTTTAGAAGAAGTACACAAACATTTCGGTCACATAAATATGACGCTTCGTTTTTAAAAAATGAGGCTCAGCTTCGCTGACGTTTTCCTTCAAATACAACAAAAACAACACGTGACATCGCAGCGCAAGAGTGGGGCACAGGGTTGCCAGTTCTTGTAAGACTTTCTAGCCAAATGGCGACTCAAAACCAGCCCAAATTATAGGCTATTTTTAACCAAAATCAACATATTTTAAATAGAAATCATCATGTTTTTACTTTTTAAAATAAGTGCGTGCTTTGCGACTTTTCATTTTTACCCGTGACTGCACTTTGAAAGTATTCCAATTTAACTGTAAAACCGCGGAGATGGCAACACTGGTGGGACATCTTATGACCTGCTTACGACATTTCCACAATACGTTTGGAAAATAGGATGGCAGATATTTTTTGCGGACTGCTAAACAGTGCACATTAAACAGCGCACTTCTGCCAGTGTACTGTTCGCAAGAGACAGGGCACAGTAGATAGGGCTCTGATACAGACACAGCCATTGTGTCCGAATCAGAGCCCTATCTACTGCATCCTGTCTCCTGTGTACTAGCCTGCTATATTGCTTACTGCATACTGTGTAGTGGCATGCAGTATGCAAAAAATATCCTCTGTACTATTATCAGCGAAAACCTGGAAATAAGTATATCATCTGGGGATATTAAGAAGACTAAATTTTCAGAATTGTCTTGTACTGAAGAGCTTTTAAAAAAAGTAGACTCAACTGCCATACTCAAAAGTGCGCTGATTTGAACACAGCCCCAGCCTATGGCCACCAGTTTTTCTCTCCTTGGCCGTGTCCGAATCAGCACTCTTCCACACTGTTGAGTAGCCTTGGTGAGTAGATAGGGCGAGAAAGTCGTAGAGTACATGAAAAGTTTTCAAATGGCAGTATACTTCAAACACCCGGATGACACACTTACTTCCGGGGTTACTTTCGGGAGCACACTTTTCAAGAAGTACGCGAACATTTTGGTCACATAAATATGACGTGAAGCTTCGTTTTTGTCCTTCAAATACAACAAAAACAACACGTGACATGGCAGCGCAAGGGTGGGGCACAGGGTTGCCAGATCATGCAAGACTTTCCAGCGAAAAGGCGACTCAAAACTAGTCTAAAATATATTTGTAACCAAAACCAATGTATTTGAAATAGAAATAATCATATTTAAACTTTTTTTAAATGCTTTGCGGCTTTTAATTTTTACCCGTGACCCAATTTATCTGTAAAACCGCGGATATGGCAACACTGGTGGGACGTCTAAGAACCTGCATACGACACTTCCACAGTGCGGTTGGAAAATAGTATGGCGGATATTTTTTGCGGACTACTAAATAGTGCACATTAAACAGCACACTTCGGCCAGTGCACTGTACACAGGAGACAGGGCGCAGTAGATAGAGCTCTGATTCGGACACATCCCTTGTTTTCTCGCTCCACAAGCTATAAGTCGCGATAGCCTCTTTGTCAAGCCTCTTCTTAAACAATGATCTCATTTGCACCATTAAGTTGATAAAGTAATTGCCACGAATGAAAGAACAAACGATAATTGACAGCGATGCTTACAAGAGACACACATAAAATTCAGTTAGATTACTTACTACCGTGGACATGCAGTCTTTTTAAATGTTTTACAGGGGTATATTAGGTTTTGTAAGAAGCAGTGGGAAATGCCAAGATTATAAATGAGAGCAGTTATGTAACTTTTTACTTGCACAAAAAAGTGTAATACAATTTTTAAGATTAACTTCAATAAAGACCTTTAGTTAGGGTGACCATATTTTGGATTTTAAAAAAAGAGGACCGGGTTAGACGGGTGTTATGAACATAATACTAGGCTATTTTTTGTTTATATATGGTCTATGGAACAAGGAAATCCTAAACAGACATTTTCGGAATTTAGAAATCCCGCCTGGACGGATATTTTCGGTCCCAAAAAGCAGAAATGTCCGGGAAAAAGAGGACGTCTAGTCACCCTACTTTAGTAGAATCAGGTGTATTAGTGCTGGACTAAACCAAAAGGCCTGCACCCACACCGACCCTTTTAGGATAAGATTAGATACCCCTGCTTTATATGGATGCATTTTTCTTTTTATTGCAGTGTGCCATGGAGTGTGCTGATTTTAGTCTTTTCCTTAAGATGAGCAACCGATTCAGACCCAAGAAACCAGATGACCTGAGTTAACTGTGTAATCAACTGCTTTAACTGAACAATTGCTGTGCTACTCAAGTGCTGAGAAACAACGAAAGGCAGCAGACCCTGCGGCTCCCCGGGACCAGGGGTGAGGACCACTGTCTCACTCCTGACATGCTTTTAGTAGCATTTAAACTTCCATCCATTTTCATTTCCTTCCTGACTCTCCCCATATTAGATCAACTAATTGTTTTTATAAATGTCTCAATTAGAAACTAAATTGTGTGATTAGTGATTATGCCGTTGGCGTGCCTATGGAGACCCCGGGAGTACAACCATTGCAATACAAAGTACAGGTCACATGGTGGAGACAAACTGATGGACCTTAATGACATACTTCAGGATACATATTCTGAAAATGTTTAAAAGGGTCATGATATTTGTTGGTCATGATAACCATATGTTTTTAAAGGGAGAGGGATTTCGTTTTGGAGACTTCTAATTAATATATGCATGCTAACAGGGACACAACCGCTCCTCCATGCAAATGAAGAAAAAAAAATGTAAGTATGAATACAGAAATAGACAGACTCTCTTGGTCCCCCAAACACCTCACTGACAAACTCCGGACATGACCATAAATGAGCTTTAAAAGAACTTTTAAAGTGAAATGGCTAGTTTAGAGTAAAGTTGATGATGACCAGAACACACATCAAAGCTTGACCTGCCAGGGGCCCTCCTCAGCTTAGCTACAAGGCCACCAAAAGATCTCTTCCTTCTATAGTCTGCCTTTGACTTTAGCCCCCCGATACTTAGAGAGCTCCTGGAATTTGAGAAAACATTCATCTGGAGATTCCCTGTTTCTACAGTTCCTCTTTCCGTAAAGACAGTCTTGATTGGAAGGCAATTTGGCACTTGACAGTTCTTGGGCTTTTCTGTTGAACTCTGGTGAAGCACCGTACCTAAGCATAGATCAGTAGCTTCCCATCAAGGATTTGAATCCACAAAGATAAATCAAATCTCATCTTTGTTCACCGGTGATGGACAATCATTGTGAAACTAACTTTGCATGAGATTATCAAACTTCATATAAAAGTGTTATCTATCTTACGGCATATATCTTTAGAGGCACCTTGACAGAGGCTGCCCTTTGTCATCAGACATTGGCATGGAAGAGGGATAATTGTGATTCCTCAGAATTAGCATTCAGGTAATGTCTGTCAATGGCAACTTCTCCATTAAAAGGTGGAGTCCTCAAACTTGTGAGTGCATACCAATGTACATACAGTATACATATACATATTTGACAGTAATTGCCCAATTATTCTTCTCAGTTATAAGACCAAACATGAGTTCAATGGGTGCTGACATAGCGCTCCAGAGGTTCGAGGTAGTTACTGCCTTTCACTGCAGAGGGAGCCTCTCTCTCAGAGTGAGAGTGAGAAAGACACCACTGTTTCGAGGAAGACTTTCTCCGGTCTCAGCCGAAAGAGTGCCCTCATTGTTCAGAGCCAGTCTCAAACAATCATGTTAATCTGTACTCATTTTCCCCTTACAAACATTTGGTTTCTCTCTCTATGGGTCCACTGCTATTCCATCACACTCCCAGTCTCCTGTAATCCAGCCAACTCAATGAGATTAATTGGACTTTATAATCTGTTGCCATTTGAAGGTTTAGAAACGTCTAGACAAAGCTTACAAGGAAAGCTGCAGTGCTACCAACAACCACAAAAACATTGGCAGGAAGCTTTGGTTTAACAAAATAGATCAGGATGACTTAAACTTGTGGCATAAACAACCAAATGCAGGTGACAATAGACCCAAAATGGAAAAAAACCATTGATAAAATTGATTGAATGTTAATAATTATCTAGTAATATAATTTTTGTAGGTCAGACAAAAAGTTGGCGAAAACCCTAAACCTGGAGTACGCTCACCTTAAGTCACATAAAACAAGCATGCTGAATGATGGAGTAATAAATTAAAATAATCTCTGGCCTTCAGGAGGCACACATTCCTGCATTCAAATGAAAGACTAGTCATGCAAATAAACTCTCTCTACATGTGTGTGTGTGTGTGACCTTTCTTCATATAGGAATCATGCATGTGACAAGCAAGGCCTTTGCTCATTAGTTTAATCGACTGTTGACTCTACGCTTTTGCTGTTTGAGGTCCTGTATCCTGTAAACTAAGCATCCACAAATCACTGCTACAAACAGGAGCATTCTTCTGTCCTCTGGGGTATAGGGGGCTTCGCCTACCCTCCCTCCATGATATATGCTGAGGGCAAGAAGCTTTAGCTTTTAATTTATGATAGAGATGATTTACTACAGCAATATAAACACCGTGAAGCCCGCTGCCCGCCCCCCCGCCTGAATGCACAGGCCATGCTCTCTAATCACTTTGTGACTGATGATGTGCAAGTGGAAAAGAGTGGCAGTTTCTACAACAATTAAAAAAGGACAAAATGAATAATGCCTGTTGCACTGTTTTCAGCCGGAGATAATCCACCTCTCCCCACAGCCCGACTTTCTTATGAAGTAGCAGTGTGATTTAAACCCCAATGGCTGCACAACTAAATCTATCACAGAGAAACGAGAGAACCTGATTTATCAAAAAAAATTTGGACAGACCATAATGCTCGTTTCTTTTAAAAGACTCATAAAATTCTCAGAATCGTGTAACTTGAAATTCCATCTTTCATTTGCATTAGCCTCTTACAATATGGCCACGCTGGCAATGCTATCTGTCATTTTCAAGTTTGTGTGGGTTTTGTGAGCAATGTTAACATTTAATTTAATAGGAAATCCTAAAAGCAGCGGATGAATCACAGTCACTAAAATAGTGAGACTGAGGAATATTGCTGCAGTCAGATATTCATTAAAAACCTCACAAACCTGGACTACTGGATATACAGTATGTTTTACAATGTTTCATAGTAGCATTCGTTTATGCATGAACTATCAACATGCCTTTAAAACAGATCAAAGTGACAAATAATCATAAAATAATAATCATCATCTGTGACCTGAACAATCAAAAACATGATAAACTCAAAAGTATGACTAGTACCACCTTGCATCATACGTACAGCTTCAACCTTTACTGAAAAAGACATCTGAAGGTGTCTGCATGTTGGGAGGAAAAATGTCATTTTGTTTATGTATTTTTTGGGTCATTATCATTTGGTCCATATCAAGCCTGTCTTCTCTTTGAAAGGTCACTCTGTGGTGTTCTTCCCTGTTTTGTCTTTGGAAACTGCCGGCTGTAGATATCTGAAAATAATTACCTACATAGATTCAACTTATTGAATCCTCATTCAGGACAGCTTCCAAAAAGTGATGGGAAGTGGAATTAATAAAATCTTCTTATTCCCATTTTTCTTTATTCCCCAATGTGTAATGCCCATGCATAACTAATGGTCTTTTCAAATTGTTATAATGTGCTGAGTTAAGGTGCATATAGGACAGCCAACTGTTCCGCATTAGTGGGGATGTCCTGTATTTCAGCACTTTTGGCCATTTACACTTTTGGATGCTATGTGGCAAGTAGAATAATTTACTTATTGTTCTTGCTGTGTGGCAAGAACAATACATACATTTAAATGGGATACATTTCACATAAGATTGATTCAATATTCCAGATGAAAAAAATATAACACAAAATAAATAGGTACACTGCTGAACCTTGCACAGAAAATCCAATAACACTCAGGAACAAGGTACAAAAATAATATTTGGTTGAATGAGTGAATAATACTTGCATTTATAGTTTTGTTACACAGGAAAACAATGACATTCTATTGCACAATGTTACAGTATCTGAGGAAGTTAGGTTCATAATGTTTTCATTCAGGTTGTCCTAGTGTATCATATAGGAAATCATTAAGGCCCAAATTCAGTCAACAGTAATGCACTTTGTCCATAAATAAGTTATGAATTCAAAAAAGTTTTGCTTAATTTCATTCCTATACATTTTCTTTAAATAATATTTTACACATTAATATTCTCTGAATGCCAAACCGATGATGTTGTGTAAGAATCACACTATAAGAAAAGCCTTTTCAGGCTTTCAAAAAAGCACCACAGGGAAAAGCAATCATCAAGACCCCAGCTTGGCTATTTAATAGGAGTTTACACCCATATTGTGTAATTTCAGGGCACAAAACCTAATTAGTTAGCTTGGCTGTTTATGTTATGAATTTAAGAAAATATACACAAAAGAGCGTTCAGTCTCTTGATTAAATGTTGTTACAGCTGATTTTAGCAGTGACACAGGCATCGACCACACAAGGAAATTAAACAATGGTGAGGCAAAGTATAATTCACTGTGTTATGTTACATTGTCTGGCAATCGATGTGAACCTGGGATTCCAATGGACCCACTGTGATTGGATTACAGGGTGATATTCAAAGGTTCAATCATGTTTGATAAGTTGCAAGGCCCAGCTATGCATGTTTGCTCAGCTGTATACGATGGCTATGTGTAAGTATCAAAGGAGGGGAAAAAACTGAGCAGTCATGAACCTGGACTAAGGTCTAAAAAAGAAAGGTGAAGCATAGCATGCTCAACTGCCAACTGGATCCCAATCATAACATCGTATTTAACCCGATCAGCAAAGTCATGCACACATCACAAATCTGAATGAATTCTTCCATATGGGTGAGCATTTAGAAAATATAATCATTACACATCTTGACTGTAGGCACACCTGCTGCAATGCTGAATGGGGCTCTATTTCTCTGCCCAAATAATCTTCTGGACCCATATGGAAATTTCCTCTACATGTATATCTAGCTCATTATGCATACTCACAGCTGGTTGAATTCCACAGTTCACTAAGCATTTAAACTTTCCTTTCTCGGTGTATGATTTGCACAAATCCAATTTGGTAATTCATAGCATAAAGCACACAATTAGAACACAACTTTTGTATTCTTATACATTTTTATTACATGTCTTATAAAGTCTTAAATTATGTGACTTCATAATGGTTTTTAATTTTCAACTAATAAAAATGTTATATATTTTTTGTAATTTTTGCTAAATTAACAAGCGTCCCAGTTTAAATAGGGTTAGGCTAATAGAAAATGGCCTCAAGTGCCATGGCAGTGCTGTGTTTGGAAGAACAGCCCTTGGCAAGTCCTGGAATCAAGTCCACAAGGAGTTTTGTTGAGTCAAGTATACAGAATGGGGTCTGGTTGAAAGATTTATCTTGGAGTGCATTGGGTTGTAACATGTAGTCAGTTTGTCTGCAACTTCTCTGAATATTTTGACATGTTTATAGTTTTGACAGCGCTGCCTGCTGAGCCAGATATTGATATTATTCATTTTTAATTGTTTAACTTTATTGAACGTTTCATATATTTTGATTTCTCTACTCTTAAACCAGTGGATCATTAATTTAAATGAGAACTTTGCAGTGTTCCGTGATTAACATGAGCCGTGTCCCTAAAGCCTTGTTGCACAACACAGCCATGGTTTGGTGAGATGTCCAGGTCCACAAATCCCGGTTAGAAATTAAGGTTTTCGGAGCGGTACAACACGGCAGAATACCAACTGATATTTTGACCGTACCTGTAGGCCTAAGATAAAACCAAATAATAATAATAATACAGGCCAAGTTTGATTCTGTAATGTCGGTGCTATATATGGCCTAACCTAGCCTGTCAGCACCTTATATGATTGGGCCACACGTAAACTTTTGAAAAAAGGAATGATCAAAAGACTTCAGCCACGTGCCACAGCACACTTCACACTCTCCTCGTCACATGATGAAAATGCTTCCAGACACACGGCTTTTCAAAACAGTAACGTACCACACATGGTTTCATTACAGACAAAATGTGCTTAGCACTTGGCAGGTTATAGGTTTGAGTTGCTGGGGATTGAAAGACTTCTATGCTGCTGTAATATTCATCAGAATGAATCACTCTTGCTGTCCTCTTTAAAACAAGTAATGTCCAATTAAAAAACATATAAAACATCTTTCTTTCTCTCAGATTCAATGTGTTTAATGGAGAACAAACCTGTTGATAATCATTATGATGCCAGATTGATCAAATATAAACCCTACTGAACCACAAGTTGACAATGCGCTCAATGTTAATGGCGTAATAGGTAAACAGGGAATTCTCTCAAGTAGACGAGAATTTTGGCTCGGCTGCATACATTCCATGGCCAACATCCACGTGTTTATTTCTCTTGAAGGAATCCCTTCCTGCATGTTAATTTTTCCCTGAGTGGTTTTGTCAGGTGTGTGTGTGTGAGTGAGGGGGTAGATCGGTTGCTGCTGAAGGGCGTCTACCCGCTCGCTGACAGCGCCTGCTGACACACCAGACACTGCTCTCTTGGTCTCTGTGGTAATGTAAGAAGCAGATGGGGGTGTGATGCTGAGAGATGTGGTTGGCAGGAAGAACACTCTTGACACAGTCAAATTAATGACAATCCACAGAAAAAGTTCAGCATGGGTCTGGCCTCCACCCCAAGCATGCATGAATCATGAGAATAGTGATCCAAACCGTTTTCCAAAGACTTTCAATCATAACTCTTTATATTAATTGCTGCTGTGACTTAAATATGTATATTTGAATATAATATTTATCTGCTTTAGCAGGGAAGAAGGCCCGTCCCATTCATAGTATTACATAACTAGAAAAAAGTAAATGCATCACTAGTTATGCACTGCAGAATAATCAAATTCATAGATTTAAAAAAAAATCAAAATGCTTTTTACAAAAAACCACAAATGCTATTGCTGTGAAAATGATCATTGATCAGGTGTGTATTTGAAATACACATTTTAATTACACAGCCATGTGGGACTCAGAATAGTCATCCAACAAGTGTTTGTTTTCCATACCACCTTTTGCAATCCACAAATCATCTTTGCAATATCCACAATTTTGCCAGTTAGTTGTCATAAATGATGCCTGTCCCAAAGTGCAGGGAGTGCAGAGTGCAAAGTGTAGAGAGGCAGTGTGGAGTAGTGATTAAGGAACTGGACACTGCAATCTGAAAGTTGTCGGTCCAAGCTGCAAGTGGAGCACTGTGGTTGCAGCCCTGAATGAGGTGCTTCTTGCTTCAGTAAACATTCAGCTGTTTAAATGGAGATGACATGTTAGGCTCACCCTGTAAGTAGGGCCACATGCAAGAAAAATGTATTATAAATTGAAATGGCATTCACACCTTTTCAAAATAGCAGACCTGCTCATTATAATATGTTTGTGGTATATTATGCTCGGTTTCTCATTATTCGAACAGGAACACAATTTATTTTTAGAAAATAAGTCATACCTTCAGCCATAATTGACAAAGATTGTGCATGTGTGTTAACTCTGCTACGTAATTTGTGTGGATCATGGGACATTATATCATACAGGACCTGTACCAGAAGAGCGCAGTGCAGGGACTTTAGAGCTGGCAGAACACAGTACATGTGTCTCTTTGAGAATTTGTTCAACTGACACTGGCTGACCTCACATCCCTTTTAATGTTTCCAGCAGATGCCTTTTCGGAGCCAACGGGTGCAGGTGCACACATTCCTGACCCGGGACAGAGCGAGTCCTCCTGCAGATTGCACCCAGTTCTTTAAAACTGCCCCACTGACTGCCTGCCACTCAAAACTTCGCTCCATATAACTTCAAAACCATTTCAACAAAAAGGCGACACATTTTAACGTTGCCTGTTTAAATGCTGCCCTTAAGGCTTGCTGATGACTTCCACATGTTATACAAATAGATAAGTGACAGCCTCCAGTTCTTGAACATACCTTTATATTTGGAAATGCTGATGGGATTTCAGCCAGGATAAAAAAATTCACAGCAGGTTTTCTGTTGCTAAGATGACATTTAATTTTCAAAACAAGCTTTCCCCTTTTCCCCAATTTTTATTCAATTATCAATTGTACTCTTCTGCTGTGCCACCAACACCCATGAATTCAACTGAAACATGGGCACTCCTGCAGTGTAGTCATTTGTAGACCAGGAACTATTTCTTATACTACATACACACATACGGGAAAGGTACAAGTTAACTGATGAGAAGAGGGGCGTATCTGTCACTGAAAACAGTGGGTGTCCTGTGGATACCTGCTGTTACTGAGACAAACTGCTGCGCTTACCCAAGGAACACTGGGCAACTTAGCTCACCCTACTGGATCTGGCCACTGCAGATTCTCAGTCATAGTCAGATAACTACACTGCAAATGAAATAGAATTAAATTCACTTCAATTTGATTTGTATAGCACTTTTTACAAAGACACTGTCACACGCTTTACAGGGGAAACAAAAAGGTAAATTAGAAAAAAAAAACAGGCCTGAACCCCCAAAAACCGAGCAACAGAGGTAAAAACTCCGATGGGAAGAAAAACACTCAAACAGTGGTAAAGAAAACTCCCCAATGGGAAGAAATATTGGGAGGAACCCAGCTATAGAGGGGGAACCCATCCTCTGCTGACTGACCCAGTGCAATATTAAAGATAGAATGCATGTTAACAGAAATTAAATGAGGGATCTATCAGAGCAGTTAATCAAATGGGTTGGGCAGGTCACAGTCTAAGATATTAATCTAGCAGGTAAAATAGATATATAATATGCAGTTCAGAGAGGCAGGGTGATGCATCATAGCCTCCAGGTTGCGTCATGGCTTGGGCTTGAACCAGTAGAGGGATGGAACTGGAGAAGTCTGCGAACACAGGGAGATGGAAAGGGCAGAAGCCCCAGAAAAGAAAAAAAGAGAAGGAGAAGGTTAAGCACTATATAATTATGAGATTAACGATTGCGAATGTAGAGGTCTGAGTGTAATTTGGAAAAAGCCCATGGTGCTATGCTATGACAGCATATCTAAACGATGTGAAGAAAGGGGCTGCTTACAACTATGAGAGTGATCCTGGACTTACAGTACCCCAACATGGCATGGAACAGCAAACCAGAGCATTCACATGTAAGGGCAGGGCAACAGCACAGTCAGCTCTGATCACACAACAACTTTGTGGACCTGATTTACCCTTAATACCAGACTTTTTGTCATGATTGACTTAACAGGTCAATATTGAGCCTACACTTAAAAGACAGAGAGTGTGGCTGAAGCCCAAACATGAAAAGGGAGATGATTCCATAAAACATGAGTTCTGTAAGAGAAGGCTCTGCTTCCCATTGTAATTTTAGACTTGGAACCAGCAATGCCTAGATTATAGGGTACAGCATGCACTGGTGTGGAGCTCCTTTACCAGCAGATTCACTTGAGAGCAATATTTCTGTCATTTGTGACTGTGTATATATTCAGTGCTACGAGACCAGGAAGCGGGGTTAAAATCCATTGGGAAAAAAATAAAGTGTAGCTAGAATTTTTGATTCTGTGTGGAAAAAAAGGAAGGAAGTAAAACATGAATGTTACATTATGGAGCATGGTAGGTTTTGGTGGGGTTGGATAGTATTCTATTCAAATCCAGTTTGTTTCCATCAAGTCCTTATCTGCCCCCCCCCCCCCCTCTGGTCTTATGGGGAAATTGTGAGGGAGGAGGAAGAACACAAGGATACAGGAATAACTCAACACTCAAGGAACCTCCTCTGTTTGCTCTCCCTGGTTGCTGGAACTCCACGGCCCATTCTCAGCCTTTGAAGTCCGGAGGAGGTTGGTTTGTGGCAGGACAAGTGAAAAAAAACAAACAAGCTGAGCTTGAGGATTGAATAAGATGGAAAGCACAGCTAAGCCTTCTGAAAAGAGGACAAAAACAACAACCTTTTGAACAGGTCTGGTATTCTGTGGCCACCGTGGTAGCATTTGGCATTGTTTCTGTCATCTTTCCCCTGAAACCTTGGATCGTTGTGGTCACAGTGCATACGCGGCTATGCTTAAATTATAACTTAATCGTTCAACCATCAGCACTTTAGCCTGCCCTCCGGACCACATTCAAGCCTCGGTGTATTTGGGAGTTCAGAAATTTATGATAGAAAAACTTCCCTGAATACAAACATACATGCCTGTTGCAACACTTGGACTTCACACTCCTTTAATTCCTCTGGACAGTTTTTCCCTGGTGTGCCAAGCAAGATGGCGCATGAAACAGTCGCCTAAACTTTTCTATAGAGAGATGGGACAAGGCTGTTCCCATGCATTCAGAAACTGAAAGCTTATGATTAACTGTGGTATTTCCTGTTATATTTTAGATCATGCACCTGGCCTCTAAAACATTTAATGTCAGTGGAATTGACTACATACAAAACGTTGGAGTGACCTTAGCTTTAAAAACAAACATTCAGAAACCTGTCATTATAAAAAATTTTATGAAAATAAAATAGTTAATTTCCTAACAAAATAAGATTATTCATCCATCTCTTAGCACCTTGTGCAACCCTTGGACATAAAGGGGATTAGAAAGCAAGTAATTACAAAAGCTCCAAAAATACCTTTTCTGGTTTTCTCTTACAAGCCACCTGGGGTGAAAACCAACTAAATGCAAGGCCCTTGAGGCAGTGTGCACTGCCAAACAACCTCAAGGATTAATGCCCAGGAAAGGCAGGGGGTGTAGCCCAGCCCATGCATGGTAGGCAGAGCTGAGTCTGTGGTTTGAGCATGGTCATTTCAGCCCCATTACATAATGATGCAAATCTGAAATGGCACCCAAACCACAACTCCCTTTTTAATGGTGTGGTCAAGGCACTAAAATATTTTCTTTCTCCACCTTTCTCTCCCTCTGTTGCTTTTTCCCTTTAAACTTTCTGCAAAAGATTTAGTTTTTACTCCAACCAGGGAGTGCTTTCTTACGATACTTCATGGATGACTAATATTCCAGTTATTTCAGGATTTACTTTCATTTTTATGTTCCGTTTATTTCTGGACAATTATTTCAAGGAGGGTACCGCTGTGTGGTACAGATTTTAGTATGTGCTGCACTGATTTGGGTCAGGGGGTGCTCTGTACCCATGGTATCAGTGTTTAGAGTGGTCTGTAAACCTTACAGGGGTGTCCTTACACAGTGAAATTGGTGTTAAGTAAACTAACAGAGTACATATGAATCCAAAAAGGACCATATGTACTCTGTAAGAGTTGATTTAACAGTGAACATTTTACTGTGTATGGGGCTTGTCAGGCCCTCTCAGAACAGGACTCGAAGTTCAATCAAAATGGTGGTTTGGATCAATGAACTCCCTGGAGCCCTGTTTGCTCAGCCTCTGCCTCCAACTGCCATCTCAGAATAAACAGCCGTCCAGTTACTACCTGGTTTGGACTGAAGTGCCACCCTAAGTGACTGCTGATAAATTGCTCCGTCGCTGTTAATTTCTGTCAGACAATAGAAAAATGGCTGTGGCTGTGGGAGCCTTGTTCCAAAAAGCACTTCCTGTTGGAGGGATAGGCCACTGTTCAGTGACAGATTGGAATCAATCTGGCTGGGTGAGCTAAATATTGAGTGTGATGTAAAATTACACAGCTGGTACAGAGAGGAGAAATATTGTTCTCACTCCCTCACATTTTTCGAAATCTAGACGGTTCCTGCAAATCTCTGTTTAAATGTGTATGCTATGGCCTACAGTTTTTGGCCTCATGCCACAAGCTTCAGAAATCGTAGAAGGTAGATCTTTTCACATACAACCCACATGACAGATTCTGTCCCAGAATTAAATAGCCTGACATTTATGAAATAAGTACATGAACCTATGATGTGTGTAGAGCATCTACAACCCCATGGACCTGGAGAAGCACAGGGTTCACTGGTGGGCGTAAACTGGCTGAGTTTTTATTTAAAACTCAGCCAGGGGGGGGGGGGGGTTGCATGTAAAATGCATGGTAGGTCATAACTAAATACCATTTTTAAAATGCTGCACATTAACATGGCTTCCAACTACAGCCTATTTTTTCATCACACCATTGTGCGCTACATCACAGTACCAACAAACAAGGGAAGGACTTTTCACTTGTTGTTCAGTTGTCTTTTATGACAATGGTATAAACTCTGGTATAAACCAGGCTACATTCACTATTATCCTGCAAATCATTAAGTTACATTTAATTCCCCATTAACCTCAATTTATACAAATGCAACTTCAGTATTGGAAGTATAATGGACAGCAGTGGCATCCCAAGAGTGCCTGTTAGCTAGCTATTGTTTACAGACCAAACTATATCAAGTGGCTATTAGAAAATGCAATAACCCAAGTCTGGCTTAAGAAAAATAATTTACCCTGATTGAATATACTTTGTAATTGGTTTTCTTTAATTGAACCTATGATTAGAAACTTATTAGTAGCTTCTCCTGCCATTCTTTATACAACTTGCATGTAAGCTCCTTCCGCTGGCTGTAACAGCTGGGTTTTCTGCTTGTGTAGCACGTGCCAGCTGTGTTGGCAGAATACATCCGTTTACATGAAGGAGTTCTCGCACCCTGGATGCCCCAAATGTAAGTCGTTATTTTCAATGCACTCAGAATGGCTTGCAAAGCTGCGAGAGTTGGACCAATCCCTTGCACACATTTTCGAATGGCTTATTTTTTGCCCACACACCTGGCAATTTGAGTCCGCAGAAACTAGCGAGCCACAAGAAACTTAGATTCCACCAATTATAACTCAGAGCTGCAGCCAGGTTAGGTTGTCGGGCCACCATCGCTGCAAACAAGTGCTGCCGAGATGAATTGAGCCTAGGGATTAACTGTGGTTAGTGTTAGGTGGTTAACACTGTCATTGTCAGCCGTGGGTGGGATTGTCATTGATTGGGTGTTTGACTAATCATATTTCTATGTCTATGAACTCCTTCAGTTACAGTCTAGATCAGGGGTCTTCAACCTTTTTCAGCCTAAGGACCCCCTTGGCCGATAGAAACAGAGCGGGGACCCCAGGTATTTTATTTTTTTTAAAACAAGTGGTTGCATCACAAAAATCCCACAAAAATTGGGGGACCCCCTGCAGTACCTCCGCGGACCCCCTGTTGAAGATCCCTGGTCTAGATTGTATCCCACATTGCAAGCCTCAAGAATGAATGCCCAGGAAAGGCAGGGGGTGTAGCCCAGCCTGTGCGTGGTAGGCAGAGCCTAGTCTCTGCTGTATAGCCTAAAAACATAACAAGTGGTAGAATAGTGACCAAAATAGAAATTCATATTATAAAATCTGTGATTTTATATTATCCAAATTTAGTGGATTTGGAAGGACAGTAAAGTTAGCATATGTAATGTTAATGGCAAAGCGAGATGTCAAGAGCGATCGTCTTTGCCTTGATAAAATAACGTTAGACCGTAAAAAAAGATCTATTACATTAGTGAATGTACTTATGTATTTCAACGTTGTGTATTTTAGTAGTAATAGTATAATTGTAACAGTATGATTTTGGGTAATTGCTAGCTTTTATGTGAATGTGTCATTTATAAAAATCTATTGAATGTATAATAGAAAATATAATATAAAAGTCTAACTACATGAGTTTCAAAAACTAACGTTACAGTTACAAATTGGTGACAAGCCACTGACATCTTTTGAATGTGTGTTAATTAATTGTTGCAGAAAATAAAAAAGCTGAATCATTAAATTTAACTGAGTGTACCGGACCATCACTGTCAATGATTCGTTCATATGCTCTATCTGTCATGGATCTGACCTTTTTTCCCTTATCTCTACGTCGCCTTATTCGTTTTTATCGTTTACCGGTAGTCTATCGGATTTTCCTGTGTTCCGTCACGGGTTTTGCTTCTCCTGGTCATTAGTGAGTTCACCTGGTAGATATTTCCGCTCACTACTTATACCCCGCTTCCGGCCTCGCTCGTCGCTTCTATGTTATTTCCACTTAACATTCGAGCCGGTAAAAAGGTATAGAGAATTAGTTAGTAAGCTAGTTTTTAAAAACGAAAGGGTTTAGAAAGTAGGGTTTTAGAAAGAAAGGAAGGTTCTTTTAGCGCTCAGTTCTGAGCAGAGGCTTTCTCGTTTTTCTTTCGTGATATACTCTAACTTACGAGTGCTCTTCCCCAGGAAAAGTTTGGGTTGTTGAGTTCTCGGTTTCCTTTAGTTTTCACTCCAATAACGGGAGTAAGATAAGCGTGTCTGCTTATTTCCTTTTATTTACCGTTTCTACCGACCGATATCTCTAATATTCCCATCTCTGTTTTCTGACAGAGATCCCTCATACTATCTTCACTGCAAACTAGAAAATCGCTGGCAAGGAGAAATTCAAAGCAAGGAGCATTTCAAACTTTTCCACATCAACTTGTTTTATATGAAATTCAAGAATATGAATGAATAGCCTACTATTTAAAACAAAATAAAATGCTCTAGTTTAGCTAGCTGCACTTAGGATGTAGCTAGTAGCGAGGCAATCGTGCTACCTAGCTAACTTAACTCATATGGCCAGCCAGCTAGCACATTTTTAATAGCTAACTGTTAAAACGGATTGCCATAAACCATAGGTGTCAAACTCCCGGCCCGCGGGCCAAATCCGGCCCGCCACGTAATTTTTTGTGGCCCGCGAGAACTTAATTATCTGACGCGGAATCCGGCCCACCACGTCATTTTATGCGGCCTGCGAGAACGTAAGTATCTGACGCGTGTATCTACGTGGCTGGTTAACGGGGATTAACTTTTACGATATAACAAACAAACGCAAACGCGGACGCACACCCGCGGTACATACTGTAGCGACCCGGAAGCTGGGTCGCAGTAATGCATACTTGTGGGCGCAATGCGCCATGGGAAATCGCGGGTGTTAGCGATTTCTCTTAATTACTAATGTTTAAATGTACAGTTTTGATCCAATGTTGTTACCATATCGTTAATCGTTTACGTTATAGTTGTTATCTGTGTTAATCTACTGTAGTTTGTGTGAATGAATGCGAACACCGTGAATGAATGTGTGTGCGATAAATGTGTACCCCCGCTATTAGCGGATATTGAATTGAGTTCCTTCGTGCTTTGTTTTACGAAATAAACACGTGACCTGGAGTCGTGCGGTGTATGGGGCACAGGTTACGAAGCAGCTGAGAACTTGTGTGGACCTTCCATTCTTGCTTGCACGCTCGCCACATTGGGATGACGCAGAGAATGGAAAGAGAGATCCACGAACTGGAAGAAGCTCTACAGCTGATCCAGGGGCGCCAGTCACGGCTCCACTGCCCCCTAGCGACCAGGAGGACGAATGGCGACACCACTCCACAGCCCGCCGCTGATGATGAGCGGCTACCCCACGCCGCTGGAGATCGCCACCTAGGGGCTGGAGACAGTGCAGAAATCCCAAAGGCTCTTTTGAGAGCTGGTAAGATCGCCGCTGGAGATCGCCACCTAGGGGCTGGAGGCAGTGCAGAAATTCCAAAGGCTCTTTTGAGAGCTGGTAAGGTAGACCTGCCGCCTACTGCTGCACAGCGCCCCCTAGCAGCCCGGAGGACCACAGATGCTGCCAACGCCGAACTACAGCAACCCCTCGCCACAGCACCCCGAACGCCAGCCAAGCTGCCCAAATTCGGTGGACTAACGCCGCTGGAGCCATACCTGTCCCAGGTCCAGCTAGCAGCATGGCACAACGGCTGGAGCAGCGAGGAGGCTGCCACACACCTAGCCCTGGCTCTGGAGGGTAAAGCAATACAGGTGTTGCTCGACCTCGGGCCCGCGGAACAGCGCGACTACCACACCCTGACCACCGCCTTGGAGAGACGGTTCGGGCAGCACCGATTTGCCGACCAGAGCCGAGAGGAACTGGCCAGCCGCCGCCGACAAGAGGGAGAGAGCCTGGGCACCTTCGCCGCCGACGTACAGCTGCACGCTCAACGGGGCTACCCGCAGTTCCACGCGACGGCTCAAGAAGAGCTAGCCCTCCACGCCTTCCTACAAGCACTCACGCCAGAGCGACTGCGCCAGCACGTCCGCCTCACCACGCCCCGCACGCTCAGCGAGGCACTTCAGGAAGCCGAACGAGCCGAGGCGATACTCGCCACTCGGGCCGACCCACAGAGAACCTCCTCCCCGGGGCCACGCATCAGGCTGGCCGACCACGACGAGGAGGACGACACAGCAGAGGTCCGCCGAGCCCGATCACCACCCCCACGGTCTACAAACTGGCCCTCAGCGGCTCGGCGACGGCAACCAGGGCTGCCCGGCCCCAGCACCAAAGGACCACTCCCCACAGCATGGTCACCAACCAACACCCGGCTGACAACGGTGACGGGAGAGACGTCGGCCATGAAAGGGAAGAAGTCGCTGCAGATCCGCGTTGGCGAACAAGGGCTCGTCCATGAGTTCTGGCTCGCCAGCATCCAGGAGCCCTGCATCATTGGCCTGGACCTGTTGAAACGTTGGGGCACGCGTGTGGACATGTCAGGGGCAGCCATCACCCTCGGCACCGAAACCATAGCACTCCAGCACCATCGTGAGGGGAAGAAGACCCGACGGGGCCCTCACCAGGCCGCAGCTGCTCAGCACGTCCCAAGACCGGGTGCCTCACTGCCACCGCTGCCCCGACCTCAGCCTGAACGGGCCGCCATCGCAACCAGCCCACCGGTCGCCAGTCAGCCTGCCCCCGGTCCCGCCGCCAAGACGTCTGAGGCCACCAGTGAGCTGTGGCACCGCAGCAGCGAGGGGCTCGACCTCCAGCAACGCCGCCAGCTGAAGCGCCTGCTCGAAGACTACGCCGACATCTTCGCCGCCCGTGACGAGGACTGCCGTCAGACCGGTCTGGTCCAGCACGACATAGAGACTGGATCTGCCCAGCCCATCCGGCTGCGGCCACACCGCCTGGCACTCGCAAAACGACAGGCAGCAGAGGACAAGATCAAAGAGATGGCAGCTGCAGGAGTGATCGAGCCCTCTGACAGCCCCTGGGCGGCCCCAGCCGTCTTGGTGGGGAAAAAGGACGGCGACTGGAGGTTCTGTGTTGACTACCGCCGCCTCAACGCTGTCACAAAGAAAGACTCCTACCCGCTTCCCCGCATCGACGACGCTCTCGACCACATCGCGGGGTCCAGCTGGTTCAGCTCTCTCGACCTACGCAGCGGCTACTGGCAAGTGAAGCTGGCCCCCGACGCAAAGCCAAAGACTGCCTTCACGATTGGGCAGGGGCTGTGGCAGTTCCGGGTCATGCCCTTCGGGCTCTGCAACGCGCCGGCCACCTTCGAGCGCCTGATGGAGCGGGTACTGGCGGCCATTCCCCGGAGTCGCTGTATAGTTTACCTGGACGACCTGCTGGTGCATGGCAACGCCTTCGACCTAGCCCTGGCCAACCTGCAGGAAGTCTTCGCGACTATCCGTCGGGCCGAGCTGCGACTAAACCCCAAGAAGTGCCACCTGCTGCGGAGAGAGACGGCCTTCCTGGGTCACGTGGTCAGTGCCCAGGGCGTTGCTACCGACCCTGCTAAGGTGGCTGCCGTCAGAGACTGGCCAACCCCTGCTACTATCAACGAGCTGCGGAGTTTCCTGGGCCTGGCCTCCTACTACCGTCGCTTCGTCCAGGGTTTTGCGACTACCGCCAGCCCGCTCCATCGCCTCACCGACAAAGGGCGGCCGTTCAATTGGGACGACGCCTGTGCCACAGCCTTCGCCAAGCTCAGGGCAGCCCTTGTAGAAGCTCCGGTGCTGGCCTACCCCGACGTCCAAAGAACCTTCATTGTGGACACCGATGCCAGCAATGTGGGGGTCGGGGCAGTCCTCTCTCAGCCAGGAGAGGGGGGAGAACGTGCCGTGGCGTACTTCAGCCGCGCCTTGAGTCGGGCCGAGAGGAACTACTGTGTGACTCGGCGCGAGCTATTGGCAGTAGTCCTGGCCCTTCGCCACTTCCGGCCTTACCTGCACGGGAGCCGGTTTCTCGTCCGCACGGACCATGCCTTGCTCACCTGGCTGTTAAATTTCAAAAACCCCGAAGGCCAGGTGGCCCGCTGGCTGGAGGCCCTCCAAGGGTACGACTTCGACATCCAGCACCGAGCGGGGCGACATCATGGCAATGCCGACGCTCTCTCGCGGCGTCCCTGTGCGGCAATGGAATGTCGCTACTGCTGGCGACAGGAGGAACACGACCAGCCGGCGTTCACAGTGGCCGCCGTGAAAGCGACCAGTCCGGAAGACAGGTGGCTCCAGTTAAACCCGTCACAGCTGCAACAACAGCAGGAGGCTGACAACACCGTGGGCAAGGTGAGAGGCTGGCTGGAGGCGGGGCGACGTCCGGAGTGGCATTCGTGAAGGCATTCCATTCCCAGTGGGGGAATTTTGAACTGCACCACGGGGTGGCGTACCGGAGGTGGCAGGCCCCTGGAGGAAGAAGCAACCTCCTCCAACTGCTGGTGCCCCGAGTGCTCCGTTCCCAGGTGCTCCAACTCGTCCATGGGTCGGTGGGGACGGGGCACTACGGGAATTCCAAAACCCTGCACCATCTCCGGGAGCGGTTTTACTGGCCTGGCTGTCGGCGGGACGTCAAACTGCATGTTCACTGCTGCGACTCCTGCACCGCCCGGAAGGGGCCGACCCAACGCTCCCACGCCCCACTGCAGCAGTATCTGGTGGGGGCCCCAATGGAACGAGTGGGGGTGGACATCCTCAGGCCCTTTCCCGTGACTGACTCCGGCAACCGCTACGTCCTCGTTGCCATGGACTATTTCACCAAATGGCCTGAGGCGTACGCGGTGCCAGACCAGAGTGCAGCCACCACTGCGGAGAGGCTGGTAGAGGAAATGTTTGCCCGCTTTGGGGTCCCCACCGAACTACACAGCGACCAAGGGCGGAACTTTGAGGCGCAGGTGTTCGGCGAGGTCTGCCGGCGGCTGGGGGTGAGTAAAACCAGGACGACACCGCTCCATCCACAGAGCGACGGGCTGGTGGAGCGGTTCAACCGCACCCTGACCACCCAACTAGCCATCCTCACCAGCCAGCACCAACGAGACTGGGACCGCCACCTGCCCCTGGTCCTGTGGTCCTACCGCACTGCCGTGCAGGAGTCCAGCCAGTGTACCCCTGCTGCTCTCATGTTCGGGCGGGAGCTCCGGACACCAG
This sequence comes from Ilyophis sp. 1 JC-2022, assembly GCA_022702515.1. Lineage (NCBI taxonomy): Eukaryota > Metazoa > Chordata > Actinopteri > Anguilliformes > Synaphobranchidae > Ilyophis > Ilyophis sp. 1 JC-2022. The sequence goes on along the minus strand of CM040406.1, from coordinate 93,321,961 downwards.
TGGACTTGGTGTTCGGGGCCCCGCCCGAGCCGGAGATCGCTGGGGGAAAGGAGATGGAGTACTTCCGCCGACTACGGGACCGTCTCCGGGTGGTCCACGACTACACCCGCCAGGCGCAGGCTAATTCTGGGGTGCGGCAGAAACGGGCGTACGATACCCGGTGTCGTGGACAGGCATTTTCGCCTAAGGATCAGGTTTGGATCTACTGTCCCGTCCGCAAGAAGGGGGTCTCCCCCAAACTGCGGAGTCACTGGCAGGGGCCGGGGGAAGTCCTGGAGAAACTGTCGGAGGTGGTGTACCGGGTGCGTATGCCCGGTCGGGGCCGCCTGGTGGTGCTCCACCGGGACAGGCTGGCACCCTACCGACCTCTCACACCGCCTGTTTCTCCTACCCCGCCTGTTGTGCTCGTACCGCCTGTTGAGGAGGGGGGGGCCAGTCCGGACACTGCCCGTACGGAGCCGGGTGGTTCCCCAGCATTGACAATTCATGCGCCCTCCAGGCGGCCGGGCCGTCAACGGCGACCACCGGCACGTTACCGGGACTTTGTGTTGGGTGATGGGGTCGTTGGGGACAACTGACCCCTTAGAAGGGGGCTATGTAGCGACCCGGAAGCTGGGTCGCAGTAATGCATACTTGTGGGCGCAATGCGCCATGGGAAATCGCGGGTGTTAGCGATTTCTCTTAATTACTAATGTTTAAATGTACAGTTTTGATCCAATGTTGTTACCATATCGTTAATCGTTTACGTTATAGTTGTTATCTGTGTTAATCTACTGTAGTTTGTGTGAATGAATGCGAACACCGTGAATGAATGTGTGTGCGATAAATGTGTACCCCCGCTATTAGCGGATATTGAATTGAGTTCCTTCGTGCTTTGTTTTACGAAATAAACACGTGACCTGGAGTCGTGCGGTGTATGGGGCACAGGTTACGAAGCAGCTGAGAACTTAGAATATCGGGAAAAAGTTCAATATTTTTTGTCACTCGTTTCAGAAAGTGAAACTCATATATTATATAGATTCATTACACATAGAGTGAAATATTTCAAGCCTTTATTTCTCGTGATTTTGATGATTATGGCTTACAGCTAATGAAAACCAAGAAAATTTGAATATTGTGAAAAAGTTCAATATTGGAAACTCATGGTGTCACACTCTAATCAGCTAATTAACTCAAAACACCTGCAAAGGTTTCCTGAGCCTTTAAATTGTATCTCAGTCTGGTTCAGTAGGCTACACAATCATGGGGAAGACTGCTGACTTGACAGATGTCCAGAAGACCATCTTTGACACCCTCCACAAGGAGGGTAAGCCACAAAATGTAATTGCTAAAGAAGCTGGTTGTTCACAGAGTGCTGTATCCAAGCATATTCATTGAAAGTTGAGTGGAAGGAAAAAGTGTGGTAGGAAAAGGTGCACAAGAAACAGGGATAACCGCAGCCTTGAGAGGATTGTCAAGCAAAATCCATTCAAGAATGGAGCTTCAAGGGGAGCTTCACAAGGAGTGGACTGAGGCTGGAGTCAGTGCATCGAGCCACCACACACAGACAAATCCAGGACATGGGCTACAAATGTCGCATTCCTCGTGTCAAGCCACTCCTGAACCAGAGACAACGTCAGAAGCGTCTTACCTGGGCTAAAGAGAAAAAGAACTGGACTGTTGCTCAGTGGTCCAAAGTCCTCTTTTCAGATGAAAGTAAATTTTGCATTTCATTTGGAAATCAAGGTCCCAGAGTCTGGAGGAAGAGTGGAGAGGCACAGAATCCACGTTGCTTGAAGTCCAGTGTGAAGTTTCCACAGTCAGTGATGATTTGGGGTGCCATGTCATCTGCTGGTGTTAGTCCACTGTGTTTTCTGAAGTCCACAGTCAACGCAGCCATCTACAAGGAAATTTTAGAGCACTTCATGCTTCCTTCTGCTGACAAACTTTATGGAGATGCTGATTTCATTTTCCAGCAGGACTTGGCACCTGCCCACACTGCCAAAAGTACCAAAAGCTGGTTCAATGACCATGGTATTACTGTGCTTGATTGGCCAGCAAACTCGCCTGACCTGAACCCCATAGAGAATCTATGGGGTATTGTCAAGAGGAAGATGAGAGACACCAGACCCAACAATGCAGACGACCTGAAGGCCGCTATCAAAGCAACCTGGGCTTCCATTACACCTCAGCAGTGCCACAGGCTGATTCGCCTCCATGCCACGCCGCATTGATGCAGTAATTCATGCAAAAGGAGCCCCAACCAAGTATTGAGTTCATAGAAATTAACATACTTTTCAGAAGGCTGACATTTCTGTTTAAAATATCCTTTTTTATTGATCTTATGTAATATTCTAATTTTCTGAGACACTGAATTTGGGTTTTCATTAGCTGTAAGCCATAATCATCAAAATTACAAGAAATAAAGGCTTGAAATAATTCACTCTATGTGTAATGAATCTATATAATATATGAGTTTCACTTTCTGACAAAAAATATTGAACTTTTTCACGATATTCAAATTTTTTGAGCTGCACCTGTATATATATATATATATATATATATCACACAATTTTTGTGCCCCCCCGTGGATTACAAGTGTACCCCTCTGTATGTTCGTCTAGCGCCGGGCCTACCTTGACCCTACCTTGACCCTTCTCTGTTGACTCTGAATAAAGGCTGTTCACTACATCTTGGTGTCTGCGTGTGGTTCCAATCGGTTCTTATAACACAATGTTTACAATTACAGATGTGAAAAAATCATGGAAAAAATATGGACTAGTGAACTGGTGTCATTTTTCATTTTAATGAGGAAGTTGTGTCTATGCATACACATACATATCATTTTTATTACTCTTGATTACATTCTATTTTGGAGACAAGGTCATGCTCCTTTGCAATGTAATCACCCTAAATGCTTTTTTCTATGTAATGAATTCATCAGTCTGTAAATGCACTTTTTAATCTCATATGCAGCAGCCTGTGACATATACCAGACATATCGTCTGTTAATATTAAACCCTTTAAATAAAAATGTGATTAATTCAAACTCCGCTGCAATGGAATGCGATACTTAAGCGCTGACATAATCCAGTGGTCACTGGAGATTTGAATGCCGAGAGGCCACAGGAAACGTATTAATGGGTGTACACACATTATGTACTTTGCAACCGATCGTGGATCAGAATGAGAAATTTCCGCTAAATGGTTGGGGTTAAAACTGGGGCATTGGCAAGTTAACCTGGGACAGAACGTATCTGAAGCCATTACAGCCTCACTCTGCAGAGACCTCTGAGGCAGACTGCACGGCTTAATGTCAGCAGCTACCAGACGAGGGCACTATGCTTATTACCTTATCCTCTATTTGAAACGGGATCCTCAATCAGTCCAGGTGGGCATGAGGTGACCGCACAGACTCCCCCGCACCCTGGAGCATCTGTCCGGCACCTCTGTTGTATCTGGCTCAGAGAGGTGGACCCCCCCTTCGGTCTTTGTCCTCCCTCAGCCCCCGATCTCTAAGTACACCCCCCCCCCCCTCCCCACTCACACACACACCCCATAGAAACACAGACTAAACCCACTTAAACCTGAACATTAGCAGGTTTAAGTGGGTTTGATAGAAGCATTGATGCCCTGCAGTGCTACCCTCTGTAGGAGGGTGCACTTGCATGCAGTTTTATTTCTCCATTTTCGTGCATGGTCATGAGACTTGATAACATAACGTATAGCCTAAATCAAGATATTAAATGCTTTTATTTAATGTTAGTACTATAGCACACAATAGCTACGTATTTATATAGTTACATTAAGTAATAATACACCGTATGCCACCCACTGGCGCGCCCGGGCACAAAGAGATAAATCGGGCTATTTGTTTAATTAACTGAACAAGGTGAGCATCTACTTGATAGACGAGCAGGGGGCGTTAAGGCGAATAGACCACCCCAGAACCCCACCCACCTCCAGCCTCAGTAGCCAATGTCATGCATCATCACAGGGCCCATCTATCACGGTAGCGTAAAATCACTTCTGGTTTAACTCCAGTAGAACCTGACCAATGAAACTGCAGTATGCCAGTGATGCCACCCCTATTCCTATTTAACAAGATAACACACTTCTGCTAAAAATGCAGTTCATTGACCTTCAATATGCACTGACCTTCAATATGCACTTATTGTACGTCGCTTTGGATACAAGCATCTGCCAAATAACTAATGTAATTGGCACACTGTTGACAGGGGAAGTAGCAAACTGACATACTAATGTGACTACAAGGGAAGGGACATCCAATATAAACCAAAACAAGAAGCATACTACGCAACATGATCATGCTTGTTTACATGTGATGTCTATATTCTGTCCTTAGAATTTCACTTAGGAATTCTTCTATTGCTGAGAAAAGTTTACTGACTTGGATATCATCCACCTTGATTTAATCAACAATGTACTGTCCAAGCATATACTATTTTTAAAAGATGTCGAGGTTTAATTTTATGCTTACTTTAAGTTATTTTCCCCCCATTCATGTCAACACAACCCAGAGGGAAAATAAAGTTAGACTTTTGTTAGCTTAGCCAAAATACAGGACAGCACAAAAAAAATTGACAAAAAGAAAAACAGCTATTTCTAGGAAAAATGAAAGATAAACCTCCCCCCATAAAAAATACTATTTAATTCATTGACACAGTGGGGACACCTGATTAAAAAAAATAAACATGTGCCAGAGTATGGGGATTTCCAAACCTGCTGGTGAAAAAGCCCCTCTAAGTGTGAGTGTAGTGCTTAACTGAGACAGGGGGCTCGTGGGATAACGACGTCTCCCAGTGCCGGCTGCCCAGCTGTGAAAACATGTGAGGGCTTTGTTGGGGAAGGGTGGCCAATAAGCTGTGAACGCAGAGTGGAGCTGACCTATAAATCCCTTCCTAAATCTCCATGGCACAGACAGCCAGCACTGGGACAGCCTCATTCTCTTCCGCTGTCCCGGAAGGACTGACTTCACTGGTCTGCAAATCACGCAAGAGCAATGACCAAACTGGTAAAAAAAAATGGCAGAGGTACCAAATATCACAATCTCAATCTTGTTTATAAAAACATAAATAGGACCCTTAAAAAAAGAAAAGAAAAACCTGCAGGGCTGGCATGTTAGTTTGGTAACAAGAACAAAAGCACAGGCTTCCATATACAAACTGTAAATAAAAGGTGTTAATTAATGGCTCACATTCTAAGTAGAATACACAAAGTGAAAGGTTTATTTGACTAAAAAGCTGCATGACTATTGCTTATTACTGTTTAGAACCATTACCATTTTAGTGTAAACCCATTTAAGCCTATCAGTCACAAAGGATGCCAAAGCCCATGGGCCTACTTTTCCATTCCTAATATTGTTTCAAGAGATCGTTGCAGTCTGTGTTTCTTACACTATAAAAACAAGAATTAGTAAGAGATTTGATATGTCTCTTCAAGTTTCTTTAAGATTATTCTATTTATTCTGAAATAATGTCTGTCCTTTTAGCTTTACTAGATTTTTAAAAGAGAAATGTCAAAGATATGCAATTTGGTAAAATGACTTTGGAGAAATTTCAGAATGTACAAAATGAGCTGCAACATTCGGCATAAGACAGAGGAGCTATTATTTCAGATAAAATAGTTTAATCTAAAGCAATATATTCACCTAAATGCTTTTATAAATAAAATCAACAGTTGACCATAAATTGTCAAATATTATCCAGTACACACCAAATATCAAGAAGTAAACCAGGCAAAAAAATGTATTTGTGTTTTCTTAACCCCTTCACGCAAATGGGCTTACTTTTGTCCATTTTCACTTGTTTTGTACTATTCTGTTTATAGCTTTATAACTCCAGATTAAAATGTTACACAAAGACCAATGATGGCTAATATTAAAGAAGACCCTTGTAACATTTATGATCATGCCTTAAATGAATGCATTTTCATAATTAATATGTAAGTCAATGATGTGAATAAGGTCAACTTTACATTTTCTGGTTCACAAACCTCCTGCCTGCATGTGTACAAAATATGAAATGGATATGCATTAATGCTCAAGTCCCATGAGGTAATTTAAAACAGTGTACCTTGGTGTCCAAAAATCTATCCAAAATGGATAATTGTGCATCACATTAATTCAGGATATACTCAAAATCATTCAACAGATAAACACTTTTGAAATATACTTAATAATTATATGATTTTCCCTTTATTGAAATTGGAGAGGTTTGCCCTTACAGGAAAGAATGGAATTTTGAATTTAATCCCACAAACACGAAAAATAATAAACAGAAGAAACATCAACAACATAAACAACAAACAAATACAACATTAATATTATTTTTATCGTATTAAATAATAAAAATAAATTTAATAATATTATTTTAAGCAATAAATTCAACTCCCGTATATGATTAAAATTTATTATTTAGTAATTCCTAGTTCTAACATCATTACCCACCCACAACTGTCAACATTTTTCCATTTTCAGACACCGTAGCCAACAAACACACACCACCTGTTCAAACTGTCCCAACATTTTGTGCCACATGGACCAAACGTTTCCACATCATCAAGATCAGGGACAACTACATTGGATGACACAACACAGGAGCTGGACAAGGACAAACAAATATGCAAGTAAAACTGAACAAACATGAAACAAGAGTTGGAGCACAAGCAAAAGAAAAAAGACAGAACAACTGAAGAAAAACAAATCTCCCCAAAAAGATCTCCCTCCTCGCCTGGCCAATCTCTCTCATCTCGGGCTCCCAAGTGATCTATGAGATGGGTAATCCAGTCATCAGGAGGTAGAGGACAGGAAGAGCTGCAGGATACACTGGAGCAGACACGAATCACAAGTCACGTAACACACATCAGTAACACAGAGACTGCGAAGGCACAAAAAATCTGCCTGGCGAAAAAAGGTGCCTGCTGAAGAAAGGAATCTCTGAACAAGGAAGTGGACATTTACAGGAAGTTTTTGCCAAAGAATCCAGTGGATGAATGAAGATGTGGTCAAGTGAGATGAGAAGAAAAGAGAAAAAATCAGAGAAACTTTGAAATCAACTCAGGCCAAGAAGAGAACCTGAGAGAATACAACCCAAAACCACCAGAACCACTGTGAGAAGGGTGTGGCAAACCAGGTCAGGGGGGGGGGGGGGGTTTGCTACTTCGAGGGGACAGGAGGGGAGGATCAGGGAGGGAAAATGGGAATGGGGCCACCACCAAAAATTTTGGGCGACCACCACCAACCCTCACGATGAGCAATGTGATGGTGGATGGGTCTTCAAACCACACACCCAAACACCAAAACAACACAACAAAACAAAGCAAGCAGTCAAAAAAAGTGCTCAAAAATCCTGGGAGTGGAGTAGCCCAGCCCTCCTCCAAAAAAAAAATCGAAAAAAAAATCTGGGCTGGAGCGAAAGAGTCGAGTTGCCGCCAAGTGGACCTGTAGGGGATTGGAGAGAGATGGAGACCAGAACACCCAAAATCCCCCCATGCTCCAAGATCTGTGCAAAAAAAACAAAAAAAAAAACAAACTCTGTCTTCTGTTGCCAACAAAGGCCAAACCATCCAGTCCATAAATATATATTGTAGTATGGATATGGATCAAATTTCATGCGAAAATACGAAATAATAATATAAAATTTATATGATGTTGTTATTGTGGATGATTTTATTTTGTGATATGTCTTCTCTCAATTAAAAAATGTACCTATGATAAAAATTACACAGTTTTTCCATTTTTGTAAGTGGGGCAACCCAAAAAATCAGTAGGGATCAAATAATTATTGCTCCCACTGTATTTGCATCCATATCATTTGGGAATGGATATAGGTGTCCAAAAACATACCCAAACCTATCCAAATATATGAAAACATATGAAAACCAATGAACAATGAACACCATAAAACATGCGCGTTGTATTTATAGCACATATAAAAAATACAACACACACTTAGTACACGTGGCAACACTTAGCTATGGAATCCATGCTTTCTGGTTCAGATGAAGTCATGGATGTCAATCTCCTCATCTGAATCCAGAGGACGACTACACAATTCAGCAGCAGCACACAACTCAAGCACGGAAAATCCTTTTGTCACTTCGCCATTGTACAAAAAAGATGTCTGACCAGTGGTCACTACATGATGTGTATAACGTGCTTTTGTGCGTAAAATAACGTAGACGCTGAAGCTTATTGATATTGTTGTTCTGATAAATAAGCCCATGTTCATGTATTGATATTGAACTGGTATTGAAACTTGAATATAATTTAATTGAATATGTATCGGGTAATATCACGTAAAGAAACAATCCGTTTTGTATTATCTGAGCAAAACTCTTTTGAACTTTTGAAATACCTTCTTTTGTCTATTTGATATACTTATTGAGTAGCATTTTGTGTCAGAAAGCAGATGATATGTAGTTCATTTCACTTCTCTGTGATACAATGAACAGGCATTTAAATACATTAATTTTATTACACTTACCTAGAACGTACTTCAGCTCTATTGCTGCCCCACTCAATGCCTTCACCAGAGGTACACCAGCACAGTTTTCCAGGACTCTCAAGGCAGAGAGGTCCTTCCAGCTTCACCTCTTCTCCTGTCCTCGTCCTCCCGGATCCCATCCTGCCTTTCATAGTGGATAGAGGCGGTATTATCCCAGAAGCTGGTGAGTGATCAAAAGTTACACCCCTGCACCGTTTTCTCAAAATGTCTTTCTCCAGCCAAAATAAATTATGATTTCGTCAACAGGGAGTAGTTAGCAATTAAATTCACTTTTAAGAAGTGGAGACACTGGTTAGAAGGGGCAAACACCGAGTTGTAGTCTGGACTGACCATGAAACCTGTCTTCGATCAAAGATGCCAAGAGAATCAACTCCAGGCAGGCCCAGTGGGCCTTTTCTTCACTTGCTTTGAGTTCACCCTTTCCTAGCATCCTGGCTGCAAGAATCTCAAGGCCGACTCCCTGTCCCACCAGTTTGACTCCACTGACACGTTTGACTCCACTGACACGACCAGTTACCAGAACCCATTCTTCCCAGTGTTGGCATAGTGGCTCCAGTGACTCCCAAGTCCCAACTGACTTTATTTGCCCAGCTCTGTCCACTCTTGAGTTCTCCATTGGGATAATTTTCTCACCTGATTGGGCATTCCAGGATAAGCCCAACTCTAGAGCTCTAGAATAAGCCTGTATATCCTGTATATTTGTGATAGGCCAACACCGTCTTAGCTATTGACTTGGTATTTGGTACCCTTTTCCTGTACAGTTCACTGTGGGTTCATGTTTTAGAACAGAGTGAAACAGCATCCCTCGCCTTATGCCATACTGATTTATGAAAGCTTCACAGAGAAGGGCCCCTTTGCATAGGATTGGGCAATTATCTCTTAAAGGCCAGAATCCAAGCTTTGTTTTTTATTACCTTTTGTCCAAGAGGCTTGTGCATGCCTGGAACACATGACAAAACACCTTTTTTGCGATTAAAGGAGTACTGTTGTGGAATCTATCAGATATAATATAATATTACTAATATCCAGTACTTGCTCCCACATTATTCATTAACCTATATACCTAGGTTTTTATCTGTACTGTATTCTGGAGCAATAATATTATGATTTATGAAGTGGAGATGTCGACTGTTTTATTGGAATGCTGAGGTCACTGTAATATGCACCACTCCACAAGCCTGTATTCAAAGTGCTGAGATGATGAAAACAATAAAAGACAAGATTATTCTTGAACATTTGAAAAAAATAAGATGCACTTTCATTGTAACAGACCTGATACTTTTTTCTTTCTTGCCAAAGATCCTCCCTGGCTTTGTCGGTGTTGCTTTTTGCTCTTATGATTGTTTTATGTTCTTCGTATCCGACCATTATATCTGTCCATATCTGTTGTTTTCCTCAGGAGAGAAATATGCTGCTCGAGTACAGCCCATGCTGTACCGCTATAGGCTCATTGTTGCAAACACCGCCCCTTTTGTGGGAACGCGCACAGAGCTCGATTAACAAAGCCCGTTTTCACTTAGCATGATAACCACATTCATAGTACTAGTTAAGCCAGATTGCGGTGGTTGTGGTTTTTTGTGAAGCCAGCAAACATAAAGAAACCCTGGGCATGTTAAACTTCCTTCGTAGTATACCCCCCAGGAGTTCCGTACTTCCATAACCTCACTCTAGACACTTCTGTTAGATACTCATCATTAAATTCATAAAAGCATGTACTCAGTACTAACATGTAAATGCAACTAAGTAAGATATGTTTTTTTTTATTATCGTTGTTTTCTGTTTTTTTCAGTGTTTACGTTTTTTATCTGTTACGTTTTTTTATATCATTTTTTTATTTTGCTTTGCTTAAGCTTAGAAGGTCAGCTAGGAGCTCAGCTTTTAACATTTTAGACATCCCAAAAGTTTTCCCAAAAGACAAAATTTTATTTTTTCTATCTTAAGCTTTTTGACTTTAGTTGGTTTTACTATAGTAATCAAAGGTTTGACATTTATAGTCAGAAGCATTCCCTTTTATCGTGAATGTTTTATTTTAGACAATAGTAGACAATCCATTAGCAACTCTAGAAGCAGACTGTGGGCGCTGGCTCAACCAACAGGGGTTGCTAGAGAGCAGTGAGACATGGATCATGGTTGACTGAACCCCTGTGGGGCTGCAGGAAAAAAATGGCACTGGAGTGGTTTAGATTCGATCCCTGACCGTGGGGTCCATCCATGCACCAGAACAAGACCTTAACAAGTCAGTCACCCCGCAGCCCATCAATACAATTGCACAGGATTTTTTTGTCTTGCATTTTTGTGTGGTTTCCATCATCTTGTCCATAGCTTCTCTGGTTGGTCAGATGCCAGCAGCCTGCCTATGCCAACTGTGCATGAAGCGCAATCCTCAATACAATGGCTGTGTAGCTTTGCTTGTGGACTACAATGAAAAGCAATGTCACTGCAATGCATCTGCATGCGTGTCTCTGCTCTCACAAATTCATGGTGAATGATGCAGTGATAAGGCTAATTGGTTCCAAAGGATTATAGGATTAGGATGTAATCAATTGTACAGCATGGCACAAGATGGCACAAGATGGCGAAAGATTGCAGTTTTGGCAAGACATCGAACCTACATTTCAAATGTTACAAAAATAATTTTTTAAAAATCTAAATAATGCAGAAATTGAGTGCGCACTGAGAACAGAGTGCTTCTGTACATTTCATTTTTTTTAACTTAAAGTATTGAAAATAGACCAAAGCCAGTGTTCTTTGAACAATTCAATCTGGATTTACCCCAGGAATGCCATTGGTTCCACACAGTCAGGCAGTTCACCTTTCCAAGTGTCATGTGAATTGTGTCTCCTGTGATATGAGCTCGTCATAAAGTCACCCTTGTGATGCCTTTCTGTAATTATCTGTTCAAAACAAATTAGGCCCTGAACAGAGCTGCCCTGTTTCCTAATCTTATGCAGACTCAGTCCTTGCTCATTCCCTGGTATTGTCTTTTGTCTCAGCTTTTGTGGATTTGATATTTATGTTGGTGTTTGTGAAACTACTGTGCCTATTAACTTGCTCTCAGAATTTGTTTTCTTACGCATTATTTCAAATATGAAAATGGCAACAAAAATTACATTTACGGCAAATATAACATTTTAATACACACATCAGTAGCTCTCATTCCACTGCGTAATGCATAACTAAAATGTTTACTGAAATTTAGAATTTGGAGGTTTTACTGTGGGTATGCGCAGGCATGTCCTATCACAAACAGTTTTATTCATAACCTAACTATGCAGATAATTCTCAATTTCACTGACTAGAATGAATCCAAGGATAACTTACATCAGTTAATACTTTAAACTTCCTGCATAACTGTACAAATCAAGTCCATCTACACTATCCCATCTTCCCACAAAACTCTTAAAAACAAGAGAAAAGTAAATCACTGCTCTAGCATTATTTGTCCATCATGTTAAGGATATAAGTTACAAGCAAAATTATGAGAAACACAGTGAGAAGTCTTCCATACAGAGGCACTTGGCACACATCACAATTTCCCTATAGCATGTCACTTTAATGTGGTTTCACAAAACAGAAATAGCCAAGATTTGGAAGGACTATTTAGTTTTGCATCTGAGATTTTTGACATTTAAATGCCACTTTTGTTCCTCCTATGTGCAATTGAGCTGTCAGTTCCCAGAATGCTCTCTGGTGATCTGACGAACTCTGTGGGGGGCTGACATAACTCATAGAGCCTTCCTGCAATCCAAGGAAACTTTATCTCTTTAGCTGGGGCAGGCCTGCTGCTTCCATGGGAAAGGGAATGAAGTGAACTACTATTGCAGGAAATCCATAAATGGTGATGAATGGCTGTAAGTTATTAAGTTATTAACTTAACCAGTGGCTCAATTGGCTGTATTGCAGCTGTAGATTCCCTATTAAAAATAGTAAAGTTAAATATCTCTTGAACATACTGAAGGCGCATCCTTTAGCTAAGTATGTTTGACAACCCTATATTCAAGTGTACTGTACATCAGCATCAGATAAATTACATAACTCAGTTAACATAATTTCTAAATTTGTCTAAAAAGTCAGGGGGGCACTGGTGTCAAGAAAACTGCACCAGCTAATTAACAATCGACTCTTAACTTATTAAAACGTTGTAAATTTATGAGTGTGCCAGAAGCCAGGTGACCCCTATCACAAATGGTCATGTTCATTTTCCCCTCCCAGGAATATACCCACCAATCAACACCAGGAGAAAGAAAGTAAAAATCAAATGCATAAATTTGAACAAATTAGATACGGTAGCCAGCATTCCTTAGACACACACACACACACACACACACACACACACAAACGCACGCAACCTGTACTGCGGAGCAAGGTACATGTTCTGTACATCCCAGGAAATGCACTTAACCACAGTAGCCCTCTGAATCCGGTCCAGGTTTCCACTACCACCACTTCCTCGAACACCTCTCTGCCAACCCTTTTCCTTTCTGTGTTTCCTAGGTCTGAACTCCTCACCTCCAGACAATGTGGGATCCATACCAGGTAAGCGGTAAGTTTAGTTTCTCACACATTACACTCACCACGCACAACCCAACATTTTAAAACCCGGAACAGCCCCCCCCCCCCCCATTTCAGCCAGCTAATTAGTAATAAGAAACAAGTGCACCTCATTACCACAAAAATAATAAATGTAAGGTTTCCCTTCTTCTCTTCTATCTTTTTGGCAAGCATAGACGCAGCAGGATGATGGGATTTTAGCAGTTTGTTTAATTTAGAAGCAGCTAACATTAGGTAGCCTATCTAATTTATAAATGTGTGGTCTCGTCGGGTGTTTGGAGGAATAACAGAATGTGTTGCCTCCAGTTAGAGTGCACGCACATGTTGTTGTTTTCATGACATTGTTTCTAAAAAGGGTCTATGTATGCTGCTCATCTTTTGATTGTCACTTGCAGATTGGTGCAAGCAAAGCACCACTGGAAATGATCCATTGAAATTTGGTGTTTGTAAAAAGTGTTGTGACTGACTTGAAAACAAAATGGCGGATATTGATTCTGAAACTGTTGTTGAACAGAAAAAGTTGACTGGGACTCGCCAAAGTAAACTGGGCATGTTGACAAGGAATAAGGATGAAATCAATGCAGTGATGATACCTAAGTGGTCAAAAGAATTCTAATGAAAATTAATAAATAATAAATTAATTTTGTGAAAAAAACATTTTGTATGATACTACCCATTATACATAGTGCTTTCTCATACATATTTGAATAGGGAATACGGTAGGTCAATTCTGCAAAAAGCATGCAATGGAATATATTTTAATTTAAATTCAGGTGAATACATTTTCACACTTGTTTTCACTTCCAAGCACATGCCATCATTAGACATGCCAAGCACATGCCAAGTGGTTAGTTCCAATGGCAAATTTACAAATTGCCAAATGCCTTTCCTGGGGTTTTTACTATCACAAAACAACTCTAGGTGCCTAAATTAAATTTTGTGTTGTAAAATAAGATCTCAAACCCCAGTTGTGCAGATTAATAGTTTCCATATTCCATATCCCTCCCTCTGGCCTTCATTGCCTGGTGTCTACTTAGATGCATCATTACGCACAGCTCTCTTGTAGTCCCTCATGTACCCATAAATATGATACATATGTGGTAGTCTCACAGATTGTGCACTGCAAGAAATCTTGACCTATACTCCTTTATGTTCCTTTAACTACTGTACAGATGTTTTTTTCAAATTCAATCCGGCTGTTAATACTGTCAGCTCACAATAATTCCACAGTGCATAATTGAATATTATGCAGTCTGTCCTACTTTTTATACATGTAGTTTCAGTGACTCTTGTTATGTGAATATTTCAGTGCATAAGTGCATAACATCACAACACGCTTCAACACTCAACCAGTTGACCCAGTTGATAAAAGTTCTGGTTGGTTTCTTCTTTTGTTATATATTTTTTAAATCATGCTTATACCCAAAATGTGAACACTCATTAATTTAAGGACAAATATTCTTAAAATAGTTTGGGGAAGGTATTACTGTCAAATATCTAGTTTTTCTTGTAGTATATGTGTTTTGTTCTTGCTTTCGATATAAAGAGTTTGTTAAGATGTTACATTTCAATGGAAAAGAAGTGTACATGGTTCTGAGATAGAACTCCTTCTGAAAAGACCCTTGGAGCAGTTTAACACACTGTCCCAGCATGGACATTAAAAGCACAAATTGCACTTTTCTTCCTTTCTGAAGTAAGCTGATGACCCTGTTGCTGCAGTTAGGAAATAAATAAATAAATAAGAAGTCATTTTTATAGCTCTAGCAGCAAAGGGAAGAACTCAACTTGTGGGAATAATGAAACTAAACCCTGTTTCTCAAACATTGTGTATGTGGGTAACTGTGCCTTTCAGAAATTTTGTTTAAGACCCAAAAGGCCACGGGTACCTCTTTTTCTGCAAGAATAAAATTAATTCCTGAGAGAAACTGCCATCAGTGATATTGACCTTTGTTTTGTCTTGGCCAACATTGAATATGGTTGCCACACTATAGATTGTCTTTCTGTGTGTCTCCGGCCTTCAATGTGTCATTGAAGGCCGGAGAAAGCATGTGTAGTTCTTTACATTAATATATCCAGCGATTGTCACAGCTGCAGTGCGTCCTTTGACCAGGTTTATTTCTCAGCCAGTAAAACAATGTGGCAGCCAAACACTGATCTACCCAGCATCAACGCCTCCCTTGTTTTATGGGTTCTGTTTAAGAGCACAGGCTACTCTGATCCAGACAGGTTGAAATGGAAGCTGTTTCATGTCTTTCTCCATAATCTTCACCCAGCATCCTCTCTCCTGTCTGCTAGACTGCCTCTATCAAACACAGATATGATGTCTGACTTTCTTCTTGGAATGTGATATTTGGAGAAGACTGAGGTAACCATTGAAACCACAGGAGGATGCCATTTGCTCTCACCAGAACTCAGCATCATTGATGTGAGGACTCACACAACGTAATCTCTCCTGCCCGCTTGTAAATAGAAGAGAATGCTTCTATTTACGAGACACAACAACTGTTCATCTTACTAACTAGTGAATGATTTAGCTCAAGAAATTAAGCAGGTCTATTTCGATTGATAATATAAATTTTAGTATTTTGCTATATGCCGATGATATTATCTTGGTTGCTGAAAATGAGATTAATTTACAAACAATGTTGAATATTATCTATTTGTGGTGTAACAAATGGAGACTATTCATTAATAATGAGAAAACTCAGATTATACACTTCAGAAAATATGGTGCTCAGCAGAGTGACCATATATTTTGGTTTTGTTCTGTGCCTTTAATGTATACCAATGTAATCTTATAAATATCTATGTTTTGTTTTTGATGAAAATATGTGTTTTAAGATGGGTATGGGGATATGGGGTGGGAGCCATGTCTAATTAAACAAAAATGTGAAATGATAAAACTATGGAATCGTCCAGTTCAGTTGCCAGAGGAGAGGCTGACCTAAATCTTTAACTGGGACAGAGCACATAATTATACATGGTCAAAAAATGTCAGCACAATATTCTCTAACTTAAACTTGCAATATATTTTTTTAGATATAACCTACAGTGTAACACAAACTTAATTAAGCAAAAGTTACTTCAGAATTATACAGATGAATGGGAGGTAGATATTTGGAATAAAGCAAAGCTTAGAACCTATATGTCCAAATTAAATCAGGATACTACACAGAACCATACATTATCTGTAATCTAAAAAGAATACAAAGGTCTCTATGTGCTCAATGGAGAACCAGTTCCTTGCCTCTGGCAATTGAGGAGGGCATATTTATTGGTTTAACTGAAGAGCAACGCTTGTGCAGCTTTTGTGATCTGGGTGTTGTTGAAGATTAATTTAATTTTGTGTTCCATTGTACTAGGTATGGTGACCTAAGTTTTATATTCGAAAGGATGCAAATAAAAAATTGGGATTTGTTTTGGTCTTGCGAGGGGGACATGTTGAGTTGGCTTTTTAATGAGGAGGTTTTTGTTTTGGGTAGGTTTTTAGAGGGAGCTTGAAAGAGATGACAGGGTATCTTCAATCATGACAAAAAATGGTGTAGGCTGGTACAAATATTGCTGGTTGGTTCTGTATATGATAATCTGTCCTGCGTGACTCATTCACAGCCAACATGCGAAAACTGGGTACGCTTCCTTGCAGTAATGGGTTACTTTTTCTTTCAACATTACAGATTACACATAGAGTCTACCCTGAAGCCTTCCCTTCTCTGTGGCTCGATGTCTGAAAGCACCCAGATTACAGTGACCTGTGTGTTCCATTACTGTATCAGCCTCCACTTCCATTAAGTGCCAGGCCGGCCTAGAACAGCGAATCTTGCAAACTGTCTGACTGACTGACTGTTTACCTTGTTGAACGTCTCGCGAGAAGTGGCGTAAATAGGCAGAGTAAATGGTGGTAGTATACTGATCTTGCGGTGTTTGTGTGTGTAACCACGGTTACCTAACAACCGACGCCGCTTGTTGGGTAAATAGACCAGTTGCTCAGCAATGACATAGTAGATGTGCTATGACATTGCTGTTGGTTAAATAGACCGGTTTCTCAGCAATGTCATAGTACATGTGCGCACAGCGTTCCTTGATAATAATAATACGCCCTGATATATAGGGACACCGGCAAATAGGTTCTTAATCAGACGTGTTCTTAAATCGCAAACGTTAGCTAGCACTGTGGTTAAATGACTAAATTTCTCCAGCTGAATAATGAATTAGAAGTCAAGCAAACACTTGTGCGCTGAATCAAGCTAATGGCTCTTCTACGAGTTAAAATGATCTCTTGTCGGTAGTTAATGTAGCTAAGGATTATGTCTTGTCAGAAGTACTTAGTTTACCGAACTCAAAATATGGCCAATTCCCCGATAATTTCAGTTATTTAATGTGCTAGCCAGCTAGCTCTTCCAAACATGAGTTCATAACACTCAACAACAGGCTACATTTTCACAGATGAATGTGCTAACATTAATAGCCAGTGGAAGACTATGATAACGTTAATTCAACACTTTGCCCCGCACTGAATTGCTAATGTTAGCTAGCCATCTACATTAGCTGTAACGTTACCACTCAATAATACATTTTCACCATAGCTAGCTAGCTAACTAGTTTACAATATCTTGACTTCTGGCTAACGTTGCAGTACTTCCCCTAACTCATCTGTGGCCACAAAATAAAATCAGTAGGCTACATAGTCATCACTAATGGGATTTATTTAGCAGAGACTTGTTCGGAGACGCAGTGTCATGGCAGATGAACGACCATGTATGGGGGAAATATTGCTTGATGCTAACAGTAGGCATGATGGCTGATTGATCGGTCGGTTTAACTAGCTACCTAGCCTCACAGCAAGCAACGTTATTTCATTAATTGATAGTTAGCTAGTAGCAATTACTTACCATACGTAAATTTGAGTGCTGTCTTAAAATTAGGTCTAATTAGGATATCGACAACCTAAATTATTGAATGCATTCAGAATCAGAATCAGAATCAGAATCCCTTTATTCGCCAAGTATTTACATACAAGGAATTTACTGTGGTTTATTGGTGCTACATAAACCAACATGAAACATAAAATAAAATAATATAATATAAAACATAAAACAAAACAAAACACAAAAACAAGTAGTGCAAGTAGTAGTGCAAAGTTTCAACCAATATAATATGATATATGCAAGATAAAAATAAAAATAAAAAATATAAGTAAAAATAAAAATATAAATAAACAAGAAGTACAGTGGGAAGTAGGTAAGTGTAAAGTGTAAAGTGTCTATGAGGCGGGATAGAGTCTGTGTCTGTGTCGTAGGGGGTCCCGGGCCTTGTTGATAAGGCTAACTGCAGAAGGAAAGAAACTGTTTTTATGGCGAGAGGTTTTGGTCCTGATGGACCGCAGCCTCCTGCCAGAGGGAAGTGTTACAAACAGACTGTGACCGGGGTGAGAGGGGTCGGCCACAATCTTGCCTGCACGCCTCCGGGTCCTGGAGGCATACAGGTCCTGGAGAGATGGCAGGTTGCAGCCAATCACCCTCTCCGCAGAGCGGATGATACGCTGCAGTCTGCCCTTGTCCTTGGCAGTGGCAGCAGCGTACCAGATGGTGATGGAGAAGGTGAGGATGGTCTCGATGATGGCAGAGTAGAAGTGGACCATCATCGTCTTTGGCAGGTTGAACTTCTTCAGCTGCCGCAGGAAGAACAACCTCTGCTGGGCTTTTCCAGTGATGGAGCTGATGTTCAGCTCCCACTTGAGGTCCTGGGAGATGAAGGTTCCCAGGAAGCGGCAGGACTCCACAATGTTCACTGTGGAGTCTCTCAGGGAGATGGGGATGAGTGGGGCTGGGTTATTCCTGAAGTCCACCACTATCTCCACTGTCTTTGCAGCATTTAGCTCCAGGTTGTTCTGACTGCACCAGTCCGCCAGATGGTCGATCTCCCTCCTGTAGGCGGACTCATCCCCACCAGAGATGAGTCCGATGAGGGTGGTGATGATTCAGATTCAGAGATCCTTGTTAAAGAATCCTACGATAGTCATCTTTGTCATTGTCATTTCTTAATCATTAGGCTACGTATTAGTCTGGATTATTCAGCCTATCATTTGTCCACTCTGTAACCAACTGTATATCCAGCAAACAAATGACATCCTGAGGACATTAGGTAACTGTAGGTCAAACTCTGACCTTAAATTGAAAACGTCCTAAGAACGTGCTCTGGATGTTCAAATGTTATAAACAGGTCTCCTGAATGTCGTATCATAACGTTTAAAGGAAGACCTTCCTATGACCTTTTGTAACATTCTCTTTTGGTCCTACCATGGTGACAGAGTAACGTTACAAACATGACCATCACAGTACTTTCAAAAACGTTCTCTTTTGGTCCTACCTTGGTCACAGAAGAACGTTACAATATGACCATAAAATGACGTCCTCTAAATGAAACACAACGTTATCAGGACGTTGAAAAGGAACGTTCTCCAGGCGTTATTTTGTAGGGTTCCACTGTTGTCCCGGGGAAGTTTTTCTTAACGTTAAAATGACGTTTTCAGGATGTTCTTAATACTGTCATAGGACCATAAAATGAAGTCCTGTGGACGTCCTCTAAATGGAACACAACGTTATCAAGACGTTAAAAATGAACGTTCTCCAGGCGTTATTTTGTAGGGTTCCATTGTTGTCCCGGGGACGTTTTTTTTAAATGTCAAAACAACGTTTTCAGGACGTTCTTAATACAATCATAGGACCATAAAATGACGTCCTGTGGACGTCCTCTAAATAACACACAATGTTATCAGGATGTTAAAAAAGAACTTTCTCCAGCCGTTATTTTGTAGGGTTCCATTGTTGTCCCGGGGATGTTTTTTTTAAATGTCAAAACAACGTTTTCAGGACGTTTTTAATACAGTCATACAACGTCATAATAACTTTGTGCTCCATTTAGAAGATGTGCACAGAACATAATTTTATTGACTGTGACTATGACTGTATTAAGAACGTCCTGAAAACGTCGTTTTGACATTAAGAAAAACGTTCCCAGGACATCAAAGGACCCCTACAAAATAACGTCCGGAGAACGTTCATTTCCAATGTCCTAATAACTTTGTGGTCCATTTAGAGGATGTCCTTAGGACGTCATTTTGTTAGCTGGGCAAGGACAGCAGTCAAGTAGCCAACTGCTTGGTTTATTTTGCCAAAATATCTTTAGGAAACAATGTGTAAATGTAATTTTCTAACATAACCTTAACGTTACTTATTACGCTAGGCATCTCCGGGGCAAGACCTCCGGCGCCCGGCATGCACTAGGTTGACCGAGTTTTGTTGATGTATACAGGATAGTCAGGCAGAGAAGTGTTTGGAAGCTTCGACAGTTTCTAATCAACAGTAAAAGCATAATCACTGCTATTCTGCTATTCTAAAAAGATCTAACTTGTATTATTATTGTATTTATTGATGGTGATAATAATAGTAATAATAATAATAATAATAATAATAATAATAATAATAATAATAAAAACTGATGTCAGGGAAAATATTCAGTCAGGTAGACACCCTGAGTGTCATTACATTTAAGCTCCCACAGTAATAGCCATTTAAGGGAGAAAGCTGCCCAGTGCATATTCTCAAACTATTTCCTGCTGTTCTGCGAGAAAGAAGCCTGAATAAAATCCAACAAAGAACAAGTACAATAATTTCTGTGCGGAAAAGTTAAAATTTGTAGAATGCCTTTAGTGACAAGAGAACATGGTCATCAAGATGTGTACACCACAGCTTAACATAGCCTTAAATAGACCCCAAAGGAAAGGATGGGATATCAGATTTATTGGAGTTTTGGGGAATATTACATTCTGTCTCTGGAAAAATCAGGCTAAGGAAGTGGTCACAGAGAAATCAGAACTGTGAGCTGCAGAACTCCAGTATAGAGTGATCTTTGAACTGGTCTGATACAGCAGGGCTTGCTATTAAACTCCTGTCTAGAGCTGACATATGCTAGCAACCTGCCTTTCTCTGACTGATCTTCAAATGGCTTGATTTAGCAAGTGCACTTTAACCTACTTATTACTGTAATGACAAATGATTGTATCTTGTCTGAATAAACATCAGTAAAACACATTTTTGAATTCACTTCATTAAAAAAAAAAAAGATACCCATTTTTTTTTAACCAAAATGTGGAATTCATGGTCATATTAGACCTATCTCTTTATTGCAGCAGATCTCTACCAATATGAGAGAGAGTGCAGACAAACACATGTTTCCACTTTGCTGTTCACCAGCTGAGTTCCACGATCATCTCTTGGACCTCATACAAAATTGGTTTAGACTGCAATGGCCTGAGTGACCAGAAGAGTCACACTCTTGCACAATGAGATGGATATAATCCTTCTAATGAAAACCTGCCCTTCTTGGACAAGGCTAGATCAAATTATTATTATTCAAAAAAATGCAAACAAAGGCACGATCACATTTTGATGCTACCTGACATACCTGAATACCAGTGTGTAACCAGGACAACATATTGATTGCAGTCTACATCCATATTTTTTCTTTTCAATTTTTATTTTTTTGGATTCTACCTATTGAAATAATATTTTGGGCTCAGATAATAATGCTGATTTCTTGTTACCCTCTCTGGATTGTGAAAAGTGTGAAGAGCCGCCTAATTTGACTTTACTACGATAATGTGTTTTGTTAATGTCTTTTTGAACTTGAGGAAGAACCTTAACAATCACAAGTGTTCATGATGAAATATGGCATTGAGGAGAACTAATACCAGACCAGTTTCACTATTCCATTACAGAACAAGTGGATGCTTTCATTACTTACATACTTTGTGTGCAAACTATCAGACAAGATGACAGTCTTTATTGCTTTAAACTTTTGAACCAGTCTCTAAGCTGTTGTGTTTATTTACTGTGTTTCCGTTCGTTTCATTCCAGAGAACTGTTAGAAATCTTTCTGGTGTGCAATTTTAGAATGATTTTTACACATTTTTGCAGTGTATAAAGATAATCTTTCTGTGCAAGTTTGTTTTCGCATTCTGCTGAGACGTGGTAATGGGTCTCATTGAGAGTTTATCCTGAGATCTCTCACTACAAAGCCAAAGGAAATTACTCTGGACTTGGGAGAATAATTGAGGAAACGGGGTACAGCAATATTACTGCTGAGAGTCAATCTTATCTGACGAACACTTCCAAACAGCTCTGGGCCAATGGCCAAGAGCTGGCAACATAGTGCAAAGATTGCTAAGGATAGGTAAAATGCATTTTTGGCCAACTGCTACACTAATTAAGTGTGATTTTATGTTGCACCATGAGACATCAATTTACAGTTAGTTAACATATTAGCATTTTTCAAAGAGCTATTTTTAAATTATCTTTATTATATTATTTTTTATTATCTTGATTTGTTGATTCTGGGTTTATTTATATGTGCTGGGACGACGTTTTTTCTGCCTGTCAGTTCACGTTAGACCAATAGAAAGCATTATTTTAGCTTAGGCTTTAGCTTGTGGATAATCTAATGCATGCAGCCAACAGTTTAATTAACATCAGGATAACCTTTGTCTTTCATACCTTCAGTAATTGTAAATAACATTGCATATTGCACATAATGAAATAGTAAAGACTGCCATTCAGAGAACCCCTATTATCACTTTAAACACAGAGCAAATATTTTTTATTGTTACTTTGGCTTTTATTTCTGATTTAAAGTCAATATTTACCCAGCAGCCCCCAGGGCCTGAGATTACCTCATATTCTATCCAGCTGCTCTTTCTCAATGTCACTATGAC
Organism: Ilyophis sp. 1 JC-2022; assembly: GCA_022702515.1. NCBI lineage: Eukaryota > Metazoa > Chordata > Actinopteri > Anguilliformes > Synaphobranchidae > Ilyophis > Ilyophis sp. 1 JC-2022. Next base: position 93,299,134 of record CM040406.1, on the reverse strand, counting down.
AACAGCAGGAATGCATGCATCATGTTTCCCTTGCAGACAGGAAATAGAGGAAACTGAAGAGAACTCTGCCAGCAAGAAATGAATAAATACACTCCTTTAAATAATAAGTATTCCCCATCACGATCAACTATAGGATTACTCCACATCTTCATCTAAAATTATGGCAGAATGAATGCATTTTTGAATATCATAAATGTAAATTCTGTATGTGCCTATTTAGCAAGTTTTCTGAAGTGGGGAAGATTAATATCAATTGTAAGTATTTTTTACCACATAAGCAGTTTGAAATTAGTGTTTAAATATTGCCCAAGCAGCATTTCCTTAGGTCCAAAAACCTGTTTTGCCTTCTATGTATTCCTACATATACGAGGGGCCAATATATGAATTGGTAAAAATTATTATTAAAAAAAACTTGTCTATAGTAAATTCATACTTTCCCAGATATGGTAATGTTTACTACAGTTTATAAAAACAAGAAGCCTCTGTAATAACATACAGCTTACTTATTATTTATTTTCTTGTATCCTAACCCTAACTGTAGCACTAATCCTAACCCTAACCCTTACAGGAATCTAAACCTTAACCCCAAACCTGACTCTTACATGGTTAAGACTTCTATATTTTATCAATTCAAATAAATAGGTCTGAGACCTAAAAAATGTTTTACACATCAGGCAGAAATATGTCCAAGTCATACCACAACACAATTTACACAATTTCAATATTATGATGTAAGAGAAACAATCTAAATGTAATCAATATTATTTATAGATTTGTGTTGGTGTGTGCGTGCATGCGTGTGTGTTTGATTGTGTGCGCATGTATGTGTGCATGTGTGTGTGTGTTTCTAAACATCCACCATAAAAAATGAAGTGGCAACCCATAGGGACCACATACAGTGCAGTCCGTAAGTATTTGGAGAGTGACACAATTTTTGTCGTTTAGGCTCTATATTGCAGCACATTGGATTTGAAATGAATACGAGGCTTAAGAACATTCCACTTTTTGGCCCTTGGTTGCTTTAGCAGCATGTTTGGGGTCATTGTCCTGCTGCGAGGTGAAGTGCCTTCTAATAGGTTTTGAGGCATTTGGTTAGATCTGAGCAAATAAGATGTTTCTGTACACTTCCGCCAGCAGTCACTTTACCATAAGGACAGGTGGTCCAGTTCCAGTTGCAGCCATACATGCCCAGCTATAACTGTACCTGCACCATGTTTCACAGATGAGGCTGCAATTCTTGCATTGTTCACCCAATATGGATGGAAATGGTCGCAAATTAAAGTGAACAGTCTGCGCTTTAACCTCATATTCATTGTTCCATTTAAAACCCAATGTGCTGGAGTACAGAGCCAAAACATCAAAAATTGTGTCAATGTCCAAATACTTACAGACTGCACTGCATACGTACAAAATGATCACTGCAGGTGGCTTGAAATTTATTTTGAAGACCTGTCATTTTTTTGTTGTTGATTGGGCCAATAATCTAGGGTTGGGGGTCTTGATGTGCGTCTGAATATATCTTATATATTTATCAATTAACAAATGGAATTTACAAGCATTTTTGTGATAAGCCGAACCAACTGAATGCTAATTGGATCGTCATTCGGTCATCTTAATATAACCACAGGAAAACCACAATAAAACCCTGCATAGATCTGTTTGTAGATCGATCGATGCAATATACCAAATTTCATGCAAATTGGTAAATTTTTGCAGGAGACTAAGCATTTCAAATGTTCTTCTGAAAAATCTAAATAGTGGAAAAAATTAGGTGCTGAGCTCATGGATGGCAAGTATTTTGACATTTTCACTATAGCGTCACCATGTAGGAAATCTATGTAATATTTGAACTAAGGCAAGGGTTCAGCAATGTAAACCAAATTTGGTAAGGCTTACACAAATGTTTTTCTTACCAAAAGTGAAAAGGGGAGAATACTAAAACTAATAATAATAGAAATACTAATACTAATAGCAATACTAATACTAATAGCAATACTAATACTAATAGAAATACTAATACTAATCGCAATTCTAATGTAACCAATCTGGAAAAAAACAATCCTGAAAAATACAATAGGGTTCCAGCACCTGTGGTCATTGGACATTTAATTATCATGAGAAATAGATACGTTTCTTCTGTCCCATTTCCTGACCAGAGAGTGGACAAGAACAGCATACAATAAATTCTGGGTTCTCCAAACATCAGAATGTACGAAACAGGGAGTTTGTGTTAATCCTACAGTGTTCTCAGTGAAAGCAAATCTGTCATCAAGTTATAGCCTACTCAGAGTCTGTTTGGGAGGAGTCAGAATGATGTTTTCAAGGGAAATGTTTTGAGGTGAGGTCCTGTCAGCCAGACTTAGTGAGGTTAAATGTTAAACTGGTGAGGATGAGTGAAGAGACATGTTCCAAAGAAAATAAAATGTATTCATGAACCTCCATTATTATTAGCCAATAGTTATATAAACCTTTTTGCCTTTTTAAGAAATGAAACATTTCAACATAATGATGTAGGCACTAGGAAATCCAGCCGCATGAATTAACGACAAGCTGAATATTAAAATGCGCCCACTGATTCAAGAATCATAACTCTTTGCATTATAATACATGTGTCTTGTAATTTGGTTGCAAGAGGATATTTTTCATTTTATATTGCAATGATTCAAATGAGTAGTTGGCTGTTCTAAACTTTAAATGTCTGATTTAATTGCAATATCCTCAAGTTGCAAAAGTTGACGTTATTAAACTCATCATAAAACAGTTACTGCTGTACCTTACGATTAAAATAGCAGCAGATCTTTGCCAACTAGAAACTAATTTTCAGCTGTGACATGATTTGAGTACAACTGATTTCCATTCCGTGTTCTAAGAAATGTGTCATCTATCTTGAAAAGCCGTAAAACAGTGTTTGTTGGTGCAAGGGGGTCTGTTTTCAGCCTGAAGGTATGCTGGTTTTTGTATGTTTCAGCACTTAAGTGATGAATTTATTGATTGGCTACAGTCCACATCTTGCTTCGCAAGGCCTGAATTGGCTGAAAATGTACCATAAAAACCTGTTGACCCTAACTTGGGTTTGACAGCCTTGTACTACTGGAACCAATACTTATGGACTTTGTTTATAGTTTTCTTCAACTGAACATTTTATGTTACAACAACAATGTTTCCCAAAAAAAAGAAAAAATGGCTGCTGGGTGTTTCATTAGGATAATGCACTGTTCTTGTTCTAGAATTGAATCCCCACTATGGCATTGGGGACTGTAGCCAGTATCCCCGCAGGGCAACATGTATAGTGCACTCCAAAACTGTTAGGACAGTGACACATTTTTTGTTGTTTTGTTTTGTTGTACTCCAGCACATTGGATTTGAAATGTAACTGTGACTATCAGATTAAAGGGCAGACTTTCAGCTTTAATTTGAAGGTTTTTACATCCATATCGGGTGAACCATGTTGCAGTAGCCATTTTTACGCATAGTCCCCCCATTTTAGGGTGCCAAAAGTAATTGGACAAATTAGCATAAACTTAAATAAAGTCATCATATTTTGTTATTTGGTTGCTTATCCTTTGCATGCCAAAACTTCCTGATGTCTGTGACCCAAGAACTATCAAAAGACTGTTGATATCTTATTTTCAGGTACTCTTACAAGCGATACTATAACCTCTCTGAATTTGAATGGATCTCTACGGGAATTGGGAGGGGGGGGACTAGATTAAGCTGTAAATTACACAGGAATAGTATGGAACACATGGTTGGCTAAATGGCTGTAAGACATCAAGGGTCTGAGGCATCAATTGAGCCTCAAACCATCACTCTGCTGCCAGATATGCAGTTGATATGGATGGATTCCTTTAAGGGTTGTTTCTCCTGACTTATTTTTCCATAGTGTTCATGGAAAACAGAAGTGTTCTCAATTCCCACAGACAGCACCTATGGTATCAATCTTCACAATTGCACCTTAACCCTATTATGTTTTGGATCAATTTGACCCCATTCAGTGTTTGACGTCTCTTAAAAATCAGTTAATCTTAGTGTTTTATCTTGTATTACTTTTCCTAATTTGGTGGGACTGAATATTAAACATGCAATAATCATAATGCTGTTTTCAAAAGTCCTGTACCACTCTGTATACAGAGGTGTTGTGTGGGGTGTTCGACCCCAGGCTCTGTAGCTGTATCAAACATAAAAAATATACAACATGGTTTATTTTTTATCTCACATTTTTTTATGGGTGATTCTGGGTACTTTCTGATACAGATTCCCATACAAACTGTCACTTACCTCCGGCTCTAAAATGAGAAGTTTATTAGAAGTTTTAAATATTTGGGGATAAAAGGCTGGTAGACATTAAGAAGGCGACAAAAATAGTGTTCAAAATTTAGTATTCATATTTATTTTGCGTTGTTTTAAACCAGGGGTAGGCAACCCTGGTCCTAGAGAGCCGCAGGGTCTGCTGGTTTTTGTTGTTACTCACCACTTAATTGGTCAATTAGAGCAGTTGATTACACAGTTAACTCACCTCACCTGGTTTCTTTGGTCTAATTAGTTGCTGTGTTTAAGGTGAAAACAAAAACCAGCAGACCCTGCGGCTCTCTAGGACCAGGGTTGCCTACCCCTGTTTTAAACCATTGGGGTCAATCTGACCCCAAACATAAAATTACAAAATTTCACCATAATAGCAGGGTTAAACTGAACAAAGGAAAATACTTGCTGAGGCTGATAATTTCACATGCTAAAATAGAGTGCTGACAGTACAGCCATTATATTCAGAAATGAATAATTTGTATTGTTTTTTGTTACGTCTCTTGCCTCCACGTCTTAAGTCTACATCTGTTTTTTCCGTCTATTTGTATTTCCTATCTGGCAGTCCGTTCCATGTTTTCCCTCTCTCCGTCCATTTTGTGTCTCCACTTCCGCACACCTGAATTGTGTTTCCTCATTTTGTTTCGTCTCACCTGTTTCTCGTTGTTTCTTAGTTAGTTTGGTATTTAGTCTCTTCTGTTTCTGTGTTCTCTGCCAGATCGTCTTGTGCTCGTCTCAGTACTTTCCAGCGGTTTTTATTCCTGCCTGCGCCTTTCCTGTGTCCAGTTCTGTGTTTCGTCCAGTTTCTGTTCTCCTGCCTGTTCCTGCCCAGTCCTGCCCCAGCCCTCCTGCCCACCTGCCCACCTGCCCTTTCCCATCCCAGCCCTGCTCTTGTCTTTTGCCATCTTCATCCCCTGTTCTGACGGATTCCCCGGTTCTGACCCCTGCCTGCTTCTGGACTTCGCTTTGGCCCATCCTGCTTTTCCCTGTTCACTGGACTTTGATCTTTGCCTGGAACTGACCTTGAGCCTGCCTTACCTGAATTGTTTTGTTTGGCTGGACATTGACCTGTTTCTGTTGACCATGATTAAAGCCTATTCCTATTACTTCTGGTGTCTGCGATTGGTTCCGATCCGTTCTTGTGATAGTCTTTTCTCAAGAATACTTCCAGAAACCATAATCCAGATAGATTGGCTACTTACCTTTCAAATATCAAGTTTGAGGTGGTCTGTCAATTCAAATGTTTGTATTTCAAATGCACATCCTGTGCTTTGGCACCTATAGGCTTGTGTGATATTTAAAAAAAAACAATGGCTACCAATTTCATATACAGAAATGTTGCATATGTTATGACTGTAATTTTGTGACCTCAAAATGTATTAGGGTGATTCTTCAATTCGGGGCACTTTTGACTTTTGGAATTTAAAAAAAATAATATTCTTTAAACTCTGTTTTTTCTATTTCAAAATGTTTATTAATTGGTCTGGAACAAAGATCTTAGCATAGCTTTGATTGTACTTCATAATAATTTTGATACAATAATTTACAGCCACTTGTGTGATGGTAATGACACGTGATGGTAATGACAATTTTCAGTTTTGGAGGGAAAAGTTAGCTAGGTTTTGGACTTGCTGAGCTAACTGGTTAGCTAGCATACAATGTACTCTGAATATATGTAAATAAAGTGAAATTTACTATTACTGAATTAAAATACTCAAATAGTAACTTGTTTGGTAATGACGCCTAATAAACATACTCTCAGATCAGGATGTATAAAACTTCAAATTACTTACATATGTGGGCATCAAAAAATCAGGCTTCTGCCTCATGTCTCTGAATGTTCCTCTGGTACATCTAATTTGCATGCAACAATGTAAGTAACTGTTTGTAAAAACTTTATTGCTCTCTAAAATGTTGGGCGTGATGGTAATGACAGATGTATAAGGGACAGCAATATTTAACTATAAAAAAATTGCAAATTGAACAAATATAAACTATATGAATTTGAAAAATGTATTTTTAAGTTGTTATGAGGAAATGCAAAGTAAAGTTTTACTGAATTTAACACTTTTTATTACTTTATTATAGAGAGGATGTCAAAAAGTCTGGGTTGGGGACAAGCCCAAAACAGTGAAATTCTGGCACATTTGAATTTTCAACACATCGAAAAAGTATTAAAATGTCATCATTGAGACACAATTATTTTTTTCATAGCTACTACAACCTAACCCTAACAAATACAATAATTGTTTTTTATAAAAAATATTTTTTCTTGAAAATCTACCCTGGGGACAGAAAAACTCCCTTAATTGAAGAATCACCCATTAACATTGAGGTACCAAGCCGAAAGATAAGATATAAAATTATATTTCAAAAAGAGAATTTGGTAACTTTGTCCACAGTTGTAAAATTTCATATCACTTGCTCAACATATTTTAGAACCATATCTCTACTCTTATATCCTTGTAACTGAACATGAACAGTGAGGTCTTTGAATACTTCTGACATCTGACCCCTGGCACCTTCTGATTCCTGTAGAAAAGTATCCTGGAAGCTAAGGTAACTTTTCATGCATGTAAGTGGCACATCATTTTTGTAGCTACCACTTCATGTAATTGTATTATTTTTATAATAGAGGCCTGACTGATCTGAGGCCTAGCAGTTTCGCCATAATTTTCATTATTTTACTTGATGAATTTGCATGATGACTTTTGCATTTTCATTTGTTTGCCAAACTGAAATATATTCAAATGTTGCGTGGGTTATGTGGTAACTTATAAAAAATGTTAACACACCTGACTATTGTTGCTGAAAGATCAAAACCTGTGCACCAGGTATATGTAATGGCTTTGCTGAATATCAAACCATAATATTTACACACAGCACACTCTATTTAATTCTAGTTAGTTGCTTGATTGGAAAACGTAAAGATTCGAAATATTTTGAAGGTTTTGTAGGAGTGAATTTCACCGTAAAATACTAAAATGTTATATTCTTGCCTGTAATTTGCAAAAGGCATATGTATAAACCATATAATATAAATAGGAACTTACCCTGTTTAATAGCTTGTGAAATCATACCTAAATTAAAGGTTTTTGAAATATACACTTTGCAAAATCTAATAAATAGATCTACTATAATTGAAGTGATATGCACATATTAAGTGTGATCTGCCTAATCTTTGTGGGTGAAATGTTTAAATGTTGCATAAAGCAATTTCATGGTTGGACTTTGAATGGCAAACTACGCTGAAACAGTTTTCAATGTTATACTTAAGGTAAGAAGCAATGTTTGTGTTAATATGTTTTTCAAACAAGAGCCCTACCACAATCTCATTAACAGACTAACTATAATATACGATGTTTGTGCGTGTTGTCCTTTGTATAATTACACTAAACAGAAATACTGTATTTGTCCACATTGATGTAATGTCACTGCGTTTGCATTCCACTGACCTGTATTGATTAGTTCAACGGGAAATTACGCTCCCTTGTGGCTGATGTGGTTTTGTGCAAATAATGAACAAAATGTTGGCAGGATTTTCTTGTTAAATCTTTTATTACCCTGTATGGATTCTGTTGCACTTGATATTCTGCATTAAACTGCATACGTACATTTACCGTTTTATTTCATAAAATATAGCAAAGTTGTAATCCCTCTTGGAAACGGTGTAATTGTAATGAAATTGCAAAGGGTGCGAATATTGTCAAAAAACAAACTCAACATAGGTAGATATGGTGCACAAAACAAACCTAAAACTACACAAAAACCTGAACAGAAAATATCCGGCCATAGACATTCAACAAGCAATGAATCATGTGGAAATTAATGTTGGGGGTACTGTTATTGAGAATGTATTCAGTCGGCTTCGCCGTTATATCTGTCGTTAATCTTGGCCACGAGGGACACGTCTCTCTGATTGTGGTCATTTATTTTGTAAACTTGGTTTAACAGTTTACAGAAATGAAAAAGTGTTCCTTTAAGTTGCTTAACATAATCAAATTCTTAATTGGTGGACTCATATTTCAAAAATGTATGATGGAGATTAATAGCTCTTATTAATAGTTTCACACACTTCCTGTGAATTATTTTCTTCCCGTGCCAGGTGATTTTAATCCATCAGTTTGAGCACCTCGTCAGTGGCCTGTTGTGAAGGCCAAACAGCAGGTATAACTTGAGCTTGTTCCTCATACACCGAATCTTGCAGTCTTTCTTAATTAAAAAAAAAAAAACCATTCACACATACTTTCAAACATAGTTCATATAGTCATCATCTTGAATCGGCTGCTGGTTGACAACATGAGCATATTTACCCCCCTTCACTGTCACGTCAATTCCAGATCATTGACGTTATCTGCCAAATTCAGGAGTTTATTCCCAGACTCCTCTGGCTCTTCCGCATCATCATCACCATTATTATTATTATTATTATTATTATTATTACTGCTGTTGTTGTGCTTTTGAATGAGTAGGACCTCGCTGGTCATCAACAAGTGCTTATAAATCACCGCTCTGTGAATTATGAAACCGTTTACCGAACAAACCTTCAATGAGTGGAACCATTTCAGCTCTCGGGAATGAACTGATTTCAAATAATATACTATGACAGGCAGAAACAAACAGAATGTCACATCGAAGTTAGATTAATTAATGATTGAGTTATTTTTATTCTTAAATGTAGATTGGCTACTCAAATTTATAATTTAGTATAACGTAGTGTACAAAATTATGGTTTTTCAATCAAATTGTATGCATACATCAAAATACAACTTGCATTATCGTTCAGAATGAATGGCTTTCATTCTTATAATTAAAAGTTAAAGCATTCCGACTTTAAATGTAATTACAATTTTCGAAAACCAGTGTATGGACAGAACAGGCGGGGCGATCAAACCTGAGCAACTGGTTGCAACTCTTCTTTCTATTTTAAAGTCATATCGGAGAAGTCTAGCAACCAATTTTCTATTTTCAAATACCACTGCTTCAATCTGGTCCAAACATTTGAATTCTGTAAAGTGCGTAAAAGTTAAAATGCCGTTTTGTCGCATTACACTGATATTTTTGGCTGTAGTGCTAGACGACTCCGAAGAAATGAATCTTGTGTACGAGACTTTTTGATATTTCCTTGGCTGCCCCCACCCCTCTATTTCACGTAGTTTGCTTTCTTGACCAATCGTTTCTCTCTGCAAACAATTTGCGCCATCCAGGCTATAAGAGCGCTCAACATTTCCATCAAGACATAAACACTTCCGTGGCCCACTAGACAACGCGCGGACCTTTTTACGGACAATATCTGCTATAAGGCAGGCGACTGGAATTATTTTGTTTGTATACTTCATAAACCCATCGTGCGCGTTTTCTACTGAAACTGATGTTTGACGGAATGATGCAAGACGAATCCAGCTCCCCAGTGTCTCCAGCGGACAGTCTTAGCAACAGTGAAGAAGAACTCGACAGGCAACAGAAAAGATGTGGGAGGAAAAGGAGAACGAGCAGGAAAAATGGGGAGGATTCAGATAGCCCGACCCCTGGGAAAAGAGGAAAAAAGTCCAGCAGCAGCAGTCCGCAGTCTTTCGAAGAACTTCAGACGCAGAGAGTCATGGCGAACGTGCGCGAGCGACAGAGGACGCAGTCCCTCAACGAGGCGTTCGCATCTTTGCGGAAAATTATTCCCACTCTGCCATCAGACAAACTGAGCAAAATCCAGACCCTCAAACTTGCTGCCAGGTACATCGATTTCCTCTACCAAGTACTTCAGAGCGATGAACTGGATTCCAAAATGGCAAGTTGTAGTTATGTGGCTCATGAAAGACTAAGCTATGCCTTCTCTGTATGGAGGATGGAGGGCGCGTGGTCCATGTCAGCATCTCACTAGCGTCTGTGGAGCCATAGGGCAACATGGTATGCTATGTTTTCAAACGTATTGTCTTAATTTGGTGTATGCATATATTTTATTGATTATTGTCAACTTTTAATATCACCTTGCGCATTTTGTATAACAGCCGTCCGTATTTTCAGACTTTATCGTAAATATTATTAGATTCTTTTAAAATATTGTTAAGCGTTTACACCGCTTACTCATTCGTGTTTACGAGTAACCCACTACTCTGCTTAATTAACTGTTTAATCGATATTTTCAAGTGCACTTCTCATATTTATAGCTATCCATATGTCCCATTTTGTTATTGGGCTATTGTTTTCTAAATTGTCAAACGAGATTTAATACAGTAGTAAATAATAATAATCAATATCATGTATCAGAATAATCCCAATTCATCTTTTAATTCCTAGGTGACAACCGATTCCACTTACCTATCCCAAAGGGCAATTCTGGAGTCCCATGCTGGATTTGTACAAAGCTACAGTATTTTGGGGGAAAATAAGAAACCTGTTCAAACCAAAGATGACGGGGCATGGGGAGCACTTACAGAGAAAAAGGCCGAGGACACCCAACAGTCGAGTTCGACTACACAATCATTTGATCGCTCTACATTCTGATATATGCTTAAAACTTTTGTTTTTGATTGACGATGAATGTTGGAAACTCTAATCACTCTATGCATGCCTTTTGACCCAGTTGTGCCGTTGTTTTCTCGGAAGAGGGTTAAAATACATCGAAATTACCATCTCAGTTTCAGAATCAAGCTGCCGACGAGAAAGGACTGATATAGCCATGAAATGGTTTGAAATGTGGCTCGTACCTGTGCAAACCTTTTTTAGGTTATTTGTCTCGGAAATACATTTATTTATTTATTGATGACACTTGTTATAATGCATACTTAGATCCGGTGTCTAAATGCATTCCTATTTTTATGATTGTTTTGTAAATAACTGTATATTTTTCTGCAATAAAATAAATATGATTTTTAAACTAAAGTTTTTTTCCCCCAGAGTTTAATTTAGAATATAGATTTTTTAACATGTAATACGAGTAAATGCGACACACGCTTTTTGGGGTTTAGTTTTGAATTTTATAATGTTGGCGCAAAAGAAAATACTGAGTTGTCCTTTCAATGGCGATAATAAGTGGGAAGTGTTCTGATTCAAACCTGTTCTAATAGCTTATTCATTTCTATATGCCAGTTTAGTAAAAGTAGGCAACAACTCTTACGGTCATTTAATGCTTATCAAAGGTGCGAATCAAATTAGCTTTTTGCAGGCTCTTGGGTATGGGTAGGCCTACATTATGAATATCTTGGCATTGTTCTGTGATAGCCACATACAAAATTGAGGTCGGTGTTTTGAAAGGCACTGGTTTATGTAAATATGGCGTGCTAAGCCTAAATAATGTACATTTGTACAGTGTTTTGCACTTTTACTGGAGTGCCTTTATTCAGATTCGTGCGGTGTCTGAAATGTCAAGAGTGTTGAATTCCTTTAGATATCTGTAATTCGACCTGCAGTATAGTTTGTTATGCTGTAAGAAGGGCCGTTTAGATTGTATCACGTGATTGTTAAGAAAACAGGTTACATTTACAGAGGTTTCAACAGTACATTTTACATAATACATCTGATGTACAGTACAGGCCTATCACATATGATCAAAATCCGATTTTCTATATTTCCAAAATACTGCCACTATTACTACTACTGCTGCTACTGTTAATACTAATAATAACAACAAGGAAAATAATTCTGCGTATTAAATAAAATAGTTTATGACATTATTATTATTATTTGTAGTAGTGGTGGTAGTAGTAGTAGTAGTAGTAGTACTAGTACCCGTACTGGTTGTCATTCCTCAAAGCATACTAGGAATATTAAGTAAGCCTGCTATTAATGAAAACATATATATATTATACTATTTGTCTAGTTTTGTGTTATTTCAAGTAGTTGATTATTTTTATTATTATTATTATTATTATTATTATTATTATTTGGTTTTGTTGTTCTTCTTGTTGTTGTGGTGGTGGTGGTAGCTAGTAATAGCCGTGGTAAAATACATTTTTGCTCCGTGACACGTATTTGTTTTTCCAAACACTAGGTACTGAACAATTTAAACTGTATGTTAAGAGGTTAGAATAATATACTTTAGACTTTCATTTTTATTGGATGTTAACATGTACCATGCAAAACCGTATATAAAAATTATACATTTGTTGATTTAATTTTTCATTATTTCCTTATTAAATGCACATTCTTTCTCAGGTTAATCCTTTTTCCTAGTTAGCGTAATCACGAACTTGCAGCCTATCACATAGGCTACCCGAATTAATGAATTAGGCTAATTTACTTATTTGTTTATCAGTCTTGTCTGATATAGAATAAATGTTTTAAAATGAATGTTTGATGTAAATGTTGTCTAGCTGAGATCTGCATGCTATTCTATCAAAATATTAGGGTTGAATGCAGTTTCAAGCATGTGACTGATGTCAGCCCAGTGTTTGTTGGATGCATTTTACTGGTTTAAAATTTAGTCTGGAAAAGTGTTTTAGACAATCTTGCCCTCTTAAATCCATTTGAATCAAAGCACAAGGCCGTTTGAAGGAGGTGTGTAATTGGGGTTTCGACATGTATGACATTCCCAGATGTCTTTGAAATGGTATGCCCGTTAAGCAGGTCGTTGGAGGGCGGGACAGGTTAAAATCACTTGTACGTAGTTTTTATGGCCTGAACAATTAAAAAAGATAAGAATGTTATACATGATGCTGGGGAATGGATGATATCGGGTCCTTTTAACCTTCCAACCCCCTTCTCTCTCTCAAAACACACGCACATAGGCTACAGACGCGTACGCGCGCGCGCGCGCGCACACACACACACACACACACACACACACACACACACACTAAAACTAATGTTTAGTGCCGTATTGCAATTAAAATTAACCATTTTATTTGCACCTGTTTTCGAAAAAATTTAAATAATAAAATTACATTGGCTGACCGTTGTCTACATTACACTTACAATTTTGAGATAACAAATGGATAAAACTATTCCATTTAGCCGAATTGTGTTTTTTTGACACAGGAAAGTAAAGGTTACACAAATGGTTTTCATGGTAAATAGACACATTTTAAAATGCAGTTATATAGACTCTATATATAATGTTAAATTTTTAGCTAGCGAGATTTCAGCTCGTTGGGCAGTGTAACACAACCATGGTACTAAGTATGACTTCCTATTAGCTGAAGGATTTTGGCATGTGAAAAGTTACTGCGGCACCTGAATGAAACTTATTTTGACCAGATGTTAGTATTTTTCTAAAACGTCACGTGAAATGAACAGATGTTCAGCAGTAGTATGGACACGCCTTCAAACTCTCTCCTTGAAAAGAGCTTGAAATAAGTTTTTGTGCATAAATCATCCGCTATATTACGCTCTTCAAATGAAAGAGGAAAGGCTCGATCGATGACTTTGGTAGATTTCCTTAAATATGGATTTGTTTGAACCGTCCTTCGAATACATCGCACCTCATCTGGAAAAGACAAAAGTGGACTCCTACAGGGCAGAAATATGACGAAAAGAAAAAAAGAAAAATGTCCAGTCATTTTCAAGGGCGGAAAGGCACTCTTCACATGATATGGATATGACGTTAGGTAAATATTGATATCACGGATTACTTTAATATTGCAATTTGTATGGATTCTACGACAAAGCTGCTACCTTACAGTTATTTTACAGATGCGTTTCAAATGAAATGAATTCATTATTAAGAAAAAAATATATAGCTAGTAATTGTTGTTGTTGTTTTTTTTTTTAAACTATTTTTTTGTTTTATAATTAGCGATGTCAACTAGCCTATCTATCTATTGATATATCTATCATAGAAAAACATGTAGCAATTAGGCTATATATAGACCTACTTTGTCCATAAAAACAAATAGTCGGATAAGTGTATCTCTTGTGTTTCAGTGTGAAATTTGTTTTAATTTTCAGATTTTGTTGCTGATCTTTGGAACTGAATGTGATGAAGGTATATGGTGTCATGTTCTGAAAGGTAAGACGGAATGGACAGACTAAATTAATGCATGCACCCTACAAAGGCCTACGTGCATGCACCCTACAAAGGCCTTGTTATAGCCTATACTTTTTACGTGGCTATCCAAATGATAAAATATAGTCCATGACATAGGCCCAAATTATGAAATACATTCTGTGCGTTATGATCTAAAGGTTAATCTGAACCACCTAGAATGAAACAATTTGAATGCATGTTCTTGGTTAAATGTTTTGTGCAGGAAGTCAGCGTTCTTATTAACCAACAAACACACAAAGGTTGTGATGAGATTGTGAGATTGCTTTGAATATTTTCAACATTTATACGTAGCATCTGTCGTTAAGGCTGTCGCACTTGATTTTGGTTATGAAAAATCATGAAAAGGGAGTCCTACTTTTTGATGAACTTGAACTTCTGGAATTCTGGATTGTAAAACAGCGGAATGTTTGCATAACCTATATTTTCGGTCAACTTTTGAATTACGCACAATTCATTAAAAAATCAGAGCGACTGATCAACCAGAATAAACCCCCCATGTAAAAATGACTGTGTCTGTGACGCCACGGTTTTGAGGCGAAGAATGTCACATTGTCGGCAGCTGTGCTTCTGAGGGACAATTACAGTGAAATTCCTCTTGCTAACCAGAACCTCCTGCAGTCGCAGAGTTGAAAATGGCGCAATTCCAAAAATGTCAATACAAATGTCTTGAAACAATAGATAATTTACTATATTATTTATTTATTGTTGGATTTTTGCGTTCTAAAAGGTCAGTCTTTGAAGTTAACGGTGCACATTCAGGGTGAACGTCCTGAGTCTCGATGCAGCCATTCGATTAGAAGTTCCTTCAGGGAGATGTATTAATAACAGGCCTCTTTGTGGCATTACCAGATGCAAAACTCTTCGCTTTTCACCATACAGCTATTACAGCTCTCCAAAAATCACATTGCATTGTAAAAAATATTTTTAGATGTTTTATTGATGAATAAAAATGTTTCTATTATTATTATTATTATTATTTTTATTATTATTATTATTATTAGCCCATTTGTTGTTGTCGTAGTATTGCTTTTGAAGTTTATCTCATGCTGAATTTTCGAAACTGTAGGCTAGGCTGACTTAAAGGTACAGCATTTGCAGTAAAGGTGTTATAAAAGCAATTATTTGCTAGAATGTGTCTAATATAATGTAGGCCTGCGTTTGGTATTGATTTCACTCTTCCGAAAAAAAAAAGGACTTGGTCAAGTAGACAGTTTGAAGAATTGGCCCATGCTTGCCAACAGGTGTTTCTTAGTCATGGTCTTGTTTAACCCTCGGTAAAGCGTAGCCTACATTTGAGCTATGTTTATTTCACCGCGTGCCTTGCTTGAAATAATGTCCAACCTAGTTTATCAAAATGCATTGTCGTTATCTTACGACTGATTTAAATCATGAAATTAATAATATTTTTGAAATGTTGTAGACTATACATAAATTGGAATTATAATGACCTGTCTCCAACACATTCCGGCGCACAAAATGTAAGATGGCATGATTTTAGATATGAATATGAATATGAATTTGAATCCTATTTTAAAACATGAACATACTTGATATATTTTCATTATAACAGTTTTAACAAAACATTGTAAAATGTTATCAGTTCGATTCACATTATTTCTGTCTGATAATAGGCTTCACGTTCCTAAATAATTAGGTTCGTGAAAGAGGGATTGCATCCTACATTTATGAACAATATTATTCAAAGACTAACAAGGGCATTTTATATTGCGTGAAGACGTTCATTTTAAATGACAAATGTTCATATATAACGTTTAAAGGAGTTCAAAGACACCTGTTACTGTACCTTTTCCACCCTCATATAAAAGGATAGAGCGTAAAAGGCACAGGTATTTGAATTTGAGTCTCATTTACAGTTTTCGTATATTTGAAACTGCTTTGCATTTTCTTGGGAACGCCAGTAAAATGACTTCATAGAAAAATAAATCTTTTTTTTTCTTCCTGCAAGATTTCTTTTATCATTTGCCTAAATCCTGTAAAAGTCATGATAGACTACTTAAGTAGTCTTCATCTGATTAACTGTTCTAACTCAGGGACAAAAAAACTCTTTAATTCAGAGTTTCGTAAGTGGATATTAATCTTTTGTCAGATAAAAGCTGATTTATTACAATGTAGCCAAATGTCAAATACACTCACAAGAGAAAACAACAGGCTAAAGACAGCGAATACTGTAAACGGCAAGTTAGCATTGAATACAACAAAACACACCACTCGTTATAATAGCAGCGCTACATGTGGTATTATTAACACACGTAGAATGTGTCTCTGCATATTTTCACCTTTACAAGAATATCTTTCCCAAAAAGATGTGTATAATTTCTAACTGCACCTCATTGTTAACAGTATTGTTATAGTTGTTTTAATAAAGTGAAAGTATAAAAATGTAATATTACAGGACAATGAAAAAGGACTTGCGAAGTTTTGCCACTAAATAGCCATTTAACCTATTAATGCTTGCTGTATACCACTTGTAGGCCTCACAGGTTTGCATTCTCAAAAGAAGGACCATTCAGATTATGCAGATAACACGTGCAGTCTGAAAAGCCACCAAATAGTTCAAATGATTTTGGCCTGGCTTCAATCAATATCTTGAACTTTGACTTATAACTTGAACGGAAGTGTGTGTTTTTTTCTTCACAAATATCGATTGCTGCCCTATATGCACATATTTGTACTTTAAGGTTAAGAATATTGTTGATTGAATCCAGCCTATGATTTGTTGAATTATTGCTCGCAGTAGTCCAAGCTCACCTTGGGGAAGCCTTCATTTTACTGAAATGCACTTTGGCCCTAATTTCATCCAAGAGTCTAAGGTTCTTACAAAACAAAATCATTAATTCCAATAATCATCAAACACAAAATGCCGAATGTTTAGTGAGATCTAAACAAAACAATTATGAGATCTGTTAAATTATGTCATTTGCAGTTCAGGACTGTGCACTATGGGATTAGATAGAACCTGGCCTATCCAGACCCAGAAATAAACTGTCTGACTAGTATAGGGTGAACCTCTCCCCATATCTCCATAAGATCCCTCTAACTCAAGGCAGGCTTATAAATATTGGGTTCTTTTTTGACTATATGCATTTGTTTTATTTCAAGATATCATTGCATGATTATTTTGATGCTTCTGACAGTTTGGTAGACAGACTGTGCACAGTCACAGAATATGATCGTAAGAGTCAATCCTGTCAGCATGGGAACAGAACTTTTTACTAAGTTTCTACATAAGAAAGTTTTCCCTATAGTGCATGTAAATTCAAGGAGAACCCCATACACTGTAATATACTTTGAAGAGCATTTGGGCTAACTGCAATGTTGGTTTAAACATGCACTCTAATTGATATCTTCCACATTATTTTAGGTAATTATCAGTTGAAACTCTCACTTAAGTTGGTTACTCAGTGCTTTGATGTAAGTGCAAATAACTCCCCGTTATGTTCATATATTCAAGTTATCTCAATGAACTGAAGGCATTTCCACATGCAGTTAATGGTGAAGATGCTCTCAACATCTCAACAAATGCACATTATTAATTTGGAATATACATTAAAATGTTTTGGCAAATGTACTGCATTTAAAACATAGCAGAGATAAGCAAGTGTTTTGCTCTTTAATAAAATAAATGTTTTCTTAAAGTCATGCACTTATACCAACTCAGAGGCATCTAAACCAAAAATGAATTTATAATGAATTATTCATAAATTCCTCCTATTTGAGAAGATGTGTCCAGTTTGCTCGGCAAAGCTTCAGTTGGCTGTTTTCTTTGCAATGGCAACACATAAACAAAGATGTCACACAGAAATGATCAATTTGAGCATGTGCAGGTTTCAGGTAAATTAGCCAATAATGAAACTGCTATCATGTTTGCCCAGTACTATTTCTTTGAACTTTCATTGAATTATGTATTTGACTATTAGAATCCATCACCTTTATATAACACAATCCATCCACTGTTCCTTTGGTTTATCATGTGAGTGGAAATTAGTACAATCCTTACATTACTACCACTACTATGACATTAAAGGAACATTTTAAATTTTTCTTTTGCAATTGCACAGTCACACATTTTTAAGTTGAACCACCAATGATAGTGTTTATTTAAAAAGATGCAATAATCTTTAACATATACAGCACAGGTATCTATCAACTATCTGCATGAATTACAATTGATTATTTTGGTAAAGTTGTTGTACACAGATAGGTAGATAGCCTATCACAAATATTCAAATATATCACAGTAATTCCTATCTTTTTGTAGCAAAAACTGTCTGTCTACAGAATTCCACTGGCTAATATGTGAGAATGTCCTTGACCACTGTGATTGGCTTTACATAGCACATAAAGTCATCTAATGTATTCTCCCTCTATGTTATCTTACAGCAGATGAGGAAGGGGCATTTGGTCCAAAGAGTACAGTGCTTTGTCCTTCACATAGAATTTCAGTGATCCCGAAACGTGTGATGATGTGTAATTATGTTACGGAAAAAAATAGCAATTCTGATTAAATTAAAGTTCTTAAACTAACGAGAAAGTATAGAGCGGACATACTGATGGATTACAATGATTAATATTATTATTGTAATAATTACTCTTTTTTGGTTACTCTTTAAGGTGCCAACAGCCAACAGCCAACAACCTCCTTCACGGCCCTTCTCAGTTGCTATCCATTTATATAGTTGGATATGTACCGAACCAATTCAGGTTAAGTGCCTTTCCAGCTAAACGTGAACCTCTCAAGAACAATGGAGAACATCCCAGTTAGATTCATACTTGTTTGTCAGTGTCTATTGTTCTATAAATGTCTTAGGAAATGTATGACAAATGTTGCATACACGTTTACTGGTAACATCCCCTGACCATTTCATATAATAAAAATTATCTTCTCAGGGAGGGATGTGTCTATAACTTTTTTTAGAATGTAAAGAAATTATGGGATTGTTGAACATTTGTTTAGCAAATGTTCCTATAAAATTGACATGAATATTGATAATATTATGAGACCTCTCCTGTAATGTTTACTGTGACTTAAAAATAACATTCACACAACATCAAGAAAACTGAACAAACGTTTCACTATAGATTTCCATAAGTTTTCTGGAAACCCAGCATTTAAGAGGATAGCTCAATAATACAAGCTGTGCTACATCCAGAATTGTAACGTAGAAATTCCTGCTTACAAATGAACAGACTCACATAAACACCCTTGGGTGTTAAAATGTACACCACCATTTTTGCTGTGCATATGAATAAAAGTGTAGAGGCAGGTGGAGGCCTTTATCAACACCATAGAGCCTTCAAGGCATTGGTACAGCAGTGTGGTTGTCCAGGATGCTGTGTTCAGGTGACTATTGATAGTAGTGCATGTACTATAATGTGAAGTGGTTGCATTTAACCACACCAGTTGTAAAAAAGAAAACACAGGATGAAACCCATTTTCTTTCAAAATGTTAAACAACTACCACCAGTGACCACACTGGCCCCTCTCATTCTCTAAGAAAAGCAGACAACTTTTTATTTAAGAAAATGACAGTTATGTACTGCACCTGACAACAGAGAGGCCATTACATGCCCTCTGGTTACTTCCAATACTCCTAGGTGATATGCCAAGCTCTCTGCAGATGTAACAATTCCGCTTGTTGGACTCAGCTGTAATACGTGAGTTCCCAGCTTTTACTTCTACTGGACTCAATTTGAATACCTTACCCAATCTCTGACCGTGCACTCTAAAAAAATCCCTTTCTGTGACAGACTAATGCAGAACAGAACAGAACCCCATTCTTTCAAACTGTACTTTTGTATTTCCTGGTCACATCCGAAATATACCATCACTGAAGGAAAATAGTTATTGTAGAGTTATTGTAACTAAAATGCACTTTGTCATGAATTTAAGTGTAACCCACTGAAGAAATTTCTAGTGTTCAGTTTTCTGAATAAAAAAGTTCACATTTGAATAATAAAAAGAACACGTATGTAATTTGGTCAATCAAAATCGAAAACAAAAACCTATCAATTGCCATTTCTCCCATGTTTTCATGATCACCTGCCTTTTCAGTTGGCAGATACACATAGATTCTATTGCAGCCTTTATCATTTTCAAAGATTCTACCTGTAGAATATAGTATACAGACACATGGTCATATTATGCCCCCATCCTATGCCTTTCTCGCTGGTTTAACATTTCATTATTCAATTATCTGAGCAGTCTTGCTTTATGAAATGGCAACAACTGACCCTGCGGTGTGCCTGCCCCATATGCCAAAAAAATCCCGCCTGTCCTCGTGACAAAAGAGAAATCTATAATTTTATTTGAGTGAGATCTTTTCATCTTTGATTTACCGGTCTCCCTTCGCCCTAAGTGGAACCACATTGTTTGATCTTTCATATCGTCGTAACCTTTGAGCAAAGCTTGTTCTAGTTATGGCTCCCTTCAGATTTGTGAATCAGTGCACGATGCTCCCCTGTTTCGGTTTGCTGCTTTCAAGCTGCTGGGTCGTGTGGGGGGGTTGGGGGGTGGCAAGGCGGACGCATAACAAACATCAGAACATTGTAAATTAGAACCATTACAATGCCATTAAACTGCCTTCTTCCTTGTTCTGTTGCTTTTTAAAAAAGGCATTGGAACTATCGGAGGATCTTTAACATAATTGCTTTCAATGAGGGGGCAAATAGCACTTTTATTGATTGTTGTGTTACTCACAATTATGGAGTAGGCTAGTTTAAATCTTGGAAACCCCTTCTGCATCCAAAGATCTCGCATAAACGGTTATGTGCATGGCGTATAATTTCTTGCTCAGTGAAGGCCCTCTTGGCAAAATATTTTAATGTAAATACAAATGTAACTAGAAAAATAGTCAGTCACCTCCATCACTTTGTAAAGTTACAAAAGACTAGCATGCTGTTTCAAAATGCTTTCATAAGAAAAAATTGGAGAAAGAGCCTCCATGATATTTAAATTGATTTGAAAATTTGAAAAGGTGTTTTGTACGTATACTTAAAAAAACAAATGTATGAAACAAAATATCTGGAGCCATAATGTGTCAACATTTCATCACGATGAAAGACATATTCCTAATCGAAAGCGACTCCATGCTTGAAATAGCATCACAAAAAATGACGAGAGCCAGAGTTCTGCTTTCATATGTGTTCAAGGAACAAGTGAAATGAGTCCTGCGCTCCGTGTTTACGTTCCATGCGATGTGCGCCACCCAGGCAGTAGACAAGACACGGATCAGGGTGCCTTCTGGGGATACACAATGATGTCACAGACAGGAAATGGCTGGGAAGACTTGGCACTTCACAGAACTGGCTGCTCGTCCATTGGCTCAGGGGCAGCCCTGTGAAAATAAACAGGCAATCAGAACGCGGTGCAAGAGTACACAATGACATTGTAGAGTTTCATGGATAATAAAAGCTGATTTTTCACTTCTGTGTGATGTTTATTTGTGTTATCCAGTTGTCCATAAATAGAGGCCCTTTTGCAGGAAGTATAAACACACATCAAGTGGAAAAACAGTTTAAATCCAAAGCGATGATTTCAAATGTTCCTGTTTACGTTTGAGCATGTTTGAATAGCTGTATATTTAACAAAAAGTTATGGTTTGAAAAAGAAAGGAGAAAAGATTATTTTCTGAGGGGGTAGAAAAAAAAAAGTATCCTGGTAGAATGTAAACTATTTTACTTTCATGGAAGTTCAGCTCATTTTGCTGTGAAATTGTATACCGGTTTATCCTGCCAGACATCTCTTGCACATGTGGCTATGGTTGGAATGCATTTTTAAATCATATCTAGTCAAAAGAAAGCTGTAAACTATACATTTTTGAATTAAGCTACACCAAAAATAGCTCTGTTATATTTTACTAAGCTTGTGCTTCAAGCGCTGCCAGGGAAATCTGATATGCTGAAAACCACAGTAGCTTTTGTGTGTTGCTCAATAAACACGCATATATCTATATAGATTTACAGAAGTCACATGCAAAAAGGGAACATTCTCACTTTGAGTGTCCCCCCACACACACTGCAAGCAGGGTCTAATATTCCAGGATTTAAACACACTGCAAGCAGGGTCTACAATTCCAGGATTTAAACACACTGCAAACAGGGTCTACTATTCCAGGATTTAAACACACTGCAAACAGGGTCTACTATTCCAGGATTTAAACACACTACAAACAGGGTCTACTATTCCAGGATTTAAACACACTGCAAACAGGGTCTACTATTCCAGGATTTAAACACACTGCAAGCAGGGTCTACAATTCCAGGATTTAAACACACTGGAAGCAGGGTCTACTATTCCAGGATTTAAAAACACTGGAAGGCAGAGCACTAATTCAATATAAATACAGGGGATGGTGGTTTTGCATTTAAACACTTCTAAGTAAATAGGATGATTTACTTTTTATATGAAAGCTTCTCTTTTAGTCCAGAATAGGAACAGAAAACGGCTATGGTGAGGCAAAATCTCTAAAATAAATAAATCCTATACTAATCCACATCAATAAAAGCCAATAGAGCAAACAGATTTTATATGGACTCCACTGTAATGCAGCAATTGCATTTCTGGAACTTCAAGTTCCCAAGCTATGGTTCCTTAGCAAATGCAAATAAATGAATTAACAAAGTAAAAAAGGTATTTGCATAGACCATCATGTCCAACCAACCAAATAATGTGCAGAAAGCCAGCACTTCTTTGCTATCCAAAGGGCACATGTTCAGCTGCACAGCCATTGCACCAGAGGCCACCTTTTTTCAGCACAGACATACTGCAGGCACCCAATTGGGCAGGAGTCTAGGCTGGATTCAATCAACATTCGTCCTTAACTTTGACAATTAAATGCAAGTGTTTTTTTTTTTTCCACAAGCAGAGTCCAAATCATCAGAATTAACTTTCCAAATTGTGTTTGTGATGAAAAACACAAATGTTTCAAGGTTGATTGAATCCAGGAATTTATTGAGGGATGATGCAGGTAAGAGCCTATGCTGACTGAACCACTCCCTCTTTGGGCAATGCTATGGCTAATTATGTGTTGCATTATGGGACACCCTTCCACAGTTGGCACTCTTAATTCTGGCCCGTGGGGAACATCCCTTCACTAAGAATAATGTTGCATATGCCTCCAGAGTCATTGGTTCCCATAGACTGAAATGAAGCCACATAATTAAAATTCAAAATAAATTTGAGTAGATGGCCTATGTACAGTATCTAGCAATACATTAGCAGCATTGCCAACCCAGCCCCCTCAGAAAAGTATCAATTGAGGTTTCTGGTTGCACTGCTGGATAGATGTTAAATGGGACAGGCACTTAATTATGCTAAATCATTCAGCCTTTCACTAAGCTTTGTCAATGTTTGCACAAGCAATTTGAGGAACAGTCTTTCTGTCCAGGTCATTACATAGCGGTAAAGTGTCAACATTACTATGGACTACATGCAGTAGAGAGAGAATCCAATGTAATTATGTCCTTCATAATGTGCTGTGTGACCTTTGCAAACAATTTGTTATAAATTTGCAAGAGATGAATGCACTGAAATCAATTTAGCTCGTTTTTTAGTTTTTTGATTTTGTCCTTTTCAAACTGTGAATTAATGTAATTACTTATTTATAACAACACAATTAATAATGCATGGTGTACAAAGCATATTTTCCCACACTTATTTAGGGTTGCCATGTTGACAATTGTTGAATTTTTATTAAAATCACTTAAATCTAAAACATTTAAATCTAAGGCCTGGATTCAATGTTGTTCTTAAGTTTGGCTTACAATTAAATTGATGTGCTATTTTTTATCTTCACAAACCAGTTTAGTAATCATCAATATCAATTCACCAAATTGTGTTGAAATTGTGAAGAAATTACATTTCGTAAGTAAAATTTTTGTAAAAATATTGATTGAATCCAAGACTCGGTCTATACCCATACTATCATATTCTGGTCTATACCCATACTATCATATTCTGGTCTATACTCATACTATCATATTCTGGTCTATACGCATACTATCATATTCTGATTAGCAGATAAGCAATTGTCTTCAATAATATTTTCATAGTGTAGCTTAAGTTTTAAGTAAGTTATAGCTTAAGTTTAAGTAACGTCTAGCTAACTTTTGAAAGAAAATTTTTAGTTTTTGGTTTGTTATGTGACAGGATGTGAGAGTGTCCTGTTGTGTGGCAACTTCTCAGTCCCTCTCATGGTGAGAAATGCCTACCTACACATATAAAGTCTACAACTGTCTACAAAGCGACATGATAACTAGACATCCTTATGTTGTTTTTAAATGATTGTTCATGATGGCTTCATGAAAATGTGTAATATTTGATTGCTAGGCCTACAGCAATACGAGCTAGTGCATGTATTCTATCATTCAGTGAACATCTTTGTCAGTCAGAAAAATGCTGTGTGTATACCAAAACACTATTTATATTGAATCACTGCTGAATACACAGCAATATTTTTTTCATATTTTTATTCAAAACATTTGGTACTGTGGGTATTATAACACTTATTCAATCAAGTGCCGACAGCAGCAATGGCAGAAGTATAGAGAAACAGAGCCGTCCCGAGTAAGTGATATAGAGAGTGTTCAGTAACATGGTCTCTCACATATTAACACATGCAGAGACCAAAGACATTCTGCCAGGATCTGAACCAGACCTGAATGGCAACATTCTGGGCCCAAGCCTGCTTAGGTGTCGGGTATTTGGATTCAAGCGGACTTCTGCTTTCAGGACTTCAGCGCATGCGCCTATGTCTTCACCTATGTTTGTGGATATTCACATGGTAGATTTTTGTCCGACTACCCTCACCATGCCTACGCTATTTAAGTTTCTCAAACCATAATAAGCTTGACTAGAACCACCTTCATTGCTTACCTGACTCCCTCTGGTTTTGATGAAAGGTTCACATCCACAGAGAGCAGTGACATTGCTCTGACAGCTTCTGTCTCGTCCTTCTCCTGACTCAAGGTCTCAGCGAGTGATAGGTCAACAGTAGGGGAATATCTTTTCAGGCATTTCCAGTGCTTACCTAAAACATAGGACACAAATGTGCACTAATAATAATAGTGCTTACTGCTGTGTGCTACTACTACTGTTGTTTTTTGTATTGATGAATCAGATGAATCACAGTTTTATGGTCGATAAGGGAATTAGGCAATGGGGCGGCAGTAGTAATTGTTAGGGATCTGGGTTTGTGGCCAAAAGGTTGCCGGTTCAATTCCCAGGTAAGACTCTGCTGGTGTTTAACCTGAATTGCTTCAGTATATATCCAGCTGTATGAATGGATACTATGTAAAAATGCAAAAGCTGTGTAAGTCGCTCTGGATAAGAGTGTGTGTTAAACGCCTGAAAAGTAATGTAATAAATTATGGAATTATAGTTTGAACTAGAGACAGGATTTATAGGATAGACTAGAAAACGTAACACGATATACAATAGCACAACCACAAAGAACTAATACAAACAAGCCTACGTTTTTAAATCACATTTGCTATCATGTAGCACTACATTTTTTGTAGAAAATATGCAGAGGGATTTTACTGTATTCAGTATTTATTTTTGCATCTACTAGAAAAGGCCTCCACCTTAATCACGGTTAGATCTCTTAAAGGAAGCAAGGGCAGACTCACTGTGAACATGGATGGTTTTTGTAATGGAGGTCACACCGTTTGCATTCGGCTTTGCGTGGAGAACATCCTCAGAGAGGGGCTCCAGCTGAAAAGTGATACAAGCAGAATAGCAAGACCTCAATATCAAGATCAAACCCGAAGGCGGTCTGAAAAACAAGAAACTGGTGGAGCATGCATGCACACATGGGCGTTTGCGCACACACACACACACACACACACACACACACACACACACAACCCCTAAATGTTCTGATTATTCAAAGAGGCCCTCCTAGCCATTGAAAGGAAGAACAGTAAATAGACTTCATCTGTGTTCCATGTGTACAATGGAATAAAGGGTAAAGCGATGAATAGGATGGGGAAGATATCTATACGGCTGGTGGTGATATTTGGAAGACTAAATCCAGTGCTTCTTTCATTGTTGACTTTAACAGCTACCTTATTCCCTTTTGAGAAGATCTCTGAGAATTTTGGACAGTCAGTCACCTTATAATTGTTTAAACAAATCAAATTCCTCCAAAACCA
This sequence comes from Ilyophis sp. 1 JC-2022, assembly GCA_022702515.1. NCBI lineage: Eukaryota > Metazoa > Chordata > Actinopteri > Anguilliformes > Synaphobranchidae > Ilyophis > Ilyophis sp. 1 JC-2022. The sequence continues at coordinate 93,272,682 of CM040406.1, read as the reverse complement.
CTAAACATTAATGACTAAAAATCTGAAAACTTCAATTCATAATCAATATAGACAACATTTATTTCAAGTAAAAAATGTATTTATTTAATTTAATTTAATTTAACAATTTTTTTGGTTGGTATTGCACTCCTCTGCGAGCACAATGGTCAGTGTGGCCCGAACATCAACCCTCTCCTCTCCACCCTCGGGGTAATTAGCCTTCAGTGACACCCCCACCTGCTCTCCCTGGGGGGTGGACTCTCACCGGGTGCTAAGCCCCGTGCCTTAATTAACCTGAGTCTGCTGGAACCCTTGCCACAAAGCCATGCAGTGTCCCCCTGTCCCACAGACAGAATTGGGGTGTTGTTCTTCAGCATTACAATGATTCCCTTCTTCCTTTCCTGCCACGTCTGGAGACTTAATTTGGACTAATTCTGCCTAATCTGGAGCACCCAGGGGCCACTACAGCCCAGCCTTTCTGTGTTTTATCTCAATTTAACACTCCCACATTCATTCCCTCCAACTGATGGTGATCCTCTTAAGCGTACGAGGCACGCTCTTTATATGGTCTACAGCGGAACAATGTTTCATTTATGGCCAATGCAACTCAATGGTTTCATCCTATTAATCTGGACCTGCAGTGTCAGGTTAAAATCTTTGGAAGCTTTAGAAATTGTTTGCTGTTTTTGGGACTCTTTCTTTTACTGTACCTGTCTAAAAATATTGGTAAGGTATAAAATGAAATTGTTCAATTGTTGTTAGAACTTAATCACTAGCAAATAAAATACATATATGATTGGAAGAACAAGTTCTAGTAAACAGAACATACGGCTTAATTACGGAAATAGTTTATCAAACCTAGATAAGCAAATCTGGCATATTTAGGGGCAGTTACAGCCCAACTTTAATAAGACACCTATAACTGTTGTATTATGAGTTTTAACATTTGTCATTTATGATATCAATGCTCTGCCAAGTAAATTTTTTTCTGGCAGTTCACTACATACAAAATTATGTTTAATTCTTCATGCATATTTATTTTATTAAATTTTTTTTCTGTCAGACAGAAATCCCACTGCAGCACATTTTAAACACATGAACTAACTCTGTTTCCTATCAAAACACATTCCACTGAGTCCTTTCCATGCAGTTGCCAGTTGCAGGGGTAGCAGTGGCCTGTACTGTAGATGGATCAGGCCTGCTAACTGATATTTAACCGATTTCCATTGTGTGTCACAAAAAATAGTTCCTGAATTGGTGCATCCATATTTGATCCTGAATTCATTGGCAATTCTAACATCCTCTGTTTATTTCTTAACTCTTGGAAATGCTCCAGGCCATTAGGATACTTGTCCAAATTACTTAGACCCAGGGAAAGTGCTTGGCTTACATCAGATACCCTATGAGTGATCTACTTGGTCAGAGCTTTAACTGAGTTTCTATTTTCAATGTTGGTAACTTTTTCCTCGTTAAAATCTATGAACAGTTTTTCTGTAGAGCTTTACTTATAGCACATCAATTGTGAATATTACATTCATAACAACAATTATCATAACTTAGAACTACACTTGACACTCAAGGCAGTTTTATTGACAGATGTATGCAGATAGTTCCGTCATGCTCATATGAAAAAAGAGCTCCTTATCAAAGCTTTATCGAAAGCTTTATTAAAACGTATGGCGAATATGGACAGTCATGGGCACAGCGGTGCTGACAAGTGGCTGGGAAAAAAGCAATGAAAGTAGCATTGAACAAAGAACCTGCAGAATGTTTAGGGATTTTAATCTCCAGCACATGAATAAACATGTCTGACAAACTGCAGAGCACTTCAGCAGAGCTCATTTTGAGTAATTTGAGTTTGGTGCAAATTTTCAGCGCAATGCAGCCAAAGCAAATCTAGACGAGTTTTAGACCAAAGCTGTACCACCAACATTTATTTGTAATTCTAAAGAAGTGGAAAATGAGTGATAATCATCCTATTAATCAAGGACAAAAATTGAGGTTGTTTGGTCAGCTATATATAGGGTGACCAGATGATGAGTGAATACAATCAGGACAACCACGTGATGGGGGTGGACAGTGTGAGCACAAACTGGGGGGTGAAAGGTCAGGTAGGTGGGGTTTGAGAATGCAATGTTGGTCTACGCCGTAGAGCTACCTGCTAGCCTCGCTACGAGAAGGCTATACAGGGATAGCATTGGTACTAGCTTAAGCATGCCCGACCTTAATCAGAAGCTAGCCCTAGATATGCACCGAGGTGTAGGGACCCCAGCTAGTTTTAGTGCAGCTAACCTAGCTGATAAAGGGGAATTAGCGAGGCATTACTTGACTAGACCCACAGAGCGTCGCGCCCCCGACGAGAGACTCGGGGCACGTGAGAAGACCAGGTCACCGCCCAGCCCGGGCAGCCCCGGATCGGTGACATCCGCGTCATCCTCAAGAGGGTCCGATAGGATGCTAGCGGAAGCCCTAACCGCCACGATAGCCGCTGCAGTTGAAAGGGAACGCCTACAGGCGGAACGTGAGCGCCTACAGGCGGAACGTGAGTGCCTCCAGGCACAGCGAGAGATGGAACGCGAGCACCTCCAAGCAGAGAAGGAGATGGAGCGCGAGCGTATCCAAGCCGAGCGCGAGCGCCTCCAAGCAGAGAAGGAGATGGAACGCGAGCGTATCCAAGCTGAGCGCGAGCGCCTCCAAGCAGAAGAGAAGCGCCTTCAGGCTGCAGAAAGGATGGCGCGCGAGCGCGTCCACACGCAGCGCGAGGCAGACAGAGACTGCCTCCAGGCACAAATGATGACACAAGCTCTCCGAAGAGCGACTACAGGGACTAACTGAGAACGAGGGAGGTCAGAGGGCCCCCCCGCATTACTCCGTCCCTATCAAGAAGACCGAGAGCACACCCGGTCTCACTCACGACGTATCACTTCGTGAACCCCCAGCGCTCCCCCGTAGGGAGTTAGGAGCGTGCGTTCAAGTCGCAGCCTTACGTGGGACCCTACATTGGGAAACCCACATTCCCGGACTTCACCAAAGAAGACCGAGCGCAATACACGGAATTGCGCATGTGCCTAGAGACAATCATGTCGGGCGTACAGGATGAGAGGTACAAGTATTGAACTGAATAGAATAGATAGAATAGCATTGTAGTAGAGATGATTTACCCAGTTCACTGTGAACTGCACTGTGTTCGTTACTAGGGATAGCTGATACTGTATGGGAAGAATGTGCTTTCTTATCTGTTGTGTAGTTACTTCGATGACCTGTCTATATGCACTTACTGTACGTCGCTTTGGATAAAAGCGTCTGCTAAATGACTGTAATGTAATGTAATGTAAAAGTACGCCATCCTTCTTAAACACCTCAAGGTAACTAGAGCGCACAACATCGCGCTGGCGTACTCCAACTCGCTCGACAGACGTTACGGACGTACGTGGGATTACGTCATCCAGGAGATCCGTGAGATTGAACGTCTCCCCCCGGCTAAAGACAACCGGGCCCTGGATGACCTGTCCGTCAAAGTACAGTCCCTAGTGGGGATGCTCGGGTCCCAACGGGAGAAGGGGATGTATGAATTGTACGCCAACTCCAACGTGGAGCGTATTCTAGAGAAACTCCCCCAATTCCGCCAGGAACGTTTCCGGAGGCAAAGGGACCACCGCGACCAGAACGCCCCAGAGCAGTCACTGTTGGATCTAGCTGACTTCCTCGCCAGAGAGGTTAGCGGCCTACGGATTGACGCCTTCGCACGGGGCAGCTCAACCCTCAAGGAGGGACTAAGGAAGGCGAAGGGCCAAGACAGGCCCATCACAGTGATGCACCAGGCTGAGTCTGCGTCGCGGAAGAAGAGCAACCCCCCCCCTTCCAAGGGGAAGTGGAAGGTCGCATGTCAATACTGCGACAGCGAACACTGGCTGTCCCAGTGCGACGCCTTCAAGAAACTGACCACCACTGAAGTAAGTCAGTGGATTAAGGCCAACCACCGCTGCTTCCGCTGCGCACGCGGCCATATGGCAGCGGAATGCCGCCTTAAGAAGAAGTGTGGCAAGTGTGAAGGCCCTCACCTCGAGGCACTGCACGAGTGCAACAAACGGAGCCCCGCCCCACCGACCGAGTCGGGAACCGAAGTACTCTACATCGACCCCGCGAAGAGTGGGAGTTCAAGAGTGCTCCTCAAGGTGGTCCGAGTGCTCCTCCATCACCGGGACAAAGTGCCGTCCTCGACGACGGGTCGGAGAAGACACTCCTCCTCGCCTCCGCTGCGAGCCAGCTGGACCTGCGGGGACCCGCGGAGATCATGACCCTCCGTACCATTCGTCGGGACTTGAAGACCATCAAGGGTGAAAGGGTCTCGTTCACCATCGCGGCAACTGACCAGCCTGAGAAGCGGTACGTCATCAGCAAGGCATTCACGAGCCACGACATAGGCTTGTCACGTTACGATTACCCCATCCAACAACTGAGGGAAAGGTACGACCACCTACGCCAACTGCCCATACCGCCTATCAGCGGCGTCACACCGACCCTCCTCATTGGATCCGACCACGCGGACCTCATCATCCCCACGGATGCGGTCCACCTCGGCCCCAGAGGATGCCCGGCCGCAGTCAAGACCCGGCTGGGGTGGACGCTCCAGGGCCCCCTCTCCGGGCCTCCCAGCCGACCCATGTTGACCCGCTGCCTCTACACCAAGGCGAGTGACACAGACCCCACCCTCCTGCAGCACGTCGAGCGGTTGTGGAAGCTAGACACGCTGCCATTTAAGAATGAACAGAAGATGGTCCGGTCCAAGGAGGACAAGTTCGCCATTGCTCTACTAGAGCAGAAGACCTCTAGGGTCGAGGTCAACGGGGTGCTAAGATATGTGACCCCACTCCTGAGGCGAGAAGGAATGCTCCCTCGCCTCGCCAAGGACCCCAAACAGGCGGCAATCTATCGCGCCGAGATTGAGAAGCTGGTGGCGGCCGGTCACGTAAGGAAGATTGACGACCGCGAGGCGGAGAGGACAACGGAGTCCTGGTACGTGCCCCACCACAAGGTCACACACAACGGGAAGGAGCGCGTCGTGTTCAACTGCAGCTATCAGGTTGGACAGCAGAACCTGAATAGCCAACTCCTGCCCGGTCCCACACTTGGACCCTCCCTCCTCGGCGTCCTGATCCGTTTCCGTCAGGACAAAGTGGCCATCAGCGGAGACATTAAGGGGATGTTCTTACAAGTACGGCTGATGGAGGAAGACAAACCCCTACTGAGGTTTCTGTGGAGAGAAAGGCTTGGCGACGAACAGCCCTCGATATACCAGTGGGAGGTACTCCCCTTCGGCACCACCTGCAGTCCGTGCTGCGCCACGTTCGCGTTACAGAAGCACGTGGCTGAAGACCCCGAAGCTGGCGAGGATGTTCGACACAGCATCGAGCGATGTTTCTACGTGGACAACTGTCTACAGAGCGTATCCACACCGGAAGAGGCAGAGAGCATCATGATGAAGCTACGGGCTTCGCTAGCCAAGGGTGGATTCGAACTCCGACAGTGGGCCAGTAGCGACCCCCAAGTCCTCCGGCGCCTCCCTCCAGAGGCAAAGGCCGCCAGCAGCGAGACCTGGATGACGCACACTCCAGGTGAAGCGCAAGAGATGACACTGGGTCTCGTCTGGCGCTTCAAAACGGACTCGCTTCACTACCGGCATACGCCTCGTAGGGCGGACCAGGAGTCGTCTACAGCTAGACCGACCACTCGGCGGAGTGTGTACAGAACCCTCGCCAGCCAGTACGACCCCATGGGGTGCATCCTCCCCTACACTACACGGGCGAAGATGCTAGTGAGGGAACTGTGGGCGAAGGAGCAGGGCTGGGACGACCCCATACCCGAACACCTCGCTGCAAAATGGAGGGAGTGGGAGGAGGAGCTCCCCTTACTCCGCGAGGTCGCCATCCGGCGGAGCTACTTCCCTCCTACCGTGCGCTTGGAGACCTGCGAGATCGATCTGCACGTCTTCAGCGATGCCTCGGAGACAGCGTACGGGTCAGTGGCCTACCTGAGGGCTCGAGAACAGGGAGGAGAGGTCCATGTAGCCTTTATCCTGGCACGCTCGAGGATTGCTCCCCGCAAACAGCAGTCAATTCCGCGCCTAGAGCTCTGCGCAGCCCTGGTCGGCGCACAGCTCGCTAAGATGGTGAGAGAGGAGCTCACCATACCTGTGCGCGAGACAGTCCTGTGGTCAGACTCCATGACCGTGATCGCCTGGCTCCAGTCCCCCTCCTGCCGGTACAAGGTGTTTGTAGGAGTCCGCGTATCGGAAATCCAAGACCTGGTAGGAGCCGAGTGCTGGAGATACATTGACACTAAGCGGAACCCGGCGGATGTCATCACGCGGGGGATGTCCCTAGCCGACCTCATCCATCCCAACCCGTACAATGACGGGCCAGAGTTCTGCTGCAGAGAGCGCAGAGAGACTCTTTCCCTGAGGAAATCGTCATGGGCACCCGACACAGGGTGACAGACCTGATCATTCAGAAGTATGACCAGGTGGTGTGCCACGCGGGGACAGAGCGAGTCTTCGCGGAGATCCGACGGCGCTTTTGGATACTCCAAGGGAGGGAAGCTGTACGCCGGTTCCAACGAACTTGCACTGACTGCCGCAAGTGGAGAGCACAGCCTGTCATACCAAAGATGGCCGATCTGCCTCCCTGCCGCCTCAGAGTCAGCGAGCGGGCCTTCCATTCTACGGGAGTGGACTGCTTCGGGCCCTTCTATGTGAAGAGAGGACGAGGAACGGAGAAGAGGTGGGGTATTGTCTACAAATGCATGACCACCAGAGCTGTCCACATCGAGCTCCTCCAATCCATGAGTACTGACTCCTTCCTCATGTCCTTCCGGAGGTTTCAGGCGAGGAGAGGGACCCCCTCAGTACTACTGTCCGACCAGGGGACGAATTTCCGAGGAGGGGACACGGAACTGAGGGAGAGCTTCCTGGACATGGGTGAGGAACTCAAGGCCCGCCTCGCTCCAGCCCAAGTCACCTTCCAATTTAATCCACCGAATGCTCCCCATTTCGGGGGAACGTGGGAGAGGGAGGTCCGATCCATTAAGATTGCTTTGTACACAGTGCTAGGAGCCCAGACGGTGGGCGATGAGGTCCTAGCTACGGTCCTTACAGAGATCGAGGGAGTCCTAAACTCCAAGCCCCTCGGCTACGTTTCAACCGACGTAGCTGACGTCGACCCCATCACTCCAAACTACCTTTTGATGGGGCGGCTGGACCCTGCGCTCCCTCAGACCGTGTACAGACAGGACGAAATGAGCGGAAGGAGGATGTGGAGACACAGCCAAGTGTTGGCCGACCAGTTCTGGGCTCACTTCCTCCTGTACTATCTACCCTCCCTTCAAGCCCGCCAGAAATGGGTGAAAGACAGAGACAACCTGACCGTGGGGACCGTCGTGATGATCATAGACCAGTCGCTGCCCCGAGCTACGTGGCCAGCCGGCCGGGTGAGCCGAGTGATTCAGGGCTCGAATGGGAAGGTCAGGGCCGCAGAGGTCATAGTCCAGGGGCGTACCTACACCAGGCCCGTAGCTAAGTTAATTGAGCTTCCTGCCTTCCCTGACTCCCCCGACGACGACGACACCCCATTGACTTTGTAGCTTACCCCCAATCTCCCTAGAGGCCCTTAGGTAGAGATTGACATGACTTGCGGACTTGACTTGAATCTGTGCCTCCCCATTTTAATCTGCTAATTAGGCTCCGACTAATTAGGGGGCGGCTGTTCTGGAGGCCCAGATTAATTTAATAGACTCAGTTCAGAGTCAGTGGTAGATTAAGTCCACATTTATTATTTTCTGTATTTGTTTTCTATATCTTTGTATAAGAGATAATTTTATGTTGTTCATTGCATGAGAGTGTTTCTATTTGCTTTTCGTATGTCCTTTGTGCCGCACCGTAGGGCAGCGTGAGCCTACGTATTTATAATATATACAGCGGGAGAGAGTTGAGACTGTAATGATGTGAAGTTGCGGAACGAGAGAGCTGGTTTGCTAGTGAGCTGTAATTGCGAATTCGAGACATTGTTTAGCTTCTAGTGGGAAGCGGCAGTGTTAGATAGTTTAGGGAAAAGGTGAAGTTAATGTGCTTCGAGTTAGATCTGCAGGCGTGTAGATATCAGAGGACTGTGAAGAGACTTTGAGCTGAGTTTAGCCGCGTATGGATTCAGCTAGCTACAGTGGACTACACGTTAGTTAGCCTGAAGCTAAGGGGCTAACTGGCTATTGTGCATAAAGTCGTGGTGTTGGATTAACGGGACCAGATCCGAGCGGGATCCCCGTCCAGTCACGGCCTGACTGCCGCGTTCGTCTGCTTCAGCGAACATTGTCTCCGTCCTCGTCCCTTCCCTGGATGTTCGTTTCCCATCGTCTCATCGTCTCATCGTCCGCCATCTTCTCCACCCCACCAGAGCTCCAACAAACTGGTACCATTAGTTTAGGACCACATTTAATTCGGACATTGGTTGCTACTATAAATTGTATTAGCTTAGGGATATGAACGTTGTATGTGGTATGTGTGTTTATGTGTATTAAATGTTTTATTGTTATATTTGGTACACGTGACTCCCCGCCTAGTTAATTGAGTGTCTGCCACTTGTAGAGTATTCTTTGTTTAGTCATTTAGTGTTTATTAGCTTGTTAATTTAATACAGTCAGGGTTGTGTAGCCCCTCAGCTACATTGGTGGTAGGGAGATTTGGATCGTGGATTGGGGAGGTTTCAAGTCAGAATTCAGGGGACATTGGATACATTTGTCGTAATTCACTCTCATTATCAGGACAAACTGTGTCCCAATGATGCCTTTTGGGACAAATGCTCATTAATTTGGACTGGGCCAAATGAATCAGGATGACTAGGCACTCTAACTATACAGTGCTGAATGGATTAACACATGTTTTCTCAGTTCTGAGTTAATTTCTTCAAAAAGAGAGTTTGAAGTGGAAGTTAAAAGGCATCTAGGGTTACTGCATAAAAATTACAACTTTGAGAGAGTGTTTGGCCCTGTCACACTATTGCGTATGAGAGAAACGTATGAGTTGCGTATGTAAATTCATAAAATAATTTTCATACGCACAAAAAGCCCTTGAAAATAGCGTATGGCCAGCGTATGTCTAGCGTATGCCTAGCGTATGCCTAGCGTATGCTTAGCGTATAAACCATACGTCCGAATACGCACAAAATTTTTAAGCATGCTTAAAAAAAATTGTATGCCTCGCCGTATGCCAGCGTATGCCATCGTATGCGACCCTGTTTGAAACGTATACAACCTATGCCTAACGTACCCCTAGCGTATGTCAGCGTATATCAGCGTATGAGTGATATTTTTCATACGCTGGCATACGCTAGTACGATACGCAATAGTGTGACAGGGCCATAAGGCCCAATTACCTGTTATGCACTGTGTGCCCACCTAAAAACTCCCAAGTATTCATTCTGAAATAGTTTTACCTCCTCCAGAATGTTCAACATCAGTGCACTGGATTATTATACTTTTACAGAGGTGGGAAATCCAGGTTCAGAAAGTAAAAGCCTTCTCCAGTATTTTGTTCTAACCATCTGGATTTGATCATTAGCACAATTCTTCAGCCAGTAGTTAGAACTAATTAGTGAAATCAGCTGGCTGAGTTCATGGGTGGAAGAAACACACGGCAGGACTTTTACTTACTGACCCGTGGACCTTCCACCGCTGTACTTTTATAAGGACCAATCATTGTATCTTTGCTTTATGGCAGCATCTATAAGGTTTAGATGTGCAGACACAGGTATATTTCTGGCCTAGCTGAAATAATAATAATAAAAAACAGGAAAAATAAACTCAACAGTTCAGTACAATGCCTTACGATTACTATTTAACATGTAGTACATAAAAAATATTAGATATTTAACCACAGTGAAAAGATTTTCTTCTGGATCAAGTGCACACCAAGAAGCAAATGTTCCTACATGGCAATCCCATGAACACATTGACAAATCCAAGGGCTTTACTTTCCCACATAATCCCCCTCTGTATCTTCTGGTTTGAAGGCTTGTCAAACATACATGGAGGAAAAGGGTTAAATTTAGCTAATTATGGTTAAGCAGAATTAGACTCCCAAAGTCCAACGTTGGTATAAATACATTAACAAAGGGTAGTCCTGAGACCCTGAGACTTATTTGAACCAAGAGTCTGTGAAACAGCTTGCTAGCACGTTATGAGCAGTCATGTGCAACAGAGCATTGAAATGCCACGAGTAAAAACGACACCAAGGGTTGTGGCAGATTTGATTTAGTGATTATAGTCATGAATACAGAGATAAAGGATCTCTGCTAAACTGCTCTTGTAAGCATTATGGAGTTCCATTCTGTGTCTATAAAATGTACTTGTAGCAAGAAGGCTATATGTTCAAGTCACAGGGATGGGACATTGCTGTTGCACTATTGGGGTACATAGCCTGTGTTGCTTCAGTAAATGTCTAGGTAAAAGTGAAAATATAAGCAATGTTGTAAGCAAAGTGCCCATGGAAAAAGGCATTTGAGTGGCAAATACATTGTAGCTGCAGTGTCTAAATTGCAACCCAGAAGTAACATAGAGCAAAAACACTTATTGTTTTTGACCTATTAGTCAATACTCACTGAAATGGCCTGTCGATCAATGCCTCTAGTTTGGCGAGTTACAGCGCTCAAATTGTGTTTATGAAGAGAAGTAGATATTCTTCTTTTTATTGTCAGTCAAAGTTAAGGACAGATGTTGTGTGTATGTGTTGGGTAACTGCGTGATTACATGCTTGCACATTGTCACGTATGCTACGTTTCCCTCGTGCATGCTCAGTGTCTGACTGTCATTGCGCTTGGCCCAAGCAGCGGGAGCCATCACTGGCGTCGAGCAGTGACTCATGGTGCTTTACCTCATTTCCCAGCAACGCTTTGACGCAGGCCTCTGACGCATCGCATATGGCGCCCAGGTCGTGTCCCCCTTCCAGTGCCAGGACCACGCGCCCCCGGGCCACTTGCATCAGTTGCCGGGTCAGGTGACTAAAACCTATGGAGGAAAGACAGTGTCCCATAAGAGTGAGTTGGGGGCTCAAAGGCATGCAGGTTAGGCTTATATATAAATGTATGATTGGACAGAAGATATACTGGCCATCATTGCCATTGTTTTGTTGAGAAAACTTTCACAATAACTGATAACCACATGTTTCATATTAACATAAAAGAAAAGATACTGCAGTTTTGATGAAAATGACAAATAATAACGTATCATTGAAAATACCTTTTGTTGAAGGATAAAATTTAAATTAAGCATTAAAAAGTGTTTATATATTGTATTTATATTATATGTCCATGCATATTTATTGTAAAAGTACATAAATGTGCAGGATAATAATGTATAAGTTCTTGAGACTTTCCTCTGCACCTGAGATTCACATGCTAAATAGTCAAAATTACATTTAAAGTTGTAATGTTATTAACAGCATTGTCACTTGTAATATTGTCCACTATTGTGCCATTCAATCACTTATCTTCTACAATAGGGTGATTATCATAATGTATATAGAGGGACAGTTCTATCCAGAGGTTTCTTATGATCAGACACAACGCTAAGTTCTTCCATGCGTCAAGTGCTGACCTCAGTACTGGGACATGCATACTGTTTTGCCAATGAACATGCATCATACAGAACAGCCGGAGGTCAGTATGTTCACAGTTCGCTGGCTCTCACTGGCAGATGAAACACGCTGACGTGGCAACGCCAATAAAAAGTGTTTTTCATGGTTTTTCATTCTTCGTTTTATCTTCAATTTAACATGATCAGTGGCCATGTGAAGAGTGTATTATTATTATTATTATTATTATTATTAATAATAAATTTTTTCAACATAAATAATTCAAACATGTTCGTCACAGTCCTACTACATTTAGTTTACTATATTTGTGCTAAAACAGCTTAGTGGATGTTAAATTCTATATATTTTTCATGCTACAGCCTAGCATTAAAAGATTTTAAGGAACCAGAATTTCTCCTGTTGTGACTCATGGTTTGCTCATTTTGGTGCGTTTTACAGAAACCTTTGGTTTGGCTAAAGACTGTCATACACTGCACTTCAGAGAAACCTTCCTGGGTTGTTCAGTATGAGATTGTATTTAGATTTTTTTTCCAGTAAAGTACAGACCTGGGTAAAATATTTAACTTATATTATTTTAAATTCTTTAACCATACACAGTGGCATACTGCTGAAAATTTTAAACATTTATTTGTATCATTATTCAGAACAGAATTGTTTGTTTACACGGTTGTATTGAAAAATGGATCTACACGAGTGTTTTCAAATTTTACTGGCATCTAATGTTCTAAAGTTAAATAATTAAAAATATAATAATAAACTTTATTCGTATAGCACCTTTCATACATAATTTCAGCTCAAAATGCTTTACCTAAAACAATAATACATGTTCAAACAACAAGTCAACAGCATAAAAAGAAAGCCTATAAAATACAAATGCAAAATCACAGCAAAATAAAACCGTGAATATATATTGACCCAGATCAAATACAGAAAGACTAAATTAAGTGTACAGAAGGGTTCATTGGTATTAATTAATACCTTTCCTCTCAGTAGGTCTAAAATAATTCTGCACATTTTAGTTAGTTAGTTAATTCAACAGCACACAACTTAGGCTGCATGCATCTTATACCTCAATGTGCAATTGTAAAAGTAGTTCAGTGTTTCACAATGATAATTCTCATCTATTTCAAGTGAGAGCTTATTGTTTGTTAAAGAAGAACAGAGATCAGTGGAACATTCTGGTAAAGATATGCAATATTTTGGCCTGTGTTTCAGCTCGAATAACCTATAACTCAAAAACGGAATGAGACATGGCCCCTTCAAACAGAAGGGCTTCCAGTCAGGCTATTAATTATGAGCTGGACTGAAAAACGGTAAAAAAACTGGTAAAAAAGGCCGTTCTCCACAGCTTCACTTTAGTCACTTATCAAAACCTTTGGAAGAATACAATTAAATGTTTTTTTCTACATTTTTAGTTTTACATTTTTAGTTTTAGCAACTGATATTTTTAAAATTGTATGTTTCTATGTTACTATCACCACCATAAAAAATATATACAATAGACAGGTGTATGTTTGTTAAAGCTGTAGGTTTAGAACCTACACACATGGGTATAACGCTAGATAACAACAGCCCTCAAATATCAGATGCTTCACTCATCAATGAGCACTGATTTCTGTAGAGCCTTCTTCTTTTCCACATGGAGCTGTAGGAATTTTTACAGTAGTCATACTGGGAATGGACATGCCTCCATAGGAGAACATGGCTTTTACCCAAAAGGACTTCAGCAAGCTAACCTTTTCCAGATGAGGCCCATGTTTTATACATGTGGAATATAAATATTCAAGCAACTGGAATAGTTCCAGCCCAGAGAGCAACATACTATCACAAAGAAAAGAGCAAGACAAAAGCAATGGAGAAATGAAAAGCTGACAACATACACGCAAACCGGCACAAACTGGCAATGCCTTCAGTGGATTTAAGCTTTTCTTATGTTTTCAGTGAGTGTCGTGCCAAACATTGGGGGGAACACATAAAATGTATGCTACAAGTCAGAACCATCTGCAATGAAGCACCGCCTTTGGCTCTGAACGCATTTCAACATCTTTTAAAGAAATTAACCTGGTGTTTTTTATCAGTGGATTTAGAAAAAGGAAAAACCCAACTGTTTTGCCATGGGTGTCATCAATGGTAATCCATAAGTATTATACGATAAATTGTCCTTGTTAATTCTGCCATTGATTTATAATGATAATCATGCAAACACAGACTGTAAACGTTTCCGTGTCATATGCTATAGATATAGGTCAGAAAAAGATTTGAGCTCAGAAAATGATTCACTATTTTCAGGGTGGTTGTTATAAAAGTGAAAATAACATCAGCTACGAAACTCTCTAATCTTGAACTCTGCAGAGCTCTGAAAGCTGATTACCATAACCTGCTTTATCTGTCAATATTTAGATGAATCAAGCTTGAAGAAAAACTATTTTATGAATAATACAAGTATAAGGTAAGTTTATCTTTAGTGCTTATTTTTTCTTCCTGTGTATTTCAAAGCTGTGAAGAGTTATATGCTTTAAAACACATGATTTGTTGCTAAATATATGTATACATTTAATACACATAAAAAATTATGCACATGACCAATTTCTTCATACTATACTGTACTGGTGTAAATATGTTTATTTTTTAATAATAATTTCTAGGGATACTACGGATAATATCATCATCATCATATCATATTCTCAATTAAAACAACAGATCTGCTTGTAAGTTGACTTGTAACCAGCAGTTTGCCTGACTGAATCCTGGGAAAAACATAATGTTGAACCCATTAACAACATACAAAACCTAAATTGCTTCAATAACTATTCAGCTGTACAGCTAATGTGTAAATTGTAACTGATGAGGCTGTCTAATGATAAATTACTGTAAATGTGTATGGAGTTGTATAATTTAGCAGGGATTTTTCATACTGGGAAATGACTTAACTGCTCAATGTTGTAACATTCATTAATTTCCCTTTATCAGAGGGTGCATATCATACAGTGAATTAATACACAATACTAAATGCACAAAAATATAAAAATTTCCGGGTTCACTTTATGACAGGCATTGCCGAACAATGCTGTTAATGACACAGATGTACTGTATGTTAATACTGTTTTATTAATGGTTTATTAATGAGCATTTCATATAAAGTGCTTATAATATGTTTATACTTAATATTGTAACAATGTCTGAATAATTCATAATTATAAATAACACTCCAAGGCAAATGGGTGATGATAGCATGTTGGTAATGCCATCATCTGATTCTGTATTTTGTAAGCAGACATGACAGAGGGCTAATGCCAATGGAAGGTTAATTACAAAGTGCACTTTAGGGATGAGATGAACAAGACAACAGACTGAAGGAAGAGTACTGCAAATGCATACTTTGCTGATCATGAAGGACAAGGCAACAAACTGAAGGAAGAGTACTGCAAATGCATACTTTGCTGATCATGAAAGACAAGGCAACAAACTGAAGGAAGAGTACTGCAAATGCATACTTTGCTGGTCATGTATTGTCCTACTGTCTCAGGGGGAATTATTCTGCCAGGTTCGTCTATTTCAAATAAATACAGAATTCTTTCAGCTCCTCATAGATATATGTCCACATCTTAAGAAAGATTACTGGTTAGATGTTCATACAATGTCATAAATACCTGCACCACATGAAGGAATGCAAGCAGAAGAGCGAAATATTTGCCAACATTTATATTTTCCCTTCCAGCCACATGTTTGTGTTTTTAGTTTTATTTTTTACCCCCATTGTAGTATATGTCATAAAATATTGTTATAGGCATGCCACAACACTATTTGGATATGCTGAGCTACATTTCACACGTTCTATGCACTGGTCCCTTCCACTGTTTGACGATTGTATAATAAAGTCCATTAAACACGAGACCAACCCCTTCTCCCCTTCTTTTCATCCAGCTATTAAAGCCACTGTGTAGTTATGTTTACAAAATCCTAATGCTCACTATGGTAAGACACTCCCCACAATTCAATTTAAGCTTGATTTACAGTAATTGAATATAAACAGTAGGGGGGGGGGTCTATGGAAGAAGGCAATGGGACAGAGCAGGAGTGTGAACTGATGGCTCTGTGGGAGCTCTCAGCCTAAAGTGAAGTGTGTTTAGATCTCAGAAGTGGAGCCTAAACACCAGTCCCAACCCAGAAACCCATTCAGTCTAGGATGCCATTTTGGATGAATGGTGAGCCTTAGTATTCTGCTTGATTTTTTTTTTCTATCTAGTATTCCAGTACATAAAGTAGAGAAAGAGGCATTCCCCCAGGAATGATTTTTACATGGTTCTCATACTATTGCCATTGCTTTACAATGAATCCAGTGTTTGACTCCTTGCCTTTTCAGTTCTTTACATGTCATGAAAGCTGGTGTATCATTAAGAAAAGCTTTTCAAAAACTAATTTTGATCAACAGGTAAAAAGTTAAATTATCCATTATAGAACAATGGACAGTGTCAAAATGACATTGCTATCCATAGCCTTAGCGTCTGAAAGAAAGGAATGCTCTCGTTAAAAAGGCACAAGGTCATGAAGGGTTGGAGGTGAAAGTGCGTAATCTCTTCGTAAAACACTTTGCGATTTGAGCCCTTTATACCACAGTGTCCTGTGTCCATTTGTACACAGATCTCTCCAGGAAACTGTTCAGGATCCATGTGTCTCTCCTTCTTTAGGCTCGAGAACACTAAAAGGTTGACTTATCTGTGTCCCCAATCGGCGTATCACCAGGGTGCTGGCACCGGCTAACAGGATGGAAAACCTCGCCGTTTGTGACTGCAGTGCTAAATCAAGTTCAAAGCAGGCTTTTGCATGCCCTGAGATATAGAGTTACACTGGGGCTGTCATAAAATACCCAGGGTGCTTTGTGTTTAGTCAACCTCTAGACTCCCTTTTGGAGCTCCCATCACAGTGTGACACATGGCAGGCTGACAGGCACTCTGGACAGTGGATATCATCAATGGGTGATCAATCCCATAATGCATGAGTGCTGTGAAAGGTGATGATAGCCGCACTTTCACACCAACAAATATGTTTACAAATATTGAGAAGCAGAAAATAATTTTGCATAGCAATGTGGAACAATTTAAATTTTTATTTTTTGTTTTTTTTGTTTATTGAAATATACAAATATCTAACACTCTGTTAGTCATTTGTACATTGTTACAGTTGTTAGAGTCGGCCCCTCTGATTTAATACTTACAGTAAATTATCTTATAGTAACATCTTACAGTAAATTATGAGAAGTGTGTTGTAATTTTTTACAGAAATATAGCTACTTTCTGGCAGATTCCAAAGACGTGAGCACCAGGTTTTCCACACTGGCTTGTATCAACAGTCTCACCCCATCTCTTAAGAATAAGAGTGGCCATTCTCCAAGAAAGTTTTAAGGGTACAATGTGATAGGCTCTAACAAGTAAAGGCCCAACCCAAAAGCCCCTGCAAGAAGGCAAAATTGAGCATACAGTGATTGATCTTCTAGTCTGCAGCAAAAAAACAAAACATTTATTCAGATATTTTAATATATTCTATTTCCTTAAGAGCCTAACCCTAAACAAATTTTAAAAAATTTAAATTAGGTCTAATTCAATACAATAAAAATAAAAACACTAACCCAATTTTCCAATGAAATTTGTAAGAGTAGACTGTATGTAAAAACGGGTAAAAGAGTATATATAAATAGGTGAGAGAGGAACATATAGGAATGTTTTAAAAGGTATTTTGTGCAATTAAACATCTAATTAAACATTAAAGCTCATTTGTCTATAAAGTCAAAAAAAATAATGAAATCCTGTAGCTATAGTTACAGCCCTGACAACCTCCCAGGAGGTTGTCAACAGGTAACATGGGGGAGGAGGCGGGGCAGAGCCTAACAGATTAAAACACATATGGTCACTAATCACCCCATGCAGCTAAAAGGGACAACAACAGACTGTGTTGAAGCCTCTCCTCCTCTGGCCAGTCCCTGGCTTGATAGAGGGCCATTCTGAGGGTTATTGGGTCTCTGGCCCCTTCTCTGTGGCATGTTTTTGAAGTCCATGATCGTGAAAAGCTCATGTTAGAATACGGTTACAGATAAGAAGTGTTTGTTTAGAAAAAAAAGACAACAGTCTGCCAAATCCTTTGATGGTTCACCAGGGAGTCCCAAAAAATCCCCGCAAGTTCCCTTTCGCCCCTCCTCTCTGTGTTGAGATTTTATTACCCTATTTAACGCTATTTAAGCCTTCTTCTTTCTCCTGTGGCATTACGGAATAATTCCAGATCTGATGCTTCAACTTGTTTAAATAAAGATAAGAAAAAATGTATAATAATCTTATTGCAAATTCTTAAGTTTTAAAAGTTCACAATGGGAGAGTTTGCCTTGCATTTTTGCACAGTACTGAGAGATTATCTTATTTTCACTGACAAATTAAACTGTATCTGAACAATTTGGCCTTTGGCATTTTTTTCACTATAAATTGCACACTACAGTATGAACATATTGCAAATATATTTTGTTTGGTATATATTTTTGTTTCAGCCACTTGATAAAAAAATAAAAAATGTAAACCAAGGTATTGTCAATTTCTGGAAATGTCTCTTTTTCATAGATAAATTGGTATAGATTAAATTTGATATTTGTTATTAGTTATTATTATATACAAAGAGCAAAGAGGGATTTAGCCCTCTTTAACCAGAGGACACAGGCTATGATATGAGACAAAATGTGAAAAACATTGTAGGCTTCTTATATTTTGAATATAAGTTTAAAATGCTTAAAATGAGCATCCCCAGTAAATAACACCCACTCACAATGTAGCTGTTGCGAAATGCATTGCATTACAAATGACATCAGTAGGACTTCTAAACAGGCAAATGTCCTGAGATGGCTGCAATTTTTCCATTAACTCTCTCCATTTACAGGCCACCCCTAAATGTGTTCCTGCATATTGGCAGCTGTTCTGTATTTGCATCAGAATACTTTAGCAGCATTGTAACAAATGTTGAATTTTAGCCCTGTTTGTTGGTGTGCTATTCCAGCTCCACTCCACTGAAGAGTTTCGGTTTTATTTTTTTATAATTAATCTGCTTGGTAAACATTCTTATACCGGGTCACTTATATTTTGACCGTAATTAATTTATGTCACAGGACATTTTCTAAAGAAATTCCAGTAAAGTACTCTGTTCAGATGTACAACAGCAGCGTTCCCTCCAATGAGTCGTAAACCCGCAACCTCTGGTTACCACACTGCCACCAATTACAGTGTAAGGGCAAAAAGGAAGAGAACATACATTTGGCCGTGACTTTGTATCCGCCCAGCGGTGGTTCGTGACCTTCCATGGCATCAAACCCAGCTGATACCAGCACCACGTCAGGATCAAACTCATGGGCAAGAGGGAGGATTATTGTCCTAGGAAGGAAGTAACAAAAAACATATAATTAAAGCAGTGTGATATAAGCAAAATAACCCTCATGTGCAAATAAGAAGGAGAAAAAGTAAATATATTTCCCTGAATTGGCAAGTTAAAATGCTTTTATATTCTTCAGCACTAGAGTACAGTTTAATTAAGACTTTTTTTTTATTATTCCTTTCAGCATACTGAGCTTTTGGTCTTATTACATACTCCACAGCAAAGGGAATTGGTCCTTCAGAAATAAGAAATAAAATTTTTAAAAGGACGGAAACTGTCATGAGACATACTGTTGCTGTTAGCAGGGAGTCGTGTAGTCCCACAATCCTCTTTTTTTCTCCCCTTATTTTTATCCAATGGGATGTCCCCTTCGATAGAGATTACAGACCACATGACACTCTTCATTGGTTATGTTGATATTAATACTGATCTGGTCATGGTCCACTGTCACGCTGCTTTAGCACCCAACAGTCTGGTGCAGATCGCTGTGTGAACTGGTCTGCGGTGTAAAGGGGGACACTCGTGCAAGTTTGGTCTGTGCCAAAAGCCTTGTAATTAGGCATTTAGTGCGGCAGCATGAAGTGGTCATTATTACGGAGTGGCCTGATAATGACTGCTTTTTTTCCTGTGCTACACTACATTAACTCTCTTCTATGACTACAGGCTATGTCTGTGTGAAAAGGAGCGGCACTGTGGGAAATGCAACTGCCCTTTTAGCACATCATCCTATAATTTACATCCACGCTGTGAAATTAGCACGATGTCCATGAACAAGGAACATCACAAAAAATTTTTATAAAATTTGAAATATATATATTTGCACCCTGCAAAGACCTTGTGATGTCACTGGAAATCTTGATGTTGCATGCCATTTCTGCTGTTTCCAGAGGGAACTGTTACACATACTGAGCCAGAGTAAAAATATTTACAAAATGGCTGGCCAAAACAAAAAGGGTCAGATGAATATAAGAGGTATTTTAACTACAGAAAATCGTTCCGACAAAATTTACACTCAGGGGAATCATAAAGTATGCGGAAAACTTCTGCACCTAATTTTCACTTGTGAATAAATGGGTGGGGCGAGTTCCACATGTAGAAAAGTCCACAAAAAATGTACACCAATAATGAACACAGGAGGTAACACACATTACTTATTAAACATGAAAGATAATGAAAACTTTGTACTACAATGTAAGACATCATGTAAAAACGCTTATGCTCAAAGTTTCAGTTAAATTTCAGGCGATGTTCTCAGAGTATTCTCAGAGTGTATCTCAAAGATTCAGCTAAATTTCAGACGATGTTCTCAGAGTGTATTCTTCTTCAGATAATTACTTTGTTTGTTTATTCTTTTACCCGCAATTCTCATCACAACAGTTTACTTTCTGTCTGCAAAGCAGAAAGATAAATGTCTTTGACGATTTAAGTTGCTGTCAAATTTTGTGGGTGGTAATTTAATGCAAGTCATTTGGACGCAAAATGTGGAGGCAATCATATCTCTAATTGCATGAGCACAACACTGTGAAATAACGGCGGATCTATGAGGTGTTGGGCTGTCCCGAGGACAGGGTCTGGGACATGGGACTCAACAGGATGGGCAAATAAAGTACGGGTTCAAAAATGCAGCTGATGGTGATTTTTCTTTCATGGTTCTTCTTTCTTGTGCAAATGTAAATCACATTAATCGCTACGTCATGAACATCTGCACTAACCTTTTAAGATCGAGATAAATCCCACAAGACTGATTGCATTTTTGGATTTTTTCCATGTTAGTATCTGAACGTAGATCACCGTGGTACACGGTGCATCTACAGAAACTGCAATAACAAAAACATGGATTGGCATATTGCCTTTTTTCAAGCTTCGCTTGTGCTGTTGTTGTTTTTAAATATCTGCTACACTAATCACGATTTAAGAAGTTAGACATTTTTCGTTTGTTCAGTGTTTTTATCCTCCCTCGTGGCGAGATTTTTTTTTCTTTGTCTCAGAGTGAATTATTTTGGTTTCCCTCACATGACCTTTAACCCCTGGCCCAAAAAGAGGCGAATGTCGACAGAACATATAATGGCTCCTTTCCTGTGCTGTAAAGTCGGCAGTAAAGCGTGGTAATTAAGGTAACCACAGCAACTGAGCCCAGCGGGCCAGTGGGGCAGTGAACACTTTCGGAACTTCAAACGATATCAAAGTGGCGGACTACTAGGCCCGGCAGAGTGGCCCTGGTTTGAATTAAAGCTCCACTTCCACACGCACTCTTCAAATTCAAGCTCAACAAGAAGTAGGAAAAAAGAAAAGAAAAAGAGCTGGCCGGGACCCCGTCTTCTGGATTTCATTAGACTCAATTATCTTATCTGTTTCATCTCACTCTTGACCCAAGGGCTGGCAGTCAGTGTGGCAGGGTCCATGGCCATTTGAGAAAGCCTGCAGCTAGCCAAAGGCCTGTGGACTAGGTCATTAAAACAGTCTTGCCCCCTGCCTCTAGTGATTGAATATTTTCATGCTTTGGTAAATAATTTTTCCATTCTCAGCCCTGGGGCTTGAAGGTCTGATAAACACACACATTATTTTGTTTGTCAGAGATGTTGGTCATTTTTTCTCCTTCACTGGGCTTCTGGTTCTCCTTTCATTGTTTCGTTTACGTTTGTACTTTAAAAACTATGAGACAATTCATCTTTTCATACAGATGTCTGAGCTGTGTAGGATTGCTCACCACCAGAATTCTGTAAATGCAATGATGAAATAGCCCACGCTACTCTTCTTTGAATGGAGGAAGTTGGTCTGGATTCTTTCAAAATGTGCCCACAACTTTTCCTGACAAATAAATGCAACTGTAATTTCTTTTTTTTGCATAAACAGTTAGTATTATTATTATTATGGTAATTGAGTTTAGAACAAATATTGATTGAATCTAAACTTCACAGGAGTCAATTTCATTGTACCAATGAAAACATATTCTAGTGACTGAATAGAATTCCGTTTAGGAATTAGGCCAAAGCTTCTTCAACGACCCGGTATTGTTGCCAGTAATTCAGTTGAAATCCTCTACATATGTACAGTATATTCACTACAGTCCAAATAAGCAAAGATTAATCATATAGTACAGTCATAATGGGTTTGGTGCAATCCAGAAAATGATCACATTAACAGGATCATAATGGATTAGTATCCCAGGCTATAAAACCAGTCCACTGAAAACACTGGCCCAAGTGATGGTGACTGATGTTTGTTGTCAAAGAAAAACTCTGGAATCTATAAAAAACCAAAGTATAATTGTTCTATTTATAAATATTTAAGTCTGTTATGTGCACATTTTTAAGACGCACTTAGATTGCACCATTTGCAATCAAGTGTCTAACTCAACTCTTAACGTTATGCACAGATAGGGCTTGATTTACTAAGACCTTTAGGGTGTGCAAAGCCTTTTAGCACATGCAAAACCGATTACATGACCAATGATTGGTCATGGTATTTGTTTTGCACCAATAATCGGTTGTGCTATTAGTTTTGCGTGTGCTAATAGGTTTTACACACACCAAAGGCCTTGGTAAATCAGGCCCATAGTGTCGTATACAGTGTTTGAAAGTGTTCGAATCACCACGTGGTATGCCAGGCCATGCTCATTTTAGCTTGTCGCATTGTTCACTTGCCGTTGGCATACATTAATACTAGATATGACAATAAAAAGTAACATTGTAGCCAGAGGCAGCTTTAAACATACTGTGATCCCCAACTAAGAGTTTCACAATGAGCCTCATATGATTTGCAAAGCACATTTGTTTTACTATTCAGATTAATACTCTTGAATATTGGCTCTTTTGAGCATTCCTTTACATCCAAACAAACCCTATTGCGCAAGCAAAAACAATGTTTTCAGAGCTATATAAATAGAATCTCAAAGCACCGTGTCTTCACATTTGCTGTTGCGTATTATATGAAACCTAAAATGTAAATCAGTGTGCCTCCTGGAAAATCCCTTTCAGATATGAAAACAGTGTAAGGCCATTAATAGGAAACCCAATGTTTTGATGTTGTGTTAACCATGCTGATTTGTTGTTCCAGTGTATTTATTGTCTGACACAGCTAGCGAGCTTGCAAGTTACTGGGGCAAGATACAATATCTTGCTAGATAGAACTAAATATTTAGCAATTGACACAAACTTTAACATTCTGGTTGTATCGGCTTTTGCTATATTATGCTATGTTACCTGGGACCATAAATGTTTGCTCTAAATTGTTCACTAGTTTGCTATAGCTATGTCAATGCAGTCGCTCCTGATATCTCCCCTGAAGTCCATCACTACTGCCCCCTCCTCATCACTACTGCCCCCTCCTCATGAATGGACTGCCTGAGCTACTGCTCTAGTGCATACCCTACACAAAAATCCCCCACCAAAACTCACTTGAGGAACACTCAGCCCCTTCTTGCAGTGCCCCAAAAGTAGTGAATCTGGCCCTGATAATGAACAGTAGTGTTTGGAGTAGTTTTTCACTTTAATATTAGTGTCAAAATGAATAATAGTAAGATAAAAATGCATTGTTGCAGTTTATGATGACTCCCATGAATCACATTTACTGAATGCAAAATACAAACAAAGGTCAATGGGTTTGAAAATAGCAGGGTATACATATATGATGACAGTCAACAAGAATGGTTTGTGCTTAACAGGGTGTTAACTGCACATAAACCTAATTTTACAAGCATTCACATCCTTCATTATGAAGATAGTTTATTTTCTGGCAAGCTTTTACCTCTGCCAAAAGGCAAATAACAAAACACATAGGCGATATAGTTATGACTCATTCCAACTCATTATCAGGTATCCAATTCCCCCCATTTAAATGAGCTCTTACTGGCCAAGTCTCCTGGGCAGCATTTATGAGAATATTACATTGATTTGCAGATATAGATGTTGCCAAGGTCACAGGTGAAAACAAAATAAACAAATGGTTTGGGTTGCTCATTTTATGTTCTTTGCATTTGCAGATGTGCCTTCCTTTGGCAGTGCCAAATTAAATGACTAAACAGACACAAATGTCTCAACACTGTACTTGTACATTAGGTTTTCTCATTTCAGTTTCGAGGTGTCTAATCAATAAATACATTTGAATATCACAAATTCATCATTATCAAGTACTTATAGGTGCCCTTAAATTCCCTTGTTTTTTCCTTTTTTTGTGTGATTATCACAACTTTTTGTGTGACTATCCCATGTATCACTGCGTTTATTCTCGTGGTTAATTATTGGGTGATCACAATGAATGGGTCCCATGGAGACATGCATATTATTTATTATTTCTGTCAAATATATGCTCCTCTCATTGCAACTGAATCCTTCCAGGCACTGGTTAGCTTGAATGTAAATATTTGTGTCATTATGCCAAAAAACCTTAATCATTTACCATTTAAAATGTTGTCCCACCAGCCATCACAAATGACAAACTTGTTTCTGAGGCCCTTTTTCAGCCAGTGACTTCTTTCTTCTTCTCACAATAAACCCACAGTCCTGGTATGGTATGGTATGGTATGGGATGGTATGCTATACTATGCTATGCTATGCTATGCTATGCTATGGTATGCTATGGTATGCTATGCTATGGTATGCTGTGGTATGGTATGCTGTGGTATGCTATGCTATGGTGTGCTATGGTATGGTATGCTATGGTATGCTATGGTATGGTATGGTATGGTATGGTATGGTATGCTATAATTTGGAATGTAAGGAAGAGAGAAGGCTCTCATTTTGGTTATTTGCATGTAAAAATTAGACTCAACACTAGTACTGATCACACACACTGTGTCCTACCTTGAATTATTGTCTTTGAATTAATTTTTAATGACTTTGAAGTTAATCACAGGGCCATAAAAGAATACTTTTTAAATACTTTTTTGAAGAGTGATTCCTTCAGAATGGAGACAATTCTGGCAAACAAAGAATTGTTTACCAGTTACAAAACTCTTCTGCCTTTACTTAAATTATTAAATTCAGCATATATAATTTGGTCCATACCAGGGAAAGCCCCTATGTGTCCCCTTACAATTATACTATTGCATATTCAGCTTTTAAAATGTAAATAAATGATAAAGTGTATTAAAGTATGTTCATGTTTTATAGTGTATTAGTAAAGGAGAAATTAGACGACCACTAATCGCCACTAATGATAATGTCACCAATAGCACAAAATGTATTATGCTAATCTAGCATCTGCTGTGCCTTAAGTATGCATGCAGTATATTGTCAACAACGTTGCAAAGCTTCAGCTGTATAAAAGCTTACCATTCTTCCATTAAAAACAACTGTACAAAATGTTTCTTAAATTTCAATATAGCTTAAATCTTCACACCTTAAAAAAAGTTGTCAAACACAAAACAAAATAAAAAGTTAAATATGTTAAAAAAAACATAGAATGTGGAAAAATTGTTTGTATGTTTTAGACAGGTTAATTCAATATAAACTTTTAGGAGATGACAAGTGAGAGTTTTGGATATTAATTGAGTATGGCAGTATTTCAAGAGCAGAATCCTAAAGTCCTTTTATTCCACTTTTCGCTTAAAATTATTAGTTAAATTTCAATATTATTTATTCTCACTTTACTTTTCCCAAGACAAGCAACCTCAAAATCTTAACACAATGAATTTTGACAATATATAGGTAACGCTTCGTATCAGATGTTTGTTTTGACCTGTGATATTAATCAAAATGGAGCATTTCTCAGCATGTACCGCCACAGACAGATTTACAAATGCTTACTCAGGTCTTTTTGTCATTTTGAATGTCATTATTATTACTATGGAAGAAATACTAAACCTGTTCAAGCAATTCCAACCTTTAAGGAGGTGACACAATGTACAACATAAATTCCAGTTTGTGTGCACATCCACCGCTATTTGGAATGTTCTATCTAATGATCTAGTCGGTCCAAACACTGTCTCAGCACATTAGCTGTTGAAAATGCCTCGCTATTATTTATCTTATGCGCAGAGACCAGATTTGAGCATACCAACCTGAAAGCTGCGAGGTACTCCACATCTCCCATGGGTGGATCCAGGCCACCTGTCCAAGCAATATTTACATTATAGCCTTCGCCAAGGCCGCTTCCACGCTGTGAGACAGGGAAACACCAGAACAGAAATAACATCAAGCGGTCACGCTTTCTGGCAACCATCATCAAACAAAACGTCAAGCGGCCCGCGAGTCAGGGTGCCTGACGGGTTCGGAGACGGGCCCTGCACTTGTTCTAGGGAGAGCCGGGGGAAGGGGGGGTGGGTGGTGTTGGTGGAGGTTGGGGCAGCCAGGCAGGAGGGAAGTGGGGTCCCGCAGGGCAATTTAAGTAATCGGGTACAATTTGGCTGCTCCGTGGCAAGACTGAGAAAATAGGAGGCTAATCATGCAGGGTGCCATTTCATAGAGACGGGGTAGTGGGCCGTGGGGGGAAGGAGGGTCGGGGGTTGTGAAGAGGTGGGGGTGTAGGGCGTCCCGGACCTTTTACTGAAATTGAGAACCCACCTCATCAGGGGCTCCGCTCCCAGGGAAGAAGTTCCCTTCATCATAGCGATGCAGGGAGACGTAGAGGACGGCAGGGTCAGCATAGAAGGCCTGCTGTGTGCCGTTGCCATGGTGAACATCCTGAGGGCCAAAGAAAACAAATGACAAGCACAATAATGTTTAGTGTAATCACAAAAGTCGCTTCCCCTCCATATGCCCCTTCTTCACCCCCACTCCCCCAACACACACAGACACACACACACACACACACACACACACACACACACACACACACACAAACACAGACACGCACACACAGTGACCAAACCTTTCATGAATGTTTGTTCCAGGTAAATGACTCCTTAATGCACTCAATTTTTTTGAAATCATGGTAGGCGTACCCAGGAGACAGGGGCAAGCCGTCACTGAGAAACCCCAGTCATCCTGCTTTCAGTTAAATATTTCAATACAACGTCTCTGTACTGTGTATCCTGCAGACAGAGTCCAGCATCCTCTTGTATTGAGAAAATTTATGGCGTATTAAGTGCCAACAGTTCATAATCCACAGGCGAAATGTGGCCCTAAAGGAAATGCAAATATTTCATTTGGACAAAATCAAGGGGAAAAGACTTGAATGGATTTGAATTAAATTCAATAGCTTGGAACTTGAGGATGTGACAATGATGAAAAATAATGAGCAAAAATGTTATAATCATCTTTCACCTCATAAAAACTGTGCACTGCTGCCAATACGCACAGGCAGGGAGAGCCATGTGCATCTTTTTCCTTCATGCAAAATGCTCCTGTAATGTAACATTTTCCTTAAGAAACACCCTCATTTTACTCAAATTTAGCTGCATTCCCTGTACATCTCTCAATGAAGCAAATACAAAATAAGCAATTGCAGGAACCTAAACATCCATGGTTACAGAATCACATAAAATGACAGAAACCTCACTACCAAAGACTGTATCGTGATATGCACATTATTCCCATAAATATGAACATATACGTCATATCTCCCCAGGAGCTCACACAGAGTAATCACATTACCCTAGAAGGGTATGTGTATGTGCGTTAGAAATTATCCATTTCACAGAAGTATCCTAAAATGTGCTGCTTGGAAAGCTATGAAAATCAATAAAATGTTTTTAAAAGGCTTGGGTTTGGATCAGAATGCAGGCGAGTTAACATTGTGTGTGATCTGCGTGCGCTTCAAAACTGTTAAAAACAGAACATTAGACCTTTACAAAAAATGATATAGGGCTACAAAACAAAGATGAAATGAAGCTCTGGCGTATTAGATCAACTGCACGTCCAGGTCCCTACTGGAACTGCTCTGCTTAATGATGCGTGTCAAATTCAGAGTGTGCAAATGGAAGAATTGTTATGTTTCATTAACTGTGCGGCAAAAATAAAATGGAGTGATTCTTACAAAAACACGCTAAAGTCAATGTAGCCTGTCTCCATCATCACCATCACATACACAGCAGGTGATCAAGAGGGAAAGAGTGGGCTGCATTTTACCTTAAGGATGCATTCAGTTTGTGAAGACAATATATTCCAGCGACATACAGTACATAATATACCATGTGTTTAACAGAACAAGCTCATTTAAAAAGGTATTAATTTGCCGCCATAATGATTTCTATTCAATGGGCAAAATCTGCCCAAATAATTTACCAGAATTACTCTACTTCAGGTCAGTAAAACTGAAAGATCGACTTTAAGCAGCTAAAACTGATTAACCAGGGAAAAGTAGAGGTCAGGTACATCATAAATATAGATATGTACAGTGATATGTACAGCGTGTAAACTTTCACAATACAATCAGAGGAACTGCATTGTGATTGTATCATTCTGTATACGATGAAACTTTTAAACGAATGCATAAAAATGGCCAGGGCATTCCAAACAGCATTGTTTGACCTCATTCTGGCTCCTTTTGTGTATTCTCCATACTAGTTCCTAAATCATGAACATGCGTCATCCTTGTTTACTTTCTGGCATATCAGCTGTTAGACATGCAGCAAGGGGCTCTGATTTGATTAAAGGCTTTATTGGGTTCTTATTTTTCCTCAAGACATTGTATCACTCTTGTGCCTAAATCTTTTATCACTTGCCCAAAAATGACAATAAGTAATTGCCTCCAGATGTGACTGATTTGAGCTGGATGCCAGGGTTCATTTCCTGCTCCAGCTTCGTCAGACAACCTATTACACCTCCTAGGGAACAGCTAGTAAAACAAAAGGCAGGCCTGTAAATCAACAAGCAAGTTTCTTCAGGTGTCAGTGTTAAAAAGGTCTCAACTGTTAAGAGCAGATCTTGTTTAGTGGGAAATACACTTCCCTCTATGAAATCACATTCGCAGCCTCTGTGTGTGTTTGCAGGAGGTCTCGGTGGATGCTTGTCTCATAGCGTACAGCGGTCAGGAACACACTGGAAGGCTATGCATAAAACTACTTTTTTGTGCATTCTTCTCATTGGAACCCATTCGTTTATAAACAGATTTGTCTGAGGCAAATGCCAAAGATTCCCTACAATGGTCCTTTTACCGTCCCTTTAATTCACAAAAAAGTATAGGTATCCAATCCTTGCTTATTTTCATTAATTAATATAACCACTACAAGTTTCAAACAAAAATGGAAACACTGGGCTTTGGAAAATATTGTGAATCAATGGAAGTCACAGCTACACAACTATGGTAAACAGCAGATGATATAAATTACATGTAACAGTTTCACTTTTAACTGAGATGCAATTTGTAAAGAAAATCATTTTAATGATTGTTAACTTCAAGGCTGAGAGCATGGTAGCATGTCATAGATCACTATATGGGACTAATTGATCACAAGTAATAATGTCCTATTATTTTTAACTCATGAGCAGTTAACAGATAGATATATGCATATATATATATATATATGCAAATTATGTAGATAATACATTTTTATATTGAATAGCATTTTGCAAGTCAACACATTTTGTATTCAAAAGCGTTACACAAACCACACAATGCCAGAATAGTTACAAGTGACAATTCTGTTTAGAAAAAGTGATAAAGAGGGAAATGTAACCATCAAGCACACGGATTTGGCACAAAGAGCAAAAGAGTTTCCTCTTATTAAAAAATATGATATTTCAGGTTAACCTGAATCTATATGCATAGTATCTGTCTTAACACATTTACCACAGGTGGAAAAGTTATTATTTCAAGGTTATATATCGCCATGTTCTAACATAGCTTCAACAAACAAATCAATAAATTATCATTGCATTACCAAGCAACAGAAAAACCTACCCAGTCCACAATTAAAATCCGGGGAACATTCAACTTCTGTCTCAGGTACTTTGCAGCAATTGCAATGGAGTTAAAGAAGCAGAACCCCCTAGGACAAAAAGAAGAACAGTCAGACAAATAAACATATTTTGGGGGGAAACGTACGGCAGTAATGTTCAGGTTTATTTTTGAAGCTAAATGATCTGAGAGGTTATGACTCTGGGGGGGGGTCCCCTAAGAGAATCCCCCTCCCAGCCCCCTCCCGGCCCCCTCGCCATCTGCTCATAATTAAGTACCCAGGGTATGAGTTGTGCAGGTGATTGCTGGTCAACCTGGCTCTGGGAGACTTGCTTGGCTTTGAAAGCGCAGGTGACTGCTGATCTGGCCGTTGATGAAGGGGCCTCAACGACTAGCTGGTTTTTCAACTGAACTTGAACCGGCTGTTTGTATCTGTGTCGTTCTTCTCGTCTCTGTCTTGAACCAGCTGTTTGTATTTTGACTTGCTTGCTTTCTTGTTTGAATAAAATATTTAAGCAAGTATTCATTTTTTCTTAGAATTACTCTTGTGCAACATCATTGATACATTGTCATTTATACTTGATTAAGGGGTAAGGGTGACCTACAACATTATCCACAACACATTGCCACAGTTAGAATTTCCCCCTTAATCTTTGTTTCAGTTTTGTCTCCATCGCTCTATACATCACTGCTAGATGATTTTGATTATTATACAGCCATAATTAGGACAAGTTTAGGCATGCACTAGTTACTACAAAGAGTACTGTTTAGGTTGGAAGTGTCTCGTTGTTTTCCATTGGGGATGGACTGTGTTCTCATCATCTGGAAGATGTTCACATAGATCCCAAGTTTCGGAAAACCAAATGCATGATATAGATGTATTGTTGACAGGGGGAGCTGAGTGCAGACAAATTGTAGATTGGAGGGGCCAAAATTTAAGGGTGGGTGACAGCATTGTATAACACTTTTCCATTTACAAATATATCAATGTCACATACTTTCCATTCACTGGATAAGTTGCTGGAAAGCCAGCATGATTGCTTTCATTTAGGTGCATAAAAATTTTGGTGGTGGCCTTGTGAGTGTCAGACCTGAGGTCTACGTGGTCTACGAAGTCTGATGGGATTTTGTATGTTTGCTAAATGTCTATGCCATTATTGCACTAATTATGTGACCAAAAATACAGCAGCATTTTTGCTTCTGATTTGAGCTCTCCTCATTCAACAACTGATTCACATTGAGAGCAGATGGTAGGCTAAATCTTGCATTATTACAAAATTTTCAACTGTAATTCAAACATGAAGTCGATTATTTCATTTAAAACAGAAACCACTGTCCGGCTCATATATGAGTGATACTGGTTGATTTAAACCTTTAAATATAGCCCAAAAACTTTTATTGCAATGTGCTGTCACTTCTAGGTTTAAAAAGTAACATTACTCCGGTTAATGTAATGTCCTGTGTTAAATCCTTTAATAAAATTAAACACTTGTTTTGGCTCATTTAAATAAACACAGTGCAGAGTTTTGCAGCGCTTTCGTGGTTTGACGGAATTTTAAGCAGGACAAGTTAACTTCACGATTAAGAAACCACTTGGCCTTCTCACACCACTGTTGAAACAAAAATACTTTCAGCTAGTTCTCAGGAAAGAAAAACATACTGTAATGGTAGAAAACTCACATTTCTAGACACACCTACAAAAAGCTGAAATTGTGATTATGTATTATACAGTGTTCTGTAGTTGGCTAGCGTAGGGAGCTTGCCATCCAGCCAGCCAAGCTGGCTAACCATCTAGTGAACTGACTAGCTCTGCCAATCCTCAAGACAATTTGCAAAGCGCAAATCATCATCCAAATCACACAGTAAATATACAAGTACAGTTTAACCAACAAAACAATGTAACTCCTTTTTCGATTCACTTGTGTAAAATAAAAGACAATACTAATCTTCAGTTTAGGTCACTACTATAGACAGGGTGAACTGCGAAAACTGTTCTAAAAGTTCTGAAGAACTCACATGGCGGTAGATTCCTCTGCGTGGTGGCCTGGAGGTCTCACCACAGCAAAGCCATTCTGAAAGAGTAAGAGAAAAGTTCAATCACTGAGTGACATTGTGTTAGAGAAAAGTGACAGAGAAAAACAGTAAGGAACTGCAAGTGATCTATCATGATTTCTCATAGCCTAAGCGATGCCTCGCTAAAATGAAACTCAACCATGGTACACAAATCATAAATGTAATTTCTTACACTGTAAAATAAACAAGTTTCCAATGGTCACTAAATTCTTCATAGACAGATGTCCCTGGCCAGGCTTATCTGTTTGCATGCTTATCTGTTGCATGCATTTTGAAAATGAAAAATTATCAAATTTTGCAATCATAAGCAGTGATGGTAATGGCCTATACTTATTCACCTGTGAGGCATTGACATAAACCTTACAGTATCACATGGTCATGAATAAAAACAAAGTAGTCAATGACATCCAGCTTCCAGCCTCCACTGAATAGGTCATTAGGACAAGTCAAATAACTTTAGTGTGGGGGGGGGGGGGGGTTACTCACTACAGTTTACATCATTTGACTCTATTTCCCATACTTTTCAGTGTAATTACTGTTTAATATGGCTTTAATTTGATTATACACTGTATATTTCAATATCAATATATGATAGTTTATTTATAAAGTACTAATTGTTTCTTTGTCAGAATGATCAGAGTGTTAAAGCTAATTGATCAAAGCAGCATACACTGTAGTCCAGATCAGTGAATGTAATATAATTTAGCTTTCGCCAGATTAATTGTATGTCATTTACTTTCTAGATCTGCCAAAATTCTTAGCTCTGTAAAATAAATATTCCTGGGGAAAAGCCTTTTTAACAAAAATATCACAAGACAGATGTCATAGATGTTTGGGGCCAGAACTAAAAAAAAAGCAGTGGTGCTGCCGATTGACTTGAATACAATGTTTAGACTGTGATTGGTCTTCACAAAATTGGAATTCCTGACAGAAATATTAGGACAGCATGGCATGATAAAATAAACCCAGTGCTGCACTGTTTCCAGACAAATTTTGTGGGCCATAAACTTTAAAATCAACAAACCACCCCGCACCCCCACCCTCCATCTTTGTCCCCATCCCCCATTCTCCATTTCTCTCAACTGGTGGTCAGTTTTCTTCTCTCTCTCTCTCTTTTTTTCTTCCTCCCCTCTCACTTTCATCCCCTCGAACTGCACTCCACTTCCTGCCTAGTTCCCACACACGGCGCACTCGGGTTCAAACCTCACCTCCAGCTCTCCTGAGGCCACTCTGGACGCCAGCTCGATGACACAGCCCACAGCCGTGCGTGCCGACGTGGATGAGTGCAGCTCATTCCAAACTGTGTCACTGTCCACCTGAGCAAACAGAGGGGTGAGGAGCGAGGGAGGGAAGGAGGGAGGAGGAGGAGGAGAAGGAGGGGGGAGAAAAAAGCACGAGACCAATTGGTGAGGGAGGGCTGGCAGGGTGACAGCCAATGTACAATAACATTAGTCTTCCGTCTTGGCCTAGCCCAGAGTTCCTTCTGGACGCAGCTCGGCCTCAACTTTACTCCTGATTTTTTTGTTTTTGTGTTTTTTTTCTGGTTTTCTTGCACAGAGCTCCCTCCAATGGAAACACATTCCAGTCATGCCTCACTGCCATTCCCTGTTTAGATTTCTCATTACAAACAACATTACACGCATGGGCTGGATATGCCCTGTGTGCAAGCCAGCGAGAAGCTTAGCCACAGCACTAGGCTAGGGAGACCCCTAATCTACACTTCACTTGAATACAAATTCAATGAATCATCATTATTGCAACATCTAAAAATGGTTGCCTCATAGAGGGGCCAGTAGACTCCAGTGTGGGCATGAAGTGCTTTTTTTGGCAGGGCTGTTGGTTATATTTCAACCCAGTATACGCCAATTTGCAGCATCTATATTACCTGTTATAGATACTGACTACACTACTACCGTGCTTTATAGCCAAATTGTTATGTGTATGTTTGTGCACTTCTTTACCATCAATATAGCATGCAAATGGCCAAAGAGTTTTACCCTGCATCAAAGCTGGTTGAGTTGTATTCCTTGTGACATGTGCTATAGTCAGTGGAATGACATTAAACTCTTTTGATTGAATGTTTTTCTGTGCCTCTCTGTGATATGTGTATTTCAGCTGTTCTGTTTTAAAGGAAATTACATTTTTGGGTAAGAGTTGTGATTGTTCCAACATGTGAAATATTTATGCCACCTCCAATATTGTGTTGGAACTGACAGTGCAGCCACCAGAAGTGATATTAACTCAACTGTAAGATTATGTAAGATGAACACATTGAAAAAATAGTAGCCTAGCTGTTATATGTTACATGTTCGATAAATGGCGGCAAATTATTCCCAAAAAACAACTGAGTGAAGTTTTTAAAAATAAAAACTATATTTTACTTAGTTGTAAGAGCTGAGGCACATTTTAGATAAGCCATATGCATGTAATTAGATGATAGCAAAGTGCATGTTTTGTATTACAAAATAATCCACGATACGAAGAGATTGCATGTTTCATACAAAATATACACTCCTAATGGCCCCGAATAAAAGAACACAAAACGTCTACACATTAGCCATGTGAAGGCCTTTCGGAAAGACAATATTCATTGAATCAGTCATTTGAATAAAACAAAATAATACATTTTCTAATGATGATATGTGATGTCATACATACAGTAGGGGACTATGAAGCCTGCACATCAATACAGAAGAAGCACATGGAATGCAAAAAGTGGTGCTTGGACTGGATTTGCATAAATGGCTTGAACTGCAGCTGGGTGACTCATCAAGGGCCCTCATTTTAGAAATGGAGGTACTAGAGTTCCATTTTAGAATCTCCAACATGAACGGCTGCAGTAGGTAAGCATTTCTACACACGCTTTGCACGTTTTCTCTAAGCGTGATTTCACCCTCCTACATTTGGGTCTGGGCCATCGCTGTCCTTTCCAGAAACTGTCCTAGTGCATTATCATATTGGTAGCATTATGCTATTCTGAGTTTTGGGTAGGAATTGCCATCGGC
Organism: Ilyophis sp. 1 JC-2022; assembly: GCA_022702515.1. Lineage (NCBI taxonomy): Eukaryota > Metazoa > Chordata > Actinopteri > Anguilliformes > Synaphobranchidae > Ilyophis > Ilyophis sp. 1 JC-2022. Next base: position 93,237,804 of record CM040406.1, on the reverse strand, counting down.
AAATTTGTCACTCGGAGAGAATTCTATTGAAAAGCCATGAACGGGAAGAAGAAAGCCCTGTACTGTTATATTCTGCCAAATGTCAGGGAATTCTGTGAAGGCCAGAACTGATTTCTCAGCGGAGGATGTTTTTAATAATGACAATAAGGGAGGAGCACACAGTAGAACCCGGGCGCAGAATTACAGTTTATTTTTCTCTTCCTAATACTGGTCACCTCACTTTTAATCTGATTATATCAATCTTTTTGTACAACCTTCTATTTAGCCTGACACTTTTAGTTAAAATGTCTGTAAATTTATTTTAACATGTAACTTAAACTATGGATTAAAAATTCAACAACACTAATCTAAAATTTATTTAGTTACGGTTCCAAAAAAACTATTATTTACATTTGTAATCACACACATGGTGTGAAATACATACATTGCTTAAAGTTGAGAATTCTTACAGTAATATACAGTACTATTCAGCCACATTATTTAGGTATAATATATAACAACCTTGTAATGGTACTACAATTAACATCATTAATAATAATTACTACTGCATCCTGCTTACGCTGCTATGCAGCCAAGATTTTAAATACATTTCAGTTCAGAGTATGATATAAATACATGTATGTATTCTTCATTACTTTTCAAAGTAGAAAAGATCAGAACACTGATTTTTTTCCCCTCTCTCACATTGTCCACTGGTAATATAGAAAAAGTCCCTTTATTTAAACACCTCAAACAGGGGATTTATGAGTGCAGAGTGGGCCTGTCTTAAAGGAGGCCAGGAATTTATGGAAAGCAGACTCTCTTTTTTTATTTGCCTTTTTCATCCCAGGCCAAATACTGCTCTGGTTAGGCCTTCCCCCTCCTCTCTCTCTCTCTCTCTCTCTCTCTCTCTCTCTCTCTCTCTCTCTCTCTCTCTCTCTCTCTCTCTCTCTCTCTCTCTCTCTCTCTCTCTCTCTCTCTCTCTCTCTCTCTCTCTCTCTCTCTCTCTCTCTCTCTCTCTCTCCCACCCTCCCTCCTGCTTTGTCTCCCTTACTGTTGAATCCAGATTTCTGGATCATCTGAGCAGCCACAGTTGTCAGTACTCTGAGGACTTTTACCCCCACCCCCCTTCCCCCAAACCAAATCAAGTCAGTGTGAACTGGACAGAGGCAACTCATCCCCCACAGTGTGGGATGGCTGGCTTCTCCTCGTCATCACATTGTGGGCTAATGCACTCAGCAGAACTTCATAGCAAAACTCAAGCATATATAAAGGCATGTCTTCTGTGCAGAAATACTGTTCCCCTCAGCTGCCCCTGTCCAATACTGACTCGGGAACCTTACACAGTGAGGAAGCCCATTCCTCGGTGAAGCAAATATCATCAGAACCATTCATGCCACTGTCAGTGGTGATTCAAACCTCCTCTACCCCGTGCCAGAGAGACGGCTCGCAAACAATATCTGTTATCAATTTCGTAAGAGACTCATCCAGGGAGTTTCTCAGCCCATCCCGTACAAAATATAAATGACAACAAACGCAGAAGGGGCCTCTTGAAGGCACGGTGACGTCACTATGATGAAATATAACCCTTCTCTGCTTTAGCGGTTGACACGGCCTACCGACAGAGACTTAAAATGGCAGGAAAAAATATTTCAAGATGTTTTTTCCACTTTCCCCCCTCTCACCCAAGAGAAGGGTCACATGTGAAGAAAAGTATTTTCTATATTTAGTTCAGTGTTTTCCATGACTTTCAGATGAGTTCTGAAAGGGACAGTGAAATAATGACTGGCAACAACGTCTGATGGAATTCGCCTCACTGCAAAGTTGACTGGATGAATATTACAAGCCAGAATTCAAACTGGGGTTTCAACAAAAACACCTTATTAGTTGGTCAGAATCAAATTAAATTCAGCATATACAACGAATCATTGATTTGCACAATGTGAACATGAGTAGTTCTTTGTCTGTGTTTGGAGAGCATGAAGAGAACTACAATTCTGAGAAGTGGCGATATTATGAAAATTGTAAAAAAAACAAATAAAAATAAAAAGATTTTTTGAGAAAATCTAAATCTTGATCTTTCAGTCAATTTGTCCTGGTAACAGGTGGTGGTAACACACCATATGCTTTGTTGCATGCGGTGGCAGTGTGGTGTACTGGTTAAGGATTAACAGGAATCCTGCAGATTTAGGCACTGGATGGGTACTGCCATTAGACCCCTTACCAAAACGTGTAACTTGAGATGCTTTTAGTACATACCCAGCTGTATAAACAGATGATATGAAAACAATTATCTAAATCATCGTAAATACGGCTATATGCTACACTGTTTCACAGTGCAATATAGAGGAGCAACAGTCCCTTTCTGCATATTATTTTTTCCAAATGTACCTTTATTATCTTCTTGGACTTATTCAGTTTTTCTTTGCTTTTGTCTTAACTAAATAAAAATGGCAGGTTTGCACTTTAAGGGCACTGTCGATACATGCTCTGAATTGCATGCAAATGCCTGTGCTTTTATCATAATAACTGCATAATCAAGTCAGATTTATATTGTTATTCTGACACCCAACTGCTTTTCAATGACCCCGACATTCAGACATACATCTGTACACTTACCCCATATCCACCGCAAGGCAAAACAGTAAAGTTATCCTGAGGGTTGGAGCCTACCAGGAGACAGGAGGTTAGTAAATGAATGGTCATTTTTTTAATGTATATGTTTTAAATATAAATGGCACTATTATTACTTGATAAACCATAATGCTAAATTAGAAAGCTGTTCAGTCAGGTTACATCATAAATTACTTATGCACACACAGGTCAATTTTTTCACATTACAGTTAAATTTAAATGATTGCACAAAACAAGTCACTGTATATGTACGGTCTTTGTCATCCATAACTTAAACAATTTTGAATGATTCTTATTTTCAAAAAAACCCTTAATGAAAGCAGATAAAATCAGAATGACTGACTCCTTGTTAAATTCCTTTGAAATGAATCTGTTAGCTGTAGTTAAATTAATAAACTTATGCAATAATGATTTGTGGTTATATGTCTTCATCACATGGCTTGCACAATTTACAATTTGACTATGATCTTTTAAACAAATAGGCTACCTCATGCCATTCCCCATAGCATTTCAAGTTCTGAGATTCATTATGAATACTTTAGGAATGATATTCATTAAACAGTGATTACCTATACTTGACTGCACAGAGAAATGCACTGCTTCTACATCCCTTTCTCCCCAGTCAGACATGAATGCTCAAAGTGTCCATTCATTTTTAGAACAGCTAAAAGTGTCTGTTTGAAGGAAATGTGCTGTATTTGCTATTTGCTCGTTGAAACTGTATTTGTTATTGCTTGTCCTAAATTGTCATGTCAATGTTAGGGACACTTCTCATACCTTCATACTCATACCTTCAATATAATGTGAAACATCTGATTCAATTGAATGTTTTTATTTAACATGTTTGTTTGTGTTTTGTGGATCTGCCCCACTGTTTATGTTTTTTTTTTTTTTGCTGCTGGCAACTACAACTGAAGTTCCCTCACAGGGAAAATAAAAGTTATTCTATTCTATTCTATATTCTAATCGGTGTGGTATTGTGTCAGAGTCCCTTCTAATAATTGGCAGGGGGTAGGCCAAAGCTGCAAACTCATTAGACGAGACTTTCAGAACCGACATGCAATATTTTATCATTGTCTGTAAGTAATTACTTGTCAGCAAGTATATCATAGCTCAATGTGAGCCGGTCCATTGGAGAATACAATCAGTTTCAATGTAATTAAATGTATCCAGCAAGGTAATTGCTAGACAAAGTTCTCATGAATTGCTATGTTCAAACTAAAAGGTAGTCAAACTACTACCTGACATTCATATTATTAATAAAAGCAATTGTATAGGCTACTGTCTACACCTAATATAGGGTGCAGAGTGTTAACTGATGTAGGAGAAGTTGCAAGAAAACTAGGCAAAATGTACAGCTGGAATAGGTTATGTGTATATTCAAACACTGCTGGTGCATGACACCCCTATTGTTCCCATACAAACCCAGCAGCTTCTTTGTGTCAAGTTTTTGTCTGTTCAGCGGGTTTGTTCCATACAGGACAGAGTGGCGCTCAGAATGGACCAATCGGACTTCCTCCAGACTCGCTTTACGTCCGAGGATGCGCTGGAAGAGGAGGAGAAGGGCGACATATTTTGAAACATTTTTTCACTTAGAATAATATATTATATCAGTGCAATCTCCAACATATGAAATAAAGTTTCATGGCTATCATTACTTGTTAGAAAGCCCATTTTAAGAACATAAATTAGCATCATATCCTTATTTCTGGGTTAATCACAGAAAGATTTACAATATATACTGTGTTTGAGGGGATCCAAAATTTATTAAACTTTCCTTGCCTCTTTATTATAATCTTCAATGTTTTTCAGGTCACATTGTCATCGTATTGTTCAAAATGGAAAATGTGTAGTGAAAACTTGTTAAATAGACAAAAAACTGCATAAAGGTGATTTGTACATGTGCATAGGTGAAAGTATTATGTTAAATGAATACACCTGCAATATTGGGTATTCAATAACGTTACTCAGCAAATGTTATGTAAACAAAATTAATTCACAAGATTTTGTTGCAAGAATCTTCACGACTATGCTGTTTAAGTAACACAAAAAAGGGAAAGTCTCTTCAATTCTGATGTATTACTGAATGTTAGAGAGAGACCACATTGTGGTAAGACTGAATCCAGGCCACTGTCCTCTGGCCAAATGAGTCATTGATGATACGCCCCCACATAAATCTGGAAAAAAGGACATACAGGCCCCATACCTCACAGCAGTCCACCAGGCCACAGTCCTGCAGCCGGGACCAGATACTCTGCACACGGCCGGCATGTTCCAGGTGATTAGCGTAGTTATCGCAAACACACTGGTGTTTCAACATTCCCAGATCATATACCAGGCCTGCAGTGAACAAGAATTGAAGTCGCCACATTATTTAAAGTCGCCACTGACTTGTTTAACAGCACAGGGAAGCAACCTTTACAACATTTTCCCGATAAATAATATCAGTACAAATGTTGTCGTTATTTGCTGAGGATACTGCTTACAGTTCAGTGTTAAATTACGGGTAATGAAGTACAATTTATTTTAAAATATTACATTTGATCCCTGTTGGAGTTGAATTCACATTGAACATTTTATTGTGTGGAAGTTTAGAAACTGGACATGGCCTATCCCAATACCAGTGTTATGGTTTATTGAGAAATTATTCATGTAAGTACTGACATTTTAAAACCCACAAACAAATTAATTATTTATTTTTGTTCAAACAGTATCCTTAATTTTCCTTAATTTTCCTGTCTGTGATATACAAAACATTATCAATAATCATAGACCAGCTATATCTAACGAAAATAATTGTAAAAAAGAAAGCTTCAGGTGTATGCTTCCAGAGGTTTGCCAAACTTTGCCAGTAGGGGTGAAATTCTTGTGAACTTTTTGCAACAATGTCAGTTCCCACAAAGTTCATTTGCACGTGAAAATACGAGATTGCGACAACAATGCCAAAGGTTTGACGCAAATTTGCCAGAAGGCCTATATTTTTGTAAGGTCATACCTTTTATATTTTTGCAAATCTCCACTCAGAATTGTGCGTTGCATTATGCTCGTAGTAGAAACACTGCCAAAACGAAAGGCTCATAGTTTTGTTTTATCAGCTTGCATGACAGGAATTGTGTAACACTGTGAATGTTCGCATTTAAAAGAAGCCCACATTCAAAGTCAGTAGTACAATATGTGCAATCTAATACCCTTGCCGCTTTAGGGAAATGGAAGCAGCATGAATCTGAAGAATGTGTTCAGCTCAACGCGTGGGATGCAACGGCAGTCCTGAGACAATCCTCAGACCAGGGGATTGAGGGAGGGGCAGGCACCTGCTCCCGAGACACTGCCGCGAGCCCCTCCGCAGAATGTGTGATTATTCAGGGAGGATTACCGCCAGGGTGTGTGGGGTGGCAGTGCCAAGCCAAACTTCAAAACATAAATAAAACTGATGTTAACGCTAACGTGCTGCAATCTGTGGCATCCTGCACATTTAAATCAGATGATCCCCGCTCATGTATGGCGATTTCCCAAGCTGTTAAAAGCCTGCCCCCACGAGGACGCTCACCAGTGGAGTGGACAGGCGTGCCAGCCTGGTTGAGTAATGCATGTGGCCGAGGGGGTGAGTCCAGAGGAGAGCGCTGGACCCTGGCACCAGGCAGAGGTTTTGTGTCAGCACGGGTAGCCATGACAGTCACCAGCTGAGCCTGGTACCAACGGAACTGTTGGATGTGTCCTGGTTCCTGGAGTTTCTGTCATTAAAGATATGGGGGCGGGGGGGGGCAGAGTAAAACTAACAGTGAGGGGAAATATGAGAACAGGCAGACTCAAGGCAACAAATGACAAAGAATGAGGGTTTGTTAGGGTCAGCAGCACAGTAAATAGTCAGAGGAAGGAATTGTTCAGTCAGGTCTGTTGATCTCTTCAGCAGATGTACTCCCACTGCTACTCCCCGTGACATCAACTAGCCTGTCATCTCCAGCACGCTAAACAGATAACAAATTGGTAAATGGAGCTTGTAGGTGATTAGAAACAACATGGTTCTGTTTACACATCCACCATTGCGTTCAGTGTCTGGAAGAAAAGACAAAAAAGCAGGCCTCATCAAGTGATTCCTTACATATCTCATGATGATTTCTGAAAAAACTGCATTTAAAAATGGTACCTTAAAGCTGGAGTATGCAACTTTCTTTTAAGAAGAATATCAGGGAATGGCCATGCTTAGTTGGTATCATAGAAAGAACTGCTGTGAGAAAAATCCAGCTCCATACACTGTGTTTTTCACCTGAATTTTGTTTTGAAAAAGCGAAGTGGTTTATGACATAAACCAATCAAAGAGATAGGCCAGTCGTCGCAAAAACCAATCAACAATGAGATTGACCTTGCCAGTTCACCAGCTAGAAATGTCACTAACAATGGCAGAGAAGCGGCTTGTTACATTGGCTCTAATTCACGCATAGGGAAAAAAAGGGAATTGGATAAAGTTTGCTCAAAAACTACAGTAAACATAAATGCTCATTTTAGAAGGTGGAAAGATGTTCGTGACCGGATTGGTTTAAAGACGGACATGGAGCTCCGATATTCTACTGGACATGTAACACAAAAAACACTAATTTATCTGGGCTCTCTGCTTGACAGCCAATTGCCATTACCTAATGAATAGTAGCTAGATTGCTATTCTTGATAACGTACTTCATTTGGCGGCTAGTTCTTGGAAGAAGGTACTGTTTGCTGAAGTTACGTGTCATATAGGCCTAGATCACATTCGCTATAACCGGCTACTTGGGTATAACTATGCATGCCAGCTGTAGCCAGATAATGCCTGGTACAGACTAGCGCTTTACACAAACTCAGAGCAATGCAACAACTCTGCAACGACAGAGATACTGGGGTTACCACCTGCAACAACGCTCCTGAGCCAGTAGTAGGCTACGCCCATATTTTCATCACGACTAAAATGTGCAGCCAGTTCAGTGTTGCAGTGAAGAAATGGCTGACTTAATTGGAAAAGGATTCTCCAAGCTGCATAAACAATGAAGAATGCTAACGTTAGCTTTCTAGCTATCATAGCTAACGCTTAAGTCTAAATGCATATTGAACAGCACTGTACACAGCTAGCCCACATAAGACAAATCACATCACCCATGAGCAAAAGCTGTAATCTAGGCATCTAGAGGGATGGAAATCTAGGTTGAGAGATGTTTTGATATAAAAGGACTATGTCAGTGGGGTGGGTTGCCGAAGAACTAAGCATGTTTTCGAACAGCCTCATTGGAGACATTTTACACATACCAGGCTAGATAAATGGAAGCACCAATCAAAAATTGAATCGTGGTTCCAAACAAAAATAAATAAGTATAGACACCGATATCACTCAACACCATGGCTTTTATTTATTATTTTCATGTAAACTTGGGGGGAGAAATGCGTCCAAAATGTTTGAATAGTTTTTTTTTTCTGAAATGTTTTTTGAAGATTCTACATGAATAAATCAGGACTGTAGTAGTAATTCGTCAGTTTGACCAGTTTTGGCAGTTCCATTTTTCAACAGTATAATTGAAGAAATGACATGATTCTGTGTGCTGTGCTCAGATGTTGGGAACTGTAGTCCATATGGAAATGAGGGAAGTAAAAAAGGTAGGGCCATTTCCCCAGTGAGAAACCAGGTGTGAATTTCTCACCTCTCCTTTGCACTGAAGTGACACATCAGACAACAATAGGGTAGTATTCAAACAGATTGAGTGAACAGGCACTAAAGCTGTGGGGCTCAGTATGTATGTTTTCAGACAAAAAATATATATCTTATCTGCCCCACCTCCACACACACACGCGTGCACGCATGCACACACACACACACACACACACACACACACACACACACACACACACACACACACACACACACACACACAAACACAAACACATGCACACCAACACTTCCACCTCAATGTTTCCGTATAGCTTCCTAAACCCAGCTTGGCACGTTTTTCTATAAATGATCAAATGGATCTCCTCCAGATGTCTCTAGCATTTTATTTACTTTGGACAAAATGCTGGATCAAGTAGCGTAGGGGCTGCTAGGATTGCGAGTCACTTTCTTGCCTTGGCCAGGAATAAAACCTGTCTTCATCATGATAGATTTTTTCCGCTGGCTCCTTTGCAGCTGGATTCCATGGGTCCTCCACTGGGATCGAATTTCTGTTAAATACTCCAGCCTTAATTTACCAGTTTATCTTACCTAGTTACAGTGCACTAGATCTCTTCGTCTTTTACTTGTACCTTTCCCTCTCTTTTCACACACATCAAATAGCATGCATATTGTTTATTTTACTAATAACAAATATACAGTAGATGAGTATACAGGTGAATAAATACATACATTTTTGGCATCCCATTTGAAATGATTTAATAATATTTTCTGTGACTAGTAAAATATATCAATATAACTTTCAATATATTTAAACAATCTAAATGTATAACCAGATGACTAGTGAAAGAAGCCAGACCTAGAGTTGATATAGACACCCAGTTCTGTAATTGCTGAATTGGGGTTACTTGCTGGACATCCAAAAAGTAATAGATGTTTAGGTCAATAAGGCAATTGGCCACAGTAGCATATTATCAATATAATTTTTATTTTTAACCTTCACGTGACAAATATTACCCCTTGTCTATAGTAACTTAAATTATCTCCAACCGTGTGCTGTCATTGAAATCTCAAGAGTAACAAAACTAAGCCCCTCTTTTTTTGAAGGTGAAACCGGATTCATCCACACAGCCCTCAATCAGATGCTAAACTGCATACAAAATTGCACCAGTTCTCTTAAACGTAATCAAAGAGCGTTACAAAAAGGAATTGAAATGCTTAAATATTCACCATGTCCCCTGATTACTGAGGGGTTTGTGAAAATGGCAATTTCTTTGAAAAGGCAGCAGTTACGTTTTAGCTTTAATACAGAGGCAAATCAATATACTGATTGCAACTGAGATAGAGTTTCTGGTTAAACTAAACATGGTGCTTATAGAATTGCAGCCGTCCCGGAGAATCTGCAGCAACAAATTCCACGCATTCCAACCATGAGAATAACATTTTACAAGAATGCCACTCTTACAATGCTTTGGTGTATTGTAGCTTATTATTATTTGTTTGAGAGGAAAAAACAGCAACAACAATAGCATTTACAATCCGATTTGGTATGTGTCTGTTTGTTCTTAAAAAAATAAGACAAATATTTTATACTGCTGTTTTGTAATATTTGACTGTGAATGTTTTTAGAAAATGTATACATTATGTTTTAATGCAATTAATAATAATATGGAGACATTAATGTTAATTTACATGTGTGTATGTGAATGATTTCATTTGTTTGAATGCAGGGGTATACACTTTATTGTATGTTTGCATGCATGTTTGCGTGTGTGTGCGTGTGTGTGTGTGTGCGTGTGCGTGTGCGTGTGTGTGTGTGTGTGTGTGTGTGTGTGTGTGTGCGTCTGTGTCTTTATTAGATTTAGATTTGCTGTGCTGTGGGACTTTAAAGTGCCACTTCATGTGTGTGGATTTCTCTCTGTGAAACTGCACAGACAATCACTAGGGCACCCATAGTCATATTCCACAGTCCTGTTTTACCTCATAAACAAAGCTACAGCTGTTTGTCAGCCTCCTCACCTTCTCACCACGCACATCCAGAATTTCCTCTATCAGCTGCAACTGTTTGACAATTCTTGAAAGGTTTGTTTTGGCTCATAGATGACAAGATATTCAGGCCAACGGTCTTCAGAGATCACATCAGAGAGCTGCATTGTTTGTCCTAGTTCATTATCAGGTGAACAGAACTATAAGCTGATTTTCTGTGAACAAAGCCTTTTCAAAAATGTGCTATTTTGCTGAATTTATGCATGAAAATGTATGAAACTAAATAATTAAGCTTAGGTTACATGACCGAAGACACAAATCCAAATAATTTCAATGCTTTTTTTGAAAATCAGATTTTAAAAAAATGTTATCAGTAAATATAATTGCACCCATTCTTGTACCCTTTTGTTCAGAAAACCATCTTAAAATGTTTCAATATTTAATTTAAACCCAAAGGAAACAGGATTTGACCTCCTCTGTCCAAAAATGCAATGAATTCCCTGAAGCACAGTCCCAACGGCCAGCAGTTTCTGACCACTGTGACCTTTGAGCAGACCGCTGGCCTGCAGAGTGACCAAAGGACAACCGAAGAGCGCGTGCACTAATTCTTCACAGCTGTCAAGAGACGGAAGTCTCATGAGGAGAGGAGAACGTGAACCGTTCGCTGCAGGAGCGGGCAGAGATGGGGCAGACCTGGGGCAAGGACCACCATCTTCAAAATCCCCGCCCAGAGCTCTCAGAGCAATATAAAGATCAGTGATTACATGGCATGCTGTATCAGCTAAGTGTTCCTGACTTCTCCGGGAGAAATGACTGCCGCTTTTATAACTGTGATGTGGAAAAATAAAAAAAAACACCCAGCCTGGAGCTATTTGTGTTAGATATTGAGTTAAGCATAACCTTTTTAGCTTAAGCATTCCAGAAAATCTGTTTTGATGTGGGCCTTTCTTTACAGGAAAAGTAAACATTATTATGGAAACACAAGATTGACTGAAACAGATAAACAGCATAATTAGATTTATTTGAAAGTTGAAAAAAAAAGTTACATCTCTGCCTATGTTGTTTTTGTAAATCCAAGACATCTCATTAAAAGCCTAAAACAGGAAATATCTCCCATTCTTATAATGCACAGGTTATATGAAGACATTTGTCTTTTGGGTATGTTTTTTGTTTTTAGGACATCTTTTAATCCATTTCTATTCCGCAGAATAGGATTGTAGGTAAGCTACAATTGTAGGTATGTTTTTATATTTTAATATAATCTTAATAAGTGGGTCTTTTATAATAGTGATATTTCTGGTAATATAGTATGATTATCTTGAAAATAAGTATACAGTATATAAATAAATAAATAAATAAATAAATAAATAAATAAATAATAAATAAAAAAAATTTTTTTTAATAAAAATAAAATATATATAGTGCCCGCCACTATTATTGGCACCCCTGCTAAAGATGAGTAAAAATGGTTATAAAAAATTCACCATTTGGTGAATTAGCTTAATGTCACTCTGAAAAAATGAAAGAAATCCAACCTTTAATTGAAAAAAATGTATTATGAAAAGAAAAATCCCTCATAAAAAAAAATCTTTTTTTTAACAAAGCCACGTGTGCCACAATTATTACCCCTGCATTTATATATATATATATAATAAAGTAATAATTTTTAATATTCTTTGCATGCTATGACTTCCTGATGTCTGTGACCCAACAACATCAAAATACTCTTGATATCTTATTTTCTGGTACTCTTACAAGCAATAATATAACGTCTCTGCATTTGAATGGATCTCTATGGGAATTGGGGGGTGGGACTAGATTTAGTTGTAAATTATGCTGGAACAGTATGGAATACATGGTTGGTAAAATGGCTGTAAGTCATCAAGGGTTTGAGGTATCAAACGAGCCTCAAACCATCACTCTGCTGCCAGATATGCAGTAGATATGGATGGATCACTTTAAGGGTTGTTTCTCTGGCAAATTTTCCTTTTGAACTCTATCGGAAAATAAGTCAGGAGAAGAAACCCTTCAAGTTATCCATCCGTATCTACTGTATTTCTGGCAGCAGAGTGATGGATTGAGGCTTGTTTGATACGTCAGACCCTTTTTTCAGTGTGAGATTAAGCTAATTCACCAAACGGTGAATTCTTTATAACCTTTTTAACTCATTTTTACCAGGGGTGCCAATAATAGTGGAGGGCAATATATATATATATATATATATACAGGTGCAGCTCAAAAAATTAGAATATCGTGAAAAAGTTCAATATTTTTTGTCACTCATTTCAGAAAGTGAAACTCATATATTATATAGATTCATTACACATAGAGTGAAATAATCAACATCAAAAGACTCTCGATATCTTATTTTCAGGTACTGTTACAAGCGAGGGATGGATCCCTTTAAGGGTTGTTTCTCCTGACTTTTTTCCCCATAGAGTTCTATAGGAAAATATTCTAATTTTCTGAGACACTGAATTTGGGTTTCATTAGCTGTAAGCCATAATCATCAAAATTACAAGAAATAAAGGCTTGAAATATTTCACTCTATGTGTAATGAATCTATATAATATATGAGTTTCACTTTCTGAAATGAGTGACAAAAAATATTGAACTTTTTCACGATATTCTAATTTTTTGAGCTGCACCTGTATATATATATATATATATATATATATATATAGAGAGAGAGAGAGAGATAAATAAATATAGATAGATAGATAGATAGATAGATAGATAGATATTACATTCCAGTAATATCCATGCTCAGTGCATGGACATCTTCACCTGATAGTATTTCTTCAACACAACAAAAAGCTCACTTTTGCAAATAGTGCTGCTATTAGGGTGATAGCCTACTGAATATCACTTGTGTGCACTTGGTTGTGCCACCGGGGACACATCCCATGTGACGGTATCAAACGGCTATACTCAACCTTACCGGCGTTTTTGAGTGATGGAGTTATCTGAGAGCTACACAGATGTATAAAACCTGTCCTGAGTGACATTAATGGTCATTGGAGCCCTTTATTTCCCACTGCTTTAAATGGTGCTGTGTTCAGCCACTCCACCGCGTGCCTCACTAACCCTCCAACAGATGTTCTCCTTTGAGATTTCTCAATGAAATACTGGGCCGCGCTGGTGACACACAACTCGCCCAAAGTACAGAACCCTCCCATGAGTGCACCGGTTCACGTCCGTGTCTGATATATACTCTCTACCGCGCCGGCCCTGGGATTAATTAGTCAGACGAACTTGGATGAGGCGTCCCGGCCTGGGTGTCCCGGGGAACTCATTTACCACGTCCTGATGACTCAGCCTCAGAGAGTGGTGACCATGGCCACGAAGCCGCTGAGCGCCAGCCTGGCCCACGTGGGGTTTGGAGCGGTTCTGTGGGCAGAGGAACGGAGGTGCCATTTCTCCCGGTGGCATGTTCAATCAGCTCTTGCGATTACGTCCCTTCCAACTTGCCGAGGAAGAATGGAATTGGTTTACGGGAGTGCAGCGGTGTCCCAGAGTCTATGGGAAGAGGGTCTTGGCCCCGAAATCAAAGACGTGCAATGGTAAGGATGCTCAAGTGACTCCCCCCTGGAGAGCAGCAGACCTCATCTGTTAGGATCACCTATCAGCCAGACCAATCACAGCCTGAGATAAGGCTGTTCCTGAGGGCCGGTCAGCCTTTGAACACTCCAGGGCACACCTCCCCAGGCCTCTTATCTCATTAAACTTGAAAAGGAATATTAATCCTGGAAAGTCTAAGATAACAATATGGATGACACCGGTCAGCGAGACTGACAGGTATATAAACGGCAGCCTCTTTATCAGACCAGCCCTGCCTGTTTCATCTCAGCTGAGTAAGGGGCCACTAGAATTCTTTCCTTCTTATGTGATAGGAAGTGGAGTACTTCTGCCCTTGGAAGGGCCATCCATGTGACGTGGAGACCTCATAAGCTTTACAAATTGAGACAGAATGAAATGTATAAATGCATTTATATGTGTAATTAAAAGTATTGGTACAGTGACACCATTTTTTGTTTTGGCTCTGTACTCGAGCACATTGGACTTGAAATAAAACAATGAATATGAGGTTAAATTGCAGAGTGTCAGATTTAATTTGATTTGCGGGCAGGGTTATCAGGATTAAGGAATTAATTAATTGAAACTGATCGATCAGAGACATAGCCAATACATTGGGCGTGTCAAAATCTGTTTGATACATTGTTAGGAATTAAGAAGCATCGGTGAGCTCAGTAATAACAAATAGCCTAGTAGACCACGGAAGACCACTGTAGTGGATGACCAAAGAATACTTTCAGTTGTGAAAAAGACCCTTTTCAACTGTCAAACAGATCAAGAACACATTCCAGGATGTAGGCAAAGATGTGTCAAAGACTACACCAGCATAACCTCAAAGGGCTCACCGCAAAATACAAACCACTGGTAAGTCTCAAGAATAGAACGACCAGGTTCCAATTTGGTAAAAAGTACATTAAAGTACACTTCTGGAACAAAATATTATGGACAGATTATGTTAATTAATTAAATTACTTTTGCTCATAAAATGGGGGGACTATGTATAAAACGGGCTGTAATTCCTACCCATCCATGACCCAATATGGATGCAAATAGCCTCAAATAAAATCTGACAGTATGCTCTTCGTCATCATATTTATTGGTTCATTTCAAATCCAATGTGCTTGAGTACAGAGCCAAAACAACAAAAATTGCATCCCTGTCCCAGTACTTTTGCACTTAACTGTATATCATTTGTGTTCATTCAGATCTGTATAAGTCAACAGATGAATAATACTTATTTAATATTTATTCATGTGGTTTGCCATGCTGGAATAAATTTAAGTTCTGAAGGTTGTGTTTGGATCACCCAGGCGTCTCACAGTGACTCAGTAAGAGGATGACATCATCCAGAGACACGCAGCGCTTTTCTCCATCAGTGTTACTGCCCAGAACCCCTTCACTACGCAATACTTCGTTTTATGGCCCGTCTACCTTCAGCCAACTTGGAACCACTGGCCGGCACTGTGTGTGCGCTTGGCCTGACAGTCTGTGAAAATAACATCAAGCCCAGCCCTTGAGAGCAAAGAACGAGGCGTAGAAATAAATGGCTCTGCTGAAGTGATTAGCCTGCCAGGGTGCTGTTTTCAAGTTTGAGGTGGTCCTTTTTCATACACACATACCAACATTCACACACACACACACGCACACACACACACACACACACACACACGCATACACACGCACACTTATTGATACATACACGATACATGCATGCATGTAGAAGAATACTCATGGACAGACATTTATTTGGCTGGCATTTGTGTCACAGAATCACTTTTCTGAATTTCACCACAGTAAGAATGCATGGAAAGAAAAACACCATGTTACATTACTCTTCCTGCTTGCTGGCCAGCAGTCTGTATTCCACCAGAAAAAATAAAAAAAGACTTTAACTGGCAAACTATACACTGTATCCCACAATTATTTTACTGCCACACTCAATTCACAGACACAAGCACAGTCTGCAAAAGTGGCTTTAAAATATCACAGAGGGTGTGATGGAATGAACTTCACCACACAGACAGTTTTCGAAAGGCCCTCTCTTGGGTACAATGCGCAGTTATAGTCTAGCACATATTAATGCTGTAGACATGCAGTGCTCTGTGTGTGTGTGTGTGTGTGTGTGTGTGTGTGAGTGTGCATGCTTGCATGCGTCCACACCTTTGTGTACAGTATGTCTGTGCACGATTATGCCCTCCATGCATATAACAATAATATAATAATAATATATCAATCATATTTATATCATTATCACAAGAAAGTTCACCCCCGCTCCTCCTTTAAGATAGTTCCATGCATTAAGAGCAAATTAAATCCCCAGCAGGGGGTGGAAAGCATGGTGCTGTCCGTAGGGCAACCCGTTCTGAACCCATAAACTGTATGAATACACTTGTGTGGCTGTGGCACTCTGTGCACTGTGAGCCTCTCTCTTTTCCCCTCTGTTTGTCTCAGTAAAATAAAAGAGACATAAGGAGGGTGGACTGTCTTTCCTTTTAAGGGGGAAAAATGTCTAGCAGTTTGCGGACACTACGGCCCTTGAGGAGCAAATGTGATGGATGTCCTACGTGTAAAACAACCACGAAAATAATCTGCATTAAATTCAGCTGCCCTATTGTACAATTTTGGCCTTTGTTTAAACCTGCAATTCATAATGACTGTTCTCAAACGTTTCTCTACAAGAAAAAAAAGCTGTGCTCGCCTCTCAAATTACACTGATATAAGGCCACCATCACTGCTTAAATCAGCCTGACCCCTGTACCAGAAACGGCTCAATCCGGCACCACCTCGCAGAAAATGTACTTTTTGTGACCTGCTGAGAGTTATGGCACAGGAAGGCTGGTCCCTAGCCCATGGGCATGTGTGACTGAGTAAATGACAACAGAGTTTGTGTCTGCCTGTTGGAATGTAGTTGTGCTTTCAGTGTTGGAAGCTACCTTTTTCTGATGCCAAATCAAGCTGTGCTCTTCAGAGAAAACTGTGCCTTCTTGATGTTTACTACCTTTAGTGCTGTTTACACAGCGGAATGCAGTTATAACTCAGTTAAAAAGGGGTGAGACTATATTTCCAAACAACCTCCTACTGTTCTGGTACTGGTATCAATTTATTATAAAAAAAACCATAATGATATCTCTTTTTGTACTGTGCAGCCAAGCAGCTGCCCTGCACAGCCCTTTTGTCAGACTGGACTGAATATCATGTGCCAGTTGTCTTACACAGGACACACTCGTTTGTGATGAGGTGAGGACGCGCTGCTCAATGAAGCCCTCTCTGGGCCAAGCTGCAGGTAATTATGCGCCAATCAGGAAGATTCCCACCCACAGTCAGCACTCATTCAGTCCGGATTCAATTGCACCGCTGCACTTGGCTGGAAACACTGAATAGGATGCCATTTTTGTAAGGCTTTATTTTTTAAATTCTTTTTTACCGTCTACAATAGTATTTCAGAAGGAGCTATATTTAAAAAAATTAAAAAAAACTTTGTGTATATTAGTCCACAAGTGTCAAAAGAGGTTCGCTGTTATGCTTCTATAATGTCACTCAAATTGTAGTCATTTTGGAATATACATAATGTCTTATTACCAATGTTGAGTGCAATTCTGAGCACAAAACTAACATAAAATAACATTATAACATCTTTTTATGGCTGCCGTCCTAAGAGGTCAATGTTAAACTGCTGTGCTTGCTTGCTACCTTTCACAAGCACAGAGAAAAGAAACTGTTAAAAGTAAAGAAAGGTGTCAGAATTCAGCAGGGCATATGCCTAGAACAGTTGTATACAATATATTATAATTAACTTAGAAATATATTGGAAACCAGTGGGTCAGGGTCCACTGGTGGGTGGTAAGAGTGGTTGAGGAGGGTCATTTTTTATTTTTTAACGTTTTCATGAAACACGTCCATAGTTGTGTAAGAAGCTGTAATGAAAAGACTTTGATTGCACATCTGAACATTTTATTAAAGGTTGGGTAAAATGTACTCACTCATGAAGTGGATCTTGGACACATGCACGTTGGTAACCATTATTGTAAACAGATTGAATCGTACAGCTCTCACTCTAAAAACCTCTATACATTTTTTATGACTTATAATAGTTTATTACTTAGCAATAGTTTTAGCCTTCCTCTTAATAACTGAATAAAATTATACATGTGTAGACTCTGACCCAGGAAAGTTAATGACTGAGATGAGATTTAAGCCCTTTTACGGTATTACCATTTTAGGGTATTACACATCTGAATATTGACAAAAAAAAGGCAATAACAATGAGAAGAATGAAAATAATTTATTTATTATTTTTTTGTGAAGAGCCCATTTCACATAAATTTAAATAAATGTACACTATATAATTCAGTAAAATAGTTATTTGGGGAAATGAACTGCAAATGTGTAGGTATACTGTATGTTCTGTATTTGGAAGTATCCTACAGCATATTTATTTCATACATGTAATATAGCTTTACTTTAGTGAGCAGCACAGTGCCACGGTGTCCCCACCCCCACAGTCCTGGGTGATCAAACCCCAGGCCATCAAATCAGCCCCTGACCCCGACTGCACCATTCCAAATACAGGCGTCCCACATCCTGCTCCTTAAGGCATGGGGGCAGCCCTCATTAGGGTCACCTTCTCCACTCATTATTCACAAAGATGTGCTTGCTACTTTTTATCCAGCACTTTCATACTGATAGAATGCATAGCTTTTGAACTTAAAAAATATAGAGAATATGTTCATATGCATTTGAGAGAAACTGCTGAAAGAATCAAAGATGAAACTAGGAAGTTTTATTTTGGTAATTGTTTAGAAAATTTTAGGAAATGTATTTTAGAATTTTCGCAAAGCCAAGCAAACATACATGCACGTTATGTATGTTCCTTTCATTACATACTTACATGGTTACACTATGCTTCATAGAAACCATGGGGCTCTATTTTACACCCGGCACTAAGTGGCGGTAACCCAAACACTAGTGTTTTTGCTAGTTTCAGACCGACGCAGTTGTCATTTTACCGTCCGTGCTGACGTTGTTTAAATAGCAAGTGAACTTGCGCCGATAGCAAGTGAACTGGGAGGGTTGGTCTTGAGGCAAAAAAAAAATTGATGAGGTGTGGCCAGGATAATTTTGGGAGTATTGCTATCTTGAGGCAGCAGCAAGCGCTTGCGCTAAAACCACCACAAACCTGAATCTTAAGTCATCTCGCAGTTGTTTCAATGTTATTTTACCTGCGCAATATTAAGATAGTAATATGTGTCTCTACATAGGCGTGTGCACAACGAGCGTACACCCTCCTGTCTGTTAAACACTCAGGGGTACGCACAAACATGAATACAAATATCAAGATTACCTTGTGAACTGGGGATTAATATTCCCAGAATAGACATATGTTGTCCCTGATAGATAGAACGCATTGTGTTAAGGCCCAATGCTTTCATGAATGTGTGCAAAATTATTCACATGGGCTCATCAAGCTATCCCTATGATTTGATCAGAAGATGAACAAATTATATTTATTGTGATTAACTATCATTAATGTTAATTAATGGCAAGGACTGCATAGTTATTTAATCTTGAAATATTCATTAGAAATAACACTTCACGTGCCAATCTTCCAATAAATATGACAAGCAGGAAGCCTTGAACTGTGAAATTAGAATTAATCCACAATAATACCAACAACGATCATCTGTTTAAAATCATCTATCACATTCCTATTCAACATGGTTTTTCTTCAGACCCATACATACTGAACCAATTTGAATACAGATGGGTGCAATATACAGTATATTACCCATAAAGCACACCTATCTGGACTTTCAAAGGTGATTGTCCCCGATGTTTGTACAAGATAACTGAATCTCAGATATACAATCTCCCTGCCATAAATATGTATCCTCCTATCAGATTAATATAAGAAAACTGAACTGGATGATAACAAACTCATATATAAACACATTCATACATGCGCACATGCGCGCACACACACACACACACACACGCACACACATGAACTAACAGACACAATACTTTTAAAAACTATTTTTAAAGTAGACAAAATACAGATAATGATGTTTGCATCTATCCTACAATATATGTGCATTTGAGATTGTGATGGGGTAAACTTGAGCTCCTTTAAGCAGCCCCTCTCTGCTACTCTTAACCCATTGAGGGCATTACTGACCAATCAAGGGAAACTATCTTCTCAGTAGTAATATCTGACAGGCCACAATGTCCAGTGACCTAAACTGCAAAGGATTGCGAATGAAAAATGACTGTGGCCCATGTTCTCAAAACCTCTCAAAGTAAGGCTGATAAGGAGAGACCCAGATCAGAACCTCTCAAAGTAAGGCTGATAAGGAGAGACCCAGATCAGAACCTCTCAAAGTAAGGCTGATAAGGAGAGACCCAGATCAGAACCTCTCAAAGTAAGGCTGATAAGGAGAGACCCAGATCAGAACCTCTCAAAGTAAGGCTGATAAGGAGAGACCCAGATCAGAACCTCTCAAAGTAAGGCTGATAAGGAGAGACCCAGATCAGAACCTCTCAAAGTAAGGCTGATAAGGAGAGACCCAGATCAGAACCTCTCAAAGTAAGGCTGATAAGGAGAGACCCAGATCAGAACCTCTCAAAGTAAGGCTGATAAGGAGAGACCCAGATCAGAACCTCTCAAAGTAAGGCTGATAAGGAGAGACCCAGATCAGAACCTCTCAAAGTAAGGCTGATAAGGAGAGACCCAGATCAGAACCTCTCAAAGTAAGGCTGATAAGGAGAGACCCAGATCAGAACCTCTCAAAGTAAGGCTGATAAGGAGAGACCCAGATCAGAACTCCCACTCTGAGATGCTTTGTGAATATGGGCCTGTTGATGTTTTTATACTTAAACTTCCGTTGACTTGGACCCTCAATAATAATCAGGGAATCCACAGAAGAAGCATTGTCAATGATATACAACTCATGATACCCTGAACCTACTGTAGAGGATGAGGAACCCATGGTGCCCTGGACCATGTGGGTATGGTCCGAGGCCTCTTTATGTGCTTTGAGCTCTAGTTAGCATGTGAAAGACCAATTAACTCAAATGGCAGGAAACTTATTTTTCTGTCGGGTTTGCCACACACGCAAACGCACGCACATAGGCACGCATACATGAACACGTGTGGGCACGCATGCACACACACACACACACACACACACACACATAAAGCAATGCAATAGCCTATACCTTTAAAAAAAAATTTAACCAGATTTTGGGGAAACACACATAAAACCCAAAGCCCACCAATGCTTGCACAAGGCACTGAAACCAGAGTGTTTCCTCACTTATTAGCGCAGTCGGATGCTCTTTAAGGCTGCTTGTTTGCTTTTATAACTGGTCCTGTGGGTAGCTGGGGAGGGTTTTTGCAGGTGGCCAGGGGTGGGGGTGGGGCAGGGGCTCTTTTATTATTTATGCCTTTGTAACAGCTCATTTAAAATCACAAGGCCTCGAGGCCCAAGACGGATGGCAAAAAGTAAAATAAGAGGCACTGTCTAATTTGAGTCGGAATACCACCTCATTTGAAGTACTTCCTCATCTTTTATCTCTAATGTTTGTATAATATCGGCTGGATGTCGAGCTCTTTATCAGGCTTTTGTCAATGTTCTGAAAGTAGCATATGCAACAAAGTCCAATCAAGCTGCTTATTATCACTGTGGTGATAATTAAAAACAAAATAAACTTACTAAAATAAAAGTAGACAAAGGAGCATGACTTTGCTCTAAAGAAGTCAATGTGGGAAAATCACAGTTTATGGCATAAGGAAAGGTAAGGGGAAAATAGAACAGGTAACAGAAGAGGCAAGGCAAGTGAAAAGGAGAGGTATGGGTTCAGCTAGGTTCAGAATGCCAACATAAACAACCATTACTGAGCAGTATCATGAGATCCTAGTTCCAATCGGTTTGAAAATGGGTTACAATTCCAATCAAAAGGTCCTTTGTATTTTTATCGCTTTCAAAGTTACGAACATTTCAGAGTTCCAAATGGTCTACTCCTGATGTGTTCATATCTCTACTATTGAAACATACAGTCACTATCATACAAACTGAATCATGTGCACCCACACAGACATACACATGTGTGCTCCTAAGTGCACGATCAAGCACAATTTAACACAAACACGCACTTATATGGCCATGTATTTGTTGCCACTTCTTTTGAATGCACAATAGATTTCATTTTTATAATGTGTCAATGTTACATTAAGTCGTTTAAATAGTATTCAAGGAGCGGATATTGGATCTGTGTAATGCCTAAATGACTAAAACACTAATCATCACAGATGTACAAACCTAGTAGATGTGTACTGTCCAGTGCCACAAGTGTGTAAGGATGTAATTCGACACTAATGTTGACTAGGCTGGATACTACAGCTACCCTGGAAAACCTCTGTCTGGAGGTTTTCATTATCTGTGAATATTTTGAATAACCTGTGCAACCAATCTTATAGTTTTGATTGATCCAGTGTAACACCACCATTGCTACTACATCTCAGAGTGTGGAGTACTTTTAGAAGGTAGCATTTTTAGTTAAAACCCTCAAGCTTTAATCTGACCATCTTTAACAAATGTCAGTGCTTGGATAGCGTGTAAAACTACAACCTTTCACCCTGAGAAGGCTTTAAATGAAAGGGAAAAGAAAAAAAAGATTTGTGGTATAAACAAGTACATAGAAAACCTGCTTTCCCCACCCCCACCCACTAAGGTTTGTGAAACTGTGCAGTTCTCTTTAAAACGTGGTGGAAAAGTATCAGTCCTAGTAATATATATCCTCCTTAAACCAATTTCTCTTGGCTGGACTGCCCCTGTTCACATCAAAGGAGTGTTGACTGAGCCTTTTAAGCCCAGCATTAAAGGGTTAACTTTATCCCTGTGCATGAAAAGTTGAGACAGTACCAAGTGTGGGAAAAGTTTGGAGCAAAACAGCACAGTGGCTAGGGTACTGTATTTGAGACCAGAGGACTGTGGATTTAAAATGCCTGAAGGAATAGTCTTTTTGTATCCCACCACTAAATCTGTATTTAGAAATGTTCTCAAAAGGCACCTGGGATGGTTCGGTGAGAAAATAAAACCCAGTGAAAGTCTTTGGTTGGAAGTAGCACACATTCATAAATCAACCTCGCAAGGGCCATTGAACATGATGTGCGCTTGGAAAGTCCAACTGAACACATTGTAGTTCACTTTCCAAAACAACAACTTCTCAAAACTTTTTAAGCTCTGAAATAAATACCATAATCAATGGGCACAAGATAAACTACAAATATCACAGCCCTAAATGCCCTTCATCCTGAAATGTGCATGTAGTTATTCAGATGTTGGAACGGTAAAATATTGAAATGCGTGCAATAAAGAAAACCGCATAACTGATCAATGCAGTGTAAGAAATGAATGTCAAACCATGACAACCCATATACTGTGAACTGAAGGGTTTACAACTGGGTTTGTCTTACTTTCCTCATTGGTGATACTGTGGTATTGGAAGGTTCACAGTCTTTGTGCTCTATATCAAACAGGAAGAACACAGTTACAGCACCACATGGAGTAGATGGTGTTCATGCAAGGGCGTAAGTCTGTGTAAGTGCGCATTATATAACATTATCCATTAAGCATAGAAACCACAGGTCAGCCTGTGCTGTATGACACTTCTATGATAATGTTTAATGTTCTAGTGAGGTTCCAGATACACATATTTGGATGAATCCCATGAAGAACATACAAAAACCACATATAAAGATCCACACATACACACACACGCACGTGAAAGCACACACACGCACACGTTCATACATACGTAGCTACGAATGAGGTAAGTGATTTTCTGTGAAACGGCACGTGGAAAAAAACGTAAAGAAAATAAACACACCAGAATAGTGCACAGGAAGGGAATGAACTTTATTAAAAAAGAAATATTTGTAACAGAAGGCAAAAAAGGGAACAAATACAAACAGCAAGGAACAGAAAGCAAGACGCCCCGCTGACAGCGGGAGAGTCCCATTACAACGAAATCAAAAGAACACAAGAACAAGACTGACATCGCCCCATTTGCGGTGGTTTTGTTTCAAAGCCATCTACAGCATGACTGGATACATTAAACAAAATTTTGCTTATGTTTGTTGCTGTCTTTCACAGATTCCTGAACACACAATTCCATCCCACCCCCCACCCCCCACCCCTTCCCCTTCCCCCCTACCCCTTCCCCTTCCCCCCTACCCCTTCCCCCCTCCCCCTTTTTTTGCTGTTTTACAATGACAATGCAAAAACAGGAGAAATTAAAAACAGATCACAGATAGAACACAGAACATGACTGACCAATTGAGCCACGGCTACATTGCCATGTTAAACACCCTCCCATTGACAGTGAACAGCACTACCTCACAAAAGGGGCTGACGGTACCGCATTTTATTCACGGGCCCGGGACCTGCGCCGGAGCGCAGAGGTAAACGTATCACGGGGGAATTACGAAAGGAAATGTTTCCACTGAAACCTCCCTTAACCATTTCCCTGCTTGCTTTGTTATTTGCTCTGACGGTAAATCAATTCTCAGTCGTGGCCCCCGAAAACCTCTCGCCCTCCTCTACTCCTCTCCCGCATTCCTACGCACATGAATCATTCCGACTCCGTGCTTCCAAAAGGCATTTCCTGGCCAGCCGCTCCCTGCGACTTCACTGTTGGAAGCGAGGCAAGAACCAGACTGAGCTTTGATTTAGGCCCAAGAGGAGAGAGGGAGAGAGCAGGGCCCAGGTCTGTTGCTGTTGTTTGACCTGTTGCCTAACACCCCCGAGGTGCTCCATTGTTGTGGTTGCTCACACTTGTGTTACTGTTCTTAAAAGTTTTACATACTGATGTATTCTCATGAAAAAGTAACGTATTTTAAATAGGTTTTAAATGCATGTTAAATCCAAAATATAAGATATGTGAATCACCTCATTCGTTGTCACCTCTACACATTAAATTGTATGTACTGTAGAATATATAAATGTGTGTGTATGTGTGTATATATATATATATATATATATATATATATATATATTTCAATGGCACATTTGCATGTAACATACCATATTTGAAAACACATCACTTATATTTTGGATTTCATATTTTGCCAAATATAAGCATATATTACTTTTGCATAAGTATAATCTGTATTTAATGATTTCCACAATGTAAATTTGAATAAATATAACTTTCCCTGTATTAAATAATTCTGTAGGATAGATATCTTTATACTTTTCTGTATATATTTATTTTTCAAAGGATCAGTGATTATTGAAAATTTTAGTGAATCATTGCTTTTCAGAACACAGCTCAAAAAATATTTAGTTTTTTTAACCACATTGCAGACTGTTATTCTCAACACATAAGCATATAATACAGTCAGTGCTCACAATAAATCCATATAAAATTAAATCTCTGGGAAATATAAAGAGGTGAAAATGCACAGGTGAAGAATGTCTTATTAATTTACTTATCCTGCATGACGCTAATTTGATCACAAAGGTTTATATTCAGTCAGAATATTTAGACCAGTCAAAACTGTTCCTCGCACAGAGGAAGGGGTACTGCACGTTCTCTCCTTTTCACATTATATACAGAACATTGAAACAACGTTACAGAGATCACTACACAATATCACGAACAAAAGCTGTCCAAGGGTCAGGAAGGGGTCAAGAAAGTCATGTTTTTTTTGTGCGCAGTAGAACCCCATGTCTCAGGATAGGAGGGATTAATTTTTTCCCTGCATGTCTGCTGTTTGTGTCTGTGTGTCTGGGTGTCTGGGTGTATGTTTTCTAGCTCTCTAGCTATGTTTCATATGATGGCCCTTATTACCAATCTCTGGGCAAAATCTTTCCCCTTTACCTGGTGCAGGTAGGTGCTCTGCGCGGCTGCTTTGCTCTGATTGGCCAGGCCCTCGTCTTCACTGTCGGGCGGCTCCTCTTTGACCTTGATGACCCCCAGGTGTGACCCAGAGAGTTCTCCATCGGAGCTGCTGCTGCTGCTGCTGAGGCTGCTGCTGCTGCTGCTGTTGTTCTGGCTGCCATTCCGGATGACACCACTAGGGGGCACCCTGTCCTCCTGCATAGGCTGCTCCTTAGTGTCCTCTTCCTCAGACTCCTGCGGGTGAGCATTGGGCTGCCGTAGCTGTTCAATGGACTTTGACAGCATCTGCAGAAAAAAAGTACATGTTTCAAAAACATTTAACGGTGTTGATTAATTCCTGAAAATATCTTCTGTTAATCACATGAGTTATATGGCACAATGCACATTTTAACGATTTAGCATTTTCACAAAAAACTGATACAAAATGGGTAGTCTAATGTTTGTTTACACAGAAGGCTCCTGTAGTTGAAATAACCTGGTATGAAAAAATCTTACACATAAGTTACAGATGTATCTCAGGTTAGTCCAACCAGAGAAGCTTGTAACTTGTCTTTTATTCAAAAAAAATCTTGTATACTCCATAAAGTCATGATTTATGTGTAAAATGAGCTCTGATTAAGGCTAATTCTGTTTTCAAGACAGTGGTTTTTAAAGCTCTTCGGCTGTGAGGAAGGGGGCTGCGTGCTCGCATATCTGTAAAATAATACCACCTTTTAAAAACCGCACCTTTTTGTCATGTAAAAAAAAAAAAACAGGAGTAGACAGAAATGATCGGGTGCTGCACTTTTATACACTTTCAGGAAATGAAAGTGCGCAGAATTCACTGGCGCTCCAGTTCAGAGCGTATGCCGGGACAGGAAATGCATTAACACAAGTCACCGTGTAGCTGTTAGGTACATCAAAGCAGCGCGTACCTGCCTGGCACAGCAGGGAGCGGGAACAAGAAAATGCTTTGGCCCCAAAACACGGCAGAGAATTGCCTTATATCTCCCGGCATTAGTACGTGCTTTTTATAACTCCTTTTAAACCCATAAGCGCTTGTAAAGTTCCATTAGCTCCACCTGACGCTGCAGGTAAAACATTACTAAATGCACCAACGCTCTTGTTAATGTTCCAGCTCAGAATTAATTGGGGTAATGATTCAGAGATTCCTGCTGGTAAACAAAGCAAGCTAATCCCTGATTAGCAGGCATTTATAACACACCTTCACAGAAGTGTTCAGCTGTTGCCCATGGTAACAGCGCTCAATGTAGGGCTCAGCTGTATTAAGGATTGGTTCCTTGTGGACAATTAGGTTAATGCAATTCAAAATAGCTTTCATCTGCACAACAACTAGAGCTGTTTTAGTGTCTAAAATAAGTAGGGCCACAAGAAGCCTAACCTTACTTTCTCAAACTTTGGTCAGTACCTCATTTGTGTGCTGATATTTACAGCATCATTAATATTCTTCATTTCCCATGAAGGTAAATGATTTTAACACTCAACACATGTACAGCAGCAAACAAATGAAACTACTGTTGTGCTGTTTGGGAAAAAACATTGTTTGACAATCACTGAATAAAACATGATCACTTGTGTTCTTTATTATTCATAATTCATATTAAGAACTACAAATGTTCTGGAAATACAAAGTGAGTCAGGTTTAATAAATTGCATAGGTCAGGGTGTAAAGGTTGGGGAGGGGGGGGGGGGGGGGCTAGTGTGTGACTGAATTATTCCTAAAAATAAACTGGGACCTGTAACTGTGATCTATCCCAGTCTGATGTTACTCTCTCGGTGGAACGCATTTGAAGTTTCTATCAGAGAGCTGGGGGGGATCATGTTCCCAGCATCTCGGCCTGCGCCAGTGCATTGGGACCCATCCACTGGTGCGGTCGCACAATGTGGCCTTTCACCACTTCCGCCCTGTCCAATACAGGCCTCGCACGCTCAGAACAGAATAATTATGGTCAACGTGCCGGCCGGACCGCGGGGTCAAGGCTGCCGGCGGACAGAAACACAAATATTGCCTCAGAAGAACAAAGGCGAGCATTCTGCGGTCCTTTGACTCGTTTGAACTTGACTGAATGCGATTACACGGGGCTGCCATGCCATCGCTGGTGAGAGGCCTCCGTCTGTGATAACAGAATTAGTGCCAGGGCAGCGTTTCCTAAATGTTTGAAGTGAGGCCGGATTTCTCTTAATGTTTAGGCAAAAGTGTGGCTTTCGGCTTGGAATGTCACCACCAATCTGCATGAATCCAACATCCAGCGCCATACCTTTGTGCGCTATGTTGTTTGTGCATTTGGAATAGGCAGCATAGTCATTTTAGTCATAAATTTGATGTTTTGTCCCTGTTTAGCGAATGTTTTGTCCCCGTTTAGATAATTTTCTTGTGCAGTCCCTGGACAAGTTACAAAAACATAAAGAATAATATAAAAAATGAAGACATATTTGAAATGGTACTGCAGGCTTGTTTGCCTACTCAAGAGGGGACACAAAAAAACATTAAAATTGAAGAAGTGTGACTGTTATGAAGAACTGTGAGGGACCAGGTGTGTATAAGTGTGCTTGTGCGTAAGTGTTTAAGGACTGGTACCTTGTTGATGTGGACCTGCTGCTGGTACTGTTTCTGTTTCTCCAGGAAGTGCTGGTGTTGCTGCTGGATGACCAGCTGGGCCAGAGTGCTCTGAGGCAGGGGGGCTGACTGAGTCCGGTTCAGGGGCCGGTGTCGGGGGAGTTTGTGGCGCACGCTCGAGGCCGGTCGGTCCTTCATGGCCAGGGGGGACTGAGGAAGAACGGGGGTGTTGCCTGGGCCTAGATGGGGTCAGGGAAGAGGGTACGAACATTAGCGGTGAGTTTTCATTCTCATTACTCCTTAACACACTCTCACATGGCCAAAGATCACACTCTTCAAAGTCATGGGGGTTATGGCTATAAATGTATCATCCTGATTATCGTCTGTAGCTATATATTATCAACTCATCAAGGTATTGAATGAAGAGGGGGTAATGTTTTTGAAGGACATATGCTGCCCTTACAGTACGTTTGCTGTTGATAGTGTACACTGCCTGGCCAAAAAAAAGTCAGCTGAGTACCTGAATGTACTGAATGACCAGGTTATCCCTTCAATGGGCACATTCCAGGACGACAATGCCAAGATTCATGAGGCTCAAATTGTGAAAGAGTGGTTCAGGTAGCATGAGGAATCATTTTTACACATGAATTGGCCACCAGAGCCCTGACCTTAACCCCATTGAAAGTGTTTGGGATGTGCTGGAGAAGACTTTACGGAGAGGTTTGACTCTCACGTCGTCAATACAAGATCTCGGCCAAATATGAATGCAACTCTGGATGGAAATAAATATTGTGACGTTGCATAAGGTTGTCGAAACAATGCCACAACGAATGCACGTTTTAATCAAAGCTAAAGGCGGTCCAAGAAAATATTAGAGTGTGCGACTTTTTTTTTGGCTAGGCAGTGTAGTATGTAGCAGACAGGTCTAATGAGGACCTCTCTTACTCACAGAAACTAACCCCAGATCTCTGGGATTACTTGGGACTAATACCCACTGTTGGGACTGGAGGATCTGAGAGCCATACCAGAGGAGATAATCTTCTGCTGCCTCATCTGCTCCTTCAAGAGGAGGTGCTGCAGGAGAGCCTGGTGGCTGCTGTTGACCTTGGTCTCCAGGGCGATGGGGGCGAGGCCAGATTGAAGGGGCACAGTGCCGAGGAAGTGACCGGGCATGACCGGCCGCACAGCCGGGGCGCTGCTGCCATCTCCCTGCTTCTCCTTCAGTGCCATAGCAGCCTATGGAGAGACACAGATGGACTCATATATCAAATGAAGCACTAAAGGAGAGAAAAAGGGGGAGACATCAAAAGAGAGGGGGAGAGAGAAAGCGGTGAGACAGAGAGAGAGATTAAGGGGTGAGACACAAACAGAGGGAAATAGAAAGAAAGGAATGAGACACAGATACAAGAAACACACAGTCAGTTGAGACTGCTTCCACTTTTAGTGCTACCTAAACTCTGTTGCGTGCTGGAACGTACATTACATTACATTACATTACAGTACATTACATTACATTACATTACATTACAGGTGTTTAGCAGATGCTCTTATCCAGAGTGACTTACAACTTTTTTTTTGCATTTTTTGCATATTATCCATTTATACAGATGTATATATACTGAAGCATTTCAGGTTAAGTACCTTGCTCAAGAGTACAACGGCAGTGGTACAACACTGACGTGTCCATCACTGGACTGAAAATCTAGCTGCATGGATAAGTATTCTTCTTATGCAAGAGATATGTCACACTGAATAAGCCCATCTGCTAACTAAATTCGTAGTGTCAGAAGTGTTTTTTTATGCACAATTTCATTTGGTGATTCATTTATTACCATAATTTTCTGTTGTCCGTTCTGTAAACACATTACCATATACTGCAAGGATGTTTCTTTTCCTGAAAGAATACATTACTATATCTATGGCTGTATAATGTGAAGACACTCTGCTCATGGTCATGCTTTATAACAAGTCGTGCTGTGTAAATATTCAAAGAAACAAAAAGGCTTTTGAATTTGATATGAATAGTTGAACAAAATATCCATTGAGATGCCCTGTGTCACTTGCTTTGTTTTAACTGTAGTGAGGCGTGACATGATACAAATGTTCAAATTCGACAACAGCCTGAAGATTAGCCTTACATACTACAGAGGGGGAACGTGTTACATAAATGTGTCAAGAAAAAAATACCAAATTCCTCAACAAGTCAGAAAAACACCAAACATGATTCATGACCTGGAATTGCTATCTGAAGTTGCACTTAGGCAAACAATTGCTTTAGCTTTTTAAACAGTGGTGATGAATGAGGTGATAGAGAGATAACAGTGTGTCTGACTCCAAACCTGAAATTCGTTATTTATCCAACATGTATTAAAAGAATCACTTGGGGTCAAAGGTCAGTGCCACTAAGCAATATATTAATCCAGAGGGATGCTGATTGGCATGTCTTTCAACAGGTAGCATGGAGAACTAACCCCTAAGCCTAATGCAAACCATATTGATTTTGTTGCGTACACAGACTTTCACTCATTTCTGCACCTGCTGAACACATGATTCTGCATTTTATTTTATCATTCAAAGTAAATTATTATTTAATGTAAAATATTTGCTTGCATGCTTGACGTCCAGTCTGTAGTTAATAATAGTGCAAGCATGAAAACTCACATTTATGGGGGAAGATACAGCTGGCAGGCCCAAGGTAATATTGGGCAAGGAAGGAGATGTGTAGAGACTCAGCAAGGTCATGGATTCTTCAGGCTTCAGTAGTCTCTGGTGTGTGGGCCAGCGCTATGGGTGAGAGACAGAGAGAAAGAGAGAGAGACGTTAAAATGATGCAATTAAAACTTCCCTACAACAACCAATTGTAGGTGTTCCTGATTCAGTTAATGTCACCTAACATCAATGGTATAGCACTGGTACAATAACAGCAGCCTCCCTCCAGAGAGAACAGTCACTGGGGCACGCTTCCTGCGCCCATCACAACTGCCGTCCAGCATGTGGTCTTGGGGGACCCTGTTTATCCTTCCTGCCTCCAGAGGCCATTACGCAATGACCTGCATGTGAGACATCCGCCCAATATGTGCCCCGGGGGACCCTTTCCCCACAAAAAGAGGCACCGAATGTTACAATGCAAAAACATGGTTTGTTTGGGAAACAAGCAGGAAGCACATGGGTGGATCTTTTAAGGAGGGTTTAGCGCCTGTGTCTAAATAAGAGCTGTCCAGTGAGTTCACGTTGTTTATTGTCCAATGGACCTTGGCTATAAATGCCTTGGCTATCGATTAAGCCCATACCCATACTCCCGTCCCCTCCCATTCTCTATCACCGTGTCTTCAACATCGTGCCCTATAGATCTCACTGGAGGATCGTGGAAGAGTAAACAGTGATGTTTTATAAAAACACAGCTGGGCTGTTAAGGCTTCTTGGAGTCGTGTCATATCAGCCATCCTCCAATAATGTACTCTATTGTGGCTGAAGTCCTGGGGGAGCCGTGGCCGGTAACTGAGCCATGAGTCAACACGGAAATGCCCCGGAGGAGCCTCCGAAGCCAGCAGCCAGGGCTTCAGCCAGAGCGCTTCCTCAAACAGAACAAGCATTGTCATTCACCGGGGACACGCCTGGACAGATCCTTCACCCACGCTCCAAGCCATGCTTTCATACAAATGAGATTAAACAAATGGCCCCGCCAACTATTTTTTGGTTTGGAAAACATTCGCAGAAAAGCAAATGTTCCCAATATGTTAATTTGTCCAGTTTCCTAGATGTCACTTGAACGTCATACTTAAGTCACAATGAATATTGCAGGAACAGTGTTGGGGCATCTACTCAGTTTTGTTATTTCATTTAATGTTCAATTTATCTACAAAGTAAGCAATTTTCAAAGAATCTGGAATTTCAATACAGTAATGTATGCAACAGTAGTGTATGATGTTTCTTCATGACTACAACCAAGAAAGAATATTACCAGAAAGTTTGTACACAACATGTCTGTAATTATTGTCTTTAACGTTCAAAGTCGATTCTTGTGATAATGCTATCTCACAAGCAGATGGAACTATAACCACAATGTTTCCCAGTGTTTAACAGGGAAGCCAAAATAGCATTACAATAATTTGTTTTCTGACCACTCATAATTATAGCTTTTGTCTTATTTTAAAGCTTTTATCACAAAGCACTCTGAACAGGTTTTAGCCATTTTTGAGACATTTTTCTCTGTATCAGGCAAAAAAAGAAAATACATTTTTTTATCCCAGATCATTTCAGAGTATCACTTCCTGTTTCCTGTCACAGGAAGCCTATTTTCATGAGTGCCAGATTGGGTTTACAGCAATCCGCTCTCTCCTGAGCAACACCACTATTTATATAGATGCTGTTTTTCGCAGTTTTCGCTTTTAGAAAGAACAGACGCTTGCTTGTTGGAAGCAAAAGTAGAAGGCCCTCCAAAATTATCACCCCCCTGAGGATGACTACAATGTTTATTTAAGTCTAATCACATTCACTGATGTCTGTTCTTCTGTCACATGCACAAGAGAAAGGGTGAGTTTAAATAAGAAAAAAGGGTGAAAGCTCTTTTTGAAACCGCCTGTTGTGAATGCTTTCATAAAACCTCCTTACAATTTCATTTTTAAAATGAAAAAAATCTAAAGTTTGTTTGGGGCTTTACTTGTATTCTATGCCACAAGTGTGATGTTGTAAAAAATATTTTTTCAATGTGAGCTTTCAGAACAGCTGCAAAAGAAACAAAGTTGCATGAACTCGTGCAAAGATTCTCGGAGACGTGGGTGTTTTTATTGTCTGCGTGTAGAGTCTTATTCAGTGGACTGTGACAGAGGGGAGGGCAGGGGGCATTATGGGTAACAGTGTTTTCTTTGCTGCAGAAGGAGAGTGTGATGACCAGCAGCTCCCAGATCTCCAAGGAAAAGCAGTTCACTCAATCTCTAAGCACATGCACAGTAAATTAGCGAGTCACTAAAAACTGTTATGGCATCGTTGCGCCATTTGCCAAGCACATGCACTGTATAAGGCTCACCAAACTGAAATACAGGTTTTGGTAATCTGTGAAGTATTTCACAGTGTCATATAGAAAGGGTTGGATCGATTTAAAAAGTGAGATTTATTGATCTTACAGAAAGTGCGAGAGTGTTGAGTTTCACCGGTGGAATGTCCTTTGGTCTAATAATAGCACGGCTGATTTTTTACACTGAAAAAAAGGCATCTCTACGGAGACCACCGTGAAATGGCGGGAGGGGCGGGTAGATGGAGATGGGTGGGTGACGTACCTCAGTTTGAGTGGTGGTGGGCAGGGAGGAGGGTCCGTTTTCAGCTCCCAGGGCACTGGACGCCCCATTAGGGGAGCTGGGACCCGATCCTGGGGCACTGCTGCTGGCTGTAGAGTCTGGGGATCAGATCAGAACCAGAAAGAAGGGAAGTGGGGGAAAGGGTGGTGTTACTCAATTCCACAGGCTCTCTAAATATATACACCATCTCATACTATGCAGGTTTCTCTCATCATATACCTCTTAAAATGGCCCGTTGTACTCTTTTCTGACAAATCGCCTGATGATTAACAGAAAATTACCTGACAAATATAATTGACTTTTATTTATTTTTTACTTGCCACTATTTTTCAGCAGTTGAGAGTGCCCATTCTCAACTGTCCGCCTATTCCATCACAGTTGGCACAAACAGGAAATACCCTCATGGCTACAACCCTCCTCCCCTGGCAACACTATGGTTAATTCCCTTGTGGAATTCTGGGCCACTGTACACAGTGGGTATACCCAGATGCACTGCGGAGAAAGCCCATGATTATGATTGACTGAATGGTGAGTGTTTGGCTTTATACAGGAGGGTTCGGCATGAACAGGACTTCTACAGAATGAGAGGGCCAGCCAGTCACCATTGCTACCTGATGTGAAAATACTTCTGTGACCCGCTGAAGAAAAATAATTCACCCAGAGCAGCCAGTTCAGGAGAAAAACGTCAGAGACCCGGAGCACTGTTACATCAAGTGATTTAGGCTCATTGAAAGCACAGAGGACAATGAATAACTTTATCAATCACATGGATAGGCCCTCAAACTAAAGAGATCAATAAAATGGAGGGCTCTTATTTTTTTACACATACTATAAGAGTTGGCAGAAAAACACTATGTGAGGGGGGTTGTGGGTAGTGGGGTTGTCCGCAAGTCTTTCTAATCTGATTTTCAGAATAGCTTCCAAATATCATTGCTCAACTTCTGTACACAACATTTTCTGTGCATTTGAAAATGTGGTATTGGGGTTTGGATACACCACTATATATAGGACAGAGAGGGTGTGTATATACAGTACATACAGTACACCCCTGGTAAAGATGAGTAAAAGCATTTGGTGAATTAGCTTAATTTCACACAAAGAAAATGAGAAAAATCCAACCTTTAATTGAAATAAATTTATGAGAAAAGAAAATCCCTCATCAAAAAATAATTATTTTTAACAAAACCATGTGTGCCACAATTATTGGCACCCCTGATTTTATATATAGAATAAAGTAATAATTTTAAATATTTGGTTGCATATCTTTTGCATGCCATGACTTCCTGATGTCTGTGACCGAACAACATCAAAAGACTCTTGATATGTTATTTTCTGGTACTCTTACACTCTTTGATGTTGTTGGGTCAAAGACACCAGGAAGTCATGGCATGCAAAGTATATGCAACCATATATTTAAAATTATTACTTTATTTTATATATAAATGCAGGGGTGCCATTAATTGTTAAAAATGACTGTTTCTTGAGGGATTTTTTTCCTCATAATAAATTTACTTCAATTAAAGTTTAGATTTTTCTCATTTTTTCAGTGTGAGATTAAGCTAATTCACCAAATGAATTAGTGAATTTTTAATAACCCTTTTTACTCATCTTTACCAGGGGTTCCAATAATAATAACAATTATTATAATAATAATAGTGTGTGTGTGTGTGTGTGTGTGCGTATTATCGCTGAATTGTACCACAGCATTCCGTACTTGTGCCATGCAACTATCCCTACCTATGAACTCGAGTGTCCTCTTCTTGAAGGGTGTGATGACACTGCCATCTTTTCTCCTCATCAGTGGGCTGCTCCTTCTCTCTGCCACCTTCTGTTTCAACCGTGACCGCACTTTCAGGTTGGGCTCAGAGGCTGTGGGGGAAAGAGGATTCGCCATACGCTTCAGCTCCTCTCATGCCTCACTCACAGTCAAGCAGTGAGGTCATATGCCTAATTCTGACCACCCCGCTTTTCTTCTGTCAAATCAATGGAAGTGCAGGATAGTCACCAAATGATGCACTTCCCTCACACTAACAATTGACATAAACACATAAAAAGCATTCATTTGCAAAAAAGCCGCTGTTTCATTTGCAGTGTTGTTGAACGTACGGGAAAGCTGGGATCCTGGGGTTAGACCCAGGATTTAAATGAGTCAGGATTGGGACTGGTTCTCTGTCATCTGGAATAAATTAGGTCAAACAACACTGAGCCTCTAAGTGAAAGAGTCCGCTACCTGCCGCCCCGATGGCCACAGCCTGATACAGTAGCAGCACTTAAACTAACACAAAAACACTGAGGACATTTGGGTAGGCCGAGTAAAACAGAGCCCCATTGCAACCCCCTCCTCTCCAACTCTTAATGGAAACCAGAGACATACACTCCTACCACAACCTATCTCAAGGGTTGTGTTCAGGGCTAAACTAATCCAGACCTATTCAAAGTGAAGGCACTCTGATCTGGTTCTGCATTTCAAAATGAGATCAAAGCATTTCTGGATTTCTGCATTACCCAAGATAGAGAATCATCTCAGCCAAAAGCAACTCAAAGTATTCCTTGACAGATGCGAGTAGGATGTGTTGTAATTAACATAAATCGCTGAATAATGTGCGGTTGAAATCTCACACGTTAAATGTCATCTTATGAT
The DNA here is from genome assembly GCA_022702515.1 of Ilyophis sp. 1 JC-2022. NCBI lineage: Eukaryota > Metazoa > Chordata > Actinopteri > Anguilliformes > Synaphobranchidae > Ilyophis > Ilyophis sp. 1 JC-2022. The sequence continues at coordinate 93,201,607 of CM040406.1, read as the reverse complement.
GGGATTCGGACTTGGTTGATGACAGCATCGAATTAATTATTTTCTGATATTAATTATAAATAAAATATCAAAATAGATTTGAGAAACATTTTTGTTCAAACAGCAGCAAAATAGGTTGTTCAAATGACAAACTTAGATAATTTAGGTAAATAACGTTTAACCAAGTCAACCTAATATGTAAGTCACAATTTAGCTGGATACATCTCCAGTTGCATATTCAAAATGGTTCAGTTGCAACCAGAAATAGTGTTTGGAACCTGACCAATTATTTCATACTGTTAGTTGATCAATTGATTATTTGTGAACAATGGGGAACCATAATTATTTACAATGATTGACAAGTGCAAAACTAATGAGAAACTCAGGTGGGAAACAGAAACATTGCTAACTGTGAGGGGTTAACGAGAGAGTGGAATTGTCGTAGTTTGCCTGGGGTAATTCAGCCGTGAGTCACAAGGGGGCACCGTATCCCAGAGCTCTCTCTTTCTCCAGTTCAATCACAAGTGAGTCAACAGGGCGGTCCTGATCGTACTCACACTGGGGGCTTGAGAAACTCCCCTGCCATTCTCCCACAGCGACCTGCACTGTTTCACATTCAGATACAGTATGCATGACTGCTGCTCAGAAACATTCATTCCGCAGAATCTATCCTGAAATCTTGTCAAAAGCTTGGGAAACTCCTTTCCAAACAAGTATTATTGGTACTGGATAGAAGTATACAATTTCAAACTTACATAATACTGCTTTTCAGTTACATAATGCATGATACTGCATTTCAATTAGTTTCAAAATCCTTGAGAGGAATTATTCAAAGCACTAGCTTATACTGTGTGTACAGTGGAAGAGATTTGAAAATCATGTTTGAAGAACAGTGTGAACAACACATGCTTTTCTTTATTGCTATGCAGAAATATCATCAGGCAGCATGTGATTGTCATTGCAATGAACAACAGTGTGTGATAAGTCTCATGCCACATTTGTGATGTTTAAGATTGCCTGTGTGTGTGTTTGTGCACATGTGTATGTGAGTGTGTGTCTGTACGTGTGTGATTAAGTTTGTATGTGTGTATATATGAGTGTGTATGTGTGTGTTTGTACAATTGTGGCCAACTCTAGCACAGCGCAAAGCGACGGTTCTATTTCCAGCACCGTCAGCTGCGGCAGACAGTCTCTGATCCAGCAGAGCGGTAGCAGGATGCAGACCCCGAGGGTGCAGGAAGGAGAGCTCCTCGCTCCAATCCGCTTCACGCCCTGCCGCCCTGATTGCTTTCTATTTTTACCGCACCGCCACCACGCTCCGCATCAGAATCGGTCACCACGGTAACGCAGATGGAGAGGCCTGGGAGGTGGTCGTTTCATTCTACAGTCTCCGCACCAAGCGAGCGACACGACGGGGAGCCTCAACCGTGCCTTTTTCAAAAGGAGAAAGAGCGAGGTCTTCAAATCCCTTTCGCGCTCTGGCTTGAGAATTTGCGCCAGCACCTGAAGTCTCCGGTGACAAGTCACACTGTCCACGCTGATGCAAACAACGCACCCAAATTCATTTTGGTATCATCATCAGCTCACTGCCAAGAGATTTTTATCTGACTGAAACATAATTGTTTCCAAGCCCAGGGTGTAATATGTCTATAAATCACTGCCATAATGAAGATAAATGGTTGTGGAGACACACAAGGTTATTCTTCATGGTTATTGTATTTATTGCATTATAATATCTGTACTTGATCAGGCATACTCTAAATTTCTAGTTTGTCAACTTCCATTGAGGGCTGAACACAGCAGAGATTGTCTGATTTGATCTGGGGTGTGGCAGTGTGGCGCAGTGTTAAAGCTTGTCACCAGAACATTAGGAGTGTAGCAGCTCCCTTGCATGCTATGCTGGAACATTGAGGACTTTCCTCAGAGAATATCAAGCTGTGTAAATGAAAGATACTTTATTTAAGCATGCATTTTGCAAGTGGGCGGGGGTATCTGCTGTGCAAATGGGTAATATAATAGTGCTCTCGTGTGTTACATGAGGACAGGCTTGGCTGAAACGGGGCCTTTTCAACTTTGCACTGTGTAAACAAACCTGCTCTGCTCACAGCTGTGCTCTTGATCTGGCACAATTTCCAAGCCACAAAAACACAACTCTCAGTGAGGACAGTGTCCAATCCTGCACTCTGTTTTCCAGAAACCACTTTTCTTTAACTTTCTGCTTGGCCCTGCCTCACAATATTTTATTCAGAAGAGAGGGGTTTCCCATGAATAAAACTTTCCATAATATTCATTGGAAATTTCAAAGATACAGCAACATCGTTGATTAGAGTTTCAGAACCATCATGTGTGTTTGTGGACACCAATAATCAGAAATGTGATTGCCATATCTACAGGAAACAAAGTGCAATATACATTTTAAACAAGCCATCAACAGCCCTCAAAATGAAATGTCTCCACGCCTGGAACCCCACCCTTTCCGTGCCTGTTCCACACATTTGGGGCACTAAATTGGGTCAGGAGAGCTGTTTCTCTTCGTTGGCAGTAAGCTGGGCTATTCTTGCCCCCCAATCTATCACGTGCCCTTCGCTGAGTCTATTCTAGTCACATACCAGGGATTTAGAGAATCAATGTCCAGCAAAGAAGAGGATTACATATATACACAGCCAGGAGCTAATCCAAATTTTTGATAAGTCTGGGATTTATTACAGTCATTATCAAAAATGGTGAAAGCAGTCACTTGCAATCCCAAAACTTAACATATGTACTTTTCACCCATTACTTTTCACCCATTACTTTTCACCAATTACTTTTCACCCACTACAGTTGACTTCTATGAGGCACATTTTGGTATGTAATTGAGATCTAGTACCCTGCTCAAAATATTTTGATACTAAAAAATTCATTGCATACAAACTATTTGGAATAGGATGCAAAGGATGCATTTGAAATCACAGCTGGAGAAGCAGAAGTGTCTATTCAGTCTGACATGTGCACCAGTCTCTACAACAGAGGCCTCTAGAACTCATGACAGACCTCAGCGGCCACACCCAGGCAAAGCCCATCATTCACTGAGGCAAACTATATGTTCTCTACGGCTGCTAACATAGTGTGTTAGTTAGTCTCTCTCTCTCTCTGTCTCTGTCTCTCTGTCTCTCTGTCTCTCTCTCTCTCTCTCTGTCTCTCTGTCTCTCTGTGTCTCTGTGTCTCTGTGTCTCTCTCTCTCTCTCTTTTTCTCTTTCTCTCTCAATTAAATTCAATTTAAATTTAATGTGCTTTATTGGCATGAAATACATAGCGTAAATATTGCCAAAGCATTACACATACATACATATTCAAATAACAATAATAATAATTATAATAATTTTTTCATTATATATTGGGGACTTAGTTGTAAGGGACTTAGTTGTTAACTGCAGTACACTATAATATTGAACAAATAAGACATTGTACTTTTTATCTTTGATCTAATTATATATATGCTGGGTGGTTACTCACTGTCCCACAGGTTGTGACAGGCTGAAACATATTGTGCTGCGAGTGGGGCTGTTGACCCTTCTCCCAAAAGAATCTGCAGCTTTTCTACATTTGTTAGAGAAGGGAATATGGTTATAAATTTAGAAAATTTGCTGAAATATGTATTTCTAATTTCAGAATAATTGTTACAGACTAGGAGGAAGTGCATCTCTGTTGCTACCTCTCCTGTCTTACAGTGACCACATAGACGTTCCTCTTTGGGCAACCATGACTTTTTATGCCAACTTTTTTCAATGGCTAGGGTGTGGTCACTGAGCCTGTACTTGGTCAGGATCTGTCTCTTCTTTGTATCTCTGACAGAGAAGAGATATTTGTGTATTTGTGCCTTTGTGTATTCTTTGTTTAGTGCCCGATAGCAATTCAGTTTACTTTGGGTTTTGGTAGTGGTGTTCCAATGTTCCAAATATATGATTTTGTTTTATTGTTTGGTTGACTCTAATTGGCAGTTCTGAAGCAGTGTTGACCTGAAGCTGGTTTGTGTTAGTATTGATTAGTTCAGATAGGTTCAGAACCAGCTGACTGAGAGGATACTTTCCTGGGCTGACCTCTTGGGTTTTTAGAGCTTTATACTGTAATGAGTTTTCTGAGCTAGCTTTTAGATGCTCAATAAAATGTAGTGCCCTTTTCTGGATTTGAATACTAATTGGATATCTGCCTAATTCAGCCCTGCATGCATTGTGTGGAGTATTCCTATGTACCTGTAGAATATCTTTACAAAATTCTGCATGCCAAATTTCAGCTGGATGTTTGTCCCATCTAGTGTAGTCTTGCTGACTGAGTGGACCCCATATTTCACTTCCATATAGCACAATTGGCATTATTACTCTCTCTCACTCACTCACTCACTCTCTCTCTCTCTCTCTCTCTCTCTCTCTCTCTCTCTCTCTCTCTCTCTCTCTCTCTCTCTCTCTCTCTCTCTCTCTCTCTCTCTCTCACTCACTCACTCACTCACTCACTCTCAGATCCATGAATTACATGGAAAAACTATCAGTGCCCTGTTGAGGTAAAACGCCTTGCTCCACCATCCGCCTGTGCAATATAAATACAATGAAAGCACCACAATCAGTGCCCAACATCTAACAGCCCATCTGTATAAAAGTTTTAACAGGCTTTCAAAGGCGGCATGGAGGACCCAAACATTATTTCCAAATGGAAAATGCCCTCTGAAGCTAGTACAGCGTTTACTTTGCAACAAAAAGCACAGAATGTATGATGTATGATTTTTGTGTATGTATGAAATGTATTACAATTTTGTTGTGTATGAAACCAAAAAACCTCCTCTGATTTATCACTGAAATATCAGCATAGCATTGCAGCTAGGCAGAATGTAGGACTACCGAATGTGCTGCTTCAAAAAAAAACAGAGTATTATTATTGTTCATTTATGTATTAAAAGGTAATTGCACTCAAAAACAATGAAAAAGGATGCTTTCAGTTTTGGCCAAAATTAGTGATACTAATTTTATGTCTTGACCAAATATTGTTATTATGTCTTTCTGACACATGATGAATACAAGCCATTAGAAAAATACCGTAAAAATATTTGCTCAACAATTAGCTGGGAGGTTTTAACGTATTTAATTCAAAAGGAAAACACAGGGGTAACCTCTCTTGTTTGTGCAAAGAACCACTGTGGAAAACGTTTGAACTGTGCAGTCCCACACATTGTGGTTCAGTGTGTGCAGTCTCCAAACCACTTAAACAAACATAACCTGCAATTTCAGCAAGGCAAACCATATGGGCCTGACATGCACTCAGCTGCAGTGGACCTGCAGCCTCTCTGCTTTGTTGGTTTGACTAATTCTACTGCAACAGGAAGTTCTGTCAAACCTGACGTAAACATCTCTTTCATAAGGACAGGGACAGTGGGAAGTTGGTCCAATGGAACTCACACGATTCAATAATATTTACTGGCAATTTGACGTGATATCTTGAGATCCTATCATGGGCTAGATCTACCATGTCAGAACATGGGGAATCTTAAGTCAAACTAACAGCAGCCACTATGAAGGTGATTAAGTATACTGAGATGCCTGTTACCCTTTTCCTTAGTCTGCTTTTCTTTAAAAGGTGGTCTCCAATCCCTTCATTAACCACTATTTTTCAAACCAGACTACGGCAAATGGTAATGGGCATCTATATAAAGACATTTTATGTTGTTCAACAAGCATCCTTATTTGACCTGTTATTTACAGCGCTTTCGCTCTCATTCTGGTTTCTAGATTGGCTCTTTATTAAAGCTCTATTGTCAAACAGACTCACTCTTTAGTACACTGATACAATGGAGTGTGGCTCCCTCTCCCTAAACTCAATCCATTACCAAACCAGATTTGAAACCTGAGCTATCGGCCACATGATTTGTCCCTGCTTTGGTTTGAAACAGCTATCCTTGCTTAAGTAAACAGTCTTGTCGCACTTGATTATGTAAACCTCTATCTTATGCACCAGTGACAGGTGCCAATCAGCAGAGAAACAACTGACTGTGACCAGTGCTGGGTGGAAGAACAAGTGGTACCTTTGTTTCTTCCCCTTGCGTGCCAATTTATGAGTGGGATTTAATGAGGACGGACAGGAAGTGGAGGAGGAAATGACCACATCTAAAGGCTGAAACCCAAGCAACAGGAAGTGGTCTGTGGGATGTTCTTGTCATATGTGGGGCTATTACTCTTAAAAAGGAAAAAGAGTTCATTAGGATGAAATCTATAAAGTTATTTGACTTCAATTTTGGATAGGGAAAAAAGATATGAGTTAATGTGTCTCAATGTTTAAAAATATCAAAACTGACTGGCTGTAATATCAAAACTGACTGGCTGTAAATTTAAATGTTTAACAAAAATGTTTTACATAATGGAAGTTAATAAAAATGCAAATAAATTTAAGCTCTGTATTTGTCTGTGCAAGAAATAATAAATTAAATCAGAAATTGGCAGCATCAATGTTCTTACAAAAGACTGTTATTTCAGAAACGGCATATCAGATCCATCCCCTGCCTCAATCTAGTCTTCATTTACATTCTTGAGAGAGAGACTGCAAGACAGAGAGAGAATGATTGAGGTGTTTTACCCATACAGCAGTAATTACTCCAAGGAGTCCAAAGTGGCACAATAAACACCAATGACTTTCATGTTCTTTTGAAGTGTTTGTTTAAACTAAGCAACCTTCATAATTGACTAAAACAAGTTGACATTTTGTGTACAAACTACACAACACAGTCCGAAATTCCCACAACTTGAAGGCTTAATTGCATAGATATACAATTTGCCAGCCCAGATGGTAAAGTCATTTGAACAGGTATAATTGTTTACAAGCATAATTCAACGGGACACAAAGGGGGAAAAGAATGTAATGTAATTTCCTTGACTTCACAGCAAAATTATGAACAGTTTTGGCTCGTCAGGCATTTGCGACCACTGAGACCAAGAGGGAGGTATAATTCTTATTTATATAGAGCTCCTGTGGGAGTTTCCCTGAACTTAAACCAAAAACGTAAGCGCTTTCCTACGAAAAGCCCTGTATTATTTTCAAAACAATTAGTGGGGCTCATAACTCAGCAGAAATTAAACACCTTTCCATCTTTCATCTTTTTGTCCAGCTCTTATGAACTCTGCACGACTTCGGCATTCATGGCTATATAATAGCGACTTTAATGAAGCAGAATTACTGTACACATGCATCTCAACATCCATCTTGACCCATGGGATTCACCAACTAAATGTCTTGTGCACAAGCATGTGACTCACAACACTGTTTGCCTGATAGGCTGTTCAAATCAGCGGTATGTTCCCATCACGAATGTCACATGAGATGCTTGGTGCTTATAAAACTGGCTGCTTGTGGTGCTCTGTTTCACTGCAAGGCAATCTGCTCTCCCTTTGCTCTGTCTCTTTTCATTACATTTTATATTCAGATTTAGTCTAACCACTAAGACACTTTGCACTTTGAGTTTGGAATTTAGAACATTATAGCTGTGATTCATCTGATTTAATTGCACATTATATTTATCTTAAATCTGTAAATATTTATTCATTAAACTTCTAAAATTGTGATATGAAAGCACGCAAAATAAATAGGTCATTTGTGTTCCATTATTCAAACACAACGATGCAGCTGGGCTTTACTTAATTTAAGTGAAGTGAAACCATGAACCCATAGACTATGCTTTAGACCCCAACGGTTCTTCAGAAGATATTGTCTTGGGGTTTACTCAACCCACAAAATATGGAGCTTCCACTGTTTTTTCATGTCTGCACATACTGTGTGCCTTCCAGTGGGAATTAAGATACATTCACCCTGCCTTTCCCTTTAGTTCATTTTCAATATGATGTAAAATACTGCACATGAAAAACTATCTATGAATAGTATGCTGAAATTACATGATTTCCTGCGCTATTTTCCCTCTAGACTTGTACACTTCGTTCGATGTCTGTGCAAGTGGCACAAATAAAAATAGCATTTGTGTTGAGGAAAAATACTTTGAGTTATTGCCTTGATTCGTTGAGAAACCACTTGAACGAGTAGAAGTCCTGTCAGTGTCAGAGTGCCCCCTTGGGCAAGGAAGACCATTTGGATTGTGTCAAAGGTCATGTGACCAAAGGTGAGTATCCTCAGGGAGTGCTCTATGGCTACAGGCCCAATGGTGACCCCAGTAAGTGACAATATAGTCACCTCCAAACTGATAGGGGAGGTACAAAACATTAACCAATCTCAAACCTACCCCTCGCCTCCCTCATTGGCCCCCTTCAAGATCATTTGCAAGAGCATGCATTAACCCCTGGATTAGCAGCCACAGGCAAGCGCTCTTTTGAAAAGGGGTGACCCGAAATGTAAACAGGAACACTCACAGGCCATATTATCCACCACTTGAGGATGTCAGTTATGTGACACGCACCATTGACCTCATACCACAGTGATTAATATCACCCAGACCCATCTGCAAACATTTAGGCAGTCAGTGCTACTGGGTAGACATTCATCTCCACCATCGCAGAGGTTTGTCAAGACGACTGGGAAGCACCGTGAAGAGATGCGCAGACCACCTTTGTTGCAAATGGTGTGGAACTAACAGCCTCGGATTTATTGTTTAACAGCAATAATAAGCTAATAATTCAGATTTGAATAATGCCTTTTGACCCTCTTTCAAGAAGGGGGATACTGACCGCTATCTCCACCACTATGCTTCTCTACTCCTACTGTACATGAGCTGCCTTGAGTAGCACCTGGGGTATTAGGCGGGAGTTTGGATGTAAGTACCTGTCTTCCTCAGTGGAAAGTCGTTCTTGTCCAGAGATGAGGGGAGGGTGTACTTGTAGGTGGGGGACGTCCCGCCCAGGGGGGGTGAACTCTGGTCAAGGGAGGTGTGATGGGCAGCTCTGGTGAAACACAGATAGTGTTAGTATGGGGCACATTTTTACCCTAGTTTAGACAGGGGGCATGCAAGTATTGTCCAAATCCAGATAGTTACGCCTGTGGCAGGTAAATTACGCTCATTACTGTATAGTATTCGGGGTTGCTTTCACAGCGCGGTATTACCCTGTGCAATGTTGCTTTTCATAGTGCCTTTCGTTGCAGCTTCCTCAAGCAAGCTCATTTTATTTGTATTAAAACGGGACTAAACCTGTGTATATTATTTTGTCTCAGCATATAGAGGCAAAAATAAATACTTGTGTTCAAAAAGAACACAAGTTATGAAACATTTCAGGAATGTTGGTGGAATGTTACTTACGTGTACCAGAGCTTGGGGTGGTGGCCTAGGGGATGACTGACACCGTTGGCGCCAGGGTCCTTGGTAGATTTACTCAATAGAAACTCCTGGAGTTTCTGCTTGACCTCCGTGCTGGCCACTGCACCTGTGAAACCAGGATTGAGATGCAGAGAGTTTGGGATTATCCTGAAGCTCCGAGCAGCATGACGCTCAGAGTCACCGCTATTCGCTCCTGTAATGATCGCCAGCGGCACCAATAGAGAAAATGTAAAAGTGCGACATCAAATGCTTCAGTACAACAAATAACTGCAGATCTTTTAACCCATCGCTGGACTGAATAACTTATGAAGGAATATCGCCCCCTTGTGGACGATTAGGAGGAAACTATTTCGAAGCAAGATTAGGGTTGAGCAGCAAGTGTGAGTGTCAAACCAACACTGGCTATGTATAATTCTGGTGCATTGAGTTTAAATTAACATGTTTATCTAGACACTAGCATTACGTTTAATTTACTGAATTGTATTAGTCTTCCTACATGCACATATAAATCACTAAAGTGATGTCTCATTATTGTTCAGTGTGAGACACAGGCAACTACAGCTTTGTTTTTTAATTCAATTTAGTTTAAATGCATAAATGAACAACATGATTTTTACTAATTAATTATTGCAGATGACCAAATGCACAAGAGGTGTGCATTTTATGTTGGAGATGTGCACTCATTGTACAATTCGAACCTTCTATTATGACTTAAGTTACTATCTGGGCAGATTGTGGGTGCATGTTTACTGCAGTGTCTATTGTGGAGTGGGCGTATAATACACAGAGATTGTGCGCTATGCAGTGAGTTAGTAATATGAAGGTCTTGGCTACGCTTTGCAGAATCACTATTTCACACAGAAAGTGGATTGTGTGTAGAAGGTGTGAAAAGTGCTGCGGGTATAAGCTGTGTGGAGGGTGTTCTGTGTATTGTGTGCAGCTAGCTCTGAGTTAAGTAAGAATCGGGGCTCTAAGGTGAGCTCCTACTTTCTCGGGTGCGCTCCTTGCTCCTCAGGATGAGGATGTGCTGCTCCCTGCGGTGTCTCTCTAGCTCCTGCTCCTGGCTCTGCTGCTCCAGCTTCCTCTCTTTCTCCAGCAGCTCCTGCTGTTGGTTCATGGCCAGGAGCTCCTGCTGAAGCTGAGGCACAGGAGACAGCAGCGTCGCTTTAGGGCACGGAACAGTATCCTACAGAGCAGCCTGTGTGTGTGTGTGTCTGTGTGCGTGGGTGGGGTAGTGGTAGTAGAGGTGGGGTAGGAGAGTTGCTGAGGAGGATGATGGGATGGTGATGTCATCTGAGACAGTCTTGACCCTCACTCCCGCATATTAAAATTTTTCTCTTTATCAGTTCCAGCTGTGATCATCAACCTTACTATGACACATCGTAAGGCCTACACAATGTACAGCCCTTAGTATGACACATCGTAAGGCCTACACAATGTACAGCCCTTACTATGACACACAGTAAGGCCTACACAATTTACAGCCCTTACTATGACACACCGTAAGGCCTACACAATGTACACCCCTTACTATGACACACCGTAAGGCCTACACAATGTACAGCCCTTACTATAACACACCGTAAGGCCTACACAATGTACAGCCCTTACTATGACACACCGTAAGGCCTACACAATGTACAGCCCTTACTATGACACACCGTAAGGCCTACACAATGTACAGCCCTTACTATGACACACCGTAAGGCCTACACAATGTACAGCCCTTACTATGACACACCGTAAGGCCTACACAATGTACAGCCCTTACTATAACACACCGTAAGGCCTACACAATGTACAGCCCTTACTATGACACACCGTAAGGCCTACACAATGTACAGCCCTTACTATGACACACCGTAAGTCCTACACAATGTACAGCCCTTACTATAACACACCGTAAGGCCTACACAATGTACAGCCCTTACTATGACACACCGTAAGGCCTACACAATGTACAGCCCTTACTATGACACACCGTAAGGCCTACACAATGTACAGCACTGAACAGCCGATCCTATCAGAGCATATCAAATGGACGTAACTGCTTAAGACAATTAAAAGTTATAAAGTATTATATTATTAATGTTTTTTTTACTGGACACACAAATGGGCCGGTCACGTGTTGACTGGATTCTGGGACATCAGGGATATGACTCTCACCTTGATGTGCTCCTGCAGCTGGGCCTGGTGCTGACGAGTCAGGTTCTCGTGCTGCTTCTGGAACTCTGAGATCAGCAGCTGCTTCTGGATCTGCTGCTGTTTCTGGATCAGGAGCAGCTCCTGCTGTAGCTGTTTCTCCCACACGCACGGGTCCATCCCCGGGCCCAGCATCCTCACGTCCGTACGAAGATCCAAGGGTAAAACAGGCTCCAGAATGGTCTGAACCTCTGGCTTAATTTCCACTGAGAGAGAGAGAGAGAGAGAGAGAGTGGTTACTGTTCATTTGTTTCTAGTCTTTGATGTTATGTATTGTTCAGTGTAAGATTTATGTCCTTGTTTTGTTCAATACTGTATGCTTTGTAGCAATATAAATGTACAGTTTGTCATGCCAATAAGGCAAATTGAATTGAATTGAGAATATCAGTCAGTGAGTCACATCCATTTGGTCAACGTGTTAGATCATACACAGGGCTGACAGAAGTACACACAGTGTAATGGTTTCAGTAGCGGTGAATCAAACGCGATGGGAAGGGTGTTCAGAACAAGTCACCCACAAAGGTGAGGACCACCAAGGGAGCTTAAACCGCTAATGGGTAGAACAGAAAAAGGAATAATCCTAGTAGCTAAATAGCTAAATAATAATCACACCAGAAAAATAGGACAAACTCGAAAACACGAGTGAGAGCACAAAACAAAGTCTCTCGAGCTCAATACTAGAGCTTACACGGGGAAAGAAAAGAAAAAAAACACCTTCGGCACGTAACACTAAAACGGCCAGTAAGAAGGTGAAATGAAAATTAAACAACAAAGGAAACTGTTTCAGGGAGAACAGCACGGAGTAAGTTGAACAGTATAGCTTAAACAAGAAATAAACCTTCTAAGTAAAAACTAATACTAAGAAGCAAAGAAGCTTTAATATCACAAGGTTGCTTGTACCTAGCTATACCTGGCTCAATGCAAGTAGAAATGACAAAGAAGCACCAGGAAACAGAAGTGAGGAACTTAAATACTCCGCAGGCAGTAGCACAGGTGAAACTAATAATAGGCAAGGTGAAACAAAACCCCGGAACGGAACATGGGAAAAAATCTGATAGATTCCCAACCGGAGAGAAAGGACAAGAATCGCAGTGAAAAAGAAAAAATAAACCACGGACCATGACACACAGAAAACAAAGGAGCCCACTAGATTCAGATGAGAACAAATCCAATACTGGATTACATATTATATGTACTTGACTATGTACTTCTTTGAAATGCATTAAATATGAGAAGTCACCTTATCGTACAGTATCAGGCTTCATTAAGTAGTGACCGATAGGTGATGTGGATATGCTGGACAAGAAACCACATTCAACAGGCACTGCATTTGAGTTTAGCACCAATAACAACCGATCAACTTTACAGAGTGGGAGAGACAGAGAAGAATGAGAAAAAATCTGACGGAAACAGAAAACACAAGTCTCTCGCTCTCCCCAGCTTGCTTATGTGATCCTAGGAAACAGTCAATTATGATATAATTTCTATAAACAAACACATGCTCACATCCGTTCTTAGTCAGAGCAGTCCAGAATCAAACCAAAACAAACAGGCCTGAGATTTAATGGCAGGCAAACATGAATGCTTGAAATGTTCATTTGAGGCATGGAGGAGCACTGTACTATTTACTGAAAAATCATAACCATTTCTAATCACATAAATAAACCACAGCAATTAAAGGCACTTTTTCCTATGCTAGGACTCCATAGCTTGCATACCACGACCTTCGTAATTCCCCTTAGAAATTAAGGAAAAATAAACAGAAATGGTCAGGTCACAAAATGTTCATCTCCATCTGTTTGTGGATCCTGTTGTTTTAGCTCTTGTTGTAAATGTATTTGTGGTCTCACTCTTTCAAAGAGTCAACGACATCCATGGCATGACCTTTATCTTTCTCAAAGCGTTCTGGGCCACGACTGAGAACTGCGGAGCCACAAAGTAAAATGGCAGGAGGCGGGCATCCGGGACCTTCCGAGAAACGTGTCCCAACCACAAGTCGAAAATCAAATCTTCCAGACTAAATATAGACCAATTTTCACTACAAATTAGCAGCCTGCTCGGGTGTGGATGAGTCTTCCATCCTCTTCGGGAGTAGGGTTGCTGAGTGCTGCTACTCTACCACCACAACAGAGTGGATGAGTCTTCCATCCTCTTCGGGAGTAGGGTTGCTGAGTGCTGCTACTCTACCACCACAACAGAGTGGATGAGTCTTCCATCCTCTTCGGGAGTAGGGTTGCTGAGTGCTGCTACTCTACCACCACAACAGAGTGGATGAGTCTTCCATCCTCTTTGGGAGTAGGGTTGCTGAGTGCTGCTACTCTACCACCACAACAGAGTGGATGAGTCTTCCATCCTCTTCGGGAGTAGGGTTGCTGAGTGCTGCTACTCTACCACCACAACAGAGTGGATGAGTCTTCCATCCTCTTCGGGAGTAGGGTTGATGAGTGCTGCTACTCTACCACCACAACAGAGTGGATGAGTCTTCCATCCTCTTCAGGAGTAGGGTTGCTGAGTGCTGCTACTCTACCACCACAACAGAGTGGATGAGTCTTCCATCCTCTTCAGGAGTAGGGTTGCTGAGTGCTGCTACTCTACCACCACAACAGAGTGGATGAGTCTTCCATCCTCTTCGGGAGTAGGGTTGCTGAGTGCTGCTACTCTACCACCACAACAGAGTGGATGAGTCTTCCATCCTCTTCAGGAGTAGGGTTGCTGAGTGCTGCTACTCTACCACCACAACAGAGTGGATGAGTCTTCCATCCTCTTCGGGAGTAGGGTTGCTGAGTGCTGCTACTCTACCACCACAACAGAGTGGATGAGTCTTCCATCCTCTTCGGGAGTAGGGTTGCTGAGTGCTGCTACTCTACCACCACAACAGAGTGGATGAGTCTTCCATCCTCTTCAGGAGTAGGGTTGCTGAGTGCTGCTACTCTACCACCACAACAGAGTGGATGAGTCTTCCATCCTCTTCAGGAGTAGGGTTGCTGAGTGCTGCTACTCTACCACCACAACAGAGTGGATGAGTCTTCCATCCTCTTCGGGAGTAGGGTTGCTGAGTGCTGCTACTCTACCACCACAACAGAGTGGATGAGTCTTCCATCCTCTTCGGGAGTAGGGTTGCTGAGTGCTGCTACTCTACCACCACAACAGAGTGGATGAGTCTTCCATCCTCTTCAGGAGTAGGGTTGCTGAGTGCTGCTACTCTACCACCACAACAGAGTGGATGAGTCTTCCATCCTCTTCGGGAGTAGGGTTGCTGAGTGCTGCTACTCTACCACCACAACAGAGTGGATGAGTCTTCCATCCTCTTCGGGAGTAGGGTTGCTGAGTGCTGCTACTCTACCACCACAACAGAGTGGATGAGTCTTCCATCCTCTTCAGGAGTAGGGTTGCTGAGTGCTGCTACTCTACCACCACAACAGAGTGGATGAGTCTTCCATCCTCTTCGGGAGTAGGGTTGCTGAGTGCTGCTACTCTACCACCACAACAGAGTGGATGAGTCTTCCATCCTCTTCAGGAGTAGGGTTGCTGAGTGCTGCTACTCTACCACCACAACAGAGTGGATGAGTCTTCCATCCTCTTCGGGAGTAGGGTTGCTGAGTGCTGCTACTCTACCACCACAACAGAGTGGATGAGTCTTCCATCCTCTTCGGGAGTAGGGTTGCTGAGTGCTGCTACTCTACCACCACAACAGAGTGGATGAGTCTTCCATCCTCTTCAGGAGTAGGGTTGCTGAGTGCTGCTACTCTACCACCACAACAGAGTGGATGAGTGGCATGTGACTTATGCCCACTTCTGCCATGGTTTCGCTCTTAATATTTGTGTCATAAACCCACACTACCGGAAAACAACTACCGGTAAGCATGGTTAGAAAATAGCCTGTGCACATCATCCAACAACATCTGTTTGAGGCTGCCTTTTTGTGGGTAATTGGTGTGGATAGGTGGTTAAGGAACTGGATTTACTATCAAGTCCAGGGCATTGCTGCTAAAAATGCCAGGTAGGGCTCTGCTATTATATTCCTGAACAATGTGCTTAAACTGATTTTTTTCAGAAAATGCCAAGCTGTATAAACTGGTAATATGTACCTCATCCTTTGGAAGGCCATAAAACAAAGCAAGCATACTTTGTATGTGTTCCACACAACAAGTTACTGAAGTACGATATTCAGGTATCACAACAGCTATATGTAAAATCACACCATTCTGGGCAAACACTGCTGGAATCAAGCATGAGACGTCCCGGTTTACAGAATAACTAATAACAATAATCATAACACAATTGGCCCAGTGGGGTTGGTAGAATTGTCAACTACTCTCTTTGCATTCATATTGTTTGAGAAATCAGTACACAGACAATGGAGTGCCAATTTTTTCTTCATGCATGCTGTAATAGCAGTTATTTCCTGTAGTTATTGAGTGATACTGGAGCATCAAATTTACTTTGTTTTCTCTTCCCTTCCCACCCCCCCCACAACTGTAAATGGGTGTTAGAAAATCAAATGTACACATCTGAGTATAGCTTCCAGTCCTGATCGTTATAACTCTCTTCCTACCACTGCTAAACTGAAAGTAAACATCTAATCCAATTTAAATGTTACAAGCTGGCAGTAGATTCATTGACCTGTTTGATATTAACTGGGGGGTGCTTTTTAAAATATAATACAAATATACCCCAGTAAAAGTCTCAGAACTCAGGTCACTTACTGGTCCTTACATAGAGGTAAGAGGAGGTCAAATCATATGTCAATGGGAACACAAACATGACATTATCCCCCCAAAGAAAAAAAAAGTGTTGGGATTAGTACCATCTTGTTTGCTGTCCTGGAAAGCATGAACAAGCCCTATGTGCACAACGGAGAAACAAGGTGCAGACTCTTTGCCTCGACTGAGAATTTTCGCACCCCTGTACCCGTGACAATTCTGAGCAAAAATACGACAGCAAAATGCAACAATCTGAGGCTGTGACAACCACCCCCACCCCCACTCCTCACCACCACCACACTGTCATGGCAACCATGTCTACATAATTGTTTCTCCTTTTCCTGCCTTCATGGAGCCTCACAACATTCTGTCATCTCTCTGAGACCAGATATATGATATCCTCTATGTAAGACTGATGCAGTTAAAATAGAATGTTTATTGGCATAAACAATACACAAATAGCATTAGCCATAAACAAGGCTTATGGATGTTTATTCAAATTACATGTAAAATAAACAGACTCTTTTTCTTACAGACCAAGAACTGCATTACTATTTTCAGCCTCCGCGCTCAGAAAACATAGTAACAATTAAATAGAGAGGTGCGCTTCACAGTAAGAGGGCAACCTGTAGCCTAGACCTTATTCAAATAAGTATGAATATTAATCTTAATTGCTGAGGACCTGACAAAAGGCTCTTTAACAGCAGACAGCCTGTGTTCCAGGAGCGCCCGCAGACCTGGCCAATGAAAGCCTCACACAGAGTCAGACAGCGCTGCCGCCACCGCTCTAATGAAGCTAAATATAGCCTCAAAAACACCTAGTGGTTCAGATAATTTGTTGCTGTGATCTCTCATTTATTCCATGTTTCATGTACTCTTGCAACAGTCATCAAAGGAGAAGACTTTTATCAGTAGAACCGATTGAAATGCAAGCTCTAAAGAATACAGAAGAGGCTGTACTTTGAGGTGTCAGTTTGAAGCCATGTTTGTGGTTGCTATTGTTGCTATGACTTATATATAACATAAAAATAGGATTGTGCTGCATTTGGGAATGTTTAATGGCACTGGAATATCTTTATATTCCTCTTGACCCCAGATTGTGACCACACCACAGAAACAACCAAGAACACAGAAACCCCTTTCCTATCCTGAGGTAGCCATCTAGCCACACCCAGACCAAGAACCAATAACTGCCTCAAAACCCAGGTCAGTGTGGTAAAACTCCTGAGCCTGGTCTGAGGCTTTTTCCGCCATTGTACCCTCTGTAGGTTATTATTGGAAGTGGTTACAAAAGCAAGGAGTTGCGCACTCAACCTTCAACAAAATGTAGCCTTTAAATCACCTATTTTCCAGTAATTACAGTAACCGCGTTAACACAGGCAACACAAAATAATTGGCATATAAACTTTTCCAGTAAGCTAGTGGCTGCTCGTGTTCACGCAACTAACCACTATATATTATTTTAACAGGTTGGTAGCGTTCACACATTACAGTTCCAGTAATTGTCTGAACAAGAGCCTGATAAAAACCTCAAAAAGAGCTACGATGGGATGAAAATAGGTCAAAGCAAACTATACAGTACCAGCAAGGTATGATTTAGTTAGCTTTGGCTTAGAAAAGAAAGAAAGGTAGAATGAAAAAAAAAAAAAAAAAAGCTTAATCATAATAGCCAACATCCTGCCACAGTTAACATGATTGCACATGCATCTACATGAACTTTACAACAGCCACTGTAGCTAGTTAGTAAGGTAGACCTATTATTTATCTGGTGTATGTAGTCCATATCAATCAATCAATCAATCTTTATTTGTATAGCTCATTTAGCTCAATTTAATGCAATGCAATGCACTTTACATTATTAAAAGTCAATAATAAAATCAATAATCAATATACTGTAAGTCTATAAAAACAATAAAACAATAAAAAATTAATTAAAAACTATAAAAAATATAAAAACTGTAAAACAAATAAAAACAATAAAAAGATAAATAAATAAGAAAGCAATACATACATTAAATTAAATTAAAAAAGGAAAGAATTGTCCATGAATGTCCCTAGGTAAAAGCGAGACTAAAAAAGGTGTCTTGAGTTGACATTTAAAAATGTCTACATTTTCAGCTGGGTGAGAGATTATTCCAGAAGCGGGGACCATATGAGCTGAAAGCAGCCTCGCCATATGTTTTAGGCTGTGATTTAGGAATTATTAAAATAAGTGAGTCAGAGGATCTGAGGGCTCTGCTAGGAACATATTTAGGAAGTACGTCTGCAATATAACCTGGTGCAAGTCCATGGACTGATTTAAAAACAAGTAAAATAGTTTTAAAATCAATTCTAAAATGTACAGATAACCAGTGTAGGGACTTTAAAATGGGAGTAATGTGTGCTCTCTTCCTGGTGTTAGTTAAGACCCTAGCAGCAGCATTCTGAAAGAGTTGCAAGTGACCTATTGCTTTTTTAGGAAGCCCAGAGAATAATGCGTTACAATAGTCGAGCCTGTTCATAATAAATGTGTGCATTCGTTTTTTCTGTGTCATCTTGAGTGAGAATAGGTCTGACTTTAGCAACATTTCTCAAATGGTAGTAGGCAGTTTTTAATACATTCCGTATATGTGGCTCAAAGCTCAGATCTCAGTTTTGATGTTCTGGGATAATGGGCTCAATTTTGTCATTATTTTCTCTCTGGGTGTCATGGGTCCAAATACCAATATTTCAGTTTTATTATGGTTTAACTGAAGAAAGTAATATACCATCCAACCATTAATGTCTGTGATACAGCTGGTTAATCTATCAATGGGGCAAGGATCATCGGGCATAGCAGACATATAAAGTTGGATATCATCGGCATAGAAAGTTGATGCCATGTTTTTGGATGATGTTGCCTAGTGGGAGCATGTACAATCTAAACAGCATGGGGCCTAATATTGAACCTTGAGGAACTCCACAAGTAAGGGTGACTTTCTGTGATGAATGCTCGCCGAGACAAGACCAGGGAATCATGGTTTGTGAGGTAGGACCTAAACCAATTTAAAACTATGCCAGAGATGCCAACCCATGTATGGAGTCTGTTTAAAAGGATCTTGTGGTCTACAGTATCGAAAGCTGCACTAAGGTCAAGAAGCAACAAAATTGAGGGTTTCTTTGAGTCAAGATTCACTCTAATGTCAGTAAGGACTTCAACCAATGCCATTTCAGTACTATGCATAGCACAAAAACCGGACTGGAACTTCTCAAAAATAGTGTTAGTGTTTCAATCAGCTGCATAAAAACCAGTTTCTCAAGTATTTTGCTGATAAACATTAAATTGGAAGTTGGTCTATAATTGTCAATTATAGAAGTGTCTAAATTAAATTTTTTCAGTAGGGGTCGTACAACAGCAGTTTTAAGAACAGATGGAAAACAGCCCGTTTGTAGCAAACAATTGCCAAGTTTCAGCACCTCCAGACAAACAAGTGAATACTCAAGATGAGGCTGATGAAAAATGAAAGTTATTTTCACTTTTTAAATTCATGCTGATTTATTGGTAGATATTCCTCTATTAATGTATTCTTCCTTTTAATACATTTTAAGAGATCTAATTATACATCTGGAATGAGTTTAGGCATCTAAGACTACATTAAGAGGATCAGAAATTCAACCATCACATGAGCATGAAACTGAAATCTGGTGTTGATATAGCAAGGACGCCATTTGAAGCTGAACATTCAGAACTGCCATCAACCACAGCTAAATATAAAAGCTTTTTTGAGCCATGTTTTTAACAGAGACAATGTGTGAAAGGATGTCACATTTGAGAAGCCACTGGGCTATTTTTACACTTGCAAAAAAAATTATAATAACAAGAAAGTGTACATTGACGCATTTACATACCTTCCAGGCAGTGTTTTCATTAGGCAACAAATATAAGAAAAAACAATGTAATCTAAAAATGTCAAAAAGAATATTCCTGCTGTTCTACTTCCGAGTATTGATTGGAGTATTGGGGCGTTTTCCCAAGAGGTAAAAAATACTCAGTATCTGATTGGTGGAGAGAAGCCGGATGTGTCACCAAATGCTGGTCAGTAGGAGATTTATGAATGACAGGTCCAAGTTTGTTTTTAGCACACAGGAGTGACAAGAACCCTGCACTGTGCCCAAATGACTCCCCCTTCAGTGTGCCAAGAGGGATAAGGCCATACACATGCAAGACTTCCTGCAAGAGCTTACTGCCTTTATGTCTGTCCTGATGACAGCATTTATCATGATGGAAATTAAAACCTTATTTATGATGCTTAATATTAGTTTAGGTCATATTAACAAGGTATTTTTTTAATTGTTTTGCAAAGATATGCATCCCAATGAACAAATTTTGGTTCCCAGAACATTCCCGGAAAGTTAGGTTTCCTGGATATTCTTTGAACAACATTTTGTGGCCATTATTTTGTGGCAAATATTATTGGGGACATTACAGTTATAATGTAATCTCACAACCAAATGGGCATCTCACTGCAATAGCATCTCACGTTCTCAAAATGTTTTGTATTATCTTGGTTTGAGGCTGTGAGTTTTAAGCCAGCATTATAGAATTGAGTTTGGCAAACTCATGTTCCAAAATGAATGAGAAGACTACATCACACACTCACAACCTTTTACATGAAACGTTTTCAAGCATTTCCAATTGCCTCATAGGCCTCTATGGAGAAATGAATGTGACTCCATCTACTACCATCTACTACCTGTGGGCAAGAGTATTGCCGTGGTTAAAAAATGTTGCACATCACATTGTAAACACACTGGCACCCTAAGCCAATGTTATTTTCATGGAATTTCTTTTGCAATTGTACAAAACACTTAGAAAAACTAACCCTAACTTGAATTCACTCAGCATTTTTCCTTAAGTTTCATTTTCAAATAAATGCAAGATAGTTTTCCAATTAATAAGTTTGGTGAGTTCATTTTTAGAAAAAAGGAACACTTTTTTGATTTGTGAGTCAAAGCTGAAGCGAAATGTAATGGAATCTAAAAAAAAAAAATCATGTGAAATATGTCCTGCATGGATATGATATGTGAGTATATAGAGTTTGGAGGCAGGCTGTCTGGTGCTTTCTTGGTACTGCCGACAAATAGTCTAATCCTCATTACTTTAAAAGAACTGCATGCTCCAATTGGATATGTTTAAAGGTCACAACAACATTAAAGAGTTGCTTTTGCATCCAGAAACAACCCAAGGCCCACTAAGATGTGCCATTTCTTTCCCTTTGGCTGTATTAATAGAAAGACTATTTCTAATGGCAAAAGTAGATGGATGCCCCTGCCTGCGATATGCTGCTTCTCTCATTAAGGGTCGAGATATTCTGGGCAGCTGGCATGTCTAAAGCAGGAAACAGGCTTTTATTTTTAAGTCCCAGGATCGCCACTGTCACTGAACTAGGCCCCTAGCGTGAAGGCTATCTGTTCACAAATAGCTCCACACCACAGACCACAGTCACCCATACTCCTGGGCTTCAGGCTACAGACTATTATCATCACATGGCCATCTGCAAATAACCATTTGCACAAGAACAATACTCAAAAACATTACTATTTAGGTATACGTGTTGTTTTTTCCCCAATTTTTTTTGCAAATACCTAAACCACATTGACTAAACGTTTTTATCTTACTCTTTGCTATTGATTTTAGTGTGAATATAGCTTGTTTTTTGTAGGGATGGACAACAGTGCCATGCTCTAACCCTCTGAATCGGGACGGCCAGCGAAGGATGGGCTCCCGCTCTCTAGCCAGGTTCCTTCCGAAATTTCTTTCCATCGGGGAGATTTTTCTCGCCACCGTTTGAGTGTTTTTCTTCACACTGGGGAGTTTTTACCTCATTTGCTGTTCAGGGGTTCAGGCCCGGTTTTTGCACAATTCTCCTTCTGTTTCTCTATACGGTGTCTTTGCGACAGTTCTCTGTAAAAAGCCCTATAAAAAATTGAATTGAATTGAATTATGGGCTTCTCGTGCTTTTTTTCCCACAGTGACTGGCTTTGGTAGAAGTTTATGACCATTCACCCTGCACCAGTAACATTGAACAGTGCCCTCCTTGCACACCCATAGGGGTATACCATGGCGAACTTTAGAATGCACTGAAGTTTGTAACGTTCCCATTTATTTCACAGAATTATATATTATTTAGTTCAGCAATGTTTCCACGACCCCTACATGCATTCCATGGAGCCTCCGAGCTACGAGCCTTAACTTCAGTTTGTACCTAGAAAGTGCCCCACTATAATAATGGAAGGGGGAGTGGGGGTTAATAGGTTGTGAGAAAGACACAAAAAGAGGAGAAAAACACACCTGCTGTAAATGTCTGCACGTGTTCACCAAGTGATCGAAATTAATGCCTGCGTCTGTATCAATGCCAATGTATATTACTTCCTGTAACATGAGAGCACATTTATGGACTGAAAAGACACCTTTGTCAAATAGCTTGCCACCCTCACCATGTCTCCGGCTCACCATGGTACCCCTGCAGACGAACACTGCAATTCTATGAAAGCAATACATCTAATTATTATTATATCTTTTTTTCAACTTCAAAAGAGTAGGATACAATAGTTCTTTGTACAACCTTATTGTCACTGAAAATTACATTGATTCAACAGGGTTACCACGTTTTGATGTTCTTTGTAGAACAAGAGGCTATTCATATTAATGCATGCAATGACTACAAAAACAGAGTGAGTGGAGGCTCTGTCAGGCCTACAGAGGATAGGGTGAGAATAATGAGTTTTCTATTGTTAATCCTTTATGCATTATTTTGATGGAAAACGGTGCAAAAAGCTGCACAGGCTAATTTTATTACTGATTGCATTTGCTAGATAAGGTGTATTTGGGGTGTATTTGTATTGAAAACATTTTCCACATGCTTCAATGTCACTGATCACCATAATGTATATACGTGCCATATTTTGTATCTATATACGAACATCATACATATGTGTTTTCCATTGGATTCTGCTCAGCAAGCAGGGTTTGGATAGACTGCTGTTGACTATCAGTAAATGAATCTTCTCCCAGTGATGTAACCGCTACAGAGATGAAAAAGAGAGCATGACACACATGGCTTATGGCTCCTCTCCGCTGTTTTCTCCCTCTTTCAAGTGACCAAGAAAATATATGTGTATAGTAACAGAGCTATGAGCCTCAACTTCAGTTTGTACCTAGAAATGTGTGATATCATATGCTCATACATATTTACCACAGTACAACTAAACAGACTGACATATTCTTTGTTACAAAAATAATGACTTCAGAAATATGGGACACTTTAATGACTTGGCATAGGGTAGCTTACATGGTTTCCATTATTAATTTCAATAGATGTATATTTACTGAAGCACAGTAAATGATCTTGTACAATGCCACAACAGTACTCCAGCAACATACAATATTCTGGTGACATTTCCAAAGAGAGGTGATAAAATCAGTCCTCCATGGTTGAATCGCCATGAAGCTTGTTTTCCAGTATTGAGCTATCACACAAACCTGTGCATGTGGATACAACTTGTGATTTCAGAAGAAAGCTGTCCATCTTCATTTAAACTGCCACAAATAAGAGTGAAAATGACAAAATGCTCTATAAATAACTGTTCCGGTGTACAGTTATATTAGGATCTAGCTCAGATGGAATGATAACGCCTAGCTGCCTAATCTTAGCACCCTAATGCCATAAGCTGAAAATAACATGCCTAAGAATAGCTGACCCACAGAATACGCAAGAAGCCTGGATTGTCCGTTCAATGCCTGAAGTAAAACCAGAAAAAGCAGTCGGCTTTTAGCGCGTACTCTCAGAAAATATCGCTTGTATGCATTAACTCAGCCTGGTTAATGAGGAGGCAGCTGTGCCTTCTTATGACACTCATTTTAAGTCTTGGCCCAGTGTCTCCAAGCTCGCTTGTGCGGAGACCTATAAACAGTTTAAGTTCACCCAACGTGCTGTCTGGCAGGCTGTCTCCCCTTTGGCATGGAGATAATCTAAACGAATCATCGCTGTCTTTGCAGTGCCATAAGCACGACAATAAAATGATGATAAATATAGAGTTGGTGAGTAAGAGAACCATCTCTGTGCTTCCTCTGCCCAAAAGGAAACTGATTCAAACTTTACACAGAAACAACACGTACAGCCCACTGGGTTTCGTGACATTTCAGCTAACTGCAGAGAGGATGTAAGTCGGCTCTATTTTTATGAATAACAGTAAACTTGGACAACAGCAGAGAAAGAGCCCAGTGACTCATGCTCTTACAATACGGCTAATAAGTGTTGCTCATGGTGATGTCAATTTTGCACTCTGCATGAAAGGCGTGCATTCACGAACTGAAATCTTCCCCAAAACTATGAATTGAGAAAAAACACACATTCCGCCAGGACCATGTATCCGTTATTGAGGGGATAACGGCCTCTTTTTTTTCCATATTATCTCTCACTGTGCTATTTATGACGCTCAGTGACAGCAGTCAGTAGAATAGCATACACACAAGAGTTAAGGCTACATCAACTGAAGACTGCACGCCAAAAATAGAACAACCAAAACCTGTTGAAAATGTCACAAATATGGACCTCTCTTTGCTGACTACATGTATCTGTCACTTCCAGAAATTTAAACACACTGCCCAAAGCGGAAACAACAATAGACTAGGCGCGGCGTCCTCTCTGCAATGACATCTTGTTTGAGGATTGCTGGAGGCTCAGGAACAAGGTAAACAAACCCCGGCACTGATATCCTACTGCACAGCACACCTCCCATTGTGGTCCTCACTTATCCTGATCTAAGTGCACAGCCACATGAGCACAGGCTCAGTTTCATACTCACTATAGTGATCCCTGGAGGCAGTTCGAATGAAAGTCGCAATCCAGAGCACAAGCTACTACGACACGCACACGCGGAGCTCCACGCAGGCGTCAGCCCTGTCCGGCGCAGCGTACGAGCAAAGAAATTGCCTTGAAACAGTAAACAGTGACTAATCATGCTGCCCTGGTGTTGTGAGAAGTTTTGAGCCACCTCCCACACCCCCCCCCCCCCTGCTCCCCCTCCCTGCTCCCCCTCCCTGAGACAGAGAGAGAGAGAGCAACTGAGAGAGAGAGAGCGCGAGAGAGAGAGCGATTGAGAGAGCAAGGCAGAGAGAGAGAGAGAGAGAGAGAGAGAGAGAGGGAGAGAGAGGGAGAGAGAGAGCGATTGAGAGAGCAAGGCAGAGAGAGAGAGAGAGAGAGAGGGAGGGAGGGAGAGAGAGGGAGGGGGGAGCTGAAAGGAGGGCCTGCCTGGTCACCTGAGCCATTAGTGCTGTGCATTTGTTGTTGATCCAAGAGCCGCCGGTGTCCACGTAGCCCGTCTGATGAGAAGCAGGACTCGCCCTCGTAAATAGTCCGAAGCATAACGAAACTCCACTCAATGCTGGGTTCTCCGAGCTGGCAGCCCTGTGCTTCCTGTCACAGTGAACGACCAGCCCAGCCCTTAGTGGGGGCGAGTCCAGCTGCTCTTCAACCTCCTCTTTATGGACAAACAATATTTTGGCCACTTTTTCTCATTTTTCGTCTTCCTCCTCTTTTCCTCCAAGTCTGTGTCTTTGAGTGGTAAGAGAGGGAAATCACAATGCTGAGTGTGTTAAAGGAGTGTTTTGCCAGGGTATTTTTAGATCACTGGATCCCTACAGAATAGCAGCTGGCAAGAAGACTAAAAACTTTGCTTTTTAACTGTAGCCTGTGAGAAAAAGTCTAACTATTTATTTTGCACCTTCACCCTCCTTCATTCCCTATCGTTTTCTTTCTCTTTGTCTCTGGTCTTCCCTTCTTCTTAAATGAAACAGAAAAAATGGAAACAGTGTTGGTTTTCAGTGGCTATGAAAAGTCACTGTCTCCAGCCAGTCGCCGGACAGCACCGGGCGCATTTGCTCATTTACATGTGAATCAACAACAGCGTGGCCCACAGGTGACATAAATAGAACAATGGCCGACTCCGGCCAAAAATAGGTCAGGCAGGGGTGCACGGATTGGAGCAGCTCTGACGTGTTTAAAAATACCACAGCAAACACAGCTGTCCTCTCTCTGTCTTCTCCCAGAGGCATGTCACCTGGCTTCTTTTCTGTTACCGCGATGTAGGATCTCA
This sequence comes from Ilyophis sp. 1 JC-2022, assembly GCA_022702515.1. Taxonomy (NCBI): domain Eukaryota; kingdom Metazoa; phylum Chordata; class Actinopteri; order Anguilliformes; family Synaphobranchidae; genus Ilyophis; species Ilyophis sp. 1 JC-2022. The sequence goes on along the minus strand of CM040406.1, from coordinate 93,175,333 downwards.
GTGTCATTTATCTTATTTTCTGGCTGGGGCTCATCCCTCCATCTATGATCAGGATGATGCTGACAAGGATTTGACATTCTTCTATCTATCTGTCTGTCTGTCTGTCTGTCAATCTATCTATCTATTTATCTATCTATATGTCTATCTATATGTCTGTCTGTCTGTCTGTCCGTCTGTCTTTAACATGGCAAAACATAATTGCATGATCGATCTATCTATCTCTTTGTCTTTCTGTCTGTCTGTCTTTAACATGAGAAAAACACAATTTCACTGGATGGATTGTCTTAACAAGAATGAGACATGGGGTATTAATTAGGGTGCTCAGTCAGTTTCAAGATATAAATCATTTTCTAATATAGCTCGATATATGTCTAATGTCTAAGGATGACTTTTATTTTTTTACAAGAAATGACAGTGGAACCTTCCAGTATAACTACAGCTTCATTACTTGAATAATAATTATGAAACTTCAGGCAAGAAACATGAATATAGTTAAACATGTGACTTCACTGATTCTATTTGTAATTCAGAAAAAAAAACACCTAAATGACTGGTTTCAACTTTCTCTTCCTGTCTTGCTTTAACCACTTCTATTTTCATAACAAATGACAGTTCATTCTAGTTCAACCGAGGTTCAGTTCTAAAAACAAGCTAAACAACATTTTCTTGTATTCCTCTCTTGTAATTGTGATTAACAACTTATGGTAGAATTGAAACAAAAATGAAGGCGACACAAAACTTTCTAACCTTACAAAACCTCTATTGTGAAACTGGCCAGAAGGATGTTAATGCTACTAAATGTCTCACCAGAAACACATCCATATTTGTAGCAGCTGTTTGTTTAATTTTCTTAGGGAGGTTTTCGTATACTTTTTCAGGTCAGATCCGAGTTGCAGTATAGGGTAAGTGTACCTATTAAGCCCACTTCCATGGGGTTTGAATTAAGTGAATATATTTTTTGTGCTGTTTAATATCTTGAAAAAGCCAACTTATTATATCCATGCAAGTTTTTAAAAGGATTTTTGACTAATAATTAATGAGATGGGCTTATTTGGACTTTTCACATATTTGATAATATTTCTTCATCACAAATGTTAAGTTTAATTAAGAGCATTAAATTTCATCTTAACATACATTTTAAGATGATAAATTTAAATTTAAGTTAATACAGCCTCCTTATATGCTAAAGATCAATTTTATTATACAAATAAAAATTTTCTTCACAATGGACTTTGTCCTCAACCTCAAATAATAAATGTGCATTTTCCCCACTTCATTTAAAGCACAAATGTGTTATATTTATCTCAGCAATGGCCAAACTCAAACATCTGTAAAATAACTGACTAATATGATGAAAGCTGGGGAAACTAGAGGAACAGCATTTCAATATTAATAATGAAACAAATTGATGTACTTCCTTATTTTCGCAAATATACTGTTTTGTTCTTTTTATTCTTATATAGTTATGCCCTTTCTTTCTTCTTGAAAAGAGGTTGTTCCTATGGGATGAGGAAGAGAGTAATATTTTGCAATAAAGAGCAAGATGACTTGTTATTTGTGAGAAGTCAACGCTCTGAAAGTTGCACAATTAAAAAGATAATCTATTATTAAAGATCAGGGACAAATTGCACTGATCGATCGCACAGAAGCCAAAGTCAGGTGATAATCGGAATGCTGCTCATAAGGGCTGCTTAGGGGCTGCATTGATCTGCAGATTGTCATGAAGACTTACCCAGTGCCACCAGTGTGGGATAAACAAATGTGATAAACAGCTTTGTCACCGCGACTGAAGCCATCTGTGAGCAACAGCCGCTGCTCTCCTCACCAAGCGCGGCCTCACAGAACTGCTAATCAAGCTATGGGTTTCTTGCTAAAGGCCAGAAAGCCCTTTGTTATGCTGCATACTAAACAAGGACTACATTTAGTCATGGCTCAGGGGAAATTCAGAAGGTCCGACATATTTTAAAATAAGATAAAGCAGAGGCCGCACACCGTATACTGCTTCCTGACTATACTGACCTTTTGAGGTACATACTCTTCATCAGACCCATTATTCTTATGCAACATATTTTAGAGCCATCGTTTCATATTTGAGCAATTATGTATGCCAGCATGCTTCCTCACACGCGGTACAAAACCCAGGTAGAGAAATGGATGGAAATCTATTAAACACCTTCAAATACATCTATGTACTGTAAGGAATAAATATTCATGTTCATACATTTGCTATACAAGCTAATTAGGTTTTGTGTGACGAAAGAGTCACATTTCAGTAGGAAAGAGTCACATTTCCGTAGGAAAGAGACACATTTTACATGTCATGAACATTCTGTCTCTGTCCAGCTGGTGATGCAGAGCAGAGTGTGTCCAAGCATGCTGTGCCTTTAAATTTTTCATCTTTCTACATAATTTGACCTGTCCCCCAGCCACAGGCAGTGAGCCAGAGGAGCTATTTTTAGTTCCTGTCTTGCAGGGTAGAAAGAGAAAGACTGGTTTTACTGTGTTGTTTCAGCCGGGCAAACAATTAACCCCCCGTTCTTTTACAAGAGCATGACAAGAAAGCAGTAAAATGAATCGGATTTGCAATTCCACACGGTTTGTTTGTGGTTTATAAAGGAGACATAATTCTTCAGGGCATATCCAAGAAATGTACATACAATGGCTATGCAATGGCATATGTCATGGCCCAATAAACTGTATGTTTGATGTTACATGCTTATAAGTCACCGGCCAGTTTTGATCCTATTATGTGAAATGCCATGTGGTTAACTGAAAACATTTATTAATTGTTATTTAACAGAACATATCAGAACATTATTCAATAACTTCCAAATTAGACAATGATTTGTTAATCCTACTCCACAAAGGTGACTTGAAAAATATAAGCTCCATAAATCATTGATGAAATCTTCAAATGATAAATCTTGTTCAGTGAATTATCAGAAAACAAATATTGCTAACCAAACAATACCAAACACCTCCATCTGTCATCTCACAAGGGCATGTTTTTAGTTCCAAACCTCCACCTGAGAAGGTCTTTGGGGTTTTAGTTTTGGATGACACTGTTCAAGTATGCTCAACCTGACAAAATCCAGCTGAAAATAAATATAATGTTGTTAATATGATCCATGTCAGCTTCCCTGAATACAGAATTTTCTAAGGTTCATTTTTCAGCAGTCAGTTCAGGATGACATATTTTCCTTAATCACTTTCATACGGTACACAAAATGAGAATGGTTCAGGCATAAGATTAAAGAATAAAAATACATCGCAAATGCATGCTAACAATGAAACGACCTCTCATTCTCAGCTCTGAAAATTAAAATATTCACTTAAAACACATAATATTTGTGTTTTCACAGTTTTTTTTTCAAATTGCTAATGTTTACAAAAATAGCCCGAGATTTGCTGCTCCACCGCACTTACTGGCCTGCTCCTCGAATATATTAGAGGCAGTTCATTTAGACAATTAGCATTGATTAACCTACTCTTTTTATTTATAACTAGCTTTCTAAACTAGATAAAGGATTGCAGTGTTGTAAATAGCTTTGTAAGAAGCCAGTTGGTCAGATCCACAAACCTGTGGCTGGCCAGTTATAGTCCTCCTACGTCAACGGTGGCCTTTGTCTGCTCTAGTCCTATTAAAGCATTTATTCACCCACGTCAGCGACTGGCTGACACAACTCTGCCCTCAGAGACAGAGCGCCCTGTCACCTTCGTCACAACAGCTCTGCACAGCGTTCTGAAATGGTTTCCAGTTTTAAATGAGGAGGAGAAAAATGTGGCCCCCTCATCAAGAAGAGAGCTTCAGAACAAAATGTCACACAACAATGGGTATTGTGTGACATGAAAGCAGTCAGTATTCCCTACAGCTCCGTCATGATTCTCTGGGGTGTGGAGACAAACAAAGAGATAACTGTATTTATAGGATAGGCTGTGGATATTGTTGATGTATTAAAGTACTCTTATTTTAAATCTAATACAGCTGTAGCCTAATACATGGGGCTTTATTCAATCACACCACAAAACATTTTGTCCTTAATTTCGAGTCACAACTTCAAACGGAAATTATTCTTTAAACACGTGACCCAACATACAACCCAACCCAAAAATAGTGGATTGATTGACTTCAGTGACCGCTGAAGGCAAAAAATGTTATTCCTCTAAAGGACAAAACACAAGGGATTTATAGATAGCTTGCTCTTTTAATTTTAATATAGTTTTTGATAAAGTGTGTATAAGAGGGCTAAAATAAGTGACATTTTACAAAAAGATATATTATACTGTATTTACAATTGCTCTTCAAATGTATTTGTAAATTGTATTGATAACTATTGAGGTAAGGCATGGGCTTACCCCCAAGTAAGGTGACCAGCTTTTAACACCTATAGTAAAGATCATCCCGTCAGGTCCAATAGCAAAGCCCTTTTCGCTGTTCTAGAGGCCAAGGTAAGATCCACAAATCCAAGAAAAACTCTTTCTGATGGAATTCCTGCAGGATTTAGAGTGCCTTCTTTGAGATGTATTTTTATAAACTTCCCTTCATTTTATGTAGCATTTTGGTATTGTTGTTGTATTACACTATTTATTACATTGTTTTATTAGGGTATTGTTTTTGCTCCTGTCTGTCCGTGTGTCTGTCTGTCTTGTCTGTCTGTCTGTCTGTGTTTGTGTCCCTATCATCCATAACTCGAACAATTCTACTCCGATTGTGATGAAACTTTGTGGAAATGTTGACAGTTGGGCAATTTTTTCCCAATGCCCACCTTCACAGTGCAAGATATAAATTCTGCCCCGTGCTGCATATTACATTCAGGGTCGAGATTAGCACCCACGCAGGTGTAGCATCTCTCTGAGTGCCATTCTAGTTGTTTTTTTAAAACTTATTTTAATTAGTCACTGTTTTCCATATTTGCACCTTTTTACTGCTAATTTGTTTTAACTTATTGTTTCACTTTCATTTAAAATGTCTGTAACATGTTTTGTGCACCTGCAAGAAAATGTTATGACTACTATTTTGCATATACATGTACTGTACTACCCAGGTTCTATTGCAAGATGCAATGCAGTATGTTACACAGACAAAGGAGGCTATATGGGGCCACAACATGAACTAAAAAGTAGAATTGTTCTGGGACATGATTAAGGGAACATTAAAGTATCTACCTAAGAAAGCACAAAATCAAAGGATTTACCAGCTCCATTCACACTGTGATATTGCTGGCTTCAAGGTAGCAATGGATCTAGGTAGTGTAGCAGGCAGCCACAAAGGTACTATACACCTTTCAGACTTAAGTAATGGTGGCTCTGATAGCATCGCAAACCATGTTCTGAATGCGTTACGAATGTTAAACAAGTTGCAATGTTCTGCAGCTCTTGCCCTTAACTGAACATTGGCCCAGGCAGCTCTAAAGTGCATCATCATCTATTCATGTACTTGCAGTTTTGCTCCATTAATAAGCTACCTCACTAAAGCACGGCAGACTCAAACAAACAAAGGATCCAAGCCAAGGTTTTGGTTCACTGTGCTAACAATGAATCCACATTGCTGCTGTTATTTTATACTGCTCAATTCTGGCTTTTTCCAAGAAAAAACTATTCTAACATGACGTATTAGCTCTACTTATTAGTTGTGGGTGAAATAAGCCAAAAAGGCATATCACATATCTTACAATGATAATAATACACATCACAATATGTTTAGCTTTAACACACACACGCGCGCGCGCACACATGCATATACACACCTGAGCAGAATTTGACACCAGTGGTGAAAAAGACCTTTTGCTTAATTAGATCCTGTTTTTTCTCTCGGCTCCCTCACAGGTTATTATGCTCATTAACAGGGGATCCATGTTGGGAAAAGAATGAGTCAACAAGTCACTTTTCAGTCCTTGTTTTTCATTATGTTTCTAAGCATTCAGACGAGTGCTTCATTGGCATACATTAAGTAAACAGAGTAATAGTATTTAACTAGTATATGCTTCAGTTCCTCTACTATGAGTGTGCTTGTGCTATTGGCGTGTGTGTGAGTATGAAACTTTGCATGTCCTTGCACATGTGCCCTGGCTATGGAGTTTCATCATGCACCTGGGGAGGATGTAGCCCACATCAACATTACCAAAGGATAGTTGCCATTTTCCAGAAAACCGCCTGGGAATACCCAGTGCAGAGACACCTAGAAACGGGAAACCTTGACGTAATTACCGCCCCCGAGTCGGAAGTCCCAGGAGCTCCGCACCTACCCTGGGAAAGATTGCAGCTGCGACTGGGAATTGCCACTAAAACACAAATTACATTTGTGCCAACAAACTTGCATCAGCTTCTCCTGAACCATCTACTGCATGTGTGAGTTATTGGAGAGATTGCCAAGAATCCCTGATCACTTCACACCCTCAACACTGCGGGACCCACCATGATCATCTTTATCATTTTTTGGAAGTTTGTCATTCTTTGTGTTATGAATACAGAAAATTAAACAATAACAGTAGGAAAAAGACACATATTTATCTTAATAAATAAAACAGTTACATGTATTCCCTAAAAAAAACTTTTGTAAGGCTTTATAAGCGATGAGCGTGTGTACTTTTGCATGGAACTGTTCTTCTGCCTTTCATCCATTGTGTTCAGTGTGAAATATGATGTGCATTTCAGAACACAGTATGCTGTTTGCTTAACTGACACCCATACCCATCACTTATATTATTTATGTATTGATTTGGTTTATTCTTTTCTATGTACTTTCTCTGCCAGGTGTATGCATGAAAGGTCAGTGTTGCTGTAGATATGCAGTGGGATTGAGTGTGAATGCTTATTGAGCCAGTCTGGTTATAGTAGTAGGTTATAGGTATGGTGGATATCAAGACAGGGGTTGTAATCCTTAAAACTTGTTTCATGCAGGTAGAATGAAAAACTTGTAAAATTTTTTAATCCAGTGCCCTGACAACTTCTCCACACAGCAAAAGCACCAAACCAGGATCACGAACGGGAGTCTCAGCTGCTGGTGAACACATTCATGCTGGCTTATTGCTAAGATAGTGGCAGTACAGTACTTTCTGTCCCCATGGCTCCACGGGCCCAGCACAAAAATCTGACCTCCTGCTGAGGATCATGGGACAACACCTGACCTGCATCTTTGAAAAGCTTGTTTTATGACCAGAGGACAAGCTGCTTTTAATCTTTTAGCCCCCACATTTTACAACACTCTCACACAATATCTCACCCCCGGTTGCAGGTTTTAAATCACAGTTTAAAATATTATTTTTTTAGGAAGACATTTCACTGCTCTGCTATGATTTTATTGTTTTTACTATTCTTTTTTTTTTTTACTTTCTCACTGTTTTGATTGTACTCTTATAAGCGTTTTATGACATTTCATTGCATATTTATTTTTATTTTTATTTGATTTCTGATGTATTTCAATTCTGCTGCTCTTCTTTGGTTTTTAACCCTGCATACAGTGTTGGGGAGTAGTGAACTACATGTACTTAAACTAGTAGTTTAACTAGATTTTGCAGTAGCTTGCTGGTAGTTCAACTACATTCATATTTGCATTGTGATTCAAGTAGTTAAATTACTTTTTTGCCATTTTTTATGTAGTTAACTACTGAAACTACAACTTGCAATTTTGTCCTTGTGAAAAGCCCAGATGGGATTGTTTTGTTTAGGACAGGTTTAGGTCTCAGGGGTATTCCAGGAAGCTGGATTGTCAGCTCACCTGTGAAAAAATGTTTTTAATGTTTTGAATCTGAATTTGTAAAACTAAACTTGAATATATTAGGTGTCAATTAGTCATAAGTATTGATTATTGCTATTTATTAACACATGTTCAGAAAAGTTGTTGCATGCTATTTTAGAAGTTACCTGGCTAACTGAGTAATCCTGCTTGGTGCAATACCCCCACTTGGACTCTAGTTTCTGGAAGGCAGGTGTCTGACTGCTGGACATTGTATACAAAACCAAAGACATTCCTTGCACTTTCCCATGAATAGTGGGGTATTTTATTTTTTTGGTTTATGTATGACCTGTGAACAAGTGGGCACTTTTTGCAATAAACTCAATTGAGTGGCATTTTTTGCTGGCATGTGACTTTTTTGTATTATATTTTGTTATAATATCGTATCACATGTACATTGTCAATTTGATCAGTAGTTTGAACTACTTTTTCTAAGTAGCATTAGTTAACCAAACTAGATTTATCCCTAGGATAGCTTTGCTGTAGTTCAACTTCTTCCAGTGTGAAGTAATTGGTAGCTTGCAAAGCTATGTTTCAAAGTAACTTCCCCAACACTGCCTGCATACCATTCAAAATAATTCTTATTTTATCTTTGTTTTATTATCTCTGTGAAGCAGAGTGCTACTTTACGGTATCAAAGGTGGTACATCAATCAAGCTTATTATTATGAAAGTTTATTTATTATCATTTAGACGCCTTCAGAATAAAACCTGTAAAGGCACAAAGGCACTGAAACTGCTATTTTAATATCCAAATCCAATTAGTCCTTTCGTCTGGAAATGTTAAGGGGCAAGAGATTCCCAGCTAATGTTTTGGGCTCTGAGGCTTTTATTAGGTTAAGCAGTCTGGTCTCCTCCTCTCCTGCTATTTCCTGTTGTACTTTCTGGGCAATACTCCCGCTTTACAGGTTATCAAGTGACATACAAAAAGCTCTTAAAAGGTAGTGTTTTTTGGTCCATAACCTTAAACCAATTTTTGAAAGTAATACCTTTTGTGTACTAGCATAGAGCTCATAAAATGTAGTAATGTCATGTTATCAATTAACTATTTGTGTACGTGTGGATTGTTTGTGTACATGGTTTTTGTTTGTATGCGTTCTTGTACATAATTAGCTTACCAACCTTCTATGTCCACGATGATAATAGTAAAATGTGGAGATATGCAACACCCTTATTTTAAATGTGGGAGGAACACTGTTTCAAATGCAAACATAACAACCCTGTGACTACATTCAATAGGGGATCTTTGTTAATGTCTTCATATGTAATGCTTGCCAGTTTAAGCAACTTTTCATTATTTAACTGTTTAACTGTCTAAACTGCATTGCAAGCAACTTATCATGCAGGCATACTGTAGAAAGCCTGTACATGTTTATTTGTCAGTCTCTGTGCACTGGCATTTGTTAAATTTCTTGTAGTTTATAAACTTAAATATGCACATAAGTATATGAAAACAATGTTTACTTTGAAAGAGTAGGGTATTTTTGGTATTGTTGACATCCCTATAGAATTGGAAAATACTTAAGGAATACAATACATAGGGGCGGCTGTGGCTCAGGAGGTAGAGCGGGTTGTCCACTGATCGCAGGGTAGGTGGTTCGATCCCCGGCTCCTCCTGTCCACATGTCGAAGTGTCCTTGGGCAAGACACTGAACCCCAAATTGCTCCCAATGAGCAGGCTAGCGCCTTGCATGGTGGCTGCCGCCATTGGTGTGTGAATGTGTGTGTGAACGGGTGAGTGAGAGGCCATTGTAAAGCGCTTTGGATAAAGGCGCGATATAAGTGCAGTCCATTTACCATTTACATACAGTTAAAGGCAAAAGGATTGGGACAGTGACACAATTGTTTGTTATTTTGCTGTTGTTGTACTCCAGTACGTTGGATTTGAAATGAAGTGCAGACCGTCAGCTTTAATTTGAGAGTATTTACATCCATATCAGATGATTAGTGTAGGAATTAGCCCTTTTTATACATAGACTCCCTATTTTAGGAGAACAAAAGTAATTGGACAATTGGCTGCTCAGTTGTTTCTTGACCAGCTGTGTCTTTGCACCATTAGATCATGCACAATAAAGGCAACAAAAGGTCTATAGATTCTAGGCCTGGCATTTGCATTTGGAGTCTGTTGGCGTTGTCTCCAAATGTTGTGCCATATAAGTGTCACTAGCAGTAAAGCAGGCCATCATGAGGCTGAGACTGATCATCATTTGATACATTTGATACAAGAACGCACTGGTAAGCTAAGCAATAGCAAACAACTTGGTAGACCATGTAAGACCACTGCAGTGGATGACAGACGGATACCTTCAGTCGTGAAGAAAAATCCCTTTTCAACAGATCATTCAACAGATGTAGGCATAGATGTGTTAAAAACTATGATAAAGAGAAGACTACACCAGCATAACCTCAGAGGGTTCACCACAAGATGCAAACCACTGGTAAGCCTCAAGAACAGAACAGCCAGGTTAGAATTAGCTAAAAAAGTACATGAAAAAAGTGTAGAGTTCTAGAATGAAGTCTTATGGACAGATGGGACCAGTATTAACCAGTACCAAAAGCCGCCTGAAGGAAAGAGGAAAGTGTGGAGAAATATCTAATTGGACAGCGATCCAGCAGGACAATGAGATCAAGCTTACTGCTAAAGCATCAAAAGAGTTTTTCAGGGCAAAAGAGTGTTCTTGATTGGCCAAGTCAATCACCCGTCCTTGGGTTTCGCTTTCTGAGGACAATACTGAAGACAAAACGCCCCAGAAACAAACAGGACCTGATGATGGCTGCAGTACAGGCCTGGCAGAGCATCCTCAGGGAACATATGCTGACGTCTGCTGATGCTGATCTCTATGGGTCGGAGACTTCAGGCAGTCATTGAATGCATAGGATTTTCAACCAAGTACTAAATATGACAACTTTATTTCAGACTTAATTTGTCCAATTACTTTTGCTCCCTTAAAATGTGTGTGTGGGGGGGGGGGGGGGGGTGCTATGTATAAAAAGGGCTGTAATTCCTATACAGATCGCACAATATTGATATAGATACCCTCAAATTAAAGCTGCCAGTTTTCACTTTTACCTAATATTCATACATTCTGGAGTAAAAAGCCAAAGCAACAAAAATGGTGTCACTGTCCCAATACCTTTGTATTTAACTGTATGTGACTGTCCCCAGTTTTTTTTTATACCAATTTATACACAATTTTGTGTCTAGTTGCAAAGATAACAGTTTGTTTTCATGTTGTACAACTGGCATACCCTAACGTTGAAATAAATAAGACGGAGTATGTTTGAAAACATTTATCTTGGAACAGGGGCGTATATATAGACAGTGCAGGCAGTGAAATAGGCTAGTGCAATATAAAACAAGGCGTTGAAATATTATTTTTGCGAACTTCACTCAAAAAACACAGAATATATTTCCAATCTCTCTCTCTCTCTCTCTCTCTCTCTCTCTCTCACACACACACACACACACACACACACACACACAGTCTGATTGACGGTCCATTTTCCCTCCGCCAATTATTGCATGATTAGGAAAGCAACCTTGAACAAATCAGCTGATGAATCCATCTCCGTTCTGTGATGCTGACTGCAGAAACAGTTTATCGATGTCAAAAATGAACTTAAACTTAGCTCTAGTCAGCTATACATATTTACAGTATTTTATAGGCTAGTTATCTAGCAACTCGCCTGCTGATGTGTTTCTAAAAAAAATTATCTACATACCTTCCCAATAACAGCTATAGTTATGTAAATATTCCAGCAATTAGTTGACTTGTTGATTTGATTGACCATCTGTTTACGTTACACTTGCAAACTAGCTATCAAACTGCGTTACCATAAAATCCAAAACATTGTTGGTAAAATATATATACGCCTAATGGTGTGTGTGTGTGTGTGTGTGTGCTTCATAACTAGTAACTAGCATGCACTAGGGCCCGTCATAACATTATTCAGAAGTAGTCACCATCGTATTCTTTCATATTCTTTGAAGAAATTTGAGTGGCTCTTGTCAATTTTAGACAATTTAAAGCAATTATCAGAACAACATTCAGGCACAGCCTTTGAGTTGGTCTTTCATTGTGCAGTTTTGGTGCTTTGTTCCCTTGCATTTGAACTGCACTCTGCATCGATAGACCTCTAAAAATAACACTTTGAGTGGAACAGTACAGGTCACAGGAAACAAAACACAGCTCACACAAATCTAATTGATCAATATGTTCAACTCTATAGGAAAGCATTGATCTTCTGTTGCTGATGGACTGGTGATGCATCTGGGAATAGTACAATAGAGTTTTTTTACTATAGTCATTTTCACCTTACAATGGTGACAAGACAACATTGAAAACACGGATTGATTCACTATAGATTACAGGCTAAATGGCTTGCTGCCTTTTCTTATGCTCTCAACTACCTGAGATTTTTTTACTTTGAGCACCATATTGAAATCATAACCAAGCCCTGCCTTTTTAATCAAGATATATTGTATCCTAAGGACCACTAAAGTAATGGATGCTTGAGCAGATAACTTACGTATATAAAATGAGTAAGGTTTGTGAGTTTGAGTTTGAATTATTTAGCAAACAAGACGGCACAATAAATATAATAAAATGTAATAAAATATAACAACAATGTTGGCCAAAAGTCAACAACTGTAATGAAAAATGATTATTATAAATGAACAAAAGTATAACTTCATAAGGCATTTGAAAACAATACCCAATACCATAGAGCCTGCCTTTATCACGACCAGATTGAGAAAATAGCAATCAAAAAAATTTAAATTAAAGAAAGTCTCTGTGACTGCACAAGAAAATCACCCTGTAGATGCACAATTGTCCAGTGCTTTGGCAAACCAACAAGCAGACAATAGGCACTGTCTTGGGAAAATAGTCAGTTCCATCAAATATTTAGCATGACAGGGACAGGGCATGAGGATAAAAATTGTAATTTGTATCAGCTCTTGAAAGACAAGGCAGAGGATGTCCTTTTAGCCAAATGGTTGCAGAGGCCCCAGAAAGAATACATTAGCCCACAAATCCAAAATAAAATTCTGTCCACAATAAGCAACAGTATTGTTTGTGGAATAGCTGACACAATCAGGCATCTACCCATTCTGCAGTAAGCAATTATCATTGATGGAACACAAGACATTTCTGGGCAAGAACAAGAAAGCATTTGCCTGCTTTATATTGACAATGACCCGATGCCCCATAAAGAATTAATTGGTTTGTACTGTGTCTCTGAAACAACAGGAAAAGGCCTAAGGATGCTGCTAAGTTGCTAAGGATGTGCTGCTGAGATTAAATTTACCAATCCATGGTTTACGAGGTCAAACTTATGATGGGGCTGCTAATATGTCCGGGAAGCATTCTGGGGCACAGGCACTGATAAAACAAGAGCAGCCACCAGCACTCTATGTTCACTGTGCCAGGATATGAGACCAAACATTTAAAATGATTACTGTATTTTATATACGTATAAATGCAGGGCTGCCAATAATTGTGGCACACCTGGTTTTGTTAAAAATAATAATTTCTTGATGAGGTTTTTTCGAATTTGTTCAGTGTGAGATTAAGCCTTAAAAGTTGAACTGTATATTCGTGTGAATGCAGGTGCATATTTTGTATTAATTTATCATCCTAATTGATGTTATGATATGATATGTTTTTGGGACTCATATACTGTATAATGGACACATTTCTGGGCATTTTGGGCAGTCAGCAGATTAAAGTTTTTTTATTTCAATATGTAACTAGTACAATTGAACGCTTGCTCGCCACTCACTCCCACAGTATAAGCATAAATAAATAAATAAATAATTAAATAAAGTTAAAAAGCAATAAGTAGTCTGAATTAAGGTGCATGACAGTACAAATGACCAGTATAGTCCAGTATACAGTGCCCTCCACTATTATTGGCACCCCTGGTAAAGATGAGTAAAAAGGGTTATAAAAAATTCACCGTTTGGTATATGAGTCCTGGGCTTGGTACAGTACATGTTCTTACGATGGCTCCGTGTTTCTGATATTAGTACATTTAGAACATGTGAGCATCTGTAATTGAGAATTAGGACATTCAGCCAATCTTACCCAGCCCGACTTACACATGTGTGCTGTTCTACGGCACACACACGATATATTGTGCATGCACGGTATACGTATGGCTAACTGCAGTAGAGTGCTAATGAGTGTGCTGAATGCTACAGCATGAGACAGTTACAATTAATCACAGCGTCTTGTGTTTTACAAGCATTTAATTTCATGTGAATTAGAGGATTCCAAGAAATGTCTTGTCACCGAACATCAGTAGTGTGTGTTTTTGGCAGATCAATTAAGACTTCCTTTAATTCGCCTTTAAGTCCTAATGAGACGTCACTGAGGTGTGGCTCCAATCAATAATTAGGGAATAACCAATTAATGACACATGGCATGACTCGCGCTTCAGGATCCTCTAGTGCACAGTGCCTTAGCTATTCTGCAACTGTTTCACTATTGCATGGACTGTTCATTTGTGACTGATGGTGTCACTGTAAAACTCTCTTGAAGTGCAGTAAGCCTAGTCAAGTACTTTGATGGTGAAATGTTGAAATATTGAGAGGGTCATCTTTGGTGGATGGTGTCAAAGTTACTGCTATGTTCCTGGCTACATTTGAATACAAAAAGTGGGCTATTTCATCCACACACATACAAAATATTATTCATTTTTGAAACCCCCAGGTCATGCCTCCAGTCATACAGTAGATTCATTTTTATATTTTCAGAAAAAGCACATGTACATCACAGTATATCAAAATGTCTAATATAGTAAGGAAATAATATAATAATAATAATATATTTAAAATGGCATGCCTCATTACAAACCATTGATTTATGTATGTTCCTATTTCTCATTATCAAGTAGTCATTCATTAGAATTATATGTAATGTAATAGCATAATGTAATAGTAAGATAAATACACATGAACTGTGCATAATTTGTTTTTAAATCATTATAAAAAAAATTATATATGAACTGTTGTTTTTTAATGCACAAATAATATTCCCATTCATTGAAGTCTACTATTCCATGACTGTAACCAAGCACTCGTCTTAAGCAGTAAAAAGTTGGGATTTCTTTTACTGTCATGGTTTACTGTCTTTTAATGTCATGGTGCATTTATTTTTTTCTTATTTTCTTTTCTTCACTACAGTGAACGCTGCTGTTTCATTGATGTTTCAGACACAACAAAAATGAAAATGAGCACTTCCTGCAGTTCAAACAGCCCCAAACAATGTCTCCTGGAGGAAATCCTACAAAAACAGCTCGTCTCTGAGCAAACCATGTCTGATGAATGAAGACCTGCTGTTTATTCCACTATTGAACAATCCCGGATTTACATAGACCCTTTCAGACACTACTGAAATGAGTTATCAAACAGAAAAAGTGTACAAACAAACATGCACTCATGCACTCATGTACATATGCACTCATGTACAGTACACACACACACACACACACACATGCACCCACATCCATACACACACGCACACACACATGCATACCATTTCACCTCTGACCCAGTCTTCCAATCTCTTGAGGCTATCTGCATTTAAGAGTCTCTCTGTCAAAACACTCCCTTCTCTCTCAGTGGAAATACCATAATTCAGAGACCAAGCAGTTTTGAAAAAACTTTTCTCATTCATGTGGGAGTACCTGAACATCAATTTTAATTGCGTAGATAACCCCCAACTTCCTTTGTCTGCTAGGCGGCTGTGCCAGAGGTCAAAGGTTGGCCCACTTGTTCATTGAAAGCACTTTGCACTCAAAATTATTACAGTGCGCTTGTATCCCTTGTGAACCCTTAGTTCTTGCTTGTCCCTCACTCCTGATGGCTCTAGGGCCCTTTCTCCCTCCATCCCAGTTCTCTCACGCCACCAGGGAAAATGGAGGAGTTTGTAGCCAAGCGTCTGGTCATGACAGATGAGGACAGAATAGGAATGGCGTCTACACAGAAAAGAACTAATTGCTTCCATATTTCACACCCATAAATCAGTAATAGGTATCTACTGCCAAGAACATTCATGTACACAGTACATATTTTATTAACACACGTGCGCTCTGCCACACCCATGCTTGCACAAGCAACTCAATGCAGGATTAAGGATTCTAGTCTACTTCTTTTTGTCCTCTCCTAAAGCCAAACCTCAGTAAACATACGTTTGCATTTCTTTTACTCTGAAGTTTATGTGATTCATTACGTTACAATCACTTCACGTACTCATTCTAAGTGTAATGACATGAACATTAATGACATATTTGTATATTATAACCAACATAAGTGGGATTATCATAATAATTGAATCATGACAACACACCTTCAGGCAATGCAACAAACACACAACTAACTAGTACTAAGTTATTAACAGCTAATGTTAGCTAGCTAGTTTGATAGCTAGTTTGCACGTGTATAGGAATAGATAGTGACATATATTGCCATTGCATTGGTGCTTTTGTAGTTTCGAATAGCAGTGTGAACAACACCGAAGGAGTAGATTAAAAAAAATGTCCTGAGGCATTATTTCAGGCCATTAGTTCATGTGAATCCCCCAATACCGAATCCTGTGAGGATGTGGGATAGATTTTCCATTCAATCTGATTTGTTTTTCAGATGTATGTTCCCAGTTAGACATCCCTGTTGGCTAACTAGCTATTGTTAACAGGGCAAATCAGATCAGACCAGACTTTTCTACACAAAATGCACTTAGTCGTTCCAGGAAAAGTCAAGGTTTATGCATAAGGTGGATAGCGAGTGCTGTTACTGTATCCAGTTCCAGTTACATTCTCAAGGCCAAAAGTGAATGCATTTTGTTTCTTGCACAAAAACTCCACCAAAGCCACTATAAGCGGCAAGCAACTGTATGTGTGCCCATGAACATTTCATATTGTTTTATTTCTAATAAAAACTTCTAAATTACAGGTGACCCCAAACCAATATGATGTGCTGAACTTGCCGCTTTTAGGTCCTATACTTTGAATACGATGTTATTCAGAAAAATAATATGCTTATCTCTTTATTTTAACCTCTTCTCTCTCCATTCTTTTGCCTTCCATCCTTTTCTCTACCTCACTCATCCTCTCTCATTATTAACATATTAATAAATGTATATTCACCCTTTTTTTGCTTTCTTCCTCCCTCTCACCTTCCCTCTCTACCAGAAGAAACCTGTCTATGGGGCAGTGCCACCCGATGATCTCAGATATTGCAGACACAAATCTGCTTGGTTCTGGGTTTTTTTGTTTGTTTGTTTTTTTATTTATTTTTTACTTCATGGTAATAAATAACATGTCCTATTACATTCTTTGCTGTTTTGTTGAGATGTTTTTATTGGAGGGACTTAAATCGGCCTTAGATCACCACACAGCTGGACCAATGGGCTCTAATTCTGTTGCGGTCTGATACAATGCCTTACATTGGCTTGTTTCATTCCATTCATGTAACGCCGCTCAAGAGTTTTTCTGAGTGTTGGTCATGCTTTAATGTTCAAAGAACTCAAAAATCCCTTGGTGTAACCCCCTGCCCTTGGATCCTACTCCTACAATGCAGTTTTGAGTAATATGTCCCATAGGTCCAGGCTGTGGGTGTGACTTCAAACTGTCCTATCAGCCTGGATCCCTCTGCAACAGCGCTCCCTAAAGGAGACTGGACAGCAAGTGAATTATTCCTTAAATAGCCCTGTGGATTGTGTCAAATATTGATTACCCGACAGCCCAACCCATAAGGGCAATGTAATCTTTGTATGTGAACATGCAGTAATGAACAGAGAATTGTTGAGAGTATTTTTAGCCATCCTTCAACATCCCGGGCTATTGTTCTTAAATGGCTTCTAATTAGAAACAGCTTATAGCTTCACAAAAGCAACACATTCCTTTTCACACCTGCATATACAAAGCACACATTTTTTTAAATTATCCCTTCAGCTAGCAAGCCAAGAAAAAAACCTTATACCACTCGGGTGAGCAGACCTTTTTTAGAGTTTAGTTAAAATATTAGTAAAATGAACTTCTTCAGAAGTATTTTTTTAATCTATTTGCTTGTCATCCTATGCTTACACAGCTTACATTTCTACATTAACAAGCATTTATACAGCTGGACATATCACTGCCATAATCTAGGTTAAGTTCCTTGCTCAAGAGTAGGCTACAATGGCTATGTTCAACATGGGAATCAAACCAGCAACCTTGTGGTCACAAGTCCAGTTCCTTAAGCAACTTAAGTATCTTCCTCAAGGGTGCAACAGCATGATATAAATGCAACAAATCTACGTGAGGAATCTGAATGTCCACTTCAACCCTGCCCAGCCTAGCCAGCTAACCAGCTGTACATGCATTTGTAACATTCCTTAGAACTGTGAATATTTATCTAGCATTCAACAAAGCCCTCTGTCAAAGGATTCCTACTGAGAGACAAAGTAGCGATACTAGGTTTATACTAGCTATGCTAGGTTTATCATTTGAAATTGGCTTACAATGCATGACGTGTTAAAGTGACATTTTGAGAAAAAATGTTTATACTGCCAATCATTTTTCTAAACGTCTCTATAGTAAGATGCTCACACAAGTGAACTATAATGGAGGGATATGCTTACACATACACACAAACAAATAAACAACACATATAAACGCACATGTACATGAACAAACATAACACAAGTTTTGAAATATTTGTCGAACATATACACACACATGAAAGACAAGCATGACCATATACAGTGCATCAACAAGTGCACACATGCACACAAATACATACATGCACACACACACACGTAGACGCGCATACACACAAATACATACATGCACACACATAGACACACACGTAGACAGTCATACACACAAATACAAACACGCACATACACAGTGCCCCCACTGAGCTGGGGGCACCCAGAGTGCCCCTAAATCTTTCTTTCATCCCAGATCCGATTCTCCAGCGAACATTTCTGCTCAGACTCAGCAATAACACTGGAGCTAACAAGGACAACGTGGACTCGCCCAGTATTGTGCAAAGCTGTCATGAGGAATGAGAACTGAGTTCCACTTGGAAAGCTGTGATTTGTGAACTCAAGCTTGTTACTTTGATTTAGGAGGGCATTCTGTCTGTCTCTTGTGGGGCTTTGTACTTTAACATACGTAAAGCTGTAATCCTTAATTCTTCATTTTTGGTGGATTTGGCAACATCTGTGGTGACTGGTGATCACAACAGTTCGTTTTCATACTACAAATCCCAGAGTTCCATTAGAACGGAAGCTACAACCCCAAACAAAGCGGCACGGTTTGCTTGGGGGTTTAGCACTAAGAGCTCATCGAAGGTCTAATTTCCTTAGATGAGAATCCAGTGGTAGCGTATTTGGAGACAATCAACAATGTCACCCAACATGGTAAGATTGAGCAACATATCAAACCTAATTTTAGGCACTTGGTCCTCTGTATTTGACATGCAAGTTCCTGTGCGTGTGTCATCACATTTGAGTACCTGGCGGGATTGTCGCACCCGATGGCACCAGTAGAAAATAGCATATAGAGGAGCAATTACAGAACGCAAATCCATTGAATGGATATGGCTACAAAAATTCCAGTGTTAAAAGGTATCAAATTGGCTTTTATTTAATATGAAAAAATATGTATTATAGTTTTAAGTATCAGAAGTTAAACCAACATTATTGAGTCAGTCATGCTTGCTCAGCTTCAGCACTCAAAGTCAGAAACAGCATCGTAATATAAAAATTTGAACAGAAGTCCCACTTTGTTAGCTCTGTATACACAAACAGCTGACATTGGTGCAAACATTTGTAGAAAATGAAATGCAACAAAATAAATCAAGAATAACATGCTACGAACACATTTTCAGAAAGAAATGCTCAAGACTTCCTCCTTTTTGGAAGAATACAGTTTTTGTCTCGATAACAAATGGGTTCATAATTAATTTTACACATATTTTAAAATCCAGGCACGACGACCCTTGAGAAGGTCTGTCTTTCAGATCTGCCCAGAGTGTGTCTAATCCCTATGTAATTCCACTGCAGGTTTGTTCAGCAAATTTCACGGCAGCCGGGAGGGGTACTGCTGTGCTCTCCGCTGTCCCATAACTCACAAGATGAGCTGTCTGGGGTGACAGGTTTTTTGTCAGATGAAAGCGGGGGATAAAGAACCACTCTGGCATGTCCCTGGACCCAAAGGATAAAGGGATGGGTCAGTGTGACACCTACATAGCTCTGAAGTGTCTCTGTTTATATCATCAGGGCCCGGGGACACTGCGCCCATGCAAAAAACAAAAACCTGCTTTGTGACATCAGCAACATTAGACAAAGGCTTCTGGGATTCTTTACGAAGGTCATCCATCACTCACTAAAGATTTTCATACCTGGAGCTGGGAGGGGGGGGGGGCATACAGGTTGGCATACAGGTTGCCATGTATGCCATTTTTAACATGATTGACACTATGTCCTCCGTCCGCGGCGCGGCAATAAAAAACTGCCCAAAAAAAAAACTGCCAAAGCTGAGGAACTCAAGAAGCAGACAAGTTTGGGTTTCAACTCACAAACTTTTACAACTGCAACACATGAGAGCATTGCACTGGCTGCAGCTTACTCTACTATGGCAGCCTGGCTGCGGCAGCTGCGCAAAGGCCTCATCGCAAGGGTGAGGAGGTGAAGACAGCGGAGCGCATGGCATCCACCCCTGCATGCCACCCACCCTGCCAGGCATCTATCAAAGAAAGCAAAGCCAAAGAAAAAAAAAAAAAAAAAGACTACACTACAGCCACTGACTGACCTGCTGCCGTCTGCTGCCCGTCTGTAGACGTACCGGGCACACGTCGGGCAGGACTACCAACAGTTTTTTTTTTTTTTTCCCCCCCATCCCATCAGGCATCATGCAGCGCATTCATCATCAATCACATGTATGCACATTGTATTATGCTGTACATCTTATGTACATCTTTCCATCACCTTAAATTTAATTTTTTGTCATTCGGCACGTCTATCACCCACACACACTTTACTATTTAATACTATGTACCTACTCTGTCCAACTGCTTTCTGCTGCTATTTTTTTTTTTTATGTATATTTTATATATTTTTTATTCTCTTTTTTTTTTTTTTTTTTTTTTTTTTTTTTATTTTTGTTTGTTTTTTTTGTTGTTTTTAATGCCTACTACATAGTTGTTGCTTGCCATGTCCTAAGAATTTCATTGTTCAGAATGACCTTGTGTTATACTGTGCACTTGATAAATAAAAACACTTTGACACTTTGACTTTGATGTCCCCTGCTCTACTCATTCAAAATCACCATGCTGCACATGCCACCTACCTACACATAAAGCTGGTAACCTTCTGAACCTAGCCATCGTGAGGAACAGTTCCAATGTGACCCTTTGCTTACATACTACCTCCCTCTCATCTCTCTACACACTGCAACACACAATCTGGTTTATTCTCTCTCTTCAGCGCTGGCCTCCATCTGTGCTCTTGTTACCAGATCTTGTCAACCATCCTCCCCCAGTCCGTGGTCGTCTGACAGCCACCAGTCCAACAGGACCACACTATAGACAGCTGGGTGGAAATGGCGTATATCTGGTGACCTCTCCAGCAAACAGTCCTTGCTCTCTGCATTTTCATCAGCTGTCACCTCTGCTAAGGTTAACTTTTATCAAACCAAAATTCAAAGCTTCTCTTCTAAACCTCACAAGATGCTCTCCACCATCTCTTAATTTCCCCCTTCTATTCCCATAGCCCATCTTCATCAATCTTCTCCGCTGAATTTAAAAAATGCTTTGAGGAAGTTGCTGACATCCCCAAAATCACATGGTCCTTCAATGCTGCTAACAGGCTTGTCATATCATTGCTATGCCAATGACACTCAACATTTTCTTGACTTCCTACCACCTGACCTACAGGTTTCCACACATGTCTCAGCCTGCCTGAATGGCATCTTGACCTAGAAAGAAAATCACCACCTAAAGCTGATCAAGGCAGCGCTACATCCCATGTCCTCCCTCTATGTGACCTCTCTCTCATCCTGGGTGAAACCACCGTCGGCTTCCGAGTGGCAAGAACCTCAGAGTGATGCTAGATGACAAGCTTAGCCACTGCCAACATGGTGTGCAGATTCCTCCTCTATAATTTGAGAAGAATCCACCCATTCCTCACCACCTACTCCACCCAGCTTCTGGTTCAGGCTCTGGCCATCTCTGCCTCGACTACTGCAATGCTCTTCTCACTGGCCACATCAGGCCTCTGCAGCTCACCTTAGTCCTTAGTTTGATGTTTAGTAGGGTGGTCAACAGATTGCCAAATACGTCAGCACTTCTTGCACTTCTGTGTCTCTCTTGAGACCGTGCTTTCACCCACTGGGAAAGCGCTGCACTTGAATCACTGATTTTTACACTCGCGTTTGCATTGTAAGATGCTCTGAATAAAAGGATTTGCTAAAGGGCAGTAAAGTAAAGTAAATATATATATATTCCCTCTTTCTCCCACCCAAACAGGCCATTCAAACATAAATGATTAATGGCAGAGTAAACTCCTACAGCAGTGAATGAAACGTAAGAGACAACGGAAACAAACGGGGAGCACTTCTCCTTGGGATTTCAGCGTCTAATGCCGGCCATAATAAATGAACTGAGAGCACCAGATGAAGCCCAGAGGACCAGTCATAGTTTAAAACTGAAGGAGCTGCAGTATGTTTTTCCTGGTCCCTTGTCATGGGGAGTATCCGCATTCTTCCAACAAATCTTTCACTCGGGGGGGGAAGGGGGGCACAGGCCTGCACTCTCTGCAGCATGTTGACCTTTCTACCCCTGACAGATTCTCAGGCAGTCAGGAGCGGGGTACACAGGGACCGTCCCCCCCAGCCTGAGCCGCTCCAATACATGCCGCTAATTTTCCTTCTGTGCACTGAGAGCATGCCACATATTGCGGATCCATATTCAGCATTCGGCTTTTGAAACATATTTCAGCTGCAGCATATTAAATTCAGACATAATATAGTTTTAAACCCATCTTAGTGTTTAGCTCTGCCTTTTGTGGTAGCCCATACCTAGTGAGGTAGGAGGTAGGCCTTCGTAATGCATTGTATGAAAAGCTAAGATACTCTAAGCCAACTGGCTTGTGGAATAAAAGGAAAATTAGAAAATCTGTACCTTATCCTCCCTGAACAGACATCATGTGCAGTTGTTTCTATGTTTCAGTTTTACTATTACTTGACATACTGTAGCTTACATACACATTGTTTCCAAGTAAAATTGATATGAAAAATACAGTTTTTAAAAATGTTTTCTGCACAAGTGGTGTTCCTCTTTCTCTGGCTTTCATCGTAATAGCATAATTTACAGGTCAAAAATGCCACCTACGTCAACGTCAAAGCAAGCAAGGGAGACCAAAGCAAGTCTCAACCTTTACTTGCGGTGACATCGTACTTATTTGGGTGAAGGCAAAGGAAAAAGGAATACGATGAGGAAACCCATCAGTAAACACAGACAAACAATTAGACACAGTTGAAAAGTACTGATGGCACAGGCAGACTCAAATATTGGTGGCGTTCAGAGCAGTGGGACAGAAGCTGGGTGTGCGCAGGGTACGGAATGCTACAGGCTAAAGACCGAGACCCCGCCCTCTACGTAGGCGTCATAAAACAGCGGAACAATCGGGCGAGTACAGCTCATGCCTCTGGTATTCATGACAAGGGGTAAGGTCAGAGCTTGGACACAGCAAGCCACCTGTTATAGTTGTGCTAAGCATCTCTCATAAGAGCTGGAAAGGCCAAGGTACATGCTGTGAAAAGGTCTAGAGCCATGGCAGGAAACCTGTTGCCCATGGGCCCCCTTTACCTACAAAGGCATTTATGAAGTAGAGCACTAAAACATTTAAATGAGCATTTTTGTGTAGAAATCAGTAAATCCTTCTAGACTGTGTAAAGAATGCAACGTGTAACTTGAACTGAATTATTTTGTCTTGTGTTAACTGGTAATGCCTATTTCTGAATAACCCATAAATAGCATCTGCAGGTGCACCTGCATATGTTTTAGTACTTGCACCCTGTTGAGGAGAATTCAGCCCACATACAAGACTACTGCAGTTTCCCGAGCCCTGGTATACAGTCACCGCTTTGTTTGTTTTGTGTTCATATTCGATATTGTTTTACTGTAAAATTGGTATATATGATGGTGAAAAGAACCAGGGTAACAATGTAATATTCCCTAAAGAAGTGACCTGACCCTTTCCTTAGATATAATTTCATTGGGATCTCCATCTAAAACTGGTGGAAATGTGGATTATAATGAGCCAGACATTCTCCCTGCTCTCATAAACCAGCCGGTCCCAGTTCCCCTGACCCTATATACCGCCACCCTTATCCCTCTCACAGCTGCATTTCTCCTTGCATCCCCCATTACACACACACACACACACACACATACACATGCGCATGCATACACATACACACACACACGCACACACACACACACACACACAATCACACACACACAAAATCACACACACATACACATGCGCATGCATACACATACACACACACACGCACACACACACACACAAAATCACACACACATACACATGCGCATGCATACACATACACACACACACGCACACACACACACACACACAAAATCACACACACACAAAATCACACACACATACACATGCGCATGCATACACATACACACACGCACACAAAATCACACACACACACACAAAATCACACACACGTGCGCATGCATGCACATACACAAACACACAGAAACACACATGCACACACATACATACACACAAAATCACACACACACACACATTCACAGGAATGCGAGTACTGGCTGGAGCGTTATCCCCCCTCCCACCACCACCACCACCCTCCACATGCCTTCTCTAAATCCACAGAAGTGAACACACAGGCAACAGACTTCCCATATTTCTACACTTGTTTTCTTAGGCTGATGTCAACCATCACCTCTGTCCTGGGAGCTTTCATTCCCTGTTCACAGAATTCTTCCATTGCATTAAATGCTGTCACCTGCCCAACTCAGCCCTGTTCAGGCTGAAATTTTGACATTTTTAAGAAAGGGTTTGGCTTTGCTACAAAAGTTTCAGCATGGTGTTTATTTTAAGTTGCTTGATGCCCTGTGACCAGTAGAGGGCAAAAGAGCACAGCCTAACTCAACCACAAACTCTTGCCTCAATGCATGGCACAACCAAGTCACCACTTGAACCCTTTTAATTCACTGATCTTTCTAGAAAACAAAATAAAGAATTAATAACACACACTCTTCTAAATATGATACCTGTCAGAGTCCTGCTGAGTCCCTTTAAACATTTCCAAGTACAGGTATTCCTTTATGTGTTCATTTATTATTAAACAGCCGTTGTCCTTTGTATGAATGTGGATCTAACTGGTGCTGTTTCATCAAAGGTTATTTTTTATACAGAAGCTAGAACACCTACTGTCTCATCAATGTAGCTAATATAATGTGTAACATTATGGGCTATTTGTTGACTACTCACTTCAAATTGCAGTTGAAAGATTAAAAAATATGAAACTGGAGGTAATGGGACTTGTGTAGTAAGCTAAGAAAAAGAAAAACTGCCTTGACTGACAGCTCATGGTTGGAACATGAAGACACAGCTGAGAGTGTTGAGAAGAGG
Organism: Ilyophis sp. 1 JC-2022; assembly: GCA_022702515.1. Classification (NCBI taxonomy): domain Eukaryota; kingdom Metazoa; phylum Chordata; class Actinopteri; order Anguilliformes; family Synaphobranchidae; genus Ilyophis; species Ilyophis sp. 1 JC-2022. Next base: position 93,149,915 of record CM040406.1, on the reverse strand, counting down.
AAACCACTATTCATACTGTATGAGTGAGCAAATTATGATATGGTACAGTACAGTACATACTCATGCAGATTGTGAATACAGCATAAAACAATAGCACGTTTATTGTGTCGTAGCCTAGAATGAAAGGGCTGTGTGTGTGTGTGTGTGTGTGTGTGTGTGTGTGTGTGTGTGTGTGTGTGTGTGTGTGTTTGTGTGTACACCACTTTATTAGGTACAGCTGCTTGTTAATGCAAATAGCCAGCTCCTCCAAACTGTGAACCATGTGGCCGCAACTCTATATAGAAAAACATGCAGACATGGTGAAGAGGTTTAGTCGATGTTCGACCAAACATTAGAATGGGCAAGATGCCTGATCTAAACAACTTTGGCCGTGGTATGATTGATGGTGCCAGATGTGGTGGTTCCAGCATCTCAGAAACAGCAGCGCTCCTGGGATTTTCACCCACTACAGCCTCTAGAGTGGTGTGATAAACAAAAAAACATCCAGTGAGCGGCACTTCTGTGGGCGAAAACACCTGGTTAATGAGAGCGGCAGAGGAAAACGGGTGGACTCATTCAAGCTAATATAAAGGCCACAAATGCTCAAATAGCAGCTGTTTACAACAGTGGTGTGCACAAGGGCATCTCTGAACGCACAACACATTGAACCTTGAGGCGAATGGGCTACAGCAGCAGAAAACCTCCACAATGTTCCACTCCTGTCATCTAAGAACAGGAAGATGAGGCTACAGTGGGCACTTGATCACCAAAACTGGGTAATTGAAGATTGTTAAAACGTTGCCTGGTCTGACGAATCTCAATTTCTGCTGCGACATACAGGTGGTAGGGTCAGAATCTGGGGCAAACAGCATGGCCACAGTCTACCCTTTTTCAAACGGATACTTCCAGCAGAATAATGCGCCATGTCACAAAACACACACCATCTCAAGCTGGTTCCACGAACATGACAGCGCCTTCAGTTTACTCCACTGGCCTGCACAGCCCCCAGATCTCAATCCAATAGGGCACCTCTGGGATGAGGTGGAACAGGAAGTTTGCAGCATGAAGGTGAGGCCGAATCTGCAGGAACTGCACAATGCTATCGAGTCAGCATGTACCGAAACCCCTAAGCAATGTTTCCAGCACCTTGTCAAATCTACGCCGCCAAGAATTCTGGCTATTCTGGAAGCAAAAAGGGGTCCTACCTGCTACTGCACTGTATATCAATCAACTTACTATATCACAGTGCTCCTCCATTGTTATGACAGGGGAGCAATGGGTTGTGAAAGGTGTCACCCCTGTCCTGTACAGCATGTATAATACTGCATATATGTGTTAGCAGCTATAACTATTGTGAGTAAAACAGACTTACTTTAAGGTGGCCAGGATGTAGTGGGCTTTCTTTATTTATAACCTGACCGTGCTTGTGTAAATGTAACCACTTTTGATTTGATTTTTTTTTTACCACAGGCTTTGCATAAAACTTTGTTTATGAATATGAATGCGTGTTAGGAAAATGTCATTTTTTCATAACCATGACCAACAATTGACCTTTTTTTTTTTGAGTGTAGATGCTCTTTCTTTTGGTTATTTTAAAATGAAAAATATCAAGATGAACATAAAAAAAGAAATAAACCATGTAATTTTATGATGTTATATTATCACTCACAGATATCCATGAAACGATCTCTTTAGAAATTACGAATGCATTGAGGGTTGATTACAGGCAGAATAACTAGGGCCTGGTCTAATTGGCCCTGGCCACTGAAATATTTTAAATTAAGAGGAAATAATAACATTCGCAGTTAAGTATATGTATTTAGGCTATGCTACCACAATGACATACTGTACTTTAAAAGGTTTTTTTGAAAAACTGTGTCCCCTCTATTCTGTGATGTTACTCAAAGCTGCAGTACTGAACAATAGAAAGCCTTTTCAGATTTTATTATCATTTGTGAATAGGCTGCTGAATGATGAAGTCTGAAGTGATTTGTGTTCTTTTGAATCACATTTAAATGGGAACAAAAGGAGATGAAGTGGGGATCCTAATGGGAAAGCAGTTGTTTTCAGCAGATATGTAGGCGCATGCAGTAGAGTAGTATGTCTGTGATAAATTGTAATTGTGCTCAAACCATAGGCCATCTCATTTCACCTTACTGCCCCTGGGGTGTGTGAGGAACAGGACTCACTCAAACGTGTGTTCTCACTTTATTTTCACTGTTATTCCCAGCTCAATGACAGAAAAAAAAATCGGAAGTTTCTAAAGGTCATTTTTTTTATATAAACAATATAAATTTGGAAAGCTTTGGCTCAAACTGAAACAGTTCCTCTTTTTATCTGCATAAGACTTCCTCTTCCAAATCAACAACCCGGTTTCACTTGGGGCACACTGTACCACACAGAGCGAGTCCCCACAGAAGGAAAGAAGTCCTCAGTGAATGAATTTTATTTCTACATGCTGCATGAACACCAGGTTGGTGAGACTGGAACAGTCCAAAATAAGCAGCCATAGCAAGTTCTGAATAAGGCATGCCCAAGAATCAAGCTCTTATTTAACTTTCAATGTTACATTATGTAATGTTATGTTATGTGGGTTAATTCAGTTTAAATCCACAATATGTATACTTACTACTTGGGAGTGGGAAGTGATTCATTTGAAAAAACAATGACAGTTCATTGATGCAATCCAACAAATTACTGCGTCACCTGAATCATTAGCCTATACAATTACACCGTATAATTCTGACATAAGAAGCCTTTTCCTGAACAAAGGAATGTAGTTCTCTGTGGACTATATAGAGTTGCATACAATATACACACGCTTGCTCAAACATGATTTTATTATTACTACTTAGCAATGGTTAATAGTTTTAACAAGGTAAAACATTTGCAGTGTATGAGAGTAACTGAGAAACCATGAGAAAGACAGGAAAACATGCCCTGACATGAGGGCCCAAACAATATTCGATTCTCTACGATTTTTCATTCTCTTTCTTGACCAATTTTGAATGTTTAAAAGATAAGATTTACTACAATATTTAAAAAAATGTCATAGCTTTTCAATAATACTTCATAGGATCAGTGGGCATTTCTCGCAATAATAATGAAATAGTACGAAATATAACCAAACAAATAGACAAATTATATTTTTTTAGTGGTAAACATGTTTTTACTGGACCGTCCTCATGATTACCGCTGAGAATAAAAAACAATAGGGCCATATATGAGCCATATACATCCCTCCACATTTATATGTAATAAATAATAATTATAGGTCTAATTGTGGTGATTAAGGTACCAAAATGTGGTTATTGTTAATGATTGTTATAAAAGTTGCTTTATGAGGAGAATGTATCATCGTCATTATATTGGGGAACTGAAATACAGGCCATAAACCCAGGCAGCTGAATGCACAAGGCCCTAGCCAACAGTACCTATTGCAAGAAAATATGATATGAAAACCAGGTACCTTGAGATCAGTAATTCATAGTGCAGAAAATGAAATACCTCAAAAATACCAAACTGATCGCTTCTTGATTATTGTCACGGAAAATAATCCATTTCCCTTTTGGTGGGCTGGAAATGTCCAATTGTACAATCAAACATGCAACAGGGATAGACAGGTGGTGAGGGACTTACCATAGCCCCAGTAGGTGTGCTGGAGTGTGGCTGGGAGGTAAGGAGCAAGGCCTGTGTCTGGCCAGTAATACTGTGGCCTCTGGGCAGACACATCTGCATTGTGGACCAGTCTCCTCCTCTCTAAAATGGCCACAGCAAAACCTTACATTTAATTTCCCAATGAAAATAGCAAAAAAAATGCTTAAAAGGCACACCAATGCAGCGAACCTTAATCAAAATGATGAGCCACAAACTATAATCATTTGCAGTGGAAATTACATTTATTTTTTTATGCCGCTTTGTTTTCCTCAATTTTGATTGGCTAATTGTGCCTCTCATCTTAGACCCATGCCTCCTGCAACTCCACTGAGCTGCATTACATACTCCAATGCATTCCCCTACCAGCCAGTGGGTTACTTTGTACACTGTAGGTCACACAGTACTAAAGGGGTGTACACATTGATTGGAGGAGATTCCTAGCTTTCAAACACAACTAACAGCCTGTGTCTGAATGTTGTTGGGAGAACCAGTAAATCAAGAAGCCATAGCCAGCTTAAGCCTATCCATCTAATGCAGGATAAAGCTAAGTGTGTTCACCACTGTAGGCTCATAGTCATAGACATAGTCAGTTAAATGATGGCTCAGCCCAGGACTACATCTGCTATATATGGAACTGTAAGAACAGCCTGTGATCCCCAAACATTGATCTTAATTGTGCAGTTTTCTTATGTATTCCATACAGTTTGCCAAGTTCGTCATATGTACACATACCTAACAAGTTAATCTATGAATTAACAAAAGTTATATTTCATGACTACACATGTATACTAATGTGAACAGTACTGTGTATTGAGACCATGTAGTTTGAGCACCTCCCTGTCGATAGCACGTTGTCAGTAGCCACGTAAGTAGAGTTACTTTGAGTTACTAAGTTACTTTGTTTGCTTTGCAGTGTTTGAACACTAAAAGCACTTTTGAACAGGCTATACCTGAAGTGCCCCATATTTGATGGGGAGGAGCTGTCATTCTTAGTCCTGTCACTTCAATATCCTGTGATTTCATTACGGTTGAAAACGTTCATCTGAGCACTCGTGCGATCTCTAGTTTTTGCTATGACTCAGTACCTATCTGTTTGTATGTGTGTGTGTGTGTGTGTGTGTGTGTGTGTGTTGCAATACCATCAGATCAATACCATCAATACCATCTTTTCTACTGCGTGAGATAACCTACATGTTTTTTTTCTTATTTGTTTTTCTGTGCATATTTGTGTATGCCATGATCACACTCATCATACTCATAAAAAAGAGGCTGCAGTACATTCATTTCTACCAATGATAAAGAGTCCACCTGAAGTTGTCTAACTCACCAGCTCTGTTCTTCATGATTCTCTCCAACACAAACAAGTTCTCTACTGGCTCAGTCAGTACACAGACAAACACGTACACGCACACGCACACACACACACACACGCACAGAGGGTTGACACAATCAGAGGAAGTGGTTGAGCCACATGGCTGTCACACCTTCTGACATAAAAAAAATCCCAACTGATTTTTCATTTTGATAAAAATCAGTGTGTTCCTTTTTTACAGTGACAGGGTCTGTGCCTATATACTAATGAGCAGCAGGTTGAATCTTTACTGCAGTAATGCCTAGTGTCCAACACAAGATTCTCTGTTTTTTTTCCATTTTTATTTATGTATTGGCTGTGACTGGTGGAAGCGGCCCTAGAAACAGTAATGTTCCTAACTCACTGACTGCCCAGCCAAATATGTGACTTTAGCTAGCAGCAGGAAGAACTTTATAACATGGGAAAAACATGAAAGTAATTCCAGTCATCGATGAATGACTATCTAGTGATGATAGGATGTCGTGAGGCTTATTCTCAAAATGCAACAGACAAACTAACGCAATCTTTTTTTCTTTTTGGAGGGGATTCATCTCGTGACTTGATTGTGAGGGTGTGTTCTGTCCAGTGTCCATCTGTCTGAGAGTATCAGTCAGGCTGTGTAATGTCGTGAACAATACATCAATCTTGAACACACCAGCACCCCCACATCCACCCCCCCTCCCAACATCCCCAGATGTATATACTCTGCAGACTTCTGGAATAAGTAGATCTTATGATTGAAAACATATGCGCATGTGTTCATAGATTTATAGTAATACACTATTTACAGCTACAAAATAAGCAAACGGTCATGAAAAGTGAATGCCTATTTTAAGATTCCATTGTCGTCATGTGGTAACTTCTCACACTGGAATTTCAGCAATATAAGCATTGGTACTAAAAGTGTGACCCATGCATAACGTGTTGGCTGGATGTTATTTTTGGTTTTCTGCATTATATTAGAACTGCAAATCAGCATGTGTGTGTTCTTTTTGTAGGTACAGTTACAGTATACCTCTCATCTTAAAGGGCACTGGGAACACTTCTCTGAAACTCAAAAATTATTTTGTTTGCTGTGGCAAATATTTGTCCAAACATATTGTAAAAGATATGCACTTGGAGTGTACCGGTCCTTTCGGATCCTGGTTTTAGATTCCTAAAGCATATTGTCATCTTGGTTCTTAAAATATACATTTGATAGATTTCAAAGATGAGATGATGAAGTAGCCTAGTGGTACTGTTTTTTAGTGCAGTAAGTATTAATTGAAATAGACAACCATTTGTATATTTATCATGTACTGTATGTCAGCCTAGCTGGATTTGGAATCACAAAAAAAGTCAACATTGAATATTCTCTTTGGCAAAATGATCATGGCTGCCTGTTGCCCTGGAGGCACTGGGCTACTAAAAATAATATGGAGTGCGGTGTCGAGGCTGAGGGCCTGCAGTAGGATTAAGATCCCATCTGCTGAGATGTTGCTTGTTCACTTTTGTGTGTGCGCATCAGCCACACTGCTATTTATACCTATAAGCCACCCCCCCCAAACAATGGCTCCTGAGAAAGTGCCATGTTTCACGGTTACTGAGTACTTCACAAACAGATAGCAGCCACATATTGTAACCTGTAAACTCTGCAGGTGAGAGGAATCACAAAACTGTCTTCTGTTATTCTTATTTATTTTTCATTTTAAACTGACTTTTTTGCCAACATGATTTGGTAGGATAAAGCATATCGAAGTCATGTTTATCAATGCAGTACATTTACAAGCTCTAGTGATTTAATAAGATGCTGATATTACACCTACACAGACATGCAAACAGAGAGGAAAATACTGGATAAGGGTAATTAACATGAGTTAAATATTCATCAGTTCCTCTGTAAGACTGTCAGCATGGAGTCTGGCTTGAATTGAAAAGCAAAAAGGCCACCAACCTTTAAGCATTGCATTTCATTAAAGAAGAACATTTTGCAGCCATCCAATGACAGTTTTTAAGAAAGTATCCCAGAGACTGAGCATGTATTCTCTTTCTAACAGATTTTGTGAAGGACATTCTTACATCACCTACAGGAATATTTCTACCCCATGAAAAGTGATAATGACACTGCAGCCATGGCAACTGAAAAGCGCAGCAGTGAAATGGTGACTCTGGGACTGTTATACTGCAATGGTGCACTGGTGAAATGATGACTCTGGGACTGTTATACTGCAATGGTGCACTGGTGAAATGATGACTCTGGGACTGTTATACTGCAATAGTGCACTGGTGAAATGGTGACTCTGGGACTGTTATACTACAATGGTGCACTGGTGAAATGATGACTCTGGTGAAATGATGACTCTGGGACTGTTATACTGCAATGGTGCACTGGTGAAATGATGACTCTGGGACTGTTATACTGCACTGGTGAAATGGTGACTCTGGGACTGTTATACTGCACTGGTGAAATGATGACTGGGACTGTTATACTGCAATTGTGCACTGGTGAAATGGTGACTCTGGGACTGTTATACTGCAATGGTGCACTGGTGAAATGATGACTCTGGGACTGTTATACTACAATAGTGCACTGGTGAAATGGTGACTCTGGGACTGTTATACTACAATGGTGCACTGGTGAAATTATGACTCTGGGACTGTTATACTGCAATGGTGGACTGGTGAAATGATGACTCTGGGACTGTTATACTGCACTGGTGAAATGATGACTCTGAGACTGTTATACTGCACTGGTGAAATGGTGAAATGATGACTCTGGGACTGTTATACTGCACTGGTGAAATGGTGACTCTGAGACTGTTATACTGCAATGGTGCACTGGTGAAATTATGACTCTGGGACTGTTATACTGCAATGGTGCACTGGTGAAATGATGACTCTGGGACTGTTATACTACAATGGTGCACTGGTGAAATGGTGACTCTGGGACTGTTATACTGCAATGGTGTACTGGTGAAATGGTGACTCTGGGACTTTTATACTGCAATGGTGTACTGGTGAAATGGTGACTCTGGGACTTTTATACCGCAATGGTGCACTGGTGAAATGGTGACTCTGGGACTGTTATACTACAATGGTGCACTGGTGAAATGGTGACTCTGGGACTGTTATACTACAATGGTGCACTGGTGAAATGGTGACTCTGGGACTGTTATACTACAATGGTGCACTGGTGAAATGGTGACTCTGGGACTGTTATACTACAATGGTGCACTGGTGAAATGGTGACTCTGGGACTTTTATACCGCAATGGTGCACTGGTGAAATGGTGACTCTGGGACTGTTATACTACAATGGTGCACTGGTGAAATGGTGACTCTGGGACTGTTATACTACAATGGTGCACTGGTGAAATGGTGACTCTGGGACTTTTATACCGCAATGGTGCACTGGTGAAATGATGACTCTGGGACTGTTATACTGCACTGGTGAAATGGTGACTCTGGGACTGTTATACTACAATGGTGCACTGGTGAAATGGTGACTCTGGGACTGTTATACTACAATGGTGCACTGGTGAAATGGTGACTCTGGGACTTTTATACCGCAATGGTGCACTGGTGAAATGGTGACTCTGGGACTTTTATACCGCAATGGTGCACTGGTAAAATGGTGACTCTGGGACTGTCACATACCACTAATATATAAGCAGTCAAACTCCATTCTCTCTTATGGTAATCACTGGCTTCCATTGAGTTACATGTGCAAGTGAATTTGTTTTGCAAGGTTGTTTTTGAAAGTACACCAGACCCAAGATCTGCTTTTTGGATGCTTTTCCTTCCATCCAGCTGTTAAGCGTAAACTACGCTTCTAGGTCTACGGACCAGTTAAGCATCCATTTTATGTTCTGAATACAGTTCCACACAACAACTTGAATGAAACCAATTACTAGCAACTGGAACTTCAGAGAGCTAAATTAATAATCAAGTATGAATTTTCAGTAACTGCACTTGGGATTATACCTTAGTATAAACATATTTTAACACTGAAATGACAGCAAAGATGATATGACAGTAGAATATTACATAAATAAACAATAAGCAGGCAGTGGACACTTGTGGTCAAAGATATAAAACCCTGGCCTTAGAAACATCAATTGTAATCTGCTTGCATCAAATATAACCCGCAGTGCCGCAGAAAATGATGAAAAGAAGTGCTTCTGAGATTCATGCATATCCAAACAGTAAAGGTTCGGCTAAAATATTATATTAACATTTTTTCCTCTCATTGCATCTTGTTCAATGATAGTCCCATTGAGCCACAGTCATTAATCTCAGATCAGGGCACAAACAGAGAAGAGTAGCAAGTTGCTTTAAAAGTATTAGCAGACCAAACATATAACCTGTTGAGTTATGTAAAAATAATCAGTTGAGTTATGTAAAAAAAGTTATGACAAATGTGTTCCTCAGTGTCATGCTCATCTCCACCTCACTGACTGGTAGATACATCTTTGTGTGCGGCAAATGGCTGAAAAGCACACTGGACACAAATTATTATTTATTTCCCATTTTTAAGAATAAATAAATATTTGTGAATATAGCCTTTGGTCTGGTGGGCCTTGACTTGAGTAATGTCTGATATGGCACCTGGTCTGTTAAACCTCTCACAATTTGCACCACCTGGTAGTGGTCACAGCCTTCTGATGAGAACAATGTAACACTGTCACACTGTCACACACTCTGGTATCAGTCAGTGAGTGAGTTAGATCAGAAAAAAAGCCTCTTCCCTGGTAAGAATCTCATTACCTTAGGTCAGGGAGTACCTAATATACTTTATTTCAGTGATGCTCATAGAGAGTTCACAAGAGATTACACTCCTGTTAGCGACTGCTTGCTTTGCGTGTGTATGTGTGTGTGTGTGTGTGTGTGTGTGTGCGGAGGGGGAGTGCGTTAGTAAGGTCCACGTTGTTAGGACCTTTTGTTTACAATGGACGCTTTTCATGAAAGATGAAAACACAACATTTGAACATAAATTCCTGTACATACATACATACAACATATTGGTAAAATGTCAGCAGTTACACAGGGGGAAATAGTACAGGTGGTCACAAGCCCACATGGTACAAGGGTAATGATGTCCTCCCTGTTTGGTCCTGGAGAGCTATTGAGCCACCAACCTAACCATTTCACCTCATTTTAGTTACTTTTATCAAGCTGTTTTTTGTAGATAAATCAGTTTCCTTTCTTTACCCAATTCTGAGAGCTGATAAGCCGCTAAACTGTGGGACTGTATCCACCCAACATTATACTGGATGGCACATTTTACATTTACGGCTCACAATAACATAAATAATCACAGCCTAATCGGATCTTTTCGGTCATACAAGGATTCCTAAAAAGTACTGACTCTGAAATGACAAGAACAGATTGTCAATGAAGAATATTTTTTGTCCTAGATCCACTGAACCTTGCTCGAAATGCCACTCCACACCATTGCCTAATTTCTCACCTAACACGCTGACGAGGCAGGACCTTCAAAACCTGAACAAGCAGGACTAATCTATAGACCTTAAAGCCTGACTCGTGACACTACGCACAGAAAGATCCATCGAAGTATCTACCCTGAACTTTTCAGGCTTTCACATATTTCTCAGGTATTTCATGTCAGCATTTATGCAGTACATCTAATCATATTTACTATGGAAACAACTTACACTCCTGAAGCAGACTGTTAAATCACAGGTTAACAATCACAGACATGAACCAATAAAGTCAGTCATATGCCTTACCCTTGGTGCAGTCTCAGGAAGATATTCTAGCAAAGGCAAATACTACTTTACGCAATGCACTGTTTCAATGTTTCATACCAGTAGCTGTACATTTCTACCTCTTTTTATGTCTCACTTTCTTTTAACTAAAGAGATTTGTTTGAGACTTCTTTTCTTTTCTTTTTGTTTGAAACAACTTTATCCATTTATAACACTCACTAAGATCCAGGATGTAATTACAAAACCAGAGAGAGCCTTCTTTTTTTGCTATCAATTTGTCATGCCATGCCAACCAATGGTAGCTCACTGTTATTCTGACTCTTTTTGGTTTCCTATGTAAGCACTTTAAGGAGGGTAATAAATAAACAAATAATATCAGAGGGGATGAGCTGATTCTGGGCAGTAGAGTCAGTTTACTCTCTATCTTTAATTTACTCAGGCAAGTTACCCTTACTCAGAGAAAAATTAGGAACTAGCCAAAATTTGTTGTGAAGAAAACCACTTTTGAAAAACTTTGATATTACTAGACAGGGAAAGATCTATGTAGCTGTTTAAACATTAATCTGCCAGCTCTGTAAATTTTAATAGGTTATATTTAAATTTACTAGGTCTTGTCACACTCACAAACATTTTCAGAGAGTTTGGAATTGTTAGAAGCATTTTATAATTAACTACATAGACATTCTGATACAATTCTGATTAAAGGGTGAGTTTTTCAGCTGTGTAGTTACCACAAATATTATAAATATTAACAAATACTATTACTAAGGTAATAGTTTATTATTATTATTACTAATAATAATAATAAGAAGAACCAGCAAAATATTTTCAATAAACATTACTGAAACAATAGCAGGTTGTATTACAGCAAGCGGGAGATTTTCAGTGAGGCTATTTTCAGAAGAGGGAACCAAACTCTTGACTTCCACAAAATGACACAAGCCCCTTGGAGAGTCTACAGAGCTTTTCCTAATGATATCACCCTGCTTTATAGTTATGATCACTAGTAGCCTACAATAAGGATAAAATACAGTTGCTAATGTAACCTGGTCGTTCCAGCACATTCCACATTTATTAAAGTGTTTTTAAATTTTACTTTCAGTTTGTCTGGGAAACAGGATTTGCTGGCCAAAGCATACAAATGCCTGGAACTGAAGTTCTGCTCCCTTATGCTCATTAAAATACTTTTTTTAAAGCAGATGAAGAGGTTTATGTAAAAGGTTTATGTAAAAACCAGTGAACGTTTCAGTTCTTGAGTTCTTTCAGTGAAGATTTGTGGAACAAAAACCATATGGTGGTGAAAATGTCATTCACTGATGGATTCCAGAGAACATTTCAATTCCCTATCCTTGGCAAGCAGCAACATTAACTTCTCTTTATACAAGGAATTCATTTTCAGATTTTTGTATGGGGGTGGATTGTTTTTTAAAGCTACAGTAAAAAATTGTTCCGCTTGAAAACTGAATTTGTTTAATCAGTAACCAAATATATGCTTCAAAGACATGCTCCTACGTACGCATTGGAGTAGAACTTATATGCATTACCTAAAATGGTGAGGTAATTGTTGTAAAATAATTATGTAACAGCTTGATGTTCTTTCATCTCTAATAATCAGATAATCTTTGCCACTACAGAACATTTCAGCCCTTATGTCAGATGCCACCTGCCCCCTCCAACCACCTGAAGTGAAAAGAGGCATCTGTTGGATTCAACATGCCAAGCACAAGCCTGCTGTAGAAAATCTGATATTCTGGAGCTTGATACTTTAGGATATGTTCATGAAGTAAAAATCAGCATGATACCAAAGATTATCTGAGAATATTTTCTACATTATGCTGTCCACCTATTAATGTGAAAAATGTGAAAAGCCTTTCACGCTACACTCTCTCATATCACATTCAATGTCAATCAGAGAAGGCGCCGATGTTTAAAGAAAATACACATGCAAGTGTACCGGTTTATTTAAGATATAGCACACATATGCCAATAAGAATACATCAAATTATAATAAAAATGATGGCAGTGAAGATCGCATCATTATCAAATATCACTTTGTGCAAGAGAAGACATACCTGAGTGTGTGGGAGAGCTCATTCTGCCCGCACAAGCGTCACCAATGTGGAGTCTTCAGTATTCGGTATGGGTCCCAGCGTCCTGCCCGCAGTCTTTGTAGAGAACTGCAGGTGGTTTAAAGCAGCACACACCTGCAGATGCAACGGCTGCTGTGAGACTAGGCACCCACTAAATGCACATCCAGAAGAGCTCAAAAGAGTGTGTGGTTCTGCTGCAGAAGGTGATGTCACTCACTTAAGCCATAACAAATTAGAAGAGGAGTTTTATTGGTTCCCTTGTCTTGGGATTTGTATCTTTGTCCTAGAAATTAAATAATCGCATTAGAGTGAGGAGCCGGGGTTTAATTCTCTGTTCCATCCATAGTAGTTGAAATGACTGAGCTCAATGCCATGACCAATAGACCACTTGTGAACACAAAATGGGAACACAACAGGGTTCCAACAGTGAAGGGTTCTATAATGGTGTGGCATTGACTTCTTCACCGAAAGTTTTACATTCCATACATTTCTTAAAGGAATGTCTTTCAGGTGAAAATATCATGTCCAACATCAGAGCACGAGTGGTTGCACAGTGGTTTGAAAAACGGACATTATCTGTTTTTCAAAGCTTTCTCCCCAACTTCAGATATCACTCCTCATTTTTGATGATTTCAGTGAACACGTTCTGGATGTCATGAGTGGCACACTTACAGCAAACATGGGAAATGTAAGGGGTTAAATTGGGGCCAAAATGATACGGTAATGTATGTACTACCCAACTAATTTCTGTACTTAAATGTTTTTGGGAAAAAATTTACTTGCAAGCCAAAGACTGACTGCTGAATCTCTTTGGGTATTTTAATAGACATTGCATGAACTACCCTTATGTGCAGAGGTTGGCTGGAATCAGTTGTTGTCATGGAAATTAATTATATAACTGCAGATAGATGGCCATGTGTGTCATCTTCCATGTCTTTGATTGAAATATGGAACTTTTTTGGCCAGTAAAAAAAAATCTCTGAGAAAATGAATGCATTGCACAAGGTAACATGCAAAAACTGTATTCATACAAGCATTGTGATTTTACCGAATCTATTAGCTAATACTTCAGTTTCCACACTGTCTTCTGGCTTTGTGTCACAGACACCTGTATGCCGCACCTGTATTCTGTCTGCCATTATGAAAATTCTAACTGCTACCAGTTAGGACAGAACCATCTTGAAATAGTTCCACCCAAATTTATGATACATGCAGTTGAATCACCCCAATTTGTTAGCGCAGCAAGACCAGGGCAATATAATCAAAAGGGTTATGCAACCAGACAAATTTTTTTATTTTGGAGACGTGATTAATCTTCACAGTCATGGGGGGGCCATGTCTCAAATATCACAGGATAGCTCCCTCGCGCGTTAATTTATGAAGCGTAAATTAGAATAGAAATGACAGCATAACTGACTGTGGCATTAATTATTATTTTATACGATTGTGTCTGTTAAACTGATTTGCTGAAAATTCCCTTCAAAGGTAACAATACAAATAATAAATTATTTCTTACAGATTTTTAAAGCTAAAAGGCTTTAGGCTTAAAAACTTTTAAATTGTACTAAATGTTTTAACAGCTGGAGAAGTAATCAGATTTTTTTTTACAGAAAAAGTCTCATGACTCCAAGTAAACTCAAACTCGCACAGACTGACCCGGCAAAATCAATAGCCCAGTTTAAATATGAAATTACCTTGAAATCTTGCTACAACATAGATGTTGCGGCATCATCCAAACTTTATTACAACCTATTAATTCTCTCACATAACACTGTGTCCAGAGCCTATTCAATGCCTCATATTATAGGGTATTACATCAAGGCTCAAACCTTTCAAACTGGTGTATGAATTTGAAATATGTAAATTCTGGAAATTAAGCAGATAGGAATATTTGTGGCTAAGTTATGCTGCAGTAATTAAAGAAAAACATTGGTCTTGATACTGAGATCACAGTGGCGGCCTCTCTGCATCCCTCTGAATTTGGATCATTGGACATGTATAAAAAAGAAAAAACTAATCTGCAGAACAAGAGAGGTTCACCTCCTTGACTGAGTCAAATGTTCTCATTCCGCAATTAAAAAAGGGTGGGACTTTTCACCGGCCATATTAGCTACTGCAGGCGTATTTCTAAAAAAAATAGGCTATAGCCTATAATATAATTAATATACATTTACCAATTCTGTACACAAAGTCATCGATCAACGCATCAGTAATAGCTGCCCTTAAAGCATTACTTTTATGATGCCAGCTTCTACTGCCCTCTCCTGACATTATATCTCAAAATCAACTGATGACACTATCCCATATACCACACTACCAACACCCCCTTACCCAATACGGCCTGAACACAAACACACGAGTGGTTATCATTAATGGTCTAATCATATTAAGGTAAGCATTTCAGAAGATATTGGCAACCTGCGAAGATAAAAGAGAGTCAGATTCCCCCTTACAAAAGGCACGAAACTAGCACAAGACTAAAGTGAATAAGATTGCAACCTACGCAAGAAACTCGATTGATACATCGGTCACGTCCCGTGATATCTTACTTGTTTGCAAGATGTTCGCCGATTCTATTTATAGCACAGCAGCGGCATTAGACATTTTCTGCAGAACTCCGGATCAGAAAAAAAAATCTATGCGCATGAAATTAGCGTGACAAAATAAACCATAACATCGCCTTCCATAGCCTATTATGCAGCTAACGTTAGGGAACGATGGAACGTCGACACCTATAATTTAGTAAGTGGGTTCTCGCCCAAAGCGATAACATTATGATGTTTTTCACTTGAGGCAACTTCTGCTAACTGAAATATAGGTACGATTCCAATAAGTAACGATAGCCTAATATAATACTAGATAGCCTACTCGATCCATAAACTAAAAAAAAACAATATTAGGCTATGCATAATCTATAAGTGCATATTGTAAAAATAATATGTAGGCTATCTGTGACATTAATTAGCCTACCTTAGCGATTGACAGGTGTCTACTATAGTTTGAACGTTTAGGTGTTTCGGTTATGTAAAATGTCTCATATGGGAGCTCAAACACAAAAATCAATATTGGGACTAGGGTTGTCGTTTCAATGTCTAGCGCTACTGCATCTGTTTTCGGATTTGAAAAGAGCATAGACTATGCTAATACGAATTCTGAATAACATAAACGGCTATCACAGCAGCAAAACGAGTAGTGTTTACAATGGCGCTGTGCCTTTTTTCAAGCAAAAAGTGTAAAAGTCTGCTTTAAACAAACTAAAAAAGTCACTGCTTGATGAAAGGCTGAAAATACAGGTGCATCGTATGTGGTCATGTTTAGGCTACACGCTATTTAGCCTACAAAAATACATTTCCTTACCTTCTATGCACGCAGAGACAATGACATTCCAGATTGTACCTTGAATTTGTAATATTTGTGTGATCCAGTTCACATCGCAAAGTGTGAGATGGAGAGAGGTTGGTGAGAGCGCTGTATTTCAAACTGCAGCGCCTGGGAGATGCGATCGGTGCCTGACTGCCTGTGGCGAAACGAGTAGGATTTACTAAAAATAGCATCCCAGCAGAGAGCAGGAAAGACCGCCTGAGCCAACAATCAGGATTGTTTACATAAATAAAGCGAAGACATTGCAACAGGCATTCTCTTAATTTGATTTGAAATTGCTGCTTAATGAAATGTAAAATATTATCAAGGTGTCATAACGTTGCTTAACATTCTAAATGCAAATATTTGTCAATAAATAAATAGACTTGAAGTGGCCCAGCACCTTAAGGCACCCCATTGTTATCAGCAGCCTATTAAGGCTCCGGGGTATTCGGGCATGTCGGAATTATAAGCAATTTTGGCACACACAACGGTTTTGCAAGGAGTGGTGGTGGTGTTGGGGGGATGATAGTTACTGATAAGGTGAAGCTGATGATGCCTTCACAATGAGCTTATCAAAATCTTACTGATAGATTTCACATTTGCACTTTAGAACAACTGGATACACAGCTAAAATAGTGGTGTACATCTAAACATGCTAGGGTGTTTATATGAGACAGAGGGTGTTAAATGTGCACAAGCATGCAGTCTTAAATATACACCAACATTTTTGCAGTGTAGTTTCAATGAAATACAGAACCAGTAGTAAGGACAGTTTAGATACTGTGACCAGTGCAATTGCCTGATTTATATATTTATTAGAATGTCAATAAATGCACTTACTTAAATATTTATTTTAAAAAACTGGGTTTATAATTTGTATGATTGTTGATTATGGTAGTCTTTTAAGTCAGAATTTTAATACAGTTATTTTGGAGGTAAAATAGAAACCCCTTTGTGAGTACATGCAGGCAGATAACCTAAAATTAAGTAGATGTTCAGAAAGTAGCTGTTTATTGCATTTTATGTGTAATTTCAGACGACTGGCCTGTCACTTTACGTATTCTCTCACATGGTCTGCTATAGTCTGGTACTGCATTATGCTTTTGCAATAGGTTTCTTGGTGTAAGTATGTTCTGTAATATGATGTTCTGAAAATGTTTTGTGGTACACAATATAATTTTTGTGATGTTGTTTGCTCCCCTATTCATGCCAGGCCTCTTATTCCTTTTGTACCTTCTCCTGAGAAATATGTCATGGCTGATTAACACAACCTGGTAAGGTTACAAGCCTACAGCCAGAGTCAGAAACATTCTCCATGAAGAATGGAGAGCAGGGTAAAAGTCAGGCCTACAATAAAAATGTAACAGAAGCAGAAAAAATATAAGAAAGAAAGGAAGAAAGCCTTTGTTCAATTATATTGCACCTTAAAAGCTGAGGATATGGAGGCGATGACAGGCAAAGCCAAGGAGCACCTATTGCACAAACACTGCTTCCTCCACAGGAACTCTGGGTATTTTTAGAAACCAGTGGTGAGTCATATTTACACAGTCTAACAATGACTTGTGGGACTTAAATGTGTGTGTGCGCGCGTGCGCGCGTGTGTGTTTTTTTTGCGCGCACACGCATATGTGCATGCGTATGTTTTTATATTTTCAGCTTAAGAGGTTTTAATAGCTTGTATAGCATGTAAATACAGTTAAAGGCATTTATTGGTAAAAATCATAAAAGAGCAAGGATAAAATATTGCACTTATTGATTTATATGTACACAATGATAAACAGGGGGGAAAAATAGCTATACTACCCATTCACAAACATCATCTTGTGTATTTCAAGTAATAAATAATTTTATTATTTCTCTTCTCTTATATTGTTATTATTTCTCTTCTCTTATATTGCTCATACTGCATTTTACATAGTCCCAGATTAGAATTGTCTATCGGACTGCTTTAAAAGAGCTATGTCCATACCGTCTGACCACACTGTATCATCTGAACTCCTGTGGTATAAAGTGCTATGTCCATACCGTCTGACCACACTGTATCATCTGAACTCCTGTGGTATAAAGTGCTATGTCCATACCGTCTGACCACACTGTATCATCTGAACTCCTGTGGTATAAAGTGCTATGTCCATACCGTCTGACCACACTGTATCATCTGAACTCCTGTGGTATAAAGTGCTATGTCCATACCGTCTGACCACACTGTATCATCTGAACTCCTGTGGTATAAAGTGCTATGTCCATACCGTCTGACCACACTGTATCATCTGAACTCCTGTGGTATAAAGTGCTATGTCCATACCGTCTGACCACACTGTATCATCTGAACTCCTGTGGTATAAAGTGCTATGTCCATACCGTCTGACCACACTGTATCATCTGAACTCCTGTGGTATAAAGTGCTATGTCCATACCGTCTGACCACACTGTATCATCTGAACTCCTGTGGCTTTAAAAGTGCTATGTCCATACCGTCTGACCACACTGTATCATCTGAACTCCTGTGGTATAAAGTGCTATGTCCATACCGTCTGACCACACTGTATCATCTGAACTCCTGTGGTATAAAGTGCTATGTCCATACCGTCTGACCACACTGTATCATCTGAACTCCTGTGGTATAAAGTGCTATGTCCATACCGTCTGACCACACTGTATCATCTGAACTCCTGTGCCATTTGCATGAGATCCACTCCACTGAGGCATATGTAGCAGGGGTGACAAACAGACCTTTCTTTAACAACTCACAAATATAAATAGTAACGTGCTCTTACATTTCAGTAGGCATGAAAGTGTGTATTGTTTTGGTGACGTTTAAATTGAATCACTGTTATATAACTAGATATGACATGTAAAGAGTGTCAATGGTTCTCTGTTGGAGAGAGAGTAGTTTAAAGCTTGAGATAAAATGACACAATTAATTTGGGTGGTTAGGTTTTAAAACAGTCACAATGAATTACCTTCCACAACCGGTAGTAAAACAATGTTAGTGCAAAGTACTCTCTGTCTTGCAACAGATACTGTACCTGTAGAAACGTGCGACCTGGAAAAACTGGTATCTGTTACTGAGGCTGGGCTCAGGACCATGAAAGAAACATGCCACTGAGTTTTTTTTTTATTCTGCTCAGTGTGCCTGCTCATTAAGCACCCAAACAGGGTGGATCATTCACAAAAGGGGAGATATGTGAACACGGATCAAGCCTTTTCAAAATACTGTGGGACATTAAAAGGATGGAGAAGGAGGTACTAGTGGAACAGAACAGATCGAGCAGAGACTGGGACTATGCTTATGTACAACCTTATCTTCTCTGGGACATAACAGGAACCCTATACTCCTTGAAGCAGGTAAGCTACTCAAGTTAATCTTTTACCTGTTCCCTGAGAGTAACTATACTTTTTTCCTACAGTAAAAAATAAAAACATGTATAGTATCTACTATATGAGACAACTATCACCCTCAACTTTTTAGCTGCTTACTTCAAAATTCTACTGCCATTAATCATAACAAATGTGCACTATACTTTTGTACTGATGTCAATATGGTACAGAAATGACAGCAAACATGATGATAAAATACTTGTGCAGTAACCTCATATTGTTTTAAGGGGAGACAGCCTAGGTGAATAGGCAAAACAATTATTTTAATAGATATCACTATGAAACTTTCCCAGTTTGTTATGTACATAACAACTAAGAAAAAATGTATTGCAAGTTTTCTGAGATTTTATGTTTATATATGCAAAATAGGCGTTACCTAATTAAATATGTGCTAATTTGCATATATCGCCAGGAACAGAATCAGAACATTGGATGATGCCCAGATTCAAAATTCTTGACACATAACACAATGAACTTTGTTCAGAAGGGATTGTGGCTATGTCTTTTTATCATCCCATACATCAGGAAATACTGTCTACAGTCATAAAAAAATCAATTTTCGCCAGGTTTTTTGGTATATAATGTACTATAAATCAGGCTATGAATGATATATCAACAAACCCCTCTGAACAAAGAAGCAGGGTATAGATAGGAAGAAATGTGGAAAGTATGGTGTGTGTAGGTGCTAGGGAAATGGATATTTAATCTCTTGGCGTGTAAGAAAAACGCATAAAAACTCATTTTTGGGAAAACGCCCTCAAAGTTCTGTATTGTAAAATGCCATACATTTTTATTTGAAACCGCTATTTACAAACACAATACCTAATCAAACCATTAGTAATAGACATCTCAAACACATAACTGATAACTGAATAACTGAACTGAACTCAGAACTGAACAGAACCACACACAGGCTACATGCACAGTGTAGTAACAATAATCTAAACACACAACTGATAACTGCACTGAAACACAGCATGTATTGACTGAACAGAATCACTGTCTCTCTCTCTCTCTCTCTCTCACACACACACACACACACACAAAGACTTGCCGAATTAGAACTCTAGGCTATGTAGTGTGTGTACTGTTCATTGCATGTTCAACATTGTAACACAGCATGTATTGACTGAACAAGGAAGCAAAATATTAAAAAATCTCAAAATCGACCAAAAAAAAAGAAATGCCGTTTTCACCTAGGCTGTCTCGCCTTAATATCTGAATAGGAAATACAAGTTTTAGAGCTTATGTGGTCAAATGACTCATCACATGTCGCCATGCAAGTCTTGTTTATAAATTGCCACCAGGGCAATTGTTGTCATGGAGACAGCGAGGAAACTGATAAATTGAAAATGTGTTGGTGTAAATGCTTAGGCTATTGAAAACTTGGTTGGTTTAATGAAATGTGTAACGTCTAAGTATCCATTCATATCTGAAAAAGTGCACTTTTTTGAAAACTTCACAAAATTATTTAAAATATATTTTTGGAAAGTGTAACACCGAAACTTTTTGGGACGCCGACGCTCGCAACAGAGATGTGTGAACTCGTTTCCACACCACACAACACCTCCGAACAAAAGAGCCAGCAGAGGGAACCTCCATATTTCTCTCCAGTTCAGGGAAGAGTGGAGGCAGATAACCTACTTGGGCCTCGAAGGGAGAGAGGCTAGTGGAGGCATTGCGCAGAGTATTATGGGCTAGCGTGAAATGAGCACTTCTCTGCTTTCACAAATAATTTGGTTTCCAACAGGGCTTTCAACACCTGTTTAACGTAACTGATATGAGTTTGTAAATCGGAAGAGAAAATTTAAATGTCGTCCAAATAAATTAACACAAATTTCTCCAACATCTCCATTAGTACGTCATTTACTAATGCCTGAAACACTGAGGGGGCCCTAGTGAGCCCGAATGGCATGGCCAGATACTCGTAGTCTGCATTGTGGGTGTTAAAAGCGATTTTCCATTCATCGCCTTCCCGCATGCGCACCAGGTTATAGGCGTTGCGGAGGTCTAATTTTGAAAAAATTGTGGCCCCCTGGAGATGTTCGAACGCCGAATTCATCAGGGGAAGTGGATACCAATTCTTAATGGTAATGGCATTTAGAGAGCGATAATCGATACATGGCCTTAATGTTCCATCCTTCTTTTTAACAAAAAAGAAACCTGCGCCAGAAGGCGAGGTAGATAGCCTTATAAACCCATTGGCCAACGCCCAGGTTGTGATGTTCTGTTATTATGTATGTCTGTTTATATTATTATCATTCATCATTGCATTCCCCTCTGTTCGTGGGTTGTCTGAGTCGCATTCGTGTGTTTGTTTACCCTGTCTCGTGTATGCACTGTTTAGGTGACTTCGGGATTTCCGAGGGTTTCGTGTTCTGCTACTTCCTGGTTTCCCTTACGCTAATTGTATAGATTACTAACTCGTGCTAACAATCACTCGGGTGGTTTATTAGTTAAATGCACTTACTAAACCTATTAACATAAATGTCTACTAACGAACTAACGGTCTGTCTTATAGTTAGGTATTAACAAGATTAACCAGTTTGTCCGCGATCTCTTATTCGCCCCAGCTGTTTGTATGTAGTTTCACCTCTCGTGATTACTGAGCACACTCCGCTCCACTTCGAGCCCGTTGTTTGTTATGCATGTTTCCGAGTCCCTTCCTTGTCTTTTTTATGTTTCCGTGATTGTTTCATTGCTACCTCATGTGTTAACCTCACGTAGTTTGTTACCCCTCCCTTTCCTATACGTATATATAGACCCACAAATCTGTTTGTTCCCTGTCTGAACGTACCCTTTATTTCCTGAGCCTGAGATTTAGAAAGCCAGTGACTTATTGATTACCTGAGACAACCTTTTCCGTACGACCCGAGATAGCCTAGCGATTTTGTTTGTTTGCCATTTGGTTTCGACTTTGATTGTTTTTGACTTAGCCTTTGCCTACCGTTTTTGTACCTCTGCCTTTGATTTCTGGTTTTTCGACTTTTGATTGTTTTTGACTTTGCCTTGCCTGCTGATTTTGTACCTCTGCCTCTGATTTCCGGTTTTCGACTTTAGCTTCCTAACTACTCTTTGCATTCCGTTTTTGTACTGTACATTTTGATATCCTGGCTTTTTGACCTCACCTTCTGAAATAAACCTCGTTCTTGCTAAATCCTTGTCTGCTATTGGGTCTCTGTGTCTGAAACGTAACACAGGTAATAGGGGTAGTACCTGGATGGAGTTCTATGGCGCAATCATAAGGCCGGTGGGGAGGAAGGGTGGTTACCCTCTGTTTACTAAAAACCTCCGCTAATTCGGCATATTCAGCCGGGATGTTGGGAGGCAAAGAAAATTCAAGTGTTCCTGCAATCCCAGTCACTCCTCTGGAGTAGGGGACCCAGGGAGAGGAGACCACTGAATCTCAGAGTCGGATAGCTCCTCAGAAGAAATCTCCCTCGAATTAGAACATCCGTCAGCCAGAAAGTCCTACTCAAGACTCTCGTCACCAGCCTCAGAACCTGAGACAGACTCTCCGTGGGCGGAGAGGTAACCTCCTCCAGCTCAGACCTGGAATCAGAAACATCAACACGTTCCTCTGACAAACTGAAAGGAGCGAGGTGACCCTGCGTGGTACACACGGAACCCCATTGACAAATAACTAACTTATCCCCTCCCCACTTAATATGGGGATCGTGCTTAACTAGCTAAGTGTGACCCAACACCAAAGGATAAGCAGGGGAATTAACCAACAGAAACTGAATGCTCTCAATGTGTTTCTGTTGAAAAGTCGACATGGTGAGAAGAGACGTAACTTCCTTAATTATGCCTGACCCCAACAGGCGACCGTTGAGAGCGGTAACTAACCAGGATTGGTCCAAACACTGAACCAGAATTTTATTTTTTCTAGCCCACTGGGCATCAATAAAACATTCCACGGCCCCGGAATCAATAAAAGCCTCGACCTGAAGCGAGTGCTCTCCCCAAGAAAGGCTAACAGGTAATAGTGTCCGAGGTGCAGTACCCTGAAGTCCCGCTAGAAGCCTTGGTTCTTCTAGCGAGACCCCCCCTTTTCTCTTACGTTTCAGACACTGATTAAGAATATGCCCCTTCCTCCTGCAGTAACGACACCACTCAATTTTAGAAGCGGTATCTCCAGCAGGTGGGCAGACTGCCCCATCTACCTGTATGGACTCCTTAGTACTAGATAAACAGGGTTTAACAACCGGAGGAGAAGACTTTGTGACCGGGATAACCGAAGACCTTGTCCGGTGGTTCTTTGTGTGTTCTCTACGGCATAACGGTCCCACAGTCGATTGTCTATCCGAATAGCGGAAGATACCAACGCATCTAGAGAATCGGACTGCTCAAGAATGAATAGGGCATCCTGACCAGACTCGTCTAATGCCTCAGAAAATAATGTCATCAGGGGAGCTTCTGACCAAGCTGTCTCACCTGCCAGTGCTCGAATTTATGGTGAATTCGACCACAGTATCGCTATACTGGCAAAGGCGATAGCCGACTCCTGACCCAAAATGTTATGGTAGAAAACCGACTCCATTTTGTCCATAAGTGTTTTAGTAGTATTTAAAATTGGAGACTTCTCCCTGATTAATGGAGTAGCCCAGTCAAGTGCGGATACGGTGAGTAGTGAAAGTATGAATGGTACCTTGGACTCTTGTTCACTAAACCGCGATGACTGGGCTTTAAATTTTTTTTAACATTGGGCAAGAAACTCTTGGCACTAACCCGGTCGGCTGTCATAGCGGAGGGGGAGCTGTAATTTGGGTTCCCTACCCATCTGAGCAACAGGGACCAGGAGAACGATAGCCTGTGCGGCAGGTAGAGGTGCTTGGGGTGCAACTGTGAGTAGGCGCATGCTCTCCGTCAACTCTTTGAGGCAACACTCTTGAGCCCTCATCTGGGTATTCAGCTGCCATATTTGACCAGTAGCTGCTGTTGGGCCTCCAATCCCCTAACATACTCTTCAGGGTTCTTATCTTCCAGCTGATCTCCCTTGGAAGACCTCGCTGATTTATCCATGATATGGCTTATTTGTCCTGTAATGGATTTTAGTGGCGGATAATCAAACGTGAAGGTATGGGGATCAGAAACAAGTCACTCACACAGTGAGAACCAATAAAGGGAATAACAAAATAAATGCAAAAAAAGAAAAGACAGGAAACTAATTCCTTGTGGCTAAACAGCCGAATGAAAATCAACCCACTAAAATAGGGCGAACTCGAATAACGAGTGAAACACAAACTAAGTCTCCCGAGCTCAATACTGGAGCCAAAACGGGAAACCTAGCAAAGAAAATAATACCTTCGGCACATAAGTTTGGATGGCTGGAAGAGTGTAAAACAAACTAAACAAACAAAAAAAACTGTCTCAGAGAGAACAGCAAAAAAAATTAATAAATAGCATAGAACGCTAACAGGCGGACTAATACCTATACCTGAACTAAAAGCTAATAGCAAGTCCCCCGTGAACATAAACAGTGTTTAATATCACGAGGTCGCTAGTACCTGGCTATACCTGGCTCAATGCAATGTCAAATGACAAAGAAGCATCGGGGAAGCAGAAGTGAGAAACTTAAATATCCCGCAGGTAGAGGCACAGGTGAAAACAATGATGAGGGAAAGCAAACCCCGGAACGGAACATAGAAAAAAATCTGATAGATTTTCAATCGGGAAATAAAGACGAGAATCGCAACGAGAAAAAAAAACAAAAAAAAAACACGAACCATGACATATAAGGCTGAAACATCAGATTAAATCGATCAGATATACACTTGTCTTCATTGATGATGTGATGTGACTGCATGGTTTGTTCTGAAGTATACAGAAACATCTTATCTGCTCAGATCCAACCAAATGCCTGAAACCTCATTGGGCGGCACTTCACCTTGCTGCAGGACAATGACCCAAAACATACAGCTAAAGCAACCAAAAGTTCTTCAGGGCCAAAAAAGTGGAAGGTTCTTGACTGCCCAAGTCAATCACTGGTCCTGAATTCAATTTAGCATGTGTTTCACTTGCTGAAGACAAGACTGAAGACAAAATGCCCCAGAAACAAGCAAGAACTGAAGGTGGCTGCAGTACTGGCCAGGCAGAACATCACCAGGGAAGACACGCTGTGTGTGGTGATGTCTATGGGTTGCAGTCTTCAGGTAGTCATCAAATAAAAAAAATTGCAACCAAGTACTAAATATGACACCTTTATTTCAGATTATTTTATTTGATCAAATTACTTTTGTTCCCATAAAATGGGAGGACTATGTACAAAAAGGCTGTAATTTCTCTATCGATCACCCAATATTGGGAATCGAACCTGCAACCTTTCGGTTACAAACCCAGTTCCTTAACCATTATACCACACTGCCGTCCAATATGGATGTAAATACCCTCAAATTAAAGCTGATAGTCTGCACTTTACCCCTGTATTCATTGTTTTATTTAAAATCTAATGTGCTGGAGTACAGCACAAAACAACTAAAATTGTGTCACTTCCCTAATAATTGTATACTTAACCTTACGTCAATCAAAGCTCAAGTATTGTTACTACAATGATTCCCATCAATGTGTTGATTAATCTGTCTGATAATGTGCCAGCTCCAATTTTCATTGATCCCTTAAGTGTTATCATATACATTTTGTCTAATTGATTTATTATTCAAGGAAGTGGACTTGTGTTACTTGTAACGTTTAATTTTTAAAAAAATTGTTAGTTTTGTTAGTACAGATGACCAAATAATTACATATCATCAAAGAACAGGCGAATTGAACGGAATTTTCAAAGGCTCTTTAAAAACAAGATCCAAAGCTATGTGTAGATAATGATTGCAAAAATATGAACAACATGCAAAACAAATGTAAATTAAAAGACTGTACAGGACGCTAAATCAGAGACCACTTTCCTACAACTTGATAAGAGGACCACGATGATGAGATCCAATCAGAACCCAAAATAATGTGACCAAATCTGTTAAACACACCCCCTTTGTGATGTTGATTTCACAGTACAAAAACACGGCCCAAGTCACTGGTATGATGACGCAACGGAAGGTCTTCAACCAATCCGGAGACAGCGTCATGGCAAGGGTGGCCAGACGTAAACCTTTTAACATGGCGACTTTCAGAATATCGTATGGGGACTGGAAACATACCCGTTTTTAAACGAAAAATTAGGGACAGCAACGACCCCTGTGTTTTACTAAAATGCGGT
This sequence comes from Ilyophis sp. 1 JC-2022, assembly GCA_022702515.1. Classification (NCBI taxonomy): domain Eukaryota; kingdom Metazoa; phylum Chordata; class Actinopteri; order Anguilliformes; family Synaphobranchidae; genus Ilyophis; species Ilyophis sp. 1 JC-2022. Next base: position 93,123,177 of record CM040406.1, on the reverse strand, counting down.
GGCGTTAGGACAAGCAATCCTGTCTCTACGGTATTAACAATGTTAACTGAGGTAAGGAATGTTTTGTTGCAATAAGGTGTGTGAGCTGGTTTTCCTTTAGTGGAGTGTCAGTGACAGTCTCACGACAGTGCCATATAGCCAACTAGCTACCCTAGCCCAGGTAAACATCACAGGGCACAGGGATGGGCTGTATCACCCAGGTTTGCCCATTTTTGACCATTGTTCGCGTAGACCGACTGGGTTAGCTGGTTAATAAGAGTGCTTGCCTTTTCGTTTTTAATGACAAGCTTAAACTGATATGACGACATGTTGATTAGCAGGCTACGGCTAGCAGTGAAGAGCGGCTTAAGGTTCGGCTTAAAATCTAGAATGGTGTGCTGCCACAACGCGCTGGGTCAGGTGAGTCAGGGCCATGGTATTCCATAGGTGTTAGCCTTTGCTTGAACATGGCAGCAAGCTGGCTACGTTTGCTACAATCTATGTGCACGGAATTCCGATCATTTCACTTACTAGCTTGCTAGCTGTTAAATAGCACCAATAACTTGCTTAGCAAGCTGCGGTGTAAAGTATCCGTTCTCTTACCTAGCCAGCTAACTTATCATATTGCCATATTATTTTGAAAGCTGATGATATTTTAGTTAAAAGTGAGAAATCCACAACACATTGCTAGCTATTAGACTAATGTTATTTACCTATAGCCCGCTATTCGTTTTGAATCTTCGACTATGTTCTGTAAAAAATGTGCAAGAATACTGAGATATTTGCTAGGTTTATGTATTTACAAAATGGCTAGGTAAGCTGCATATAAAACCAAAGAACACGATCTACTTGTATGGCTGTTGGCTACCTAATCAGCTTTGGTCCTAACTTTCGACTGTAACATCTAAGTGACAATGTAACTAACGTTGGGTATCACTGTAAAACGGTAACGTTAGCTAGAACTCGCGTAGAAGTATCTTGGCCTCATGTAACTTTTAAAAGTAAATTCCGCTCTATCATAATCATAATGGGTCTATTGTAATATGAGACATAATTTCTGTACTGTGAAATCAAAACGTGCTTGAGTTATTGAATGTAGTAGCCTCAAAAAATGTAGTGATTCTTGACTCATACTGCCCATGTATCTTCCCTCAGGTGGCCCGCCTCAACCTCAGTATAATCTTTATTGAGGTAACATAAGTATAATTTAACATAATAAAATAAAAAATGAATATAACATTTTGGCCACGACAGCAGTCATTTTGTACCAGGAATGTAAGCTGAATCTGACTTTGCTATTTTAGAAAGCCACTGCTGGAAAAATGCTGACATCGATTTGTTTGCAGATTCTACAGGAAATAATGTAGAAAAAAGCTGAATATTGTCTTTTTCAAACCACAGTGTCATTCACATAGACTACTTTGGACCTGGCTAATTGTTGAACTGACAAATGATGTAGCCAATACTTAAAAAGTAACATTACTAACAAAGGACTAACAGTACGAACTGACGTTAATGTACAAATTATGAAGAACGCATTTCAAATAAAGAAGGGAGTATGGTGTGGCTAAAGATGGTGATGCAGAGCTTTCTTTGCTCCCACATTTACAATTCAACCGTCTAATTTGGCTTCTGTATGTGACAAGTGGGCACGCCTCACTGCACAAGTTGCTAAAATGAAGGTGTTTTTTCTGCTCTGTTCACACTGTGAGCACCAGCATGGGTTCACTGACATTCATTCCCTGAGCAGCAGTGCAAGGAACCAGCAGTTTTGAACATTCTGTATTGGCATTCTTCCTTTTAAAAAAATTTTTTAAACTAGAATGACAGTAAGAAAAAAGGCTTTACCCTTATTGTAGAAACCTCCCACCTCCCTAGATATAGAAGCCTTTTGGGTTAGTCTGTTCCTGGAATCAGATGTCTTAGCAGTGGATTAATAAAAATGTTTAAACTATTTTAAAAAGCCCCCCTCCCCCACACACATAAGAATGTAAGATTATTTGAATGTAGGGATGTAACGGTATGAAATTTCACAGTATGGTATATACCGTTACATTCCTATTTGAAGAAATGTGAAGAATATAGTAGAAGAGAAAGTCTACTCTTGATTAACCTTGGAAGTCTAGTATGCTTGCCCTGGCATTTACATCTCTGCATTCTGCGCATTAACAACTCAAAAATGTTAAAATTAAAATTAAGTTAAAAAAACTTTTTATCATTTTTTTACTTTTTTTCCCCTTATTTTGTTGAAATTGATTGATTCTTTTTTAAACTTTTTTAAAATTACTTTTTTTTTTTTTTTTTTTAACTTTTTTTTTTTTTTTTTTTTTTTTGAGAAGAAGAAATGAAAAAAATTTAAAAATAAAATTAAAAAAAAAAATTTTGAAGTAAATAATTTTGTGCTTGTTGTGTGTGTGTGTTGTGTGTGTGTGTATGTTTGTGTGTGTGATGTAAAGAAGGTTGAAAGCAGCGTGCGTTGCGTGCGTTGTGCATGTTTAAGGTTGAAAAAAGAGGTGAAATGTGTGTGTGTGTATTTGTGTTTTACTAAAGAAAGAGAAAAATACCCATATGCATGCAATGTTTTTTTTAAGTGAAAGAAAAAAAAAAATGCAGTGTAAAAATAAATGTGAAAAAAAAATGATTCATCACCACATGTAGCCCTAGTAAATGGCTCCAGAATCTAAAAATAAAAATATCCCTAATATATAATATCAAAGTGTGTCGTCTATTAGATATTGGTCTTGAAAAAAATGGTATACGACTTCCCTGGCTGGCAGTGATTATTACTCATCTTGTGTAATCAGCCTTATATCAGTCCATGCCTCTAAATATCCCAAATTTGTCATTTTATGGTATTTTTTCAGAGTATTGTTTTTTTCAGCTCTGTATGTAATCTATGATTTTGTAGCAACATTCAAATTAATCAGATTATAAAATGTAAAGCTCATCTACAAGCTGGCTAATAATATAGCTGCAACGAGAATGATCTTTGTTGCAAACATGCTTTGCTAGCATGGCTAGCCAGCTAAGCAGTTTAACAAGGGATGCAGTAGGCTATAAGAATAGCCATGACACAAATTTAAACAAGAATATTTGCAGTTAATATCATATGGATAATATTGCACTGTATCAGGCTTGACTAATAGGCTATATTATGTTTGGTAATAATAAAACACAAAAGTTGGCGTTACTGACCTCAGCGAGGTAGCTAGCCACCAAGTTAACTATGGCATGTAATGGAGCTGAAATGGCGCTGAATTGTACAAAATCATAAAGTTTTAAATATATTTGAACTGTCGCAACAGGGTTGGTATTCATATTATATAATGAATCGCAGTATTTGATTACTTTTGATTACGTTTTCTGAATGATGTAACATTAGCTAAGCTAGATAGCTGGTCAACAAAATGTACCAGGGACTCAGAGAGCATAGCTCAAAGACTAACCTTAGCAGTGTGTTTACTTGCAACTGCTTGAATTTAAAGACTATTATTGTTGATCGTTTGATGAAATTTTTATTTATTACATGGTCATCATTATTACATCGATCACAAAGTGTAATATTTCCTGTATTATTCAAATGACATTATATATAATAGCTGCCAGATGTCTGTGATGATGTTACACAGTCACACAGTGTGGAGGAGACCTATATCAACAATAGAGTGCTTGTGCAAAAATTATGCATTCAACATGCATACCTGCTGATTACCGATTGTGTGCAAAGTTCAATATCGGCCATTCTGATTTATCGTCAACCTCTAGTGTTTGTGGTTTCCGGTAGCTTTACTTTGGATCCAACAAATGCGTTTGATATAGACTTAGAAATTAGGTAGGTGGTTGTACTAGTTGGGTATTATTTTATGTAGATATGGGATGACCAACTTCTCTTTTGGAAAGATATAGCCTCCTCTTTAATGTGGATATTGAGGTGGCTAATACCGAAAATTACAGGTGACTTTAAAGAATGACTGTAAGCACTTTGGCTCAGTAATGGACACCTTGTGGTTGTCAGGCAACGAAAACTGAAGCAGTAAAGAATATTTCCTGGTGCCAAGTTGTCCTCCCTCTAAAGGTGCTCTGGATTTCTCACATGGTATGAGATTTAATGAAAGGCACTCCATTACATTGTCTGGCTGTGACTAATCAGCCCTATAAGGGCAGTGTCCCTCTCTGACTGACTGAAAGCTTGAGCAAGACTCCCCCCCTCCCCCCCCCCCCCCCCGAAGGTAACAACAGTAACAGTAACAGTAACAATTTGTTTTTACTGCTAGATGGCAAAATGATATGAGGGTAGCCATCAAAGTAGTCACAACCGCCCTGTGTTGCCCTACATTGTACCACAGAGCTGTTACTGTATAACTTGCTAATAATATGACCTGAGGCACTACATAGCCTGTATATAATGTAGTTATTTCTCACAACTGATTGAAAAGGAAGTCAAGTGTTAGCTGAAACACATTTGTACTTGGTAAACCAATGGAAGCTAACAAACTGATCTCAAACTTGTTTTTGTGTGTTTTTGTTTTAGACCAGCCTGTCCATATGGGGATGGAGCGGTTTGGGGGTGGTGCTCTTTCTCATTACATTTGGACCGTTTGCCATATTTTATTTAGTTTTTTATATCCTGTGCTTCGTCTGTGGGTAAGTGAAGCATTTTATTCACGTCTTCACATGTTACTGTGCAAAGAATTTAAAGGTACAGTCTCATCTCTTACTAGTTAGGTATTTAACTCGCTGATTAGATAGTTTTGTCAGGTTTGTCTGGGCCTGTGTTGAACCTGAGGGGGTTTATTTGACTTTATTTGAGCTGTTTGTGCATATAACAAAGATGGATACTCACAGGGGGAAAAAAAAGAATACTCCTCTTTTCTGAATGCTTGGGTATATATATTTGTTTTGATTGGAAGACTGTTTTTTTTTTTGTATTCAACCTATGTCGTTCACAAGTTTCACAGTACTAAAGAATGCATGTGTGACAAGTTCCCAAAGCAGTGTGTTGTCTAATGCTTTATCTTTTTTTTGATCCAGTGCCTATCAGAGAGGAGTGTTTCCTGATGTTGTTTCTGTTTGTATGTGCTTTGCAGAGGCTTTGTGGTAACACTTTTATTTGGAAAGACAAACTCAGAGAAACACTTGGAGAAATGTGAACAGTCCTTCCTCCCTGCAACTCCGTCAGGCATACTAAAGGTCAGCAGTGTGTTTTCTGTTTTGTTTTTTTCTACCTCAAACTCTCCCCTTCATATCTGCTGCTGTAGGTCTCCTGCTTTCCTGCTTCCCCTTCCTCTCTGTCATTCTCATTCCCACCCCCACCCCTCTGTCTCACGCGCACGCACACGCACACACACACACACACACACACACACACACACACAAACACACGCACACACACACACACACACACACACACACACACACACACACACACATATATATTATTTATTGATATAGTCTTACAGCAGTTTATTTAGGCAGCTTGGTTGGGGCCTGCTGTGTGGTGCTTTCTGTTTAACTAGTCCCCTGTATTTCTGTGTCCTACCAAGACATTGGATGAGTTGAAACTGGAAGTCAAGCCCATCAAAATTGACAGAAGAGTTACAGGATCCAACTTTATTGATGAGCCACTACAGCAGGTAAGCAGCAGAAAATATTAAAACGGTATATTACTGAGCAGTGCAGATCTCTGTTTCTTCTATCTGGCTCTAAGTGCTAGGCAGATACACAGCCAAGTTACAATCACTGACAACAATTATAAACTTTAGAAACAACTATTGAAAAAACCTTTAATATTAATAAACTAATTCAGTTTAATCAAATAAGTCTTGATTAAATGTAATTTATTACAATATGTTTGCAGTGAGTTAAATTTTAAGTTATTGGTGCTATAAATGGTGCAGAATAGGGACTTAGTTTTGACCAGGTTAGACGTTCCCCCCACCCATGTGATTCACTTTTAGACACATTTTTGCTGTGTATATGTGCGAGTTAGAAAATAAAGATCTCGGCAATGTGCTTTGAATCTTACTGTCAGCACATTCCAAGTTAATTCCCAGAATGTGATTTTGTATGTGGGGGCTGGTTGTCTCTTATCCGTTTTACATGGACATCTCTGTTTCATTGGAGATATCAGTAAAATGCCCTCAACAGTAATTGTAATTGTATAATTGATAGAGTAATGTTAAATGGATCTTGGTGGAAGACAACCCTGGCTTTGCAGATTCAGACAGTATAAGCAGCGAGCCTATTGTCCTGAGCATGGTTGCATAGTGGAGGGAGCACAGGCCAGTCTTACAGGTTTAAGGAGCCATACATCCCTCAAAGCCAGCAGAAGAATCCTGAGCAGGACTCCTTGGTCAATGTGGCCACTGTCCCAGGCAAAAGGGCTCCTGCAGCAGAACACTGCTTCCTTGTCCTTCGCCGAGGCTCGGAGATAACGTGTCGTGACGCTCGGCCACCCTGAATTGCTCAAACACAGAGACAATCCTGATAAATGATCAAACTGCTGGTTATGTGTGTCCAGCTGGTGTAATCTTAAGCAGCGTGCCTGCGCAGACGTGTGAACGCCGAGCAGGCTCGCGGTGTATCGTTCCTCCACGGTCACTTGTAATTCCAGTGACCCTTCCACTCGAAATCAAATCCATTATGTCTTCTACATGTACGCCCTGCCAGGGGTGACTTTGCGTTTTACACCTGACACTGGTGACTTTGAGCTTATTCTACCTCATTGTGGGTAATTGTTTAAAACCCTTGGGGTGACTTTCCATTCTTATGCCTGACATGGGTGACATTGAGTTGTTATATGTGATACAAGTAAATGTCAGTTTCGGTGTGACCTGGGCAGGATCCAGCCACCCAGTAGCTTTTCCACAACTGGTCATTGCAGAAGTAAAATATTAAAGCCATGTTTTGCTTTTGAACCTTAACCCTTTGCATTTTCAGTGTAATTTCTTCCTCAATAATGCATATGCTTTCAATCCATTTATTTTTGTTATCCAAGGTTATCCAGTTTGCCCTGAGAGACTACATCCAGTATTGGTATTACACCCTCAGCGAAGATGAGTCTTTTCTGCTGGAAATCAGACAAACCGTTCAATATGCACTCGTCCAGTTTTCCACAAGGTACGCTGCGATTGGCACGTGCCTGATGACGATTCCAGAAGGGCAATGAGTAATGACTGTTCTTACGAAGATAAGATAATGCAGTACGGCTGTCATTATGTGTCTCAAAATGTGGCAGGTCCAAAGAGGTGGACTGGCAGCCGTATTTCACTACCAGGTTGGTTGATGACTTCGCCACACATCTGCGCGTGTTCAGGAAAGCCCAGGAGAGGCTGAACGAGAAGGAAGACCCTAAACAACGTAAGACTAGCGTAATAAAGCTCAGCAGCGCTGCGCAGGTTACTGTGTAACTTTCAGTGGACAGCCAAGGCTGCGTTTGTGTCGTGGAGCAGCTTGTCAGGTCATGTAGTAGAAGCAGACACCCTCATGGTGTTCAAGTCTGGGCTTGAGTTGTACCGGATACTCTCTAGTTTGTGGGGAAATAGCAAATCTAGATGGGCTGAGTGACATGTTCCGATCTTCATGTTTTCTAATGTTTTACTTGGAAAGCACAAAGGGGAGTAATTAGAATGTTCTTAATCCAAAGTGCTGCATGTTTCAGGGGATGACCCGGAGGAGCTTCTGGATTCGTTCTTTGAGGCCGAGATGGAGATGGAGAGGACGCTCTGCAGGGACATGGTCTGCACCGTGCCCAAAGATGAAGAGGGTGTGTACTGTAGCTCTAACACATTCACTCCTACCAAAGTTTGCTGTCTTTTTTCATTCACACCGACTGCCTTAATAGGGCCACTGCTCTTACAGTTGTTCTACAGGAAAATGACAGGAATGTGGGAGGCCAAGTGAAAGTACTGGGTATCTGCTTGTCAGGTTCCAGTATCCAAGCTTGTATTTCATGTATTGATAGTCTTTGTCCACTAAAGCAATTCAGATTAAATAGTACAACAGTTAAAGAAAAACTCAAGGGTACTACAGCTCACCTGGGAATTAGACCTGCAACATTTTGGTTACATGCCCAGTGTCTTAAGTACTGCACCCCATCACCACTAGCAAAAACCAATAAAACACTTAAAGACATTTAATCTAAAAACCTTTCCCTGGGGTAAAATTTTCCGACATTTTACAGGAAATGTTATAATTATACTCAAGCTCCCATTTACACATACTTGTCAGGTGAAACTTGTGAGATCAACACCTGTTTTTTCTTTTTTTTCTTTTTCAGAGAACAGGACTAGTTTCGGTTTAAAAGTCATTTTTAAAGCAATGGCTGTTGAAATGATGTTTGGATAATGCAGTGAGAATGTAAATTGAGGTCATGGTTCCCCCTCTGTTCCCCAGGCTTTCTGAGAGACCTTTGTGAGGTCTTGCTGTACCTGTTACTACCTCCTGGAGACTTCCACAACAGGAATATGAGATACTTTGTCAGGGTGAGCACAGCCCACATTCACACAACATTCAAAAGAGGAACACTGCCAAAGCATTAGTTTTATTTAAACTATGAGATGAAATTCAGCCAAGTTGGTAAACGAAGATATGAATCTATGAATCTGAATGGTTCTTTGTGGTAACCATTTTTTTGTAGACAAATAATACTGTATTACAATGCAATGATAAACTTACGCTAAGCAGAATAAGTGTACCTTTTGCAATTACGTGATTTTTGTTTTTCAGGAAATTCTTGCAAGGGGTGTTCTGCTTCCACTGATCAACCAGCTGAGTGATCCAGATTATATTAATCAGTATGTGATTTGGATGGTAAGCAGTCAGCCATCGGTAGGCTCCAGTGAATGTAACAATAGAGGAAGTGCACCAGCGTGAGACGCTTTGTGTACATTTCTCAGTCAGATCTTACGCTCTCTTCACTGGTTAATGATGGTAGTGAATCTGGTACAACTAGTTTTTAAAATAACCAATGTTTGACAATTTCAATACTAATTCTACAGCCCAAAGAGAATGTGAGCTGCTTTCTAACTCAAGAGTTACGCAATTTCATAACTCTGAATGGGAATGGAAGACATTTAGATTAAAATAATGGCTTATCAAATTGAATTATATAAACAACAAAACTTTGCCATAACCCCATATGATCTAAAATGTATGTAATAAAAATGTTTTTATTTTATGTAATACAAGTGGCATTGATATCCATGTGAGACGGTGGCATTACATTTGTGGTGTTGTTCGACATGACCACTAACCATGTAATGCTGTGTTTAAGAAAAACTGAAATGCTTTTTGAACAAACTCTGGACACCAGAAGAACATTTGTCTAAGCCAATGTGCATTTTTGTCGAAACCATTCTGTAAACCTTGAAACCACTTATTGTAGGAGCGCAAACTGCGCCCAGTTTGCAGCCGCCTTGAAACAAATGGTAATTGTGTTGAGGTTTCCCACCGGGGATACGTTTTTCCCATTTTCCCATTCAAACCAGTTGTAGGCCTGTAGATTTTTGACGTGGAACCAGCTGCTTTTTTGGCACGTAAACACGCCAGTAGAAGAACTCTGACCTTGTTCTGTAGTTGTATTAAATATTTACATTGCTGTTGCATGTTTTAACTTTAATGCAGTATTTCTTCATAGATTTCAGTGACAGACTGATGTGTATTAATACAATAATGAAGCGCATTTCAGACTGTAAGGGCAAGGCACCATGCGTTGGCGTCATAGGTGGCTCTGCCTTGCAGATCCGGGACTCGAGCTGTAACTATGAGGCCTTCATGAACATCCTGAAGCTGTCAGACAGGCCTGCTGAGCTGGAGTCTGTGAAAGACAAGGCGGCCGAGGAGCTCCAGTATCTGCGCTCCCTTGACACTGCCGGAGACGGTGAGACGATCCTGAACACGTGCCCATGTACACAAACACACACACACACACACACACGCGCACACACACACACACACACACACACACACACACACACACACACACACACACACACACACAAGTCAATTAAAGCTTGACACAGCATAAGTATTGTTCCTACAATGATTCTCATCAGCTTGTGGATTCATTTGTCTGTTAATGTGCTGTATGAACACACAAACGCACACAAAGCGACACCCATAAACATGCAACATACAAAACACACACACACACACACACACACACAGAAATGCAACAACATGGTTGAGTGATACACACGTGTGCACTACAGTCTTCAACCAGAAATGTGGTTCAAAATACTGTTTGGTAGGTTGGGGGCACAATGTCAGATATGAATATTGAGGGATAGTTTATTGAGCCAGTAATCCAGCTGTAACTAAATCCTCACTGGGTCTCTTGACTTGTAGTTGGATGATCCTAGAGATGCTGCATTTGATAAAGATTTGATGGAATTTCAAAAACAACTGCTTGATTAATAAAATAAATCACAACATAGATAAAGTCATAAGCATAAAATTAAAATAAATAACTATAACTTATAAATAATGCCCTGAACCTGTGCCGTCAAAAAAGGCCGGTCACGTGGGTCAAGCTATGTCTGTATCAAGTGGCACAGTTTGTAAACCTCGATGTAAATATATCTGACCAGTTAGGGAGTGCAAGTTACAAGTGAATCGTGATGCAATATATGATCTTCATCAGACTCTTTTCTTTCTTTCTTTTTTGTAGATATCAATGTGATAAAGAATCAGATCAACAGTTTGCTGTTTGTTAAAAAAGTGTGTGAGAGCAGAATACAGAGGCTGCGATCGGGAAAGGTAATGTTCTCTGGGACGCCTCAGTCAGGGTCTCTTTCTAAATGACAATGTAATCAGTGAAGTGTTTCTGATGAAGATAATCTTGAGTTTATTATTAAGAGTAAATTTGCACTTATTTACTTTAAACACATTGTTTTTGGGATCATTTGTTTATTGCATTTTGTATGTTTAAAAAAAAAAAAATATATATTTTTTATAATTTTTTACAATTGCCCAAGAGTATGAAGCAACAATAAAATAAGTCAGACACAATGCACAATGTGTTAAAAAGTATCTACATATTCATATATAATTTACGATACCAGTCCCGTTAGCTCCAAACACATACAGTATATGCGATAGTCACACCGTAGCCATGTACAAATGCCAATAAGACTTTGTTTTCCGTTTGTACTTTAAACAATTTTAATCACACATTAGTTTTCAGATTTTCTTTTTATATTTATAAATTGGCAATGTTGAATTTGTGTGTCTTCCCCATAGGAGGTAGACGCTCTGAAACTGGCGGCAAGCTTTGGCAAGCTTTGTGTCATCCCGCTGGAGCATATACTGGTTCACAACATTGCACTTCAGTTTTTTATGGGTAAGAGTGAGAGGAGCCGCTCCCAGGCTTACAGCGCAGGCTCTGATGGGGAAACCAAGTGGATCCACACAAAAGAGCTGAAAGAAAGGCTTCTTCTTTTTCACTAAATCGCTGTTATCAAATGTCGTGGATTTTAAGCGCCGAGAATAACATTGCAGACAGTACAGACTGCTGACGTTTGGCCAGCCCTGTATCCAATAAACCTTTAAGCTTACAGATATTCACAGTCGTTTGAGCATTTGAGTTTATGTGCATTTTAAATCTAAACCTTAAAAGGTAACAAAGCACGCTGGTTTAGCTAGACGCTGGTTTGCCAAAATCTGGGTGTGATAAGGCAATAATATAGGGGCTGAGCTCCAAGTATGAAACCATGCCCCAGCAATTATTTTCACTCGTAGCCTATAGCTCTCATTCTACTCTGGACAGCACTCACAGTGGCAGATTTGTTCCACTCTCTCTCTGTCGCTATCTCCCTCACTCGTACAGACACAAACACGCTAGCTCCAGCTGCTGCCGAGCCTCAAGTAGCAGCCGAGGCAGAAGCAATGGTGGAGAATGAGAGGATGGATGTTTTGGAGTGGTAGGCGGCGACACGCATTGCCTCGTTTGGGCTTATAATGATGCGGCCAGCAAACAACAAATCACACGCTGTACAAATAGTTACCCGTGCCATGTAGGCTACTCATTTTACACAGGCTGTAGGCAGTCACACTACCTGCAAGATATCAACAATATTGGTTTCCATTTCAACGGGTGCACATGTGGTCACTGCACTGAACTCTCTCCAAGAGAGAATGTCTGTTGTAGGGACGTGGCAAAGGTAAATGTGTAGCATGCATATACTACAACTCCTGGCTCAAATATGCTTTATACTTATTTTTAGGTAGCTACTTGCTAAGCTAGACTGAAGAACTAACTATCAAAAAGCAAGCTAACCAAAAAAATATATATATACCAAAAATAGGCTACTATAAATTACTAGAATATTTTTAAAAAAAGCTAAATTATAAGCTAGCTATATACATAATTTTCTCGCTCGCTCTCTCTTCTATCTTCTCTCCATACAGATCAACCTCTGAGATTTGCTTTTATAGATTTTGCGCTGCCTGCAGTAAAATGTCAAGATTTGGACCAGAATCAATCATTAACGCTTAGAAAGAACCAAAAGTATCAGTTCTCGTCTAAAATAAGTGGTTTTAGTGCTTTGTTACCCTTTAAGAAAAGCACAGTTGAACCAGGGTAAATAAGGGTATGACACAAATAAGCATTTGAATAATCCCCCCCTTCTGTGTCCCAGACTACATGCAGCAGATGGGGGGCCAGGCGGATCTGTTCTTCTGGCTGACGGTGGAGGGGTACAGAGTCACGGCCCAGCAGCAGCTGGAGGTTCTGCAAGGCTGGCAAAGGGACGGAAAGAAGCAGAGTAGCCAGACCAAAGGCCTGTTGAAGGCAGCTGTTTTGGGAGTCTACGAACAGTACCTGTCCGAAAAGGTTAGCGCTCATGCTACCTCAGTTCATACTAGCCCTGCTATAACCGGAAATCCTAGACCCGTCTGACAGCTTGCGCAGTTTAACTATCTGATACACCTCACCCCTCTATGAAGGTAAAAACATTCTATATATGTAGTGCAATCAGTACCTGGCATGGTGCTCTAGATATTACTTGCACTTGTTAGAGAAGCAGATGTTAACACTGTACAGAAGGTCTTCTGTGCACTCACACAGTGTTCTGTCTAAAACATTTTAATATGAAACGTTAAATGAACTTTAAAAGTGAAAAATACCATCTGTTTGAGTTTGTTTTGATTTAGAGGGTTAAATGAATTTGGATGAATCGATGACCCACAAAATGCACGTTCTGTTTAATCAGAACTATTTTTTTAGACCGTGCATCAACTGTAATTCAGAAGGGAAGGGATGTTGCAATGATTTTAGTGCATATTGGCTAATAGGTGATTTATTCCAAATGAAACTGAGACATAATTTCATATGAATACTTATTGCAATAATAGATATGTTTTCTTTTGGCGAAATTAGATCAAGCATATTTCATTGTTGTCTGCACACCAAGTTGTAAGTGCCACCAACAGCGTAGCAAAGTAATAACAGTAATTAGCACAGAACCTACCAGCGGTACAAAACCAGAGCAGATTAACCTGATATCACCCTGTAAAGATAGCAGTAGGCTGTCGGAGGGCGGGCTTCAATGTGACGCGCATAGCAGCTTTGCTGCCAAGTGCAGTAGAACAAATCGAGTGGGAGGAAAGCGACATGAATAAATGAAGGTTCGTGCTGCGTCCTTACAATCTAGAGAAAAGGAAAAACAAAGTCCAGCCTTCATGAGGTCAATGTTACTGGTTATTCTTCCAAGCCCATTGATTGCACTACAACAGGCTACTCACAAGCACCTTTCTGAATGGAAATCTGTTGGTGTTCTTGTTCAGTAATAACACCATGTATAAAATGTGTTGATCGCTATTGTCATGATCTCACGTTGTCAAGCCGGAAAGTCTGCACACCCCTTTCACCTTCTCCATGTTTTATTACGTTACAGACATATTCTACAATAGATTGAGTTCATTTTTTGTCTCAAAATTCTACACAAAATAGCCCATAATGACAAAGTAAAAATCAAAATGTAAAATATCATATGTACACAAGTGTGCACACCCTTTGATATGACACCCAAAAGTGAGCTGAGGTGCATTTTGTTTCTACTGATACTGCTGGACTCCAATTACAACTTAATTGGAGTCCAGCTGTGATAAATTCAATTGATTGGACATGATTGGGGATTGCTAACGCCTATATAAGGTCCCACAGTTGACAGTGCATGTCAGAGTAAACTCCAAGCCATGGGGTCAAAGGAATTTATCTGCAGACCTCAGAAACAGGATTGTGTCAAGGCATAGATCTGGAGAAGGGTACGGAAAAATCTCTGCAGGTTTACAGGTCCCAAAGAGCACAGTGGCCACCATCATTCGTAAATGGAAGAAGTTTGGAACCACCAAGAATCTTCCTAGACCTGGCCGCCCGGCCAAACTGAGCAATCAGGGAAGACGGGCCTTAGCCAGGGAGGTGAGCAGGAACCCGAGAGTCACTCTGACAGAGCTCCAGCGTATCCTTGTTGAGATGGGAGAACCTTTCAGAAGATCAACCATCCAGGCAGCACTCCACCAATCAGGTCTTTACGGTAGAGTGGCCAGATTGAAGCCCCTCCTTAGTAAAAGGCACATCACAGCCCGCTTGGAGTTTGCCAAAAGGCACCTAGAGGACTCTCAAACCATGAGAATCAAGATTCTCTGGTCTGATGAAACCAAAATGGAACTTTTTGGCCTGAATACCAAGCATCACGTCTGGAGGAAACCAGGCACCGCTCATCACCTGACTAATACCATCTCTACAGTGAAGCATGGCGGTGGCAGCATCATGATGTGGGGATGTTTTTCAGCAGCGGGAACGGGGCGACTAGTCCTGATAGAGGGAAAGATGAATGCAGCTAAGTACACTGAGATCCTTGAATGTGCTCTGGACCTCAGACTGGGGCGAAGGTTTACCTTCCAACATGACAATGACTCGAAGCACACAGCCAAGAGAACAAAGGAGTGGCTTCGGAGAAAGTCTGTGCATGTCCTTGAGTGGCCCAGCCAGAGGCCAGACCTGAATCCAATTGAACATCTGTGGAAAGAGCTGAAAATGGCTGTGTACCGACGCTCCCCATCCAACCTGACGGAGCTTGCAAGGATATGCCAAGAGGAAGGGGCAAAAATGTCCAGAAACAAGTGTGCCAAGCTCGTAGCTTCTTTCCCGAGACGCCTTGAAGCTGTAATCGCTGCCAAAGGTGCAGCAACCTAGTATTTGGCTAAGGGTGTGTACAGATATGTAACCCCTAAATAACCTATTTTTGTCAGTAAAATAAAATAGCATATTTTCTAAAAACCTGTTTTCACTGTCATTATTGGGTATTGTGTGTAGATGTTTGAGGCAAAAAATGAACTCAATCTATTGTAGTATAAGTCTGTAATGTAATAAAACGTGGAGAAGGTGAAAGGGGTGTGCAGACTTTTCAGCTTGACTGTACATAACTACACTATCGGTACCAAAAGGTGTAATTAACCTGTATTAGCCTGTTGGTGCATAAAATCTATTATAAAATTATCCAGTTACTGATTTCAATTTAAAAAGATTATATTCTGCATCCTTGCACACCCTTTACACTCCTGATGATCTTCAAAGAAAGCACCTTCATTCTTGAATTTCACTGAAACTTATTTCAGATTTGTCTCACACAGTGTGACATTAAATGAACTAGCAGACTTCAGACTGGCTGATAAGCACTTGGAATACCCAGTTGTGTATATCAGCGCCTCTTCTATTGATTTGGGAGAGCACAGACAATTACGAGCCTCTTTCGAAGCATGCGATCACATGTTGAACTGCCGTGTGATAAGTTGAAATGTTTAAAGTCCATGAAGCATTTCAGTTCATGTGCAGCTTATCAGGTGGGCTTGTAGATGCCCAGTCGACCATTGGGGGTTGCTAGATTGCGGTGAGATGCAGATCCCTGCCGACTCACTAACCCTGAGCGATGCTGATGCCGCCCTGCTGGGCTACCAGCCACAGTCGACATTGGATTGGATCCCGGACCGTTGGGCCCATCCGTGCGCTAGAATTAACGGTGCTTTAACAGGATTTGCCACAAGCAGATCACATCTGGAGTACTTGAGATTAATTCTGGCTTGAGAAGGAGGGAGGCTTCTGTATCTTCAAATTTGGTTCTGAGTTCAGAATTTTATGTGTTCTTCCTCAGGCCTCGCCCAGAGTCCAGGTGGACGAAGCTTTGATCGCAAAACTTGCTGAAAAACTGCATAAAGAGGACCCCACACCTGAGATATTTGATGATATCCAGAGAAAGGTGAATATTTATGTTCCTATTCCAAATTAGCTATAATCTTTTTGGATGTTATTGATTCAATGTTGACTCTTACCAAGGAAGCAGTTTATATAAGAATCATCAGGGGGAAGAAGTAATAATTCAGGACTGCAAGACTAGCAGTAGGATTGGCAGTGGATATTAGGTACAGATCCCAGGCGGGACATTGCAGTTGAGCCTGATTGAGATGGCTGTCAAGTGTTCTGCAGGAACGCCCCTTTGTAGATGACTCAATAAGTATTGTATATGCACAAGTTCTTAAATCCGGCTCATTCGTTTTGGGCACAAGCCACATATTGTTGGACCAACGAGTAAGGCATTTTAATTCAGGAAGTGTCCAGCAATATAGCTGATCCGTGTGAATACACACGATTTAAAGATCCTGTGCAAGCACTTTTTTTCTTGCATTCGAAGTCACAAGATAAAGATGCATGGTGACTTTTAAAATTTATGAAAAGACTTGCTTTGCATGTAAAGTATTCTGTATCAATGCTAGCGCTGGAGGTCTGACACAGCATGTCCATTCTGCGTGGATACTCTCTTTAAGTTCACTCTGCGTGGATACTCTCTTTAAGTTCACTCTGCGTGGCAGCCCACAAAATGGATGCAAGGCTGATTGGTTGAAACGTGAATGTTTGTTATATCATATGTTACATATTACATGTTATATCGGTCTCCAAATGGCCATTATCAAATCCTCTTGTAATGGGCAGCACAAGAACCTTGCTGTTGCATTCGGGATAGAAAAATAAATTAAATCTCAACTGAAAAAACAGGCTTAATGTCAGTATTAGTTGTTTTAAAAATGATTGTTGGGGCTTTAAGCTGTGCAAATCACACTGTATGCACAAGGATATAAGATGAGGTGTGTGCTGAGTGCTTGATTGAACGGGCCCAGGTGTACGACATGATGCTGCACGAGGAGCGCTTCTACCCGTCCTTCAGACAGCACCCGCTGTACGTGCGCATGCTGGCCGAGCTGGACATGCTAAAGGAGCCCAGCCTGCGAGGGTCCGACGACGGAGAGGGAGGTGAGAGAGGCCCCGTTCTAACATGGCACACGCTCCCTAACCTCATCGTGTGGCCGTGCCTTACACACGCAACACGTGACCATGACGGTCCCTAAGTGGTGTTCTATGACTGGGGGAAAAAATTGAACGATGATTTGCATGTTGTTCACTGTAATTGTTTGGAACTTGGTACCAACTTTTGAACATAACTTGGTCATTTAAAACAACAGGACATTATTCGGGATACTAAATAAAGATATCAGGTATATGTTTATACCTTTTACAAAGTTACTTTGACTCCCTCCAAAAATGTTAGGCAGCCATTTTTACTATATAGTTACATTGTTCACACACTCAGGCTCAGTCTTGGCAATCTTAGCGTTTTGTCTAAACGCATGGTGTAAAGTGAATTTAGGGCGTGTCCAAGTCCACTTTTGCTAGTTTGACGGCATGTTATTTTACAAAATGTATGTGGTTAAATTTAGTTAAAAGCACCTGCAACAGCTGAGAATAAGCTACCAATGGCTTCACCTTAGAAAACACCAAATTAGCCTGCTTGTTTAACGAATTTAGTTTGATTATGCAATGAAGCATTGTCAAATTCCATGAGGATGTTCTCATGGAGTTCTCGAAGTTCAAGCTTCATCCGAAGTTCATTACCTGTATTCTAATATTGATTAATAACATAAATACCGTTATTTTGTCTTAATGATGACACTAAATCCAATAAAGCTGTCAAGTTGGCAACCCATAGGTTCACGCATAATTTCTCTTGTTTTATAATGTTCTGTTTATGGAAATGTGACCAACCTGTTTTACTGGTAGCTTAATGCTTTAAAACAATCCTCTTTTTAGGAAGACCGTGAAAAGTGGGATTTACAGCAGGGGAAACGGACCTGCTCCTGCATGAAGTTAAAGCGCAGAGAATGACATTACAATTAATTGTGAATGAATTGTCTAATGTGCTGCAAATTTGTTTTCATTTCTAATTAGACGCTTAGTTCTCTTTAAAATCGTTTTGTTCAGTTATGGAATTACAGGTGAAATCAGCGGGGTTTTAATAAACTGAGTATGGCAATCTTGTCACTGTAATAAAAAATATATAAAAGACGAAGAATAAGGTTCGCTTTCTGCTGGCTCAAGATAGCAATACGTCAAAAATAATCCTGGCCACTCTTAATTTTAAGACCAACCCGCTATGGGTGCAAAATCAGTTGGGCTGCATCCCCATATTCTTCACTCCCCACCTTCTTTCCTCCACTCCCCCACTACCACTCCTCTCCTTGCGTCAAGACATTAATTTATATGTAACCATTAATACATAATTAAGATGTAATCAGCAACATTAGATTAAAACACAAAGATCCGTTTCCGGAGCACGGTGGAGAGGTGGTGGTAGTGGAGGAACGGAGGGTGCATTTTTCTAGTATTGGGACGCACCCTTGGTATTTAAACGACGTAAGCGCTAAGGGCTATAATGAACCCTGCGCCGAGTGTAAGATAGCAAAGACACTTGCGTTTGGGTTAGCGCCGCTTAGCGCCGCTTAGCGCCGGGTGTAAGATAGGGCCCTCAGTTTAAATGGACCAATCATGAAGACCAGCATAGACCCTGTCATATTGATCTCACTTCCATCTATGGCATTATTGTATATTCTAAAAATAGATCACTTTGAAGTTAAGTGACAGCAAGTAAGGATTTAGATGCCGAGAAACTGGCCTGTCAGTTTCATGCATGTTTATTGCAATAGGTCCCTGGGTGTAGTGTCAGTGACAGTCCCGTTCCCTTAACGGCACACATCTTTAGAGATGGGACATGAACGTTTATTAAGCCCAAATAAAGAAACGGAATTACTAATGGCACTATACCTGTTGAAATGCTGCCTTTCTTTAGGAAATCTAACAGGCAAGATGCAGGGCAATTTCAGATGAACCTTTCCATTTCTAATATTCCAAAAGTGCATGCTTTATATGGCCAAAGAAATATGCGGGAGAGACCGCAGTTGAAGGTATCTATGCAGATCTTTAGGATTCACTGTTTCTACTGTGATTAACTGTGAAGCGTCAGCATTGGGTGAGCTATTATTGTTTGTCTTTTCTTTCCCTTCTCAGATAATGTTATGGCAAAGTTTTATTTATCTCTGATGTATCACCCCTTGAGCTTCAGTTGTATTAGCTGCAGATGCACATAGTGTCTGTGAATTTTAGATTTTATCAAGAAAGCTTCCCAAGGCCTTGTAACATTCTATCTTGGTTTCTTGCTTTAAGTTTTCATTTTTATTTGATTATTTTTGTCAGTGGAAATTTCCAGTTTGAGATTGTGACCTTTTTTTTCATCATCCCCCCCAAATGTATTCTTTCTCTTGAAAAGCTAGATATCTCATTTCTGAATTCACTTTTTTGTTCTTCACAGAATCGTTCAATGGATCTCCTACCGGAAGCTTAAATTTGGTATGTAGCCTTTCCAAACTGGCCTGCGATCAAGCACAGTGAATGTAATTTAGTATGTCTGCTTTCCTAAGTGACGGGGCTAACATTAATGGATGTAGGGGTAGCAGTGTGATATAGTGCTGAGGGAACTAGGCTTTTGACCAGAAGGTTGTAGGTCTAGATCCCAGATGGGTCATTATTGGAACTCCTTTGAGAGTATATACAGCTGCACAAACTGCTAATGTATAAATTATAACCCGATAAAGGAGAAAAATTAAGTACTATTTTGTAAGTAATATTTGTGTTCTTGCTACCAGAAATAAGGTGATGAAGTCACCTTGCTTGCTGTTTAGTTGTAGTCTGGTGGGGCTAAGAAGGCTAGCAGCTGCGTTAGCGCTGTCTCTCCAGTGCAGTAGGTGTGGAGCTCACGGCGCTCTGACATAGCGAGGGACTCCTCCTCTTGGTCATAAAGAACAGAGCGGAGGGAGGGAGGGAGGGAGGGAGGGAGGCAGGGGGGCCAAACGCAGGGTTATGGAAAAGGACTGCTGTACGTCACTCTGTCTGCTGCAGAAATATTGGTGTTTTTCCGCGTGGTTGGAACAAAAAACCGAGTGGGGGTGGTCATGTCATCAATTTACTGTGGGACCCATAGGATTTCTGTGAGAATTATTTAAAATATGCAGCCTATATGAATCTTGGCGTGCATGTTTATGTGTCACATGTGGGTGTTTGTATGTGCGTGCTGGTGGGGGGGAGTAACTTGAATAAGGGATTTGAGGAAGCTGGTCTTTCTTTTACTGTAGCGTCTTTTATGCATTTTTCTGAACTTAAGCCATATGTCTTTTGTCCCTTCAGTCATTGGATGACCTCTCTAATGCAAGTTCGGATGAACCGATGCAGATTCATGCTTTTATTTCCGATACCGGTATGTGTACATCATGTTTCTCCTATAGGTTTATAATATGCATTTTGTTTAATATTGTTAAATCGATATATGTGAAAATTTACCAGATGGCAATAATTGTGATTACAATTGATAATACAAGTTTCAGAAGTTCATTTTAATTTATTTTGTATTATTTTAAGTTGTTATAACTTCATGCCCATATTATGTTGCTGGCTGAAGTTAGAGGAATATCTAGCTTTACATTTTTTTCCCCCCACTAATCAACCCCTCTCAGTTACTCTACTGTCACCATATGCCATTCTCGCCTTTTCCTAATTCTAACCAACCAGCATCAAGCACCCGTCAGCCTCCGCCTCTTTTTATCATCATGCATTATGACATCACCATTCCATCATCTTCACCGTTTGCTCTTTTCTTCTTTCCTTTTTCTTTTTTCTCCCTGCATTTCCATCCTTCCTTGCGCTGTCCATTCTTGCCTCCGCCGTTTGCTTCCTCCCTCTCTGCTCGCGCGGCCAGTCGCTGACGATTGTTTAAACCAAATTCCTGTGGCAGGAGTGTGTAACGATCACGGGAAGACTTACGCGCTGTACGCCATCACCGTGTTCCGGAAGGCTTCGGACGGCAGCGAGGACACCTGGGTCACCTACCGTCGCTATAGCGACTTCCATGACTTCCACATGCGCATCACAGAACAGGTCACTTCCTCTGAAATTCTGCCGTTTAACTCTGAGACTTTTTTAGCAGCCGAGCGTAGCTTCAATTCCTGTCGATCACTGTGCTACCTACTGCAGCAGGGCTGTACAGAGCAGATCGCCATGAGACCTTATACAGCGTAAAATGCAGTCAAACTCTTTTACTGCATTCAAAGTTATTTTACGAATAAAGTGTAGCTCCTTTTCTTGTGAATTTCAATACTTGAGCTTGCTATATATGTATATAACTTAATTTGAAAGTGATTTTTATTATTATGCCTTATGGAATTTGAAGAACTGCAATTAAAAATGTTTTATTAGTATGAAATAAATTGAGCATCAATAATGAGGGTTTCTTTCTCGTCCACATCCACCAGTAAAAATGTGACTGTGATGCTTTCATTTCCCCCCAGTTTGAAACCCTTGCCCCCATCTTGAAACTTCCCGGGAAAAAGACCTTCAACAACATGGACCGGGACTTCCTTGAGAGGAGAAAGAAAGACCTCAACGCTTACCTGCAGGTGATACTGTCTGCGCCAGTTTGTCTGTAGATTACCATTGGCTTGTCCTGATGACAGCATACGACTAACACACTTTGTCAGCTTTCTTGAATAATGAAAGGTATTATGGGACTAAAGGAAACACGATGTTTTGCATAACGGATAATGTTTGTTTAACCTGCAGCTGTTGCTGATTCCGGAGACGTTGAAAGCATGTCCCACACTGTCTGCATATCTCTGTGACTTCCTGGAAAATAAGGCCTACAACAAAGGGAAGGGCGATTTTGCACGAAAGGTCAGATCGCCCTCTAGTGTTCATATTTAAAATAATATTCCCACATCAGTGGTGGTCTGTTTATCAGGTCTGGTTTCCCAACACCTGAAATGTATGTGCATGGTAAAAGCAATATAAGGATGATCTCCATGGAAAGTGTTGGACAGACTGTGCACCATGGCACATCTTGCTGAATACCAGAGGTGGCAAGTTCAGGGGTCAGAAAGTAAAAGTTCTGCCATGTGTTTCTTCCACCCATGAACTCAGCCAGCTGGTTTCACTAATTACTTCTACCTCCTTGCTGAATAATTGTGCTAATTAGCAAATTCAGGGGGTTGGAACAAAATACTGGTGAGAATTTTTACTTTCTGAACCTGAATTTTACACCTCTCCTGAATACTGCTTTTGGACCTTTTACCAAAAAGTTGAAATTACATATGAAATTATATAATATTAAATATTCAAAATATTAAATGACATGTGCCAGGTCAGTGTGTATCCCCAATAATTGATGCCATTAAAGGCTTACTTTCAACATAAGCAGAATTTTAAACAAGTTTGGCAATGCAGTAAGGTGATAAATTCTGACAGTGACAGGTGTGGTGTAATATCTAGGGAATTGTGCAGGTGTGGAACAGCTGTTTTAGCCTCAAGCTGGCTGGGTACTTAACCTGAAGTGTGTCTGTGTCTATTCACTCACTGAAATTAACAAAAATGTTTTGATGTTTAACTAAGAGAAATAAACACTTTTGGCACTCAGATGGACACCTTTGTGAACCCCCTGCGGAACTCCATGCGGAACGTGTCCAATGCTGTGAAGGCCCTGCCGGACAGCCTCGCCGAGGGAATGACCAAAGTGTCGGACAACGTGGGCAAGATGTCCGAGAGACTGGGCCAGGACATCAAGCAGTCCATATTCAAGGTGCTTAAAATACACATTCGTGAAATCTGAGTGCAAATCATATGACCGAGTACATCATAGCCCAAGCTGACCGTAGCCCCCTGGGAAATGGTGTATCTTTATTTTATTTCACTTTGCATCATCGATACAATGGCTGCACTGGGATATTTTTCTAAAAGGCTAGAAGCATGAACGGGAATGGTATTATCGGGGAAATGTGTAAAAGGCAGGGTAAGGATATAAGTAATGAATATATAATATCATAATCATAATCACACACACCTTCACTATAATGTGAAACATCTGATTCAATTGAATGTCTTTATTTAACATGTTTGTTTGTGTTTGTGGGTCTGCCCCACTGTCTATGTCTTTTTTTCTGAAGTTCCCTAACGGGAAAATAATAGTTATTCTATTCTATTCTGTTCTATAAATAACTGCCTTGAGTCGCAACGATGTGGAAATGTGTTGTGGAAATTGCAACGTTGATGCAACACAGGTGAAGGGTTGTTTACGTTCCTCAGGTGCCGCCTATGATGCCAAAATCGGACATGAACCCGGAGCACTGCAGAGTCTCCGCACAGCTGGATGACAATGTAGGTATATACTTCCACCCCGCATAGGCTCCTCCCATTCCCTCCCTCCCGACACTCATCTCTTCGTGATAGCTGAGACGTGCTGGCGTGTGAGACGGTCAGGGTGCACAGCTGTGCGTCAGACTACAGGAACTGCACTGGGACGGTGTCGGAATACCACAGGGGATATATTTCTCATCGCGCGTCTCATTGGAGCTAGAAATTTCTTTTTCTTTTTTTAAATCCATGCATGCCTGCATAAGTACATATTTTAGGCTTCCCTTAAAGTCAATGGCTTTTTGCTGGGCGGTTATGAAATGCATGGTAATCCCAGTAAAACACTGTGTCTGGGGGTGTATTTTCACAGAACTATCCCAGGTGCATGTTAATCAGAATTGCTTCGGCGGCATGTGCCAAATGAACTATAAACACAGACAAACAACGGCTCGCCTAAATGTGACGTTTGAGCATTTAAATTTGGTAATGTAATGTATACGCAGCGCTCCAATGGGCAGGACAGGCCTTTAGTCCCAGGTATTAGCGCTGGGAATATCCTCTCCCCAGAGATGGGCTAACGGGCCTGCCCCCCAGCAGCCGGTAGCTCTCTTCAAAGCCACCGGTGACCCCGGAGCACCAGAGACACCGGCACTTTCCCACTGTTTAGATTACATCACCAATCATTGATGTGAATGTTTAAGGAGATGGGCCGCTTTTATCTCTTTCTCTTTTACCAGGAGCGAAGGCGTGCAAGATTAGCGCAGATTATATGCAGATTTGTCATCGTCATAAATCCACAGCTGTCCGGCGCTTCACATTTTTATTTGTCACTTCAAAGCATTCTTCACTGTCTCTCCGAGTTTTATTGTTTTTTCCCCCCAACTGACAAATGTCTTTTCGCTTTCAAAGGGGGGTTAAAAAAAAGAAGTCCCTGTCCTGTTTTGCTTCAAAAATATTACGTGCTGTATTGTATTTATCTAAAAGCTTTAGGCCTGCTGGATGTAAAAGAGTTTAGTGATGACGGTAAATCGCCATGCGGCAGTGAGTTACGATCACCTTTGACCCTCTGAAGGTGGATGATAACATTCCACTGCGGGTCATGCTGTTGCTGATGGACGAAGTGTTTGACCTGAAAGAGAGGAACCAGTGGCTAAGGAGGAACATCAAGAACCTACTGCAGCAGCTCATCCGTGCTACCTATGGAGACACCATGAACAGGTACAGCGCACACACACACACACACACACACACACACACACACATTCAACATGGAGACACCATGAACAGGTACAGCACACACACAAGCACACACATTCAACATGGAGACACCATCAACAGGCACACACATTCAACATGGAGACACCATCAACAGGTACACAAATATTCAATATCCAGACACCATCAGCAGGTACATCAGACACAACTGTCAATTGGTCAACTGAATCTAATGATAAAATAACCCGTTTCATTATAGAAAAATAGTTGATCATGTGGATTTCATGACGTCTCCAGAGCAGGTGGCAGACTTTGTTAAGCGCTTCAGGTAATTAATACTTCTCCTCAACGCTCTTGGTAAATTTTTAAAATCTCCTATGCACTACGTTCATCGCTCAATTTCCACACCTCTCATAGAGATTCCTATTGGCCCAATGGGATCCTGGCAGAGACTCCGCCCCGCAGGGACAAAAACGTCCGTATGAGGACCAGGGTTGCTGCTAAAACCAGCCTGCTGGGGATAATGCCAGGTGTGTGTGTGTGTGTGTGTGTGTGTGTGTGTGTGTGTGTGTGTGTGTGTGTGTGTGTGTGTGTGTGTGTGTGTGTGTGTGTGTGTGTGTGTGTGTGTGTGTGAGGTCGCCTATCGTCCATACTGGTTAGAGCTCTCTCCTCTATTCCCTGTTTCCTGTACTCTCTCCATTGGTAGTGTAATCCACTTTTCTGGTGATTACTCTTGTCTTGCGGGCACAGATGAGCTGAAGCACATCATCGGTGCAGAAACCACCCGGAAGGGCATCCTGCGCGTCTTCGAGATGTTCCAGCACCAGCAGCTGAACCGGCGGCTGGTGTACGTCTTCCTGGAGGGCCTGCTGGAGACCATGTTCCCCCAGTGCAAGTTTCCCGAGCTTTTCGTCAAGCTGCACTCCAGCTCTGAGCGCACGCACAGATACTCGCAAAAGCTGAGGACAGCGCAGAAAAGGTGACGGGCGCACCACCAGGGGGCGGTATAGAGAGAGGGGAGCCGAGGGGGGCTGACATCACTGCCTGGAGAGCGCCCCCATCCCCTGCCTCCGTACCCTTTATGCTAGCACTGTATCATCACGTTTGTAGCATGGAGATTCCGGTGGGTTTTTGCGGATACAAAGCTGCCAGAGCCGAACCACTGAAAATCAACTTCAGAAACTACGGTGCTGGACAACTGCTGACGGTATCAGATGTTCTTTCTGTCCATGTTTTTACTGTATCCTCATTTTAAAAGTTTGACAATTGCAGGTTTGAAGTGTGGGAAAACCTTGGTAGAACATTTGGTAGGCTCCTCAGACTCCCACAGTATGTAGGCCCAACGCAGCTTTTGCAGAGGGGAGGCACAAACAGAGTACCTTTAGTCACTTTTTTTATTGGATGAGAGAGCGGTCCTGAACAGCGAATGAGAAAACAGAATTGCATTGAAAGGACAGTAGTGGGTTCTACACCCTACACCTGCATTGGTGAAGTTGATTTGGGGGCCTGTAGCACCAGGGAAAAGTGAACCTACATTTACACTATTAGTCCCTACCAACCTGCATATCTTATTCAGTTACATTTTCACAGTTAATTTTAAATGCATTCATTCATCCATCAACAAATTAAGAAGAAAATTTTTCGTGGCCAAATTTTGTAGCGGGGAGCTGTGGGTGTGTTCCTGTGGTAACGTTTAAGTAAGTATAACCTTTCTTCCCTGATGTGTTAATTTTAATTACTGTCAAACCTGTGATGGTGTGTAAGAGTTAGGGGGGGGGGAGGGGAGAATACTTAACTACGTTTATTCCTCACAGAGTTAAGGAGTAACTGCCATGGCAGTTGGACTGAATGCCCCTCGCGGATCAGACGCAGGGATCCTGCACATTCCCAGTGTTCATGTGGGTTTCTCAAGTGGCCGTAAGGGCACTTTCACATACAGTATATAGCATTTAAGTACTCATGGATAGCGTTTAACCAGTGTGGAGCCTAACAAGCGTTTCACACTACATATTTAACGGCTACTGCGGCTGATGCATTAGAGGGTGAAAGGCTGTCCTTTAAATGCCAAGTGTGAAAGTGCCCTGAGACTTAACGTTGTACCGTTAAACACTGGGGGGCTGCTTAATATCTTAGATTTCAGTCAGTGAGAAGTGCAAGGGAAATCACCAACTTCCCAGAGGTGACTGAATCCATTCGACGGTTTGTCCAGGGGTTGGATTTGATGCGGATAAAGCGTTTCTGTCTGTTTTAAGCATATTGAGATATGCTCTAAAGAATGTAACTCTCTCGGATGTAAAATATCTGTTTGTGTCCTGTTTTTAACCCGGTTACATGTTGTAAAACATTGTATGCTTGCAGATCCGATTGTAAAGATATGTGTGTAGCAGTAAAATGGGGAGAATCCCACTTGAGTCAGGAAACTGTGCCACTGTTAGATAGCGAATCAGCCTTAATACTAAACGAGAGTTTAGACAATTGAGATGCGCTAGAGGTTAGACGCCCTGGCAGACTACTTCAAATGCATAGATTAAAATACCAAATTCTGTGTGTTTCTTCATAGTATTAGTCATTTTGTGCAATATTTTTCTTTCATGCATGGTTATCAGAACAATTGTACAAACAATATTTTTGGATAGGCATAAACGAGAGAGAACAAGTTAACTGGTGCTTAAAACCCAGCCAGTTACATTCCGCTTGTTGTCAAGTTGAGTTTAAGGACTTGTTTTATAAGTCTTACATTTTTCCACTCCTGAGTAACACATTAATGAATAATGGACATTTTTTCATCTGCGCATGGCTTACAGCACAAGAATTCTGATGTGCACATTGAAAATAATTTCAGTACATAGTTGCAGTCATGTGTGCTATGCAGCATTGACAGACCTATAGCGTACATGACTGCAACTCATATTGTGCATTGTAAGAGGAAGCTTGTACTTGTTTCCTGTATTACACAGCAGTATATATCCAATCAGAATGATAGAGTTGATTCCACTGATCTGTGAATATCTGGGCAGTACCTCCAATCAGGTGTGAGGAGGAAATGCCCAATCCCAGGCTGCATTGCAACCCACTCTGCCCCCTGACCTCTACATTTGAGCCTTCAGTTTGTCCGTAAGGTTTTATTTTATATCGTGAAATCGCAGCACTTGGAAATCATGCAAGTAGATTAAGTATAGGCCTACAGGAAAACATCAATAAACCTTGTGTGTTTAACTGCAGTGGACATGTATTTTATCATACTAACACAGAAATAAAATAATACACAAGTAATTATTAAAACTTTGAAAACTATTTAAGTAAATAATTGCATATTTACTTTGCATTGCATAGCTGTGCTATATTTTTATGGAGTATTTATCTTACTTTTTATCATGTATGTCTAAAAAAAAAAAAAAAAAAAAAGTTCCTGTTTTGATTTTTGATTTTTTTTTGTAAATGTATGGATATGGATTGCACTGTGTAGATGTGCTTAACGGCAATTATGAAGAGTGTTTCAGACCCAACACTTTCCTGCTGCTCATTCTCTCCCTCACCACCTAAGTGATCACTTTGTGACAACGCTAGCTAAGTAATCACTTGAGGGGTTCAGGGGTTGAGAGTGGTTTGGAATGCAGCCACAATGTCAAGTGTCTCTTGACCCCTCCCATGACCACTCGGTCCCCTAGGATGTAGGAGTTTCTCTTCTTCTTTCTTTGAATCACCCTGTATATATGAATTTATGATAATTACTTGTGCATATCATTGTATAGTATCTGTCAACAGTGTGCCTAAATGTACTGTCAATTCTATTTTCTTATTTTTCTTTTAGGAGCAAAAAGTTAATCAGAATGTCATGGTCATTTTTAATGGACTGAAAAGGCCTCTAAAAAGATTTCTGTTTGCTCTATGCTAACAATTAATTCAGTATAACACTAATAAAATGTTAACTTCAATGTTTTACTGTGGTTTGTGATAAGACTTCAGCTTAAAACAAACCTAATAATTGTATTTGCATTTCACTGTCACAACGATTTACATGACATATTTACATGACGTATGCCTACACCTCTGCAGTGGCATAGCCAGGTTTATTTTTTTGGAGGGAGGGGGGTTTGTAAAAATTCTGAAACCGGGCGAACTACGAACTGGGATAAACTGTGGCCGGCCTTGAGTCCACCCCACTCGTAATTTCAAAGGTGAAATAAATATTTGCTGTCCATTCGATGATGTTGTAACATTACGGGACTGTTTTTGACAGCAGTTTAATGAGCGCCTTCTGACTAGGTCAAGTACGGGAGGGAAACGAGCAGTCGGAAGAGTTTGAAAATGCGGCGCTATAACTTAGCATCGCGTTCCTCCGCCCTCCACCGTGCTGCAGCAGCTGGGAGTGACCGGCCGGGTGACACGTCTTTCATCTTCTGATCTAAATTATCCAGCTGTTCACCATTCATCACGCTGACTTCACGAGAGAGTCGCGACTCCCCCCGCATCCCCTGTTGAATACGACATGGCCGCGCGCACATCACTTCTGATGCTCCACGTGTGCGCGGTGCTCTTTCCTATGTAGGCTACAATTGGCCGCCTACCGTTCATCAGACGTAGCCTAGATGCCATAAAAACTACCGTCCGTCGTGCATGAAATGTAACGGGTTCTCAAAGTTTCCTTCAATTTAACCTGCAAAAAAGGAGGGATATTTTAATCAATCCAGTCTCCCTAAGCAAGGGTGCACTTCTCAAAGCAGCCCGACTAGCATATTATTTTAAAGAGTAAAGATAACATTTTAATAATTGGTAATGGTCAAAAAGGGAAATAATTCAGACATAATTATGAGCTCATGTAAGTAGTCATCTGTTGGATAGCGAGAACATGAAATAAATGTGTAGCCTATTAAAATGTAACTATTATTAGTTTACAGCTGGAAAGTGCTAAACGGTGGTGAGAGGACACTGGATAGATGGCTATTGCCATGGTTACTCTAAACGGAAGCCTGAATACAGAACTGAGTGGGAAGCTGGGAGTTAATTTCTCACGTAGGCGAGACCTGAACATACCTTCAGCTAGACAGAGTCTGATCCACCATATAAATGCCGCAATGACACAAACATGCAAAAGTCCAATGGATGCAAAACTTGGGAGGGAGCGCAGGTGCCTTGAGTGAGCGTGTCTGAGGACTTGGGAAGGTCAGAGGCTGAAGGGGTAAATGCCAGGGCAGGCTGGTTGCTAATCGGATGCGCTGGGGGGGCATGTCGGATGACACCTGTTTTCACCATCTCAATTTGTTTTCTCTCTTCTCCCTGCATTTTACACCTCTTAATTCAATTTGTGGGGAGCCTCCCTCCTGGGGCTGCCCCAGCTGCCCCCAGTGAATGCACATTCCAGCTGGTGTTATTGGGAGTTTAGAGGGCTTAGGGCAGATCCAGGAGGATTACCCCCGGCTGGGGAAAGGAACACCGCCGCTGCCACCTTATCCCCCTCTCCCCCCGAAACTCAAGACTCGTCAGTGAAACCTAGCGGGCATATCCCAAATACTTTCTCATCATGCCCCATGCAGCTCACAATAATATCCTCAGGTTGCACTGCTTACTGGAACAGTTGCTTGTTCACTGGGGGGTAATGATTGCTCTGGTTGTTGTTATTTCACCCCAGACGGCTTTGAGTGGGATCCACTGGATGTCTGAGATGTTGACATTTAAAATGCTTTTTGAAAGGAGCCGGCTAATTCAGCCGATTTAGCATGTAATAACCGTTAGCCTCAGTAACAACCTCTAAATAGGCCAGCTGGCTGTCGGTTGCTTTATCATTGTTCTTGTGGTGTCAAGGATATAGATGACAGTGATAGCGGTTGAGTGGTAAAAGCTAAAATGGGGACGACTAATGACAAAATAATTCTTTAATGGCTCAAGAACAGAAAACAAAAAACTTGATTAGACACTAGTTTATTACCCTGATGAAAAAAAGTCATGCACCCCCCAAAATGATGATGTGATGATGAATGAAAAATGCTCAGTTATTTTATTGTTAAAATTGGCATGCGTGGAATGACACTCGTGCAAATCCCGTGCAAATGGTGCATGAGGTGTCACAATGGGTGTCCAGGCAGTTTGTCAGTTTAGTCTGACTAAGTTTGTGCTTCAAATCCATGAAAAGGAAATCTGGGTTAATTGAAAAAGTGTCTAAAGATAAGTGCAATGAATGCATGTCCCATAATAACGTGATGTCTATAGTCCAAATGACAACCCAAAGGGTGATATTCTAACCCTAGCTGGCTTAAAAAGACATACTTACAAAAATTTCCTTTGACCCTTAAATTCTTTTGAGTAGTATATATTTTGTATGTAGGCTTGAGTCTTTGTTTCTTTCACAATATTGTAGTTTGTCTTAAGTATCAAAACTCTCCATTACCAAACGATACTGTAGGATATTGAGTAAATGAGTTATTTGCTGCACTGTACTTTTGCGATAGGACTACAGCACCCCTACTGTACTAAGTAGGAGGGTTTGTATTTGTATGAGGAGGCTTGTGTTATCCACACAAAGGAGGATGCATGCAATGACTTAACACAAACAATGCCAGGCATGGGAAGGTCACCGTGAATTAGGCGCATGAGGATATGTGCTGAAACATTGAGGACAAATGATTGTGACAAATAAATGAGACTTCCCTGCATTATCTGACTTTATGTGACATAAATAAATTGCAATGTTTGACTTGTATCCTGATTTGCCATTTTGAGCTCTTAAGTTAAACATTGACACTGTATTCGTATAATTAACAACCATTTATTAAGTTTGCCATTTGTTGAACTGATTTATCATATACAGTATGCAGCTAAATCATTTAGTTTAAAATACTGAATACATTTTTTTATTTTATTTAATATATCGTATTGTAGTATTGAAAGGTTTCGATCATTTTATGAAAGTTACACATCCTACACAACATACTTTTAATAATTAGATCTTTTTAAAATGCATTCATCTTTTCATAACAATTGTAAAAAAAAAAGATTTTAAAAAGAATGCATTTATTCCTTGCGAACGCACACAGTCACTCAGAATTTCTGGGTATGGCATCCATTTCCTGAGTGAGAATCGGTCCTTTGTGTGTTGCTCAGAATGTCATTCTTGTGTGGCAGATCTTGGCACTGCTATACACTGGCACACACACTGAGTCCTGTGTGGGGACTTTGGTATTTCTGCTATCCAGACAAATCATTTTTCTCCTCCATCAGCTGTTGTGCACACTGGTTAACATTCCATACCCTGCAAGCTACACATTGCTTACTTCAGTATCATCAGATCAGAAAGCTTAGCAAAAGCGCTCTCAACACTCTTCATTTTTTGAACCTATAATAAACATATTGCTCAAAATAATTAATGTGAGGCCTGTTGTCTCTGTAGTTTGTATGACTGAGTACTAAAAAAAGTACTCTTTTCAGATTGAAGAACCTAAAATGTTTATGTCAAACCACATTGCCCAGTTCAATCTCTGATTGCTCTTTTAGTAGTTAAGCCAATACATGTAATTGCCTTTACGCTTTTCTTTAATTTCTCACAGGTTGTTGTATGACCTATTCAATGTCATTGCTTGATTCTGTGATACAAAATCTACAGTGAAGGTTTGCGTTTGCATTGCTTTCATTTCTGAATCGTAGAAATGTACAAATGTACTTACTGCTAATGACAATAATTGATCTCTCACACAGTAAAATGCTCAGTGTAAAATCAACTCTACCAGAATACTTTAAACGAATAGAGTACTATTGGACTATTGATTTATCATTGCTGGAGTTGATTTGACGTTTTTGCTGTGCACAAAGCACTGGACTTTTCACAAAATAAACAGACAAAGAAAATGATTAGACAAATGCCCAACTACAGTGCTGCTGGTTTCCCCTTCAATGTGCTTCTCAGCTGAAGTTTTTATAGTCTGGAACACTCCATATAATCAGGTGCGTCTTTTGTGTCCCTTGAATCTCTGATCGACAATCGATGGTCCAATCATCACCTATTCACTACAAAATGGCGATATTACATTGACTAGGTAAGCCATTAGACTTCCTAAAATTATTTGCAGACACAAACAGTTAAATTATTATTCTTTTTTCTCCATGAAGGCAAAAAAATGAAAGAAGGCCCCTGTAACAGGTCTGAGTGTCACTTTTCCAGGTTTTCAGACAACGGTCCCAATAAACCAACGGAAAGTACAATTGCGCCACCTTGTGGTTTATTAGGAAGACAGTTTGGAGCCCTGTATTTATCAGTGCAGGTTTACAGCCAACATAAATCAAAAGTGTAAAACATTTTAGACGTTTGTTATTTAATCTCCGTTTCCACTAATGGCGTCTTAATGTAATCCCGTGTGATCTGAAGACAGTTTAGTGATTTTAAAACGCACCTTCTAATTTGGATTAGGAAGTTATTTGAATGATTTATGTGACTTGGGGGATTCTAACAAAAATATTTGGACATGCCTTGACAGCTCCTTTGAATGCACAACCGCAACGTCTAAAATAATGCATGAGAGGCGAGGTTCCTATTGTTACTGCTACATTGTTTCACCAGTTGAACGTGTACCTCCTATTCAAGACAATCTGCTCTGAGAGTAGTACTGTGCAGTTGTTTGATTCTGACAATAAGCATTGCATTTAACAGCACCCAAATTGTGCTACAGTGCCTGAATCTTTAAACGCCAGTGTCATTGTGTCAAAGTGGCTGTACAATGGAATGACAGATGGGTTAATAGGGCACATTATAGTTGTATAGTTTTTGTATGAGGAAAAAAGGAACTGGTCATAATCCAAAGCACTCCCCCTCATCTGTGAAACATGGTGGGTGGGGGTGTCATGGCTTGGGCATGTATGGCTGCCACTGGAACTGGCTCACTTGTATTCAATGATGATGTGACTGCTGACGGCAGCAACTGGATGAATTCTGAAGTGTACAGGAACATTTTATCTGCTCAGATACAAACGCCTCAAAACTCATTGGATGGCGTTTGAACTGGCAGCAGGACAATGACCGCAAACATACTGCTAAAGCAAACAAGACGTTCTTCAGGGCCAAAATATTGTTGATTGGCCAAGTGAATTACCCGACCTGAATAAAATTTTGCATGCAAGACTGAAGACAAGACTGAATGCAAAATGCCCCAGAAACACAGGAACTGAAGATGGCTGCAGTACAGGCCTGGCAGAGCATCACCAGGGACGATACCGGGTGTCGCAGACTTCAGGCAGTCATCTATTGCAAAGGACTTGCAAACAATTATTAAATACGACAACTTTATTTCAGATTATTTTCATTTGTGCAATTACCTTTGCTCCACTAAAATGGGGGGACTATGTATTAAAAGGGCTGTAATTCATACACGGCTCAGCTGATCTGGATGTAAATACCCTCAAATGCTGGGACTGGGCTTCACTGAGACGTTTCTCATCTGGACTGAGGCTCTGCTGAATGTGCTGTTCTGGATTATATCCTTACGAAGGGTTCTCTCTGAGCCCACTGCTTTACAGACTGAACCCAAAAATTAACCTTTCTCTGAGGCTGTATCGCTACTGGCGAATGGGTTCTGAGCTGGCTGACTGTTCAAAATAAAATCAACTAAATAGGGACAGAAATCTGCCTTCAGAAGTGAGGGCTCAACAAAGGTCTGACATTCACTGCATTCTGCTTGTGGTGAAAATAATAGCCTAGATCAGCCTGATGCTCAACCCAGTGCAGTAGGTATTTCTCATAAGGAACAAGTAGATAACTAGCAGTGCATCGCCCTGCAGTCAATGCATGCCAGTCTCAGTTATATCTAAAGTGAGTCTGGATCTGCCAAAGGAAAAAAAAACATTTATTCACAGGAACAGTGCTCTCTTTCTTATGGTCATAATCCCAAAGCAATACTCCTACCCTGTTCATGTGCTCTGAATGCATAATTTACATCCTCCCATACATTGCATTAGTGCTGTATTATGTATGAACCCTATGCATGCAATATTATGGATGGTAATGTGCAATGATGGATGACCTCACAATATAAAACATGGGGTGTGATGCTTGAATATAGCTCGCTCCAGCTGGGCAGTCAGCATTGAGCTGTAGTATTTTGGATTAGCCGTTTCCTTGGGGGTTTTATGTCGATTTAACGTGTAGGCCATTTATACAGCATGATAACCAGGCTGTATGAATGTTCCTTATCAGGTGAAAGGTAAAACAACAATGTCCAACCAAAAATCAAACACACAACCTACCACAGCCATGCATGTTTGACTAAAATGGCTGGAATATGTCATTTCACTCAAATTATTGATGATATTATTTGAATTTGGGATTATTGTAATAATCAAATGTACAAATCAGTCAGCATTTCCAGAGAGAATGGATTCATCCATGTATTTGTTTCTTTGTTTGTGAAAAGGGGGTAATGATACGGAAGTGTTTTTGTATTGTGTTGATGTATGTTATGTTGATATACACATATAAACATTTGCATTGGTTTTATTCCGTATGTTGGTATTCACATGGAAAGCACACACATTTGTCATTGATAGACTGCATCTGAGATTTGTTTCCCACCTGTCTGAATGGTTTAGTCCAGGTATGGGTGGGGCTGCTGGTAGGCTATATAAGGCTGGTGGTTACCTTCACTGGAGTTTTGTCTGAATGGTTTAGTCCAGGTATGGGTGGGGCTGCTGGTAGGCTATATAAGGCTGGTGGTTACCTTCACTGGAGTTTTGTCTGAATGGTTTAGTCCAGGTATGGGTGGGGCTGCTGGTAGGCTATATAAGGCTGGTGGTTACCTTCACTGGAGTTTTGTCTGAATGGTTTAGTCCAGGTATGGGTGGGGCTGCTGGTAGGCTATATAAGGCTGGTGGTTACCTTCACTGGAGTTTTGTCTGAATGGTTTAGTCCAGGTATGGGTGGGGCTGCTGGTAGGCTATATAAGGCTGGTGGTTACCTTCACTGGAGTTTTGTCTGAATGGTTTAGTCCAGGTATGGGTGGGGCTGCTGGTAGGCTATATAAGGCTGGTGGTTACCTTCACTGGAGTTTTGTCTGAATGGTTTAGTCCAGGTATGGGTGGGGCTGCTGGTAGGCTATATAAGGCTGGTGGTTACCTTCACTGGAGTTTTGTCTGAATGGTTTAGTCCAGGTATGGGTGGGGCTGCTGGTAGGCTATATAAGGCTGGTGGTTACCTTCACTGGAGTTTTGTCTGAATGGTTTAGTCCAGGTATGGGTGGGGCTGCTGGTAGGCTATATAAGGCTGGTGGTTACCTTCACTGGAGTTTTGTCTGAATGGTTTAGTCCAGGTATGGGTGGGGCTGCTGGTAGGCTATATAAGGCTGGTGGTTACCTTCACTGGAGTTTTGTCTGAATGGTTTAGTCCAGGTATGGGTGGGGCTGCTGGTAGGCTATATAAGGCTGGTGGTTACCTTCACTGGAGTTTTGTCTGAATGGTTTAGTCCAGGTATGGGTGGGGCTGCTGGTAGGCTATATAAGGCTGGTGGTTACCTTCACTGGAGTTTTGTCTGAATGGTTTAGTCCAGGTATGGGTGGGGCTGCTGGTAGGCTATATAAGGCTGGTGGTTACCTTCACTGGAGTTTTGTCTGAATGGTTTAGTCCAGGTATGGGTGGGGCTGCTGGTAGGCTATATAAGGCTGGTGGTTACCTTCACTGGAGTTTTGTCTGAATGGTTTAGTCCAGGTATGGGTGGGGCTGCTGGTAGGCTATATAAGGCTGGTGGTTACCTTCACTGGAGTTTTGTCTGAATGGTTTAGTCCAGGTATGGGTGGGGCTGCAGGTAGGCTATATAAGGCTGGTGGTTACCTTCACTGGAGTTTTGTCTGAATGGTTTAGTCCAGGTATGGGTGGGGCTGCTGGTAGGCTATATAAGGCTGGTGGTTACCTTCACTGGAGTTTTGTCTGAATGGTTTAGTCCAGGTATGGGTGGGGCTGCTGGTAGGCTATATAAGGCTGCGGCTATATATAGCTGCTGGTTATCTAACTTACCTTCACTGGAGTTTTTTTATTTATTTAATTTTCATTTCATCTTCCTTTTTCTTTCTCTTTTTTTGCATTAATCCTATGAATGAATGAACCATTAATCTTTTCATTTACTGTCCAAATGAATTCAAATTCAACCATTTATAGCTCATTCAATGTATTGTCAAATAGTTTTGTTCAAGTTGTAAGGTGAAGAGATGGTTTCAATGCAAACAAAATAAGTGTCGGTTTTGGATTTAAAATACAATGGTTATTAACCTGAGGCAAATAATGTCATAGTTGGATTTATACATCCATTGGTACTAAATGTAGATTTCTTACCAAAAATATGGAAATATGTTAGCACAACATTTGCAGGTAACAAAATAATGTATAAGAATTGTTATAGTCAGTTAATATCTACAACTTCTAGATACAGGAGATAAATGAAATACAATATTTCCTGCATGTAGAACCAGCGATTAAATGTGCAGAAAATTGAGATTTTGGAATAATGCAATGTCACAGAGAGTGAATGATGCCTTTCTGGTCAGAAACACCAAAGCCAAGGAGATTCTTTCCCTATCCAACACACAGAGATAATGTATGGCACCTAAAAATGTCATTAGCTGCATATCAACATTTTCAGCACCTGCTTTCTGCTTTTTGCTTTTTGTATGCCTGTAAGAATGGGACGGTCTATTATTAGAGATGAGAATTCATTAGCACTTTAAATTGTGCTTTTCTCCTGCTGTGGAAATCTATGAGGCGCTGTGACACAACTTGTCTGACAGTTGTTTTATTTGGAATGTACTATAGCAATTTACAAGGCTACTCAAAGTGGTATAGTTTGCACAGGCAGAAAGGTGCCCAGGAAAACCCCCTAGACATCCATATATGCCTGTGCAACTTTACACAGACAGGAGTCAATGTGTTTACATACATTTGAATCGGTTACCAGGTAATGTAGAGGCAGAAACCGTATGGGGTATTTAAGGTTTAATGCAGTGCTAGACACTCTAGTTTGTAGGTAAATGGTGAGTGCAGATGGACTAGACGGCCTGTTCTCCGTATTGTGTTTCTTATGTTTCCTGAATTATGTTTATTATTATAACAAATAATCATATAATTTGTTTGAAATATATTATCAAAAAAATCATTAGCCCACAGTGATAAAAATCTAAAGGATTGATTTACCCATCCAAATGGAGGTGCTGTGCTGGTTGAATATAGACGAGGACTAGACTGAATATAGACCGTGTCCGAATACACACTATTAGGTAGGCTTGTTGAGTAGACAAGACGAAAAAGTAATTAAGTAGGCAAAATTTTCTCTAAATATAGTATACTTTAAGCCCCCATATGATACACTAACTTCCAGGTTTTCGCTGAGTATATTCAGTAGCACACTTTTCAAGAAGTACACAATTTTGGTCGCATAAATATGACGTAGGCTTCGTTTTAAAAAATGAGTTTTCCTTCAAATACAACAAAAACAACATGTGACATGGCCACGCAAGGGTGGGACGTCTTACAACACTTCCACAGTACGGTTGGAAAATAGTATGGCGGATATTTTTGCACGTACTGCACTTTGCATGCTAAACTGTGTACATTAAACAACACACTTGCCAGTGCACTGTACGCAGGAGACAGGGCGCAGTAGAGCTCTGATTCGGACACAGCCCATGTGTTGTCCATGTGGCTGCATGATCTAGCATATGTGAAATCAGAGGAAGACTAAGACACAATTTGGCTGTGTGGATATTCCTTTTTTTTGCCACCCAACTAGTGCCCAGTGCACAACTCTGCCAATATTGGAGAGCTGGGACATCTACGGTTCTCCTCCGAAACACTTGGTGTCCAATCACTGACTGCAGTTACACTTGCACAGAGCCGTGTCGGCGGAAGACCTTTCATATGCGGCTTTGACATGCAGTCTTACAAGCAGCCTTATCGGCCATCGGGGGTCACCCAAGAGCGAAGAAACGCGGATCCCTGTCCTATTCAACCCTCCCATACCCAATTGTGTGCCGCCCCTCGGAGATACCGGCTCCCGCTACAGTCAGCACTGGCATGGTCTGGATTCAATGCGAGGCTGTGAGGCTCATCCATGCACCACAGCGTGGAGCCTTAACAGAATGAACCACCCAGCAGCACTTGTGGATAAATGTGTGCATGGTACATATCCTTTCTGGAACAAAATGATTGGACTAGATTAGCTCAAGGTTCACACCAAATCATAATTCAGTATTTTTATTGTAATTCACCTTAACCATTGTGTAACTTGCCTCAACTCGTGGGCTTTTGCACTCGTAACCACATCTCAGAGCTCTGCAGGGCGGCTTTAAATTGCGGTAAACCCCAACTCACAGAAAAACAAGGTAACTACACTTCTATTGCTTGTGGGACACAACTGCACCTCCTTTCCTGTAGATTTGTGGGTATTGTGGTTTTTGTTCCTACCATTACCCCCAACTTAATTGGTCCAATTTTTATTGTATAATTTACACTTGCAAAGTTATTCCTTGAACATACAGCAGCAACGGTACAACTTTTGGCTGAGCTTAGTCATTAACAGAAATGTGTGCAGACCAAACCAGGTGAGAATTTACGAAAGCAGTTATACCGATTAGTTATCAGAATGCGCATACAGTACGGCCCTACAGGAATTGTGCTTCATACCAATGACACAATCCACAGCACGAAAGCAACCCAAGAAAGAAGGTAAGAGGTAATGCATTTGTGTACAATGCAATAAAGCATTCACCATAAAAGATAAGTTGCTGACTTACCTGACAAGGCATCTTATCATCATGGTTTATGACAAGGCAGTCTGATAAAATAGATAACAATTATTTCTGGTGGGAAGAGTAGCAGCCATAGCATGTTAACTGTAAACACTGTTCATAAATCTAGAAATAGTTTTCATTAAGTCAGTCATAACACCATGGTAACATTTTACATTACATTATAGGCATTTAGCAGACGCTCTTATCCAGAGCGACTTACACAGCATTTTTGCATTTATACATAGTATCCATTCACAGCTGGATATATGCTGAAGCAATGCAGGTGAAGTACCTTGCTCAGGGGTACAACGGCAGTGTCCTACCTGGGAATCGAACCTGCAACCTTTCGGCTACAAACCTAGTTCCTTAACCATTGTACTACACTGCCGCTCCATGGTGATATACATGGCTGTATTATTAATAAACAAAACCTACTTCATTGTTTTCTATTACATTTTATTCACAATTCTCTTTTCTCCCAATTTGGAGTGTCCAATTGTATTGTC
Source organism: Ilyophis sp. 1 JC-2022 (assembly GCA_022702515.1). Classification (NCBI taxonomy): domain Eukaryota; kingdom Metazoa; phylum Chordata; class Actinopteri; order Anguilliformes; family Synaphobranchidae; genus Ilyophis; species Ilyophis sp. 1 JC-2022. Next base: position 93,083,169 of record CM040406.1, on the reverse strand, counting down.
CGATTGCAGGTGCCACATCGTGGTCAAAACAAGCAAGTTCTATCTTCTGAAGCACGTGTTTGCCAGATGCGGTTTCTTTTCACTTTGAAGTCCAGCCGCTGATCAGCACAGTCATTAGGGAAGAACACATCATGTAGACTGTAAGCATCTGATTTAGCAGAGGAGTCAATCTTACGCCATGAGACAGAGGACAACCCTGCTGAATGAAACAGTCCTTCCCTAGGCAGCAGAACTGCCAATTCTGCGCTGCCCTTTAGGCCAAAGTTAGTATCAGCAGGATTCAATTCCACTACACGCATCACTACATTGAAAACCAGTGATTTAGCAGGACATATGAATTGACAGCTCCCAAAAAGCCTGCTTAAAATAGTTCTGACTGCTCCATTACTAAACCGTTGCTTAAATACGCTACAGAAATTGAATCACGCATCTGACACCCTGACAAAGCTACCAGTTACCATACTTAACCATAACAGCTGATTGTCTGGTATCCAGAGCAAATGTCACCATTGACACCATTGGGTCTTAAGACTGATATAGCTACTGGAACAGTGTCTTGATGTATAATGAATCATTACAGAAATTAATTCACATGTTACTTCACTTTAGCAAAAAATGAAGTGTTTTGGTTAAATTTAGACAACAGAATCACAGAAAATCTTATGCCCAACCCAGAATGTGTTTCCCAGTTTGGAGTTTCCAGTCTGTATGGTTGGTGGCAGCGCCTCGTGTATGTTAATGCAGTCAGCAAGCTGAGGACAGTTACCCAGCAAATATCATCTTCTCATTTGTCTCCTCCATGGTGTACTCATGCATGTCTACTGAATGTGTTCCCACAGTCTGCAACCAAGCTCATCTCACCACTGCTCAACAAACTCCCTCTCGAATCCTCTCTCAGCAGTACTGTCATCCTGTTTCTCTTCTTCCCTTTCTAAACCCTTCAGACTCACCAGTATGGCTTCTGGCCTGGCCACTCAGTCGGCCCTCCTTGCAGTCAGCGAGGACTTCCAAAATACATTTTTTAAATAAAAGGTAGAGGCATTTTTAAAAGCACTCTTGTCATCCCAAAAAGCTATGTTCTTCATTATTTATGTGCTACGAGGGCACTATAAGCTAAAAAGAGAAAAAACAAATGTAAAAAAAAATATATAATTTTAAGTAATGTACATCAAAATGCTGTAAATCAGAGTGATCTACACTGCCCCTTGCCTGTGAAGTGCTAATATTCCCAGTTGGTAAGGCAAAGGACAAAACGAATCCTAAGAACATACTGCATGTGAAAATTAAACATCACACTACATACGAAGTTGTACCTGTACATACATCAAAGTAGAACCTGTTGAATCAGCGTCGACACATTTGACTCCAAAAGCATAAAACAGCAGTCAAATTTCTCAAACATTTACTTATTAAAAATGAACAGCATCATCCGAATATTTCAAGCACTTATTGAACTTTAAATCTGAAAAATGCACCATCAAATTATTTATGAAACCAACTGGAACTACAAGGGGAACTCAATTTGTTAATTACATAAATTATACATGACAAAGATAGGCACAAAAAATTGGATTTTCTTTTTTATATCTTCAGTGTTCTTTTGAAATTCATTTTTTGTGGCAGATATAAAATATATAAAACTTAATTATTTTTTAATTCCATGCAAGAAACACAATTTAGAGGTCAAGTGTTTAATATTTCTTGGCATGTTCACATTGGACGTTTCAAAAATCCATAAGGCTTGTGCTAGCCTACCCTGTTCAAAAACAGCAAAGCTGGCTCAGTTTAACAACACAAGAAATGTTCAAAGTGCTACATGTGTTTGATTGTCGACCGTTTCAATAAAAGTGCAACACATTGTTTTGTATTTTAATGAAGTGCATACTTTCATAAAGTGGGATGTGTCAATAAAAATAAATGAAAGGAAGCCCATTTAAATCCAACCATGATTGTGTAATCAATATTGACTGTCCAAAATATTCATGAGAGTCTGACTACCTTGCATAAAACAAAGGTTAATTAATGTTTTACCTGTTTGAAAGTGTGCAGAAATGTAGATGTTCACAGAATGAGTCATCATTTAAAACCAGTGCGGGGGCATGGTTTGATTACTTGTTAATGTTAAATAAATAGTAAATTAATTGAAGTGCCCGTCACTACCTAACATTTCCGCCCTTTCACTGAGGTGTATTTTCACTTCAAAATATTCAAGTAATTTCCTATTACTTTTAACCAAAAAACCAAACATTTCAAGCTCCAGTTAAACATACTCTATATACTAAGATTAAAAAGGATATACGTGTTAAATAGTCCCTATGTCCTTTAAATTTTCGTCCTTCCGCAAAGGTTTCTGAGTGCAAGAAAATGGTTGTAAAGCTCTATAGAGACCTAAATCTGTTTTGATGACTCCTCCATAATGACAATTCAAATTACCACCTTAAAGGGAAACCAAGCACTGAAACAACTTATTTTAGTTGATAAGTTATGTATTGGGCCACACCAAAATGCTAGTGATTGACTGTAGTCCCAATCTCGAATGTTCAATACAAAGGTTGATGTTTCTCATTTTGCAATAAAAATTACCGGAATCCTTCCCTCTATGGGTTGAACGATATAAGAAAAATATGTGACGTGACAATGGGAACCACGCCTCTCTGGTACTTCGTTCCGTCATCATTTGGTAATGCCCTTTTATCAGGACATATAAAAGGAGAGAAGTTCAAGACGTCGTGCTGGGTTGGATAGTGACAAACAGTGTCGGGTGGTTCGGATCTTAGCACAGTCCGAGTGATCTCGTTCTGAGACATCTAATTGTATTGAACCTTTCGAACTTTTCGAGTTTTGATTTAAAAATGTTTTTTAAATGGCGTCAGTTTGATCCGTGATCGCCTACTCAGTATTCATAGTAGCTATCCTACACGTACGTTCAACGGTGCTGCCAGTGCCCGCCCCACTAAACTTGCATTACCAATAACAACGCATAAGTTTACATTAATAAATATCAGTTACTTGATTGTATACATGAATCCTGCATTCAACTAGTAGTCTAGGCGATGTAAGCTCAATGTGCAAATTTACAGACCGACTACGGCGATTTGTCGTTCTTTTTGACCGCAGTAGCAGACGTTCGAGTTCGGAAGAGCAGTTCATTCGATCTCGTTCAGTTTAGCTGGCTACTCTGTCTCGTTCAATTTGTTGTCCCGCTTCAGTGACGCCAGATGGGAAATATAAAATTATCGTAGGCCTACGGGGGTCTTAAAATTATGTTTTTTTTAAAGAAAATTGTTGTGCATAGACAAACAAAGAGACATTATAGGTGTAAGTATGTGCAATTTTTTAAAAACACTGTTTCTTCAATTATACCAATCGTATTATTTGGGAAATCCCAACACAGCAATAATTAACGGGTCCTCCACAACAGAACTAGGAATGGGGAAATTAAATTAGAAAAGGATTCAATATTTAATCTGATTGGTTATCACGCCACGTTCCCCATCTCTTCTGGTCACTTCGCCTGCTTGCCGGCCTCGCATCGTCATCCAAAAATGCCTTGCCTTGCCAGGCAGCCATAGTCCAGCACCTTTTTTTCTGTCGCTGGATGCATTTTTTAAATAACGAAAGAGGCGTGGTCTAGCTAAAACTCGGGGCTTGGTTCCCCTTTAAATACTTGCTTTTGAAAAAATGTTTACAATTGATTATACATAACATGGTGTAAAGATGTACACCTGGGAAAAGACATACCTGTGAACAGATATGATGAACAGATGTATAAAACAAAGAAATTGCTTTTGTACAAACGGTCATATGTTTAAATACTGCTGAAGAAGGTTGATACATAATAAAACAGTTCAGAAGTGGAGAAAGTCCCTTGCAGATCTCCTTCTATCCTTGTATAAGCATCAAAACCCTTTGTTACAAACATGCAATAATAACAAATCCAAGTTCAAATAGCATTCACTTCTGCTGCATTTGACCTGAAGTTGAGATGATCTATGATCTAATTTAGTCAAAATTAATACAAATAATGAATTGCTTACATTTAACCGTCCAAATGGTCAAAGTCTAAATTACTGTTGTGGTCGATGATACGAAGGACTTGGGTTCACGATCCGATTTCATGTCGCCAAAACCACTTCAAGAAAATTATGGTTTATTGTACTTTACAATAGAAAGATACAATATTAGTAAGTATACACAAAATGTATTAATTCACCTTCGGAAGTTACTTTGGCTAAAAGCATCTGCTAAATAGTACATTAAGTGCAGGACAAAAAATTATCTTTGGATATTTTGACTGATCCCCAGCCCTCAGCCCCTCCCTATGTCTCTCATTGGAGCTGCCTTGTCTCTGGTACACAGTGGTGGGGGCATGTCTGTGCACAAGTATCATAGTGCTGTACCCTGCTCTCCAGAGATGAGGCTGTGGTGCCCGTATGTGCCAGTCTGGAAGCTTACATTCACATGAACCCCCCATGGTCAGGTATTAGAACGGTCTGCTCTCATCTGGGTGCTGAGGAAGGTCTATACCACCGGTGGATTCAGGGTGAGTCTGGCTCATGGCCCCGCTGTTCCCATTCTGAAACTGAACAAAAAGGAGAAGGCTGTCATGGATGTGTCAGAGTGAATTGGGCACGCGGAGGAAGCAAAGGGCCAAAATGTGCTTACTTTTGACAGGAAAGGCTGCTGTCCCAGAGTGCCTGGCATGAGCAGCTTAGCGTTCACCTGCTGCCCATGTCCTAGGCCAGATGTCTGGGGCAGGGGCTGGTGCACGGGCGGGGCCGTGGGATGGCACAGCGTAATGTCACTGCCGTCCTGCAGGACGCTGGCCCAATGCTGCTCCACTGCGGCTCTGGGCTGCAAGCTCTGCAACAGATTCTCCAGGTCCTGGGGGGTGAAGGGTGCGGCCTCCCCGGTCGCTAGCCCTTCAGTGGACCCATAAGGGGAGAAGCCCTGATTGCAGGCAATGGACACGGTGTTCAGCTGGTTCTGGTAGGGCAGGCCCAGGGTGGAGACCTCCTGAACGAGGTGCCCATACTGCGGGAGGCTCAAATCTGGGTGGAACAGGGGAGGAGGTAATGGGTGACCTTTTGTGGTTGGCACAGCGACAGGCTGCTTCAGAGATGGGCATTGGCCATTGACCTGCATGTGCTTCATCTTGTGGCACAAGTGCTGTTGTTGTTCTGGAAGCGACGGCTGTAGCAGATGTTCCTGTCGTTGTGGGTGCTGCTTTAGCGGTAACCGTTGCTGTTGGTGTGAAAGTTGTGGCTGTTCCAGTGTCTGTGATGGTGGTTGCTGTAGATCTAAAAGCTGCTTCCGTAGCATCAATGGTTGCTCTTGCAGCGGTGGAAGCAAAGATGTCAGCAGTGAGCCAGCGTGTTGCTGTGGGATTTGTTGCTTTGGATGCGTCTCTGTATGTATATGTTCCTGTGGAATCTTATGTTGTGGATGCATCTGTGCATGCAAATGTTGCTGTGGGGCGGTTTGCTGAGGATATGTCCATGCAAGTGGATGTTGCTGTGTAATCTGTTGCTCTATAAGTGCATGTTGTTGTGGAACTGATTGCCATTGTGGTGCCTGTGTATGTAAATGTTGCTGTGGAATCGGTTGGTGGGGATTCACTTGCATATGTAAATGCTGTTGTGAATTTAGTTGCTGTGTCTCTCCATGTGGATATTGCTGTGAAATAAGCTGCTGTGTCTGTGGATGTTGCTGTGGAATTAGTTGCTGTGCCTGTGGATGATGTTGCTGTGAAATGAGTTGCTGTGTCTGTGTATGTGGATGATGTTGTGGAATTAGTTGCTGTGTCTGTGGATGTTGCTGTGAAATTAGTTGCTTTGTCTGTGTATGTGGATGTTGTTGTGAAATTAGCTGCTGTGTCTGTGCATGTGGATGTTGTTGTGAAATTAGCTGCTGTGTCTGTGTATGTGGATGTTGCTGTGGAATTGGTTGGTGAGGATGTGTCTGTGTATGTAAATACTGCTGTGGAAAAGTTTGTTGTGGACGCATCTGTGTATGTAGGTGTTGCTGTAGAACAGGCTTTTGTTGCTGTGGCAGCAGCCGTGGTTGCCCGTGGGGTAGATGTGGAACTGAGTGGGGCTGTTGGTGCTGTAGAGAGCAGATGGTGTCCTGCCCTGGGGGCTTCCTTTCAGCAGTGTTTGAAAAGATACAGTCAGATGTCTTATTTAGTGATTCCTGCACATATGACAGGATCTCATCTGCTACATCCATGATGTCACCCTGTTCATCCAAACTGACTTGCAGAAACTCCTCGTCTTTCTGAATGAGCTCCAGGTCTTCTCTCCCCATCCCCAGACCTTTCATGAAGCTCAACAGGTCACCGTTTTTGTCCTCCAATGAGCTGTTGATAGACTCCTGTTTGAAAATGCCATTTTCAGACAAAGACAGAATGTCGTCCTGCCAGTCACCAGAGAATATCTGGTCCTCTCCGGAATCTGCCAGAGCACCATGCTGGAAGGAGTTCTGGTTCTGGGCAGGGACGCAAACATAGGCCGACTCGTCCTGTTTCAACATTACCCCCAGGAGCGAGTTTGGGTCCAATGACTTTGTGCCTTTGCTCTGACTAGAGTCTCCCTCCATAAGCATTCCGTTAGTGTCATACAGGACGGCTTCTCCTGTAGTGAAACTGAAAGGCAGCTTGAGGTTCCGTTTCCTGATGTCCTCTTCTCCCTCTTCATCCCTGAAAGAGAGAAACGGCGTTAGATCAGTGACAAAAACTAACCTGGACATAATTGTGCCAGAGATCAGAATTCCTAGAAGATTACTTCTGTGCCTCACCAAAAATAGTCAGCAGTTCCCACAAATTCTCATTCCCACAACACTGTCCAAGTACAACCGCTCAACAACAAGATAAACCGTGAGATACAACCTATGACCAACATTGCAGTTCATTGCATTTGTGGCACATGGACTTGGGAATGTCATATATCAATAGAAGGTTCTGTCAGGCTGTGAGGGATGATAGATGTTACACTTCCACTGTTCCAGTTCCATCACTTTTTGTAATTTGAAGGCTTTAAGTGAGCGTACGTGATGACTCTCTGTGAGGCGATGATACACTCGGGCTTGCCGTTCTTGTAGATGAGCCTGGCGTTAGCCTGCACCCACACCCATCGGCTCTGCTTGGTGAGGAGCCTGAACACAGTCATCCCACTCTCACCAGTCTTCATCACTAAGGGGAGGAGATACAGGCTGGTTACAAACACAGGTGATTCGTGTGAGTAATGTATCCAGCCCTGGTCCTGTTAGAGAGCCAATCCTGATCATGGTTACTCACAGTGGCACCCAGACACTAATTAAACGTCTCATTATGACGTTTAATTTCATTTAATCACTCTTTTCCCTTCTCTGGCTCTGAGGGGGTTTGTGTGTTAAAGAGACTGAGAAAAACCTGCTGAGTCATGATGGAAAATAACACGATTTTTCAGAGAGACCAACTGACAGGAATTAAAAACCATGCATATTCTACAATAATTCTGTCTAAATACAACTGGGGTTATGGAATATGTCAATTTAGTTGTGACGTTTCTGTGGTTGTGGCCTACATGTAAAGGTTAATTGCGGTTATGCATGCAGGCAGATTCAGACACAATGAATGTGGCAGTGATGTTAAGCAGGCCAGTATGCAAGGCCTATGTACAAATATACAACGGAACTGCATTAGGGAGGGTCAGACATACTGCGTATGTGGTTCTCTGCACAGTGCAGCATGTCTGCCGCATGGATGAACTGATAGCCAGTCCCTCGATAGCAGAGCTCAGCCTCTGTGTAGCCCAGAACCGTCTTCCCCCTGTGGAGACAAAGCAGAGGGTGAGATCATCAGTGTCATAAGGAGACTGCTTTATACACATTAAGAGACTTCTTCCTGTTCACATGTCTGATGTAAAGAGGACAAAAGGTTTACAGAGAGTCCTGTGTATGCATTTTCTATGGACAGCTTCCCCCTATAAATGTGTTTCTAACAGAAAAAGTTAAATCTGCTCAATACACGCTTGTCTGATGGAATCTTCTTCCTGCATGCTTGTAATCAACAGGCCAATGTGTGTTTGTTATAGACGAAGCAAACCTCTCCCTTTACATACGTGTTTGTTAGACACAGAAAAATCTGCTCTGTACATGCATGCTTGCTACAGACAGACGAAATTCTGTGCACTGTTCACGTGTCTCTGCTACCGACAGAGCAAATGTCTCCCTGTACACGTGTTTGCTAGAGAAAGAGCACGCTGCACGCCCTGTGCACACATTCGTTAGCAGACTCCTGCCCGTATTCACGTGCTGCTTCTCCTCTGCGCCTTTTTCTGTGTGTGTGTGTGTGTGTGTGTGTGTGTGTGTGTGTAACTCACTTGGCATCGCAGGCAGTGGGGGTGAAGTCCAGCTTGTGCTTGGTTCTGAAGATGAAGTTCTTGGTTCGAATCTCCAATATGGAGGGCGGCTGGAGAGGGCTGGCTATCGCAAACAGCGCTAGCTGAGGTGGAGCCGGCTGCCCGTTCTTCATCCTCTGCTTCTGCCTGTGCAAGAACTTCAGACGGCCCTGAAAGTTCACCGCCTGGAGAAACGAAAGCGCACTGAAGCCGTCACGAGGGGACATCAAAGGGACCAATGATGATACTGAGAAAAGCAACACGAGTCAGGAGGAGAGCCATGTTCACCGGGGAAGCAATTCATTATGACGGGGGTTGCCAGAAAGAAATATAATGGAAGGATGGAAATTGCTTAATGTCTCCATTCAGACAATAGAATACAGAAGAGAATGGAGGTGCTTTTGCAGAGAAACAAACCCTCTATGACTTATTTCACTCCCTACAGAATTTCTACACAATGTGATTGATTAAAAGGAGAAATAGCTAAATAGGAATCAAATAGCTTAAGCATTGTTCTCAATAATTTAAATATTAAATAATGGGTTTAAGATATGACTGGTTTAGTCGTTAACCTCAGATACCCTGCCTGGGCCAGTGGAAACCTGTCAAATTGATAAAAAGGGAACTGTAAAGTTGAAGCACACACTAGGAATAATAAATTGCTTACAGAACAAAAGTATGCTTCCCTATTTCACTTCCATTTTTCATTTTAAGCAAGCCGTCTGCGCACTCTGTTTGCAACACCGGCTTTTCTAAATTAAATCACACAAAATGGACAGATTTACATAAAAGCATGTAAAACATTACTTAGTTCCATTACCATGCATTATACATTATTATTTATTTTAAATTCAAACAAGTTCTATATTAATTTACACAGGAAACATTTCACAGTTCACATATTTACATTTTAAATGAAAGGACATCAATAAACAGAATGTGAATTTTCTTCATGTTAATATTCCATGGCTCCCAAGATCAAAAGCTAGTTTCAATGAACACCTTTTTTTTTACGATTCATTACAAAGAGATCTGAAGTGACTCACATTTCAAAACAATGCATTTAAACATGCATCATGTTTTATTTGCCAGGTTCCACTTTCATGCATACTGGGCACTGATCACAGTAGTCAACTTAGGTTCACCACATGAAATGCTAAATATTACCAGCCTGAACTTTTTTATAAACAATTATTGAAATTTATTTCACAGATTCTCTTGTTGACAGTACTCTAAAAACAATAAGACATGAGTGTGTGGGAAGATTTCTGTCACTACAGCAGACTTGAAGAGGATATTAGAGATGGTTAAGGATTTGCCATATCTGCACTGAAATACAGAAAATGTTATGAATAGGAGAATCTCAAGCAGAATTTTTTTCCTCCACTTTTCTCTGAGTTTGCATGCAAAGCTATTGGCGTGATCACTTCCTGTTCAGGACACGCAGTCCATGACTCTTCCCTGAACCCAGAACAAATACAGAGAGTGCCCTGTGAGCGAACTTAGGAATCCCTCAGCAGCTCTGCAGCACAATTGCTTAACCCCTCACTGCAGTGCAAAATACAGAAACACACTTCCTGCTCACACCAAGGCCAAAACGCAAGGCAAAATACTCTGGAGAGCCGTGCCATTCGCTGCTGGATCTAGCAGTTCCAAGCAAAGATAAAAAGGCATGAATCCATGTCCAGTAACCTAATACTTATGTGCAAAGGGGATCTGTTCGCGGCACAAACACATCTATGTGAAATGTGTCCACATGCACACGCAAAGGCAAACACACACGCACACACAAAAAATGTATGTACATTATGTATGTAGTAATAACGCAGAGAAAGGCAGTGTTGTCAAATGTGAATCACCAATTCGTCAATGGAAAGGGTCTACAGGACAGATATGTTGTGAATTTGGTCAATTCCCTTGCCAATTATGTCTGTTCCTTTACACAAAGTTACTTACAAGAAATCCAGACGAGTTGTCTAGAAGACATCGTACTCTGCAGACAAAGTTTCGCTCGAGAAATGTAGAGTTTTCTGGCGGGAGCAGCTCTGGGCGGTAGCATGCTAATGAGAGTTGTGCATTTGTTCCATCTGAAATAAAGTGTTGATCAGTTAGTTAACATAAACATAACATACAGTATCTGAGGGCAAAATGAAAACCCAGTAAAACACCTCAGGGAAAACTCTTCTGGATTTGGCCATGGTTTGTTTTACAGACTGATGCTTGTTTTATCCCACCCAGCAAATGTGAGACAACAAGTATTACTTCATATTTCTATCTCAAATAATTAATTACATCACATGCACAATGAATACTTTCAATGGGAGTGCTGTTCTGGATTCAATTGATTATGCACTTTCTGTTGGATTCGGCACCCAGTTTTTGTCATTATTACACGAGTCGAGCGCATTTATTTTTATTATTATCTCAAATGATTCAGAGCTCACTTCAGCAGCTAGCCTGTATAGTAGCTTGCCGTCTAGCAAGATTTACCCACTCTCTGAGGAGGAATAACATGCTTCCATTTCAACCTAACAACTCTGATTGTCTAGGCTCTAGCTAGATGTCAAAACTAATAACGGTTACTGATAGCTACCGGAGAATACAGATGGAATAGCAATTTATCAATGTAATCAATTGCCAGCCATCCCTACTATCTGTAGAAACTACTACCCGCACCCCACAACCCCTCTCGCACACACAGATTGGACAATATGCCCAGAACATGCTTGTACACAACAGGGGAGCCTTCTCTGGGCCAGTAACTGTGGAATGCACTCCCTGAACATACAAGGGCTGCTAATACCCCCGGGGCCTTTAAATCGGCCTGAAAAACTCCCTTGAACCAGTCGGCCTTTTTAATCATAGCGCAGGTTTTTCTTTTTTTATTCCATTTTTGCTTTGTCCTGTTTTTATAATATCAGTATTACTTGTTTTAATTTTATGGTTTTATAAAGTCATACCACACCCATTTCCACATAAGTCATATTATTGTATTTTTGGATTATGTTCACAATGGCAGTGCACAGTAGGACCATTCTCCTTTCTCAACTGTCTAACCTGGGATTCAAGCCCACAACTATGAGTCAAGTGCCTGACAACTTCACATTACTTTGCCAAAACGTATCTTTCGAAACTTTAAACGCATCACCCGCTCCAAATTAATGTCCTGGTGGGAAGTTTACACGTTTCTTATCCCACAGCCCCACTTCACCCAGCCTTTCCTGAAGCCTTGTCAGATGAAAGGGACTGCGTGTTACAGTACAAGCCTGGGCAGAGGGCTGTGTGCCTCGCTTTGTTCAGCCCCATTCAGTGATACACTGCTTGGCCAGACTTGTTTAAACAGCAGAAGTCCTCTTTGTTTTAACCGTTTTATCCGAAACCACCTTGGGAATGATGTGTGCCACAATAAATTTTAAAAAAGGGTGTCGATTGGTTTTGATAAATGTTTAGGAGTGGTTATGCAGACTTTAAAGGGAGGGAAAATGAGCACGTAGTAAATGAATGATGAACCAGCCAGCCACCTCTTTTTTTCACACTAGTTCATTCACCAGCAGAGCACCACAGACGCTGAGAGAAATGTCCAACAGGCTCAGGTAGAAGAGCTCAGTTGAGCTGAGGAGTTGCTTTTGCACAATTAAGCAGGGAACACTGTATACTATCTGAAACCTCCCTCCCTTGGTAATAGTATGGACAATTATGCACCGCCCCATTGGACTTGCATCCACAGTCTATACTGGCGCAGTCAGAATCTGTTCAGGATCACTGTACTAAAAACAAGTAGCTCAGCTGGATGTAGCTCTTCATGACTAAAGATGCCCCCGTTTGCCTGCTTTAGTCATGAAGAGTGCAAGTGCAAGAGTGCATCTTGCTGGGTTGTGGATCGTCTACACTCAGATTCAGATAAGCATATCTTATTTCATTACTTTCAGCTGTTGTTAGTTAATTGAACAGATTGGAGTCACTCAGTAGCTTAGCTTATTTTTAATAGTTTTGCATTAAGTTTGTAGCTTGTGCGCTGTAATTGGGCCAGCTACCTGTGTTTTGTGTTGCTAATTAGATCTAGTTGGAACCAGTTTCACCTGTGTGTATTAGCCCTGCAAGCAGCTGAGTGCAATTAAGTAACTGTATAAAGCTAAAACAGAGGCTGCCGTAATACAGCAGCCTCATCACTAATTTACCTGACTTGTTTGTTCTGATCATCACTAGGACCCTATCTAACCTCTCTTTTCACCCCCTGCATTGTGTCTAACCCCCATTCCTCTGTGCTCTATGCCTCGCCCCAGGAGGTCCAACCACCGCAGGCGCAGCCCAGATAACCTGGTCTGCCCACCCCTGTCCTCTTATAAGGAACTTTCAGTGGTGGGTGGACTATGGAACTGCCGGTCAGCTATCCAGAAAGCTGACTTCATTACTGCCTACACCAAGATTAAGTCCCTCCACTTCCTGGCTCTCACTGAGACCTGGATCCCTCCAGATAACACGGCCACTCCAGCTGCTCTGTCTGATGATTACTCCTTCTTGCACACTCCCAGGGCCTCTGGCCGAGGCAGGAGCACTGGTTTACTTGTATCTCAGTCCTGGAAATTCTCCATGGCCTCTGTACACAGCCTAAATATCTCCTTTGAGTTTCATGCTGTCACTGTAACTCACCTGTCTAAACTTAACATTGTTGTTCTGTACCGCCCTCCAGGTCTACTCGGCGCTTTCCTGGATGAACTGGACACACTCCTGAACTTTCCTGAGGATGGCACCCCTGTAATTCTACTGGGTGACTTCAACCTCCAGCCAGAGAGCTCCCAGTTATCCAGCGTCTCCTCACTCCTCCAGTCCCTCGCTCTCACCCAGTCCCCATCGCCTGCCACCCACAAGGCTGGCAACCAACTAGACCTTGTATTCACCAGGAGCTGCGCCACCTTTGAACTCAAGGTGACTCTGCTCCCTGTATCGGACAATTTCTTTATTTCATTTTCTCTCTCCTACCCACTTTCCTAACAACCTACCCTCTGTAACTTTCAGAATAAATCTCCGCACTCCTCTCTCTACACTTCCTCCTCCTGCATATTTTGTTAATTTGCCTATTGATGTTGCCATCGCCACCTTTAACTCCTGCCTCTCTGTCTCTCGACTCACTATGTCCTCTTGTCTCCAAACCAGCTCGATCATCACCCCCCTGCCCGTGGCTGACGGATTCTCTCCGATCCAGCAGAACCACGCTGCGAGCTGCTGAGAGAAAGTGGAGGAAATCCAGATCCCCAGATGATCTGGCTTCATATCACACTCTGCTGGCAGCCTTCACATCAACAACCTCATTTTTTTCAGTCAAAAATTAATGCATGTGTGTCTAACCCACGTAAACTCTTTTCCACCTTCTCTTCCCTGCTGATCCCTCCTCTACCCCCGTCACCCTCTTCCCTTTCTGCAGATGACTTCCTGATCCACTTTGAGGAGAAGGTAGCCAAGATCCGAAACCCGTTCACACATCCGGTGACACCCCAAATCCCCCATAATGAACCCACAGCTACACTTCTGTCCTTTAGGACACAGATGTACTCCAACTTGTATCACACCAGCGTGCAACCACCTGCCCACTGGACCCAATCCCTTCGGCAGTCCTCCAGTCTATATCTGGTGAGGTCCTTCCATATCTGTCCTCCATTATTAACGCCTTAACCTGTGGCTATGTTCCTGCTGTTTTCAAAACTGCCTGTGTTACCCCACTCCTTAAGAAACCTAGCTTGGACCCCTCTGATGTCAGAAATTATCGTCCAGTGTCTCTCCTGCCCTTCCTTCAAAAGCTCTTGAATGAGCTGCCCTTAACCAACTGTCTGTTTTTCTCCAAAAAACGTCTGCCAAATAACTAATGTAATGAAGAGATTGAATGTGCTGCTCAGAAGTACTGTTTACCCATGACCCTCTATGATCTGCCAAATTAGGCTCTGCTTGGAATGGCAACCAAATTTAACATCGGCAAATGATGTTCCTTTGCTTTATTCCCCAACGTCATTGTTACAGATTAATACATACCGAAACATTGTACTCTGAGAGTCCCCTTTCCTATGCAATATAGTCTTTTTGTGTTTGCATTATTCTTTTAACAGATGTTCTTACCCAGAGGAACTTGCAATTCACATTAAAATAGAATTGCGGTTTTGCCTATATTTCATTGGTCCTGTGATCACTAAAGTCAAAAAGAAACTGTACATAGCATACATACTATCCAACCAGTAAAAATCAATGTATCAAAGTACTGTACACGCTACAGTATCAATGCACTGCATCTATAATGGAACATCTGGCATTCAGTCAGCCTCCCCTGACCAGTGCTTGCATTATGTAAAGGAAAAACATCTCTACACTAAAACTAGCCACATTGCTTCTTCGTTTCACTGGCCATAATGGAGCGAGTACATATGAGAACACATGCAATGGGCAAAGAAGACACTTTTTCAACCAGTTTTCAGAACTTAATCTGTAGTGTCGTAGCAGGGGGTCCAAACCTGTAGCTATTACAGACAAGCCATGGCAGTTAGCCTCTGCAATCTCATACATGCACGCCCACAGCCACATCATGTACGGAAGTGCTGCTGCAGTATATTCTTAGCTTCTCCTCAACGCATGCACTTTATTTTTGCTCATACTTGGCACCCAGTTCTTGAAGCCATCTCACTGGAGTTCAAAAAATTATTACTGAAACTTGAAGCAAAGCTGAAATGGCATTATTGCTGTTAAGGCGATTAGTGCGGTCTTTGTATCCAGTCGCTACGCAGCTGTCATCTAAATAAAGTTCAGAAAGCGAGCAGGGAGTCATGCAGCCAATATCTGGATCCCTCACGAAAGCTGATCTGGTGCTAAAGTAAAAAAAAAAACTAGCCTGTTCCAAAACCGACCATGGTGGACAGCAACTGTGAGGTACAATGATCTGGGTGTGCTAGGCTTGAGTTTACCCAGCTGGGTGCCACCCTTGGCCTGAGTCACACGCCTCCTCTGAGCCCAGCATACTGGAGTACTGTGATGGATTGACTCTGTGTTGGCCCTGTGTGCAGACAGTCCTGTGACGAAAGTGGTGGACGCAGCAGCACTTTCTGTTCCATTTTGGCTCCTAAAGCGCTTTCTGTGCTTCTCGGACGGACGTGTAGGACATTTCCCCCATTTCTGAATGTTGGACAGATGCCATACTCTTGCCTCCCCCTCCTCTATACGCCCACCCAGACCAGCTTACTGCTGCACCTGTAAAATCTGCCACCTCAGCATAAAACACACACACACACACACACACAGACCAGCAGATGTACAGTATGCATCCACGCTCATCCATCCGATACTCCCTTCAGCTGTTCAGTTCCCACTCTGTCCTATCTCAGTGCAGAGTAGAACAGCTCATTATATTCCATCCCTGCGAACGACTCTATGGCACTTTGACTTTAATTAGACCTAAAGGCAAACATTTTCCTTTGATACAATATTTATTTCATAACAGTAGTGGAAGCTGAATTCAATAGAAAAACACCCGAAAAATTATACTCATTATTCCAATTAAGGACACGTTCCACAGAGTATAAACTAGATGCCACACCTCAGACTTTAATATTCTTTCAAATCCTGAGGAAAAATTTACATGCATTTAAAGTTAGGAGCAGTTTAACGAAGAGGCCGTTCTCAGTACAAGAACAAAACTGGATAAAATGCATCAATTTCACAAATTGTAAGAGGGCACAGTCGTACCTGTTCACTATGGACTACATTAAAATAAACTAAAACTAAATAAAATCCAAATGATTATTTTACCAGAATTCTTTAAGAACATAATAATATAATAACACATAATGACAAGAACAAGCTAGTCAGCCCATGTGCACTTTCCATTCAGGCTACCTATAAGTTAGAGAGTATAGAGCATAGACTATACAGTGTCTAGCACTGTATCAAGCCTGGGCTTGAAAAGCCTATCGGGTCTCTGACTCTACTGTGACCTGGCAAGCTGTTCCACACATTGACAAAGAAATACTTCCTGATATTTGTCTGGATTTTATTTTTTGATAATTTTGACGTATGTTCTACTGACAGAATTCAACCGGAGATATCTATTGCACTACACTTTGAACAAGAGTGTGTGAGAGAGGGAATATTCAACAGCAGTTACATAAAATAGCACATAATCTACATAAAGAGATATAAGAGGTTCCTATTTTAATGAGAGAGTAAATGAGCCTCTGTCTAAAGGCCTAAGGGCTCCGGGGACAAGGCAAACGATAAGCAGGACCGAAGAGAGCCCTGTATCTCTGTGAAGAAAAAAGCTTGATGTCCGACGGCTGCTGGTTAAGACCATGGCATATGCAGAAAGAAGACAAATCATATTAATAAATGCGGCCCCTAATCCTAGATGTTTTAAGACAACCCACAAATAGCCACACAAGGCAGACAAATGCCTTTTCAGCATCTAAAGATAACACTGCTGTTGATGACATATGGTCCTTAGATCCCTGAATAACATGTAAAATACATCAGATGTTATCTAATACTAATCTTGTCTTTATAAAACCCGTCTGGTCAGGGTGTACAAATTTATGGATGACATCTTTGTGATGTGCAACCACAACCTTTGCATAAATGCTTAATATCTGTATTTAACAATGAAATTAGGCAATAGCTAAGGCATTCAGATGGGCCCTTCACCATGTATAATAAAATTGTGATGAAGGCTCAATTTTGGTTCTGAAGAAACCTTCTTCCACAGAGGAATTTATTGTCTTAATCACTACGGGACTAAGTAAATCCCTGAAGGCGGACAAGAGTCTGGGGCGCATGCCGTTGGTACCAGGCGACTTCTCCTTTTTCATACAGTGAAAAGCCTGTGCATGTTCAGCGAGTGAAATTGGATCTGCCAGTGATACGATAGCCTCTGGAGTTAAAGTAGGGAGGGCTAATTTATGTAAGAATTGCGAACAGAGCTGTTGGCTTAAAATTGGATGATTGATATAAGTCGCCTTAAAATGCCCTGAACATGGAGGCAATGGCATTTCCTTCTCACAATTTCACCTGACAGAGAGTGGGTAGCATTGATAGACGAAAGAGACTCACTTTATTTCAACCTGAGGGCTAGAAGGCAGTTACTGTTGTAAAAATAGTATTTTTTCGAACCATTTGCACAATAAACATAATGAATAAACATGAGTTAATAAACGTAATAAAATGCTCCATGTTCTAATAAAATATTGAGCTAAGGTTACAGCAATACCATCTCATACTAGCCAAAGGTAACATTTGAAAACTGAAATAAGATCTTCAATATGCTTTATGCTTTAATGAAGACTTTTTAAGATGTGAAGCAAATGTAACGCATTTACCTCTAATGAAACACTGTATTGCTCCCAAAAAGAATGTAGTCAGCGAATGATTCTGATTGATCTCTTGACAAATGTGTCCTCAAGAGATCAGTGAAGTTAGATTTTTTTAATGGGTGTATTAAAACTCCACCTAGATGAGCTCTTAGGGACAGACCAAAAACAGATGTTAACACGCACATGGCTGTGATCAGAGTGTCTGCAACACCAACATCTTTCAAGATTGGGAGAAGAGAATATGTAATCAATCCTAGAATGGGATTTGTGCCTCGCTGAAAAAATGGTGTTACTTGCATTGGGATTACACGTACGCCATATGTCAAATACATTCAAATCCTCTGTGATTTCAAGGATGATCTAACTGGATGTAGCACTGCATTGGGGAGTGCTAGGTACAGGAATAGATATACTGTATCTGTAGAACATCCATTAATGCAAGTCCCCCAAAATCACCACGGAGTACTCGGTTAAAACAACTATCATTCCCTGTTCCATCAATGATCAATTTGATAATCTGACTGCACGCAATAAGTATACCTTTAGATGTTGTGCCAGCACAAGATGCAGCCAATTGTATTTGTTTTGGAAATGACGAGTATCTGATTTCAGTAGATGGAATTCCTGTATTAATGCAATATCAACCTCCTATGTAAAAGTCGAATCGTTTAGATGGCTCACTTAGATGGTGCGTTCAGGCCCATTGCATGCCTGCTCATAATGTCTGCTATTGCATTAGATGGAAGTCAAACGAACATTGACAAAAAATAAAGAAGCGTTAAATCAAAGCTGCCCCTTAATGCTCTTACAGACTCTAAACTTCTCCCAAAGTTGCTCTTAACCTTCCCCCTAAACATAAGAAACCATGTACAAAATCCCACCTGGCATGGAGAGAGCCCTCTTAGCTCATCTCTGCCATGTTATTCCCTTATTAAGATACACGACACTCATTCTGACAAGGTCAGCAGCTACAGAGTATCAGTTCACCCAATCTAGTCATGTAATTGTAACTGTTGCAACACTTCAGCACCCTGACAGCAACAGAGGATACTCCCAGAGTCAGGATGTATAGGGTTTTCTTTTTGGCGTTCTTGCAAAATAAGCTTTCTATGATTGTATCAAAAATAGTTTGAAAAAACAAAAACCTGGGCTTTTGGTTATCACTTGTGGGCTATCTGCAAATTCATATTTCTCCATGCCTTATCTCAATATCTTAGGTGAGGGTGGGGGATGCCTTATCTCAATATCTTAGGTGAGGGTGGGGGATGCCTTATCTCAATATCTTAGGTGAGGGTGGGGGATGCCTTATCTCAATATCTTAGGTGAGGGTGGGGGATGCCTTATCTCAATATCTTAGGTGAGGTTGGAGAATGCCTTATCTCAATATCTTAGGTGAGGGTGGGGGATGCCTTATCTCAATATCTTAGGTGAGGGTGGGGGATGCCTTATCTCAATATCTTAGGTGAGGGTGGGGGATGCCTTATCTCAATATCTTAGGTGAGGGTGGAGAATTCCTTATCTCAATATCTTAGGTGAGGGTGGGGGATGCCTTATCTCAATATCTTAGGTGAGGGTGGGGGATGCCTTATCTCAATATCTTAGGTGAGGGTGGGGGATGCCTTATCTCAATATCTTAGGTGAGGGTGGGGGATGCCTTATCTCAATATCTTAGGTGAGGGTGGGGGATGCCTTATCTCAATATCTTAGGCGAGGGTGGGGGATGCCTTATCTCAATATCTTATGTGAGGGTGGGGGATGCCTTATCTCAATATCTTAGGTGAGGGTGGGGGATGCCTTATCTCAATATCTTAGGTGAGGGTGGGGGATGCCTTATCTCAATATCTTAGGTGAGGGTGGGGGATGCCTTATCTCAATATCTTAGGTGAGGGTGGGGGATGCCTTATCTCAATATCTTAGGTGAGGGTGGGGGATGCCTTTACTCAATATCTTAGGTGAGGGTGGAGAATTCCTTATCTCAATATTTTAGGTGAGGGTGGAGAATTCCTTATCTCAATATCTTAGGTGAGGGTGGGGGATGCCTTATCTCAATATCTTAGGTGAGGGTGGGGGATGCCTTATCTCAATATCTTAGGTGAGGGTGGGGGATGCCTTATCTCAATATCTTAGGTGAGGGTGGGGGATGCCTTATCTCAATATCTTAGGTGAGGGTGGGGGATGCCTTATCTCAATATCTTAGGTGAGGATGGAGAATGCCTTATCTCAATATCTTAGGTGAGGGTGGAAGATGCCTTATCTCAATATCTTAAGTGAGGGTGGAAGATGCCTTATCTCAATATCTTAGGTGAGGGTGGAAGATGCCTTACCAGAGGATTCCTGGCCTGTCTCTGGGGAGAGGGTGGGATCAAGCGCCCAGTGGAGCTGTCGTCGGAACTCCAGCCTGTCCTCTGTGTGAATGAGGTCATACACATTCTGGTGGATGACATCGGACTGAGGAGCAAAGAGAAATGTTGTGAGCAGAAGACACCCCCAGGTGCAGGACATTTAAAAATGTATTTTAAGCACTTCTCCAAATAAAGGGAATTCCATATTAAGCAGTAGCTCCCAATGGCCCTTCCATGTATACCCATTTACCACTCCTCTATACTCTTCACACCTTTATGAGTAACTACATGGCTACATTATATGACTCATCTGTCTTTTAGCGACATAAATCTGTGTGATAAAAGGTTTAAAGCCGAGTACTGCCACAATTATTATTATTGTTGTAATTATTATTATTATTATTATTATTATTATTATTATTATATATTTTGGGGTATTTTTATTTGTATTTTTTCTATATTTTTTTTTTTTTGGTGTTATTTTTTAGGTTTATTTATATTTTTATTGTTGTAATGTTATGTATTATTACCTGTTTTGTATATGTGTCGGACCCCAGGAAGAATAGCTGCAACTATGCTGCAGCTAATGGGGATCCTAATAAACTAAACTAAACTAAACTAAACATCCTGTGTAGGCTTCATTAACCTCTATGGCACACCAGCAGAGTGTCGATTTAAGCACACCATCACACTGACTGACTCACATAAACCACATACATCAGCTACATCGCCAAGCACAGCACTCATGCGTAACAGATCCCCCATGTGTTCTAGATCACGCCATAAAGCACAGAGGACACATGTAGTAGAGTATTAGATATAAATATTAAATATAGTCTTAAATGTGAAATTGGCGATGACTGTTTTACATATGACATTCAAATTATATTCTTGCTTCTAATGTAAGACCGGTGCAAAAAAGAAGTGGGAAATGTGTTCCCACATAGGTTCAGGAAATCCGTTCACTTTCATCAAGATACATGATGTAGTTATCTACATTTAACTGCAGTTCCCAACATGCCAGTACCAAATTACCATTATTTGATTGATACGTGTGACTCCAGAAACCTTTAACTTGTGGGATAGTATAAAGCCGCAAGGTCAGGTAACCCAATACAGCCGATTCGTTGCAATGTTGGTAACTGTTACCCACTTCTTTGGTGCGTAATTAAAAATAGCACTGTACATTTTTTGTTAAATAAATCACTGAATACTGTAAGCAAAAAAGAAAAAATCGATATATTTTGGTGAGGGTCGTATATTTTTTAGAGCAGTTTTCAATAATGTTTAGGAAAAACTTTAAACAGTTAAATTATTAAATCTTTAAAATAATAAATGACTAAGACCCCATGTTTACATAATTAACATGAGTACTGACTGAAACCAAAACAAATCATATAGCACAGAACTTTTTTTTATAAATGATTTTTTTTTTTAAACGCATAAATAACATTGAAAAAAAGAATACAGTGGTAAAACTCCAGACTAGGATTTCAGTCTACATGCCATAGATTAGCAAAGCTTCCGAGTTCTATCTTGGTTGCAGTTAAAATGCAAGACACCAAAACACACCTATTTAACTTGGCATCTGTTTACATCCTCGCTTCAGCTGTAGCTGAGGAAATACCAGAGCAATCGACTTCCTGCAATGTGACCCGAACGTTCACACGCGAGAATGAATAACTGAAATATGGCTGTAGTCTGACAACACTGAGGGAAAAATATGAAAACATGCTTTATATAAATTTGCATATGGATTTCCCCATTTCAAATCTCCACAACAATAATTATGCAAATCGATGCATTGTATTTTTGGGACATACTGCACTCAATTTCACAATCCACACACATTAAACGTTTCATTAAATAACATACTGATGGGGTGTCAATAATGTTGTCAGTGACTTACTGATAATTTCATAACCAGTGCTGGAAAGCCCTGATACACGCAAATCTGCAAATCCATGGAATTATATCATCCCTGTTAAATGCTGTAGCCACAGTTCCAGGAGGAAATGAGGGTTTACTGAGTATCACACCTAACTTACCTGGTGAAAGCCCAGGTAGTCCTGTATGGTGGAGGACACATATAAAACTACCCCATCGGCTGTGGCCACAAGGACAAATCCATTAAGTACCTTAGGAGAGAAAGAAAGGATCACAGTGAAGGCAGGTCCACAGACAGGGTTAAAAGTCACAGTGGATCCATGTAATAGTTGTTGCATCAGAGTCTTCAACCTGTGGGTTCACACTACTAATACAAGGCTACAATAACTCTCAAACCACTACAGCTACAACCTCAATGGAGCCTGTGGACTCTGAGTCCAGGATATTGTTGGCATTGTTTTTTCCCCCTTGAGTAAAAGGTACCACAATACAAATAGTGCAAATACAGTGGTGCAAATATGTCGCACAACTGAATGCGGAAAGTTGTAAACAGTGGGAGTTGCTCAGAATGAGGGCGTCTGCGTGAAAGAAAAAAAACTGAAAATATGGAACATGAGCAATGGTAATTTCCATGGGCAAGTACATTTACTGACATAAATAATGCAATATATGTAGTGTCTGCCTGTGATACATTTTACCCCCTTTAGCGGTTTAACTTTGAACCATAGCTGACAACAATTAGCACTAGAAGTCAGTGGCGTAACATCGGCTGTAAAATAGGCCTTCGGTAACCTTACCTTTATACGGATATTACTCTCAACCTGTTTCTACTTATAGTTCTTAGTTATCAATCAAGCAATTCATTAACTGAATAATAAACAATGCATATATCAAGTTTTTCTGTGCTAGTATTTTTCTTCGCATCATAAAATGGGTAGCACTTAAATATATGGAGCGACGGCCGGTGTGTTGGAAAAAATGTGGTGTACATGATTACTTGTTTCTGTTTATTTACTTGTTTCCTAACAATCAAACAATTAATTTGCTGAATAATCAAGACCAATTTGTAGCCTATAATGATTTATAAACGATAATGACAAAGAGATAACTTCAGATCGTTTAACAAAGATCAGACAATTACAATACATTACAAAGCACACATTTAAAGAGGACAGCCTCTTAAGTGTCTCAAACCGTTGAGAGCAATGCATAATTCAGGCTAGAAAAACGAATTTACGAAAATCTAAGAAACTTTGAAAATTTTAACATGGAGCATTTAAAAGAATCTTCGCATGATAACACGTCATCATAAATGTGGATATAAAAAAATGCAACAAGTTTATGCAATCTCAAAATAACTTGGTAGCCTAATAATTTACTTATTGTTCTTGGTTATTGAGTGAATAAATTATTTGATTGACAATCAAGAAAAATAAACAGAAACAAATTGAGAGTGATCATCCGTTAAAGCAAGTTTACAGAAGGCCAAGTTCTACTCCCACGGTACGCCACTGCCGGAAGTACATAACAGCTGACTCTGTGCAAGGCAGCTGAATGTATGCAGTATTATAATGGCAGAATCAATGTTGCAGTTAATTCTAAAAGATATAAAAACAAAAAAAAACGGAGAATGACACACTACTACTACTACTGCATGAAGTGAAGATGTAGCACAACGATTGGTTTCACTGATCCTTGATCTGTGTATGTTATGAAAGTCCAAAAATGTGCCCCTGCTTCGCCCCTAGCAAGAGTAAAATCTCGACTGAGAATTCCTTTACAACAGGCAGCATGACAAGGAGACTGCATTAAAAAAAGTCAAACAAGGAAGATCTGTGCATATAATCGATAGAGTCTTCGGGTCCTTGGGATAGCAAACGATTCACAATGACTGAAATGGCAAATTACTATTTGGTCATTTAAGAGTGCAGTGCTTGTGCTTGAAGCGTCAAATATGATACATTTCGCTTTTTGTGAAACAAAATATAATTATGATTAATTAGTGACGTTTATATCTAGAGATGGATAGAACCAAAAATAGTTACAGATTAAAGATATTCAGATGGCTACCCGGGCATTCAAATGAAGCAGATGGCATTCCTTTTACAAGAAGCAGAAGAGTAACTGTTAAATCAGTGACCTTAATGCACAGCGCTGCACTAGCACTGGGGCCCCTCTGTGGCCTAAAGCAACAGTAGTAAATGTGCTGCCGCTCTTCAGAGAGACAAAATACTGAAAGCACTCTGCCCTTCTGAAAAAGTAGTTCAACCCCCTCAGGGAAATTCCAACAATGCAAACTACAGGCTCTGTGATCATTCCTGAGATCTTCTCAATGGAGCAGCCCAACAATGAGCTCTTAAGCAGTTTCCTTCCCTTGTGTTTTGAGGCTGAACGGCTCACAGTCCTAGGCCCCGGGGTGATGGTTTGCTACAGATCCGACTCATTCTGCGTCGGGAATCACTTCATTCTACACAAGTACATTTCCTCTTTGAGTTTTCTTTTTTCCCTGTGGGTCACAGTTGGTTTTGTTTCCCTTTCCTTAAAATGCATGTTGTCAGGACATGATTTTGCTGAACCATTGCATGCATGGACATATCTACACACATTAGTATTGCAGGGCACTGGGACTATATCTTCTACATAAAACTGGAGTGGCCAGCACACAGAAACTTAAGTCCATAAAGCACATTACTGTATGGCATAATGCAATGCCTTTGTGGTCTGAAAATACAACAAATGTTTAGTCTGTAGGCCACAATATGCTGAAGTAACGTAACCATGTAGAATTTAACCTTACCATTTTACAAATGTGCTTACTGGACATAGAAAACATTTTTATATTTTATATATTATGAGTTTGGTATAGCATGCTGAGCACCATGCTCAAGGATACAGTACAAAATGAGCACCCAACTTGGGAATCAATCCTGAAAGCCTCAGGTTAGCCTCAACTACAATTCAATGCTACAAGCCTAAAGTCTAATTAAGAATTCACTATGTCACACTACATACACTAAAATAATAGAGAATTCATCATAATTTGTTTAAAAGTGGTAGTGGTAGTGGCAGTAGCAGTCGTAGTAGTAGCGGTAGTCATAGTAGTAGTTCTTACAATAAAATTAGCTCTAAAGTCTAGGCCAATACAATATATCCTTAACACTCTCCATACACCTCACTGCACAACACAGACACTCCGACCCCTGTTTAACCTGCTGGTCAACCACATTCACCTGCAGCAGTAGTTCTCCTTCCTGGAAGTTCTCTTCTGGCTGTTTCAGGTCATTACCGTCTGGTTTCGGGCAGCTGTCTGATTTTAGGGTCACTGCAGTGCAATGAAATAAAAAAAAGAGAAGACAAAATCAACATCACTGACATTACCAGAGCGAATGCTGGTTCCTCACACCAAAAGAATGAGGAATAACCAGTTACTGAGGGCATGGAGGAACGCCATTCACAAACTGTGAGCTGTGAGTAGTCAGTCAGTTTACATAGCTCAGGTCCAAGGCCTGAAGCGTGGGTGTTGGCATTTGTACAGAGAAATAATTGGCATTTTTATTAAGATCATAAACAATCCGACATACAGCGTTTTAAAGACACTGTACATTATATACAATCAGTGTGCGTCACATTCACTCAGCATGACATGCGGTTTATTTTAGGCAATCTGTGGGACTGATACAGAGGGTGAGGGTAGAGAGGAAAGAGATGCAGCATTGTAAAACTGCTGTTAAATTCTTTTGCATCTTTGTATTAGATTCCCACCTCCAACTAACTTATATACATATACGAGTTATTGAAATATTACAGCCAGCAATCAGATTCATTATCATTGAATATTCAATGTTTAATCTTTGTTAAATGCAACAATGGTCAAAAACTGGTGCAGCTGCCAATAATATTCCAATTGGAGTAGCAATAATAAAAGAATCAGAATTATTTGATGGAAAACATAATTGGAAGAAAGCTTTTGCATGAACAGCCTGCCAGTAGCTTGCACATTTCAGATACTAAATAAACATAACAAAAAACACTGTTGTGCCTCTATGTTGCTCCCCAAAAAACAATAATTTTCTAAAACTGCCTCCTGACATAAATCCTTGCTTCTGTCTTTACGAGGCACAAGCTGAGACTTAATTGTGTTGGTGTGTACAGCATTAGCACATGCTGCTCACAAAGAAACAACTTTTAAAAGCTTGGTTGGATATGCAAAACTTGATTTTAGTGAAGCGTCAGGTTGTTCAATTTTCATTCCAATTACAAATTTGACAATATTCGATCTACTCAGAAACCAATTAAGAGTGAGCTCTGTGAGCTATTTTTTATTGGATAAAAATCAATTGTTTCCTATCTATACATAACCAGGGTAATTCTGCTTGCTGACTCACTTATTAATATAACTTAAGGCCTCCGTTTGCTCATTTGGGTGGTGAGAGTGCAGCGGACTTACACAGACCACATATCTGCTAAAGCATGCATTCGATAGTCCCCAGACTAATGCAGCATACACATTCACTGGTCAAATTCGAGGGAAAACACAGTCCAAATTGGAGTTGACAGTGTTTGCCAAAGCAGCACTCCACTCAGCTAGATTTAAGCCATACAGAGGTAGCGCGCCACGAGCGATTCGGAGAGGGTTACCGTTGCCAGAGTTACCTGCGGCAACCTGCAGCTCGATTTGAGGCCCATGGATTTCACAGAGAACACACAGTACATTATGAATGACTCAAAAACATAAATCATAAAAATCAACTGCATGTTCAACATGCATCTTCATGTAACCAACATAAATAGTTGCAAAACTGGGCTTACAGGATTGATTCTAAAGTAAGGCACAACTGTTGCAACTTGAATGATAAACACGTATAGAGTAAATGCAGGAAATTACACCCCCAAGCAAATAACTAAGAACGTGTAACACTAGTAGTGTCTATAAAATGAATAAAGACACAGTAGGAATGTACAATGGAAGCAGACATCTGACACTACAAATGCAGTGCAGGTTCTTTTTCTGTCCGAGGACAACATCATATCAATGCAACTGGCCTTTTATTTAGCTTCATTTAGAAAATAGCGGTGTCTAAAAGAGAAATTACCAAAAACATTCCTTGTCTTTACCAAAATAAATGTCCACCTCAGTAGTTATATGCAAACACTGTCTGAAAGTTGGCTATGGCCTGCGTAATGGCCATCTACTTTTTGAGAGGGCCTTAAAATGGGAATGAATGACATTTGGGCAAAACAGACATAAAAAGTTTGAAAGACTTAGTTATATTGCACATATTTGAACTACCTCACACACAAATATTTTACGTAACCTTGAAGGAGAAGCTCTACACAGATTTTTGGAAAAGATGTTGCTTTCACGGGGCCCCTCCACAGGCTGGAATTGGCCTTGGATGTGTACCATTCTCCACACAAAGCATATTTCCATTTCAAATTACACAAGATTCACGGTAAATGACACATCCTGTTCAAGTTGCTAATGATTAACCTAATTGTGAGTGAGTCATTTCCTTGAAAAGCTTTTCTCAGCCTGGAGAGCAGGGGTTGAGCCCAGCAAGTGCAGCAACACAAAACAATGCATCATATCAGAAGGAGGATACAAACTACAGGAGTATCTGGAGAACTGAGTACAGTACGGGTTTGACGCCGAAGCCACAGAGACTTTAAAAGTGTTAGGGCTTTTGTCTGAATGCCCAGGAGTCCAGCGTCAACACATTTAGTACATTTAGCATTTTAACGGACAGAGATACTAATTCCAAAAAAAGAAGCAGTGTCATAATAGTGTTAGTTTGACAAAATTAAAGGCCCTGGTACCGTAAATGTTCAAATTAAACAACGTCTTACTGATCAACCGAGTGATTATGCAATTGCCATGTATACTGTATAAAAACATGCTAATGTTTCTTAAAGTATGCTTTGAGGGGTTATTAGAATGGTTTCAACTATTAACGCTCAATTTCCCTGTTTTTGGATGCTGTGAATGTACGATTTTCGATTGGCAACAAGGTACTTATACAGCAACTGTTGTGACTGCATCAGTATTCTGTAAAGGCAAAGTGCTTTGCTTAAGCATAGGCCTGCATTTGAAAGAAAAGCTATGGTAGTGATTCTTACTAACTGCTTTCCAAAAGCATCCTATTTTCCGCATTTTATACTTTTATACCATTCTATCTACTGTTCACCCTTACATTTCAGGGCATTTGTCCAACCTTTACTCTGCCTTTTTTGACAACAGTGTGATTTTCAACCCTAAATAAACAGTATTTAACTTAGCAATTTGTGAAAGCAAAACAGTAAGATAATATCTCAAGCTGAGTCTTAGCACTATTGACACACAGTACAATTCTCTGAAACCATGTTCCTACAGAATTCCCCCCACTGCTGGTCCACATCAACTTTTGGCAAAGACCCCAATGTTCAGCTAAACAGGTCAAAGTTTGTACTTTGAGCCAGCAGCTATCAAACTGTTTCATAACCTTCTCCACAGAGTCAAGAGTTCAAAAAGTCTGTTCTAGCTTACTCACGCAATCCCCCAGCCCCACTACACCCCCCACCCCCATCCTATCCGGTTAGTCACTAGTGACCCAAGTGCACAGAAAAAGCCACACACAGGCCTCAACCATAAAAAGCTTCCCTCTTTTGGAAACAAAAAAATATGAATGGAATTTTTAATGGGGACAAGGGATTCCTTGCTATTGTTAACTTAACAAATCCAACCTGTTTGAAACACTTGAAAATTCATACATGAACTCCCCAAAAAGGCTGCACTGGCTCCATAAGAAATTATGAGAGAAGTCTGCCATGTCATATTGGGGGGGGGGGGTTGCTCTCTCATTGTGTAAGTTCCCCATGGCTCTATTTTTGGCACATTTATTTTCCCTTTGTGACCAGCATATGGGTCATCTCATTGTCTCTTCTATCATTTAAAATAAAATCAAGTAGGATATTTCAATATATTATATTTTCAATTGCTGCCAAATCCCATTACCCCCCCCCCCCCCAAAAAAAACTATATTAATTCATCTTAATTCCAGTTCCTTGTTTGTATGCAATGTCGCACTGCAAAAATCTGCATTCACTCAATTTCAGGCAGGAAAATATATATGAATAATTTTTTCTTTATCGGATTCAACTTTTCAATGTTAAGGTTTTTCACATTTACCCAGTCAGGCAAGTAGGTAAGAATCCTGTTTACCCAAATTAAACACAAGCTTGCCTGAAGGTAGTTTACCTCAGTTTACCTCTGACATGAAGTGCATAAAAACTAAAAAGCCTCTGGTAATAACATTTAACTGTCATGGGGTTTTCTGCTCTGTTTTTATTTCTGCTGTCCTTTTCCCTCGGAGCGGCATTAGGGCGCTCTTGCCGTGTTTTTCGTCTTCTGTCCCGGGTCTTCGCTTTTTCTTTATTTTTTTTCGCTTTTCCTAATTTCACGCACCTGTTTATTATTACCAGTCGGCTTTATTAACTCTGTTTACCTCTCTTGTCTGAATTATTTCGTGAAAACGAGAGGTCATTTCTTTTCTCTACTACCACTCATATTTCGAGTTCTCGCCCTGTTAGGGTAATTTTTATTTATTTTCCATTTCGTTCGCTTCCTTCGTTTTCCTATGTTCGAGAGTTGAGGCGAATTCTCCCCTTTTTCCGCTTCACGGATTGTTTTCTGTGTTTGTGGCTATTCTTACAGGAATAGCTTTTAGATTCCCTCTGTCACGTCTGGTCCTCCGAACCTGACCCTTTACATTAACTTATCATTTATTACCTAGTATCAGATTTTTATTTTTTTTAATTGTTAGCATAAACATTAGATTAAAATTTATTTTTCAAGTCTAGCACAAAGTGGCCGAGCACTTTGACTTGTACTGAGCAAGCAGGTTTACTTACGGTTGTTGTGCTGTCTTAAAAAAAGACCAATGAGAAATTAAACATAATTGTTCTTCATGTCAAACAAATGCAGTGGACATAATGGCTGACTGCTGAAATTCATGGGGCAACTGAAAATTAAGGTAAAAATACTACAACAAGAAGTCTAAATCTGAAATAATGTGACATGGCATGTGTATGCTCACCTTTTATATCCTGTACTATATTAAAGGCAATTACCATAATAATGATACATAGTTTACATGCCAGAGAGAACAGGACAGGACAGTATTGAGGACCACCATGAGCCCTGTGCCTCTTCAGTGTACAAAGGCAGACGTCAAGCTTGCATACATCAATAGTAGAAAAAAACTCTGAATAAAGTGCCATTTATTTTACCCAGAGACAGACCCAGGAGATAAAAGACAAACATTCTGCTCCATTAATACCTTGGTAATTAATATATTTGCTTGGACGTCACCTCTCTGATGACAAAGAACCCCAATACATTATAATAACTTTGTAATATCGAAGAACGAAATAAAGCCAATCAACAGATCAAATATGCATTTGTTTATATAGGCTTCTAACACCCTGTGCCATTACTGATGTCAACTTATTTCTGCACTAGTAAAGTCTTGGTTCCTCATCTCCATCAATTCTAGGCATTTTTTTCCTTTGCATTTTATTTTACTCTGCATTCATCGACTGCCCCCACGCAAATATTTTGTTCAACGGAAGTCAAGTCTAGCACCTGTCATCACAAGAAACGTAGCTTTGAACTTTTTAAAGTAACTTATTCAGGCTCAGCCAGCACGGTTGAATTTTCTTGCATGAGAAGCTCTCAGTCAGCAAAAAGCTGGACTTTCTACAGAGTGGACAATGTCAGCCTCTTTCACCAAATTTGAGTATCCATGCTTCCCAAGAATTTACAATTCAGACGGAGCTGTCAAAGCATATAAAATCTCTAACACTCCAACGCCCGCTGAAGCACAAACCAGAATGGGCTATAATCACCCCACAGTCTGGGACGCAAGTCACAGTCGCATCATTAATCCAGCTGAATGCGCATTACAGCATACGAGTCCATTTGGGAAGTGAAAATTTAGATTATGACAGGAAGAGGGGGGAAAATACGGAAGTAGACACAAGATCAAACGCGTGCGATGGCTGAGCCAAGTGCTAAAAATGAGGAGCAACTTGCGGATTTGTGGCAGATTCATGAGTGTCTGTCCCAATGTCAACTCTGCAAGTTACCACAACAAAACTGAGAAAGTTGCAAGCTGTATGAGCTCCATGTTTGTTTTGGTTTCAAAACATTGCGGAAAAAATACATGCAAACGTCAGTTTAAATGTGCACTGCTAAATCTTTTCATTTTCGCTTACGATTGGAAAAATTGTGTCATGTGTCCCCAGCTGAAGTTGCAACTGCAGAACTTTTAATGCGACACTTAGACTAGAATTCAAATTTAAAAGAGCCATGTTCGAGTGCATTTTGTGACAAAAAGGCAAGGGCCGAGAGAGGATGTGGTCACGGGTGTGTTGCTTCCTTTGTCAGAGACTTTTTAATCGCACAAGCTCACTGCACAACACTGATAAAGACAGATCCTGCAACCACACAGCGTTGCACTCAAGAAAAAGCCCTTTAGCAGAAGATAACCCAGAGTTACTTTTGGGCCTGACACACTCCCGGTGTAATTCAACACCTCACGAGATTCTTCCAAATGCAGCCTGATCAGCCAAGATGGATTGAATGTTCAATGTTACAAAAGTTCATTGTTTGACAAAGAAAATAAGAAAGCTTTGTGTAATGTATCAGGGTTTCAGTCTGAGGTTTTTTTAAAAACAAAAACACAAAGCATTTATTTTTCTCTGAAAAAAATATCAATTGTTGCAGGGCTGCTCAGGCTTCCTCTGACAAGTAGATCATATGATTATACATTAATATTCTACTTTCCGCAGGATTTCACACACCCTGATGGCATCCTGTTATTCGCATTCTCCGCCCAACGGCCAAAGCAGCCTCCCGGCTGAGTTCGACAGATTAACTTCCTACATATAGAAAGGCTGCGGTAAAAAGAAACTCATCATATGAGAAGATAATGTATTCTGTTTACTCTATTATGGCATTTCTTGACAACAGGGAGTCAACAGAAAGCCAACAGTGTGTGATATAAAGAAGGTCCAAACAAAAACCCCTGAAAAAGAGGCTAAAGATATTGGGCTATTTCAGAGTTCCAAATCACCACATTTTTGATGTGTTCATGTCACAGAGGTTCTACTGCACTTCTGCAACAAGTTCATTTTTATTTCCTGAAGAGCACAAAGACTTTAAAAGAATCTCATGTTTTTCAGAATTGTTTCTCCACAATTTGGAATCCTCAATTGTGCCTTTTGAGTCACCCCCTTTACCTGTGCAAGGAGCACTGCAGGAAAAGTGCACATACTCTTCTGAGGCATCCCCTCGTGAGCCACAGACAAAGTTTCACAATACTAGCCACACAGCACTACAAAAGTGAACGTGAATCAGAAGAAAAAATGCAATGTTCACCCAAGAATCCTTTCTAACTTGCTTAGGCTAATTGTGTCTCACACAGTCACAGCCTGCTAATAATATAGCAAAGGCACTCTCCCTCAATCTCTCTTGCACTCTCTCTCTCCCATTCTATCTCGTTTCTCTCTCTCTCTGTAATACACACAGCAAATTAAGTATGTCTCTGGAATTAAGTACAGTATTTATTATGCATGCCTCAGAAAATAGACTAGCCCAGGGCTTGTCAAACTCAGTCCTGGGGCTTCCCTGTGTATGCTCGGTTTAGCACCAACCGTAGCTACAATTCCACAAGCATAACAGGCTGGTAATTGATCTGCAATACACAGTGATTCGCCCTCTTTAGATGCATTATGTCAGAAATAGCAATGCATGCTACGAAGAAAGAAAATCCTTTAACAAACGCCTTAAAAACAAGATGCCTCATTTTAATGGGTTTGTCTTCTCAATCATAGCCTATTTCTAGATTAATATTAATTAAAGCATTTTAGAATCAACCATGTTCTCAGACAACCAGTGCATTGATTAATTTAAATATTAATTTTAAAAAAGAATATGAAAAACTTCGGTTTTATTTTCATTTCGAACTGCTCCAAACTGAATAAGCTACTTCTCAAACACTGGGAAAGAAGGATTAGTAATTATATATGATATGGGGGGAAATAACTGAAGTGAAAATCATGGAAAACCTATGAAAAAACTCATTAGAAATGTATCATGATTGAAGATGACCAATTATAAATGCTCATAAGAATGAAAGTTCTGCCATATATAAAAATACACAGCTCAAAG
This sequence comes from Ilyophis sp. 1 JC-2022, assembly GCA_022702515.1. Lineage (NCBI taxonomy): Eukaryota > Metazoa > Chordata > Actinopteri > Anguilliformes > Synaphobranchidae > Ilyophis > Ilyophis sp. 1 JC-2022. The sequence goes on along the minus strand of CM040406.1, from coordinate 93,050,015 downwards.
AAATTAAGGAAACACTTAATCAACACAATATAACACCAAGTCAATTAAACTTCTGGGATATCGATCTGTCCAGTTAGGAAGCGAAACGATTATGAATCAATTTCACCTGCTTTGGTGCAAATGAAAGTGACAGATGGACAGGAGAGGCAACAGCAAGACAACCCCCAAAAAGTTAATGGTTTTGCAGGTGGTGGCAACAGACCATTTCTCTCTCCTTATCCTTCTTTACTGATTTTTCTCTAGTTTTGCATTTTGCTAGTGCCCTTGTCACTACTGGTAGCATGAGGCACTACCTGCAGCCCATTCCGGTTGCACAGGTAGTCCAGCTCCTCCAGGATGGCACATCCATACGTGCCGTCGCAAGAAGGTTTGCTGTGTCTCCCAGTCTCAAGAGCGTGGAGGAGAGACCGGGAGATGGGTCATTACACGAGGAGAGCTGGACAGGGCCGTAGAAGGGCAACAACCCAGCGGCAGGACCGGTATTTGCTCCTTTGTGCAAAAAGGAACAGGAGGAGCACTGCCAGAGCCCTACAAAATGACCTCCAGCGGGCTACTCGTGTGCATCTTTCTGACCAAACTGTCAGAAACAGACTCCATGAGGGTGGCATGAGGGCCCGACGTCCTGTAGTGGGACCTGTGCTCACAGCTCAGTACCGTGCAGCTCGATTGCCATTTGCCAGAGAACACCAGAATTGGCAGGTTCGCCATTGGCGCCCCGTTCTCTTCACAGATGAGAGCAGGTTCACACTGAGCACATGTGACAGACGTGAAAGAGTCTGGAGACGCCGTGGCGAATGTTATGCTGCCTGCAACATCATACAGCATGACCGGTTTGGTTTAATTGACTTGGTGTTATACTGTGATGATTAAGTGTTCCCTTAATTTTTTTGAGCAGTGTATATACCCTGAATCTACTTTCCAACTGCAACATAAATTTAGCACACCATTGTCAGTCTCCCACTGTGCAAGGCACAGTGTGGCAAAGTGAATAAAGTAATGACTTCAAAATATCTTTCTAAAAAAATCTCTTCTAATTAGGTTATTTTGACTGCAAGATAAATAACTTATTTTGATAAAACAAAAAAAACCAGTCCCAAGACTCCCACCACACTCTTACGCCCCGTTTAAATCTATCAAAAATGGCGCCATCCCCTCTGTTCTCATTCTTTTAAAGTTAGGTTTTAACTTAATTTGAAACTAGAACTGAAGAGAGAGAAGAGTCGAGACTCCTCAAAACCTGTGATTAATTAAACACTATGCAAAAAATAAAGTTCTCATTTATTTACCCACAATTCTCAGCTTTGGCAAGTCTCCCTTGGGAGACATCCTGGTCACCTCGATTACAACTCACATCCCAGTTTGGGAAGCCATACAATAGACCAGAAGGGCAACAGTGTCCACATGTTTTGAGGTCTTCTTTCAATGAGCAGCCAATTTAGGCCTTGGAAAGAATATCTGTGAATTGCTGAGTCAATAAATGACGTTAATTAAGCACTTAAAAGAAAGCAGACATTACAACTCTCCAAGATTTGACATTGAGATCCCTGCCCTCATCTGTCCCAGAGAAGGCAAATCTACAAATGTGTTTTATCCTTCAGGTAGCAAAAAAATTATCTGAGGGTATCCTTAAATAGCCATCTACCACTAGACCTCCTTGCATAAAAAATAACTGCTGGTCCATCCATTCTGATCTTACCATTAAAGAAGCTCTTGGCTCGCAAGTAGCTGACACTCAGCCTGAGCACAGTTAGTTTGTCAAGTTTGGAGATCACATCCTGAGGGAATGGAAGCAGGTTGGCCAAACGCTCCAGCTCTCCGTTTAGCCGGTCCCTGTGCCTCTTAGAGGGGTTGGATTTGGCTCCTTCAGCTGAAGGCTTCACACTGCAGAGGGAAGACAGGGCCAGGTATCCGTAGAGAAGTTAGTTAAAGTTTACTACACCAACATGTTTATGATGCACTTAATTCTATGTAGTGTACCTGCATTTTAGTTATTCACAGGTGTTGCCAGTTTTACCATCTTTAGCCTGCCTGAGGTGTGTATAGAATTGTGCCTTAGGTACAGACACTTCCACCATGAACAAAAGTTCTGCCAATGTTATGCAAAAAAAAATTATGTTTGTTTATCTTGGGACAATAACTGCTCTAGCCTCATTAATGGGTGAAAATCATGTACTGCAGTCCAGGCCTCAAACAGGCTTAATCTTTCCATACTATTATGATCTCTATAAAAGTACTTTTCCTCTAATGCTCGCATCACTAGATGCCATCGTAACCAAGATATCACTTACATATTAGGATACTAGTCTAATATCCCCCACGTGTCTCGGTGATCGCCAAGATACATTTGTTATAGCATTCTTAAACTCAAAACAGTCTTTTAAAATGTAAGGCATTTTATTTAAAAAAATATATATTCTTATTACGTTACGAGACAACCCAGCTGTCACTTGCCACTCGCTTCTAAGAATGGTCTGCCAACAGTGTAGCCTACTTATTTATCCATTCAAAACTGCAGACCGTTCAAAATGGATTAGGTGCAGAAATGCAGTGGATACCGCTTTGAAATCTAGTTAGTAACACGCATTGAGAATGGCCGGGAAATTAATTTACAAAGTAATTACATTATTACACAATTGCTTGTTTCCATGTGAAAAGAGCGCACGTGTGCACAATATTAGAATCATTCGTGGTTCTGAAAACAGTCAATGTATTAAAACCTCAACATCCGAAATTACACAACAGAGGAAAAAGTAAGCTACAGCAGGTAACGTTACACGGGCAACTTTCTGCATTCGCGTAACGTTAATGCTTCGGTGCAGACGAACCTTCTCCACCTTCTGCTGTAGGCTACTTCAAACGACGAAGCTGCGTTTCATGTAAGACAATTACCTGAAACATCGCCTGATACTTACCTTTTCTGAATCGGTTTTCTCCTCTTACGAGTTGCATACATGGTGTTTGTGTTCATCTTGTTAGTAGGAAATGAAAAAGCCTCTTGCCAAATGTTGCCAAAAAACTAAAACTAAATACGAGTAAAATCCCTTCTGGTAAGTAAATAAACGCAACAGAACGAGTCTAATGTTTTCTTGCCAAAGCAGTCTTACGTTTAAACGAATCTCGGAAAACACCAGGCTAAACGCGCATATAGTTCGCTTGCTTATTCGTATGAAACTTTGTATCAGATGATCTGTCAAAGTAGCTCTAATAAATATTTAGTGGCTAATGAAGCAAACTAATAAAAAATCAAATATAAGAACATAGCGATTTAGCATCGCGTTTAACATGCACTGACACCAATATATCAGTACAAATCTATACAATACGGAATTATTTACTATGCCCGTTTACGCATTATTTCTCCTGTCAACACTACGCTGCCTGGTAACTACATAAGACAGCTACTTCAGAGCTCCGCTACACTCCCCGGCCTCGATCGTCGTCCCACTTTCTGTTGCACCCGCTGCTATTGGTTGGTTTGCCATCTATGCGCTCACGCCCAAACCACGCGTTATTTCCCACCCGGACTTTTACGCGAGCCTTTGACGTAGCACGAGCTGTTTTTTTATATCAGAGAAATGCCACCATTTTAGTATGGTCAACAACAATTTAAGTCAATATTTTTTAAATATCTTTGAAGAGATAAAAAATTTAAAAATCGAGTAGTTGGAAAATAAATTGCTGTGGTTGAAGTGCTCATTCAGTTAGCAAATAATAAATATATAAAACTTGAGAATTACTTATATTTCTCTCCCCATAAGCTATTTGACAACTACTGAACACATCCCAAGTGTGGAAGTATTAAAATCACAAGTAAAGAATCGCATAAAGTGAGAATTCAATCAGGAATAGTGTAATGGAAATTTTAAGGTTCTAAATGTGGATAGGTGCATTTGCTGAAAAAGAGGACATAAAAAATCTGGTTATGATCAATCAAAGATATTCCAATATTCATAGACTATAGTCTGGTACAGAATCAGATGCTGAAATTCATGTGAATGCACATGTGCAAGATGTTCTGTGACTGAGATTTTTTCAGGTGTGCCACCGTCCAACAATCATACAGCACATTCCATTGCTAACTTTCCGTCTGTCATCACTTCAACAACATTGCAGAGTGAAGTGGCTGGACAAGTTATTGATTTTCACCCAACCACCGGCTGCAGATTAAGCTTCTTCAATTTTTCTGTGCCTCTATTTCACAGTTTATGGTAATTGGTTTTCTGCCCCTGCCCATGACCAAAGAGGTATGCCACAGACCAAATGTGTTAGGCCTCAACTTTACAATCCTGCATTGAACACGCTCATTTTTTTTTTTACAGAGATATAATTGCATGGTTATGTTAATGGTCCTATGCAACACACACACACACACACACACACACACACACACACACACACACACACACACACAATGATTTAATATGTTTGATGGCAAGAGTGTAAACATCTAGCAGCTAAATATTAGAATGTTTGGAGTTCATGTGAATGTGGGACTGTGACAGTTTACAAACACATTATTTAGCAACATGGCTTTATTTGATTTTGTAAACAATTCATATTCCCAGCACTTCAGCAGCTTATTTGATTCGATTTGTCCCAGTGCTCTGAAGCTATTAAATCCAGAAGCCTATTAAAATATCCTGGTGTTTTAAATAATTCATTTCAAAGAATAAAACGGCATTTGAAGTATAGTGAAATGCCCTGTGAATGCAAACAATTTCCTTGACATTCCTACCATTTCACTTGACAATCTGGTCAAAGGTACAGAAAGACTTTTGTATTTTGACCACAGAAATGCCTGGAAATATTCCATACAGTATGAATGGTTAATTTTTAAAAAAACAATCTTTCCAACTGTGCCTTGTGAAATATAGAATCAGGGGTGCATTTTCAATGTGTTTACGATTGAATACGCTGAGGTTTTTGGACGCTGAGATATGCTGTAGTCTAACTTTAAATACTCTTACATTTACAAGAAGATTTGTGGAGCTAAAAGTGGGTCAATCTACTGAAAAAGGTGAACATGAAGCAATGCATACTGAAATTACTCCATACTATCTTAGAGTTGTAATCATATTCAGCTTCCAGTGGCATCCTGACACCCATAACATTGAGGAATATTGAGCATTAAACAGAATAATTTTTTTATTATACTTGTTGCCCACATATCAACATTCTCAACTAAAGCCTCTACCAGATGGAATGTGTTTCTCTGCATTACAAAAATCTACAGCACTTCTTTGTAGTTCTGTTTCCAGTCTAAACATACTGTATACTATATCCCCCTGTTTCTTTTGTGTATGTCTGTGTGTACAGCCTCTGTAATCCGCGTATCTCCAGGTGTGAGTAGAAGGGGTTCCCCTACGGTGGGGGATGTGTGTGTGTCTACATGGTCGTATCCTCCTGAGACCCAGCCTATTCATTTGTGTCCACTGTAGTTGACATTTTGTTTTTGCTTATCTCCTTTTACTAGTTTGAGCTACCCAACTAATCCCCACCGTATTTTAAAGAAGACATCCTGGGCTTTCTAGTGATACCACATGAGTTGGGTTGGGATGTTGAAAACGTCATCTTTCTGTTCCTGTTGAGACAAAATGGCGGCGATCGGAAACAAGCACATTTTATGGGAAGAGGAGAGGTAAGTGAAATATTGTTTAATTATAGATTTTTTGTTAACAAGAATAAATAAATAATATTTTCTTGTTTATGAACATGTCAAGAACTATATAGTGAGGTCTCCTATATAGGAGACAGAACACAGGCAGAGAAGATTTTATACCAAATAATTGAGAGATTCAGACTTAAATTTGTCAAATGAGGAAAATGCTGAAAATGTTTGAACCTGTTGGAAAAGAGACAGCGCTCAGAAGAAGAGGCAGGAGGCTCGTTGGATGAGCTGACAGACACAGATGAACAGGAAAGACGTCGTCCTCAGTGGGCCGGGACTAGCACGTATGTTTTATTTAGTTCCTGGATGAGCGTCCATAAGGGTTAACGTAGTGCCAGCCTACGTATTCCAGAGTATTCTAGAGTATTCCAGAGAGCCGTGTAATAAATATGTTTGATTCCCAGTAAAATAAAAGAACAAGGCGACACATTGCCACAAATTGGCAGGGGCAGTAAAGTATTATTCATGTTATTAAATTTCATTTATTGGTGTTTTTTTCATCCCAATAGATTCACACCTGTGCTACCTGGGCCTCCTGATTGTCAAACTGACCCTACAACCCGAGCAAATTGGAGTCCCATGCAGTACTATTCCCAGTACATTGACAGCAAAGTTTTTGAAGACTTTGCAGCATTCACAAATCAAAGACAGCTACAAACAAGTGGAGTGTCCATGAACACCACCCCACAGGAAATTAGGGTCTTATTTGGGGTATCAGTCCACATGGCTTGCCTTGGCTATCCCAAAATGTTTTGGGCCAAAAAAACGAAAGTGCCAACAAAATGACAAGGGATAAGTTCTTCAAGCAGAGGAACTCAATGAAGATTGCAATTTTTTGGAAAGTCAGGCCACTTCTTGACAGAGTGAAGCAAGGCTGCTTTAGCCTTCCAAAACCAGGGAAGCTCTGAATTGATGAGCAAATCATCCTGTTCCGCCACTGTCCTATCAGGCAAGCCCTACCCTACTGGCTTAAAGGTATTTGTTCTCACCTCTCCAGATGGTCTGATGCTGGACTGCAGCAGCAGTCCTACGCATGGTTGAATCTGTTCCTACAGGAAGTCAACTATTCACCAGCAGTCATCAGAGAGTATAAGAGGACAACGTGGGCGGCGTGGACTTTTGTGATCGCATGCTGAGCTTTTATTGCATGTCAAGCAGGACCAAGAAGTGAACTTTGCATGCAATTGGTCGCTTCTTTGATGTTGCCATCACAAACTCTTCAATCCAGTACAAGTCTGACAGTAAAGTGCTCAACCGACTAACAAAGAACACCAAACAGTACCTGGACTTCAAACTGCACCCGGCTGAAGAGCTGGTGGATGTTCCAGAACTTGCCAACAGTGCAAATGAAAAGAACGAAGCAGAGTATGAGCCACCATTGAAAACGAGAATTCCGTAACCCGAGTCATCTGTTGCGTAAATCTGGAGCTCTGCACATGCCAGAGATGGTGGATTGCAAACATGCAAAAATCAGGGCTGCAAAAACAAGACCTACGTGAAACAAGACCATCGTGCACCAAATGCAAGATGTTCCTCTGCATTACCAAAAAGAGAAATGGCTTCCTAGATTATCATAATTAAAAATAACACATGCCAAGAAAGAAATGAAAGACATAATATAAAAGTTTGACTGTTTTTCACACGCATATCATCCCATGCTGTAGCATAAAAATAATTTTGAAAAAGTCTAAATTTTAAGATTTTACACTTGTTTTCTTCGGTTCTCAGGAGGTTATAGTTTTGATTAATTTAAATTTTATTCCCCCATCTACTTACTTTGTCTGTCTTCAGTTGGTGATGTAGTGGATATCTGCAAAAAAAAAAAAAAAAAGGTGTTAATTCAATACTGGAATTGCCCCTGACATAAACTAATTTTACTCTACATGATACACTGGTCTATTGGTCAAACATGCGTGAACATTCAAATATGAACATACGTAACTGTCTAAACACTGTACATGCACTTACCACGTAGTATTTTGGTTCTCACACACAGATAACTATACTTGTATTGCAATTTTATTTCAATTTTTATTTCTTTCAAAAAATGCTCTAGAAAACAATAATTTCAAATGTAATGCAATAGAATCCCACTTTACTTTATCTCCATTGCCATTGAATGAGGGGAAAACAGTATGTCCTATATCCCCTGCTATTTTACCAATCTGTGTCATTTCAGAACCACTAATGAGCAGTGTTCTGTTGTGTATAGAATGCCAAGAAGAAAAATGAATGAGCTGGGAATGTAATCCTCTTTATTCAGCCTATGGGTGACAAGTTAGGAGATGGAGATGATTCTTATCCAATAAGGAATGGTTACCAGCTGGCATTCCATTTTCTGAAATTATGCTCCATTTTCCCAAAACTATAAACACAAAACCTCACACCCACTCTGGCCAAACCACAGACTTCTAAGACAAAACGAAGCACTCTACCCAAAAACATGTTATCTTCCATCTTACTAATTAAACTTTCTCTTCCGATGGCATACAAAAGTCATCATGTCCATAGACCAGGGGTGTCCAATCTTATCTGAAAAGGGCCATTGTAGGTGCATGTTTTTGTTTTAGCCCAGCACTACGACACCTGATTCTAATTTTTAGGTCTTGATTTAAGACCATGATTCGTTAAATTAGTATAATCAGCCTCAGGTGTCATAGTGCTGGACTAATACAAAAACCTGCACCCACGCTGGCCCTTTTCAGATAAGATTGGACACCCCTGCCATAGACACTACTGAATATCCATTACACACTGGTGATATAAATTAAACACAATACAATTAAAGCTGTTAATGAATGAGTAACCACATGCTGTTTTATAACCTCTATTCATTTTGCAACAACATGCTACTATAATCTACATACATTGTGCAAAGGTGCAAATGGTACAGTAAAACAGGACACAATATAAAATTTTATGTTCTGGCAGACAAAAAACATTGGAGAGTAAAAATAAAATTACAGTTTTCCTCAACAGCTAAGACACAGCTAAGACACAGCAGAAGCTGAGGCCAAAGGGTAAAACTGCTTTGTTTGAGATTGAGTGAATAAAGCTCAAATAAACTGTAGTGTCTCAAATGAAAGAATGCTTCCTTATATTGAGGAAGCAGTGTCTACTCAGTTTGACACCGAAGGCCATACTTTAAATAGAAACTGAATTGAATAGGTTTTTTAAATAATGTATTGTGGATGTGGTGCAGTTCATTAATTTATTTAAGAGGTGCCCGTTTTCAGGGGTGACTTGAAGAGCTTAACATTATCCATTTATGCCTTTCCAAGCTAACACAAAACATGTCACAGGGTCGAAAAAGATTCTGGTTAGTTTCCCATTTGGTTATGATAATCATATGATGAAAAGGTTTCTCAAACAGGCTTAAGTAAAAATAAAATGTTAAGTGTTAAATCAACTCTAGGTATATTTTAGTTCTGTTAATTCACAGAATTTCAGGCATGTTGAAAACGCATTTACCGGCAGCATCCCTCTGCATGTTCTCATTTAATCATGGGACAACATCATAAAAAATATGAGTCAGATAGATTTTAGGAATGATCTGAATGAAGTATTGAAATGGCAACAAATGGCAATGCCATTTTTACAATGTTTTTAGAGGCCTAAAGACAACATTCAAAGGTCATCCAGGAAACTGGACTAATGCATGCGTTATGAACATTTACCCAAACATTTCTCATGTTCCAGAAATTTTACAAAGAAGCATGAACAGAAGATGAGACTTGTTCATGTGTTAAAAGACAGACTGGTCAGACTGGTCATTACCTGCATTGGACTACAGTAGATCCCCTACCCAATTCCATTGTTCACACCATACCTGCCTAGATTACCCAGGACCTCAATACCAATTGATGATTTCCTTTATTTTACCAGGGATATGCCAATTGAGAGCAATGCTCTCTTTTACAATGGTGCCCTGAGAATACAACAATGCAACGATAAAACACAACAATAAATTAAAATATTACAAAAGTAATGTGAACAATATGAAAATAATTCAAAAATAGCAAATACATTATGAAAAGCAATTACAAGATAATACAAAAAACTAATTAAAAATAAACCAGAAACTCTCAATACTAGTCAGACTGTCCAATTTGAGGGTAACCTGTAACTGATTCCACTTAAAAGGTGCATCGAAGGCAAAAGCAGCCTTTTCAGTTTTTGTATTCATACGTGGGTTACAGAGAGTGAATAAGTATACTGCGCAATTGATCTAAACTCTAAAAGGGAACAGATATAAAATGGCAACTTATTTAACACTGCTTTATAAATGAACATAAGGAAGGGGTATTCCCTTCTGGCACTAAGAGAGGTCAAGCCGACATTCTCATATAATATGCAGTGATGTGTTCTGAAATTAGCACCAGTAATAAACCTGAGTGCACTATGATACTCTGCATCAAGTGGTTTGAGGGTATTAGCAGATGCATGCATGTAGATTATATCCGCATAATCCAACACAGATAAAAAAAAATTCTGTATAACTTCTAATCTTGATGCTCTTGTAAAACAGTTTTTGTTCCTGTAGAAAAAACCCAATTTATATTTTTGTTTTTTCACCAGGTCTTACAAATATTTTTTTAAAAACAATTCTTCATCTAACCAGATGCCTAAGTACATAATCTTGGGCTCTCTGAATTTCAAGACCATCCATAGTATACAAATTAAAAGTTTTAAATTGTTTCGTTTTGATCTACTGAAGAGCATATAGCTTGTCTTAGTTGGGTTTAGCACAAGTTCACGATCCAATAGATCATTTTGAATGGCATGCAAGGCAGCCTGTAAATTTGTGAAAGCTTTATCAACTGAGGGTGCTGAAGTATAAATTATGGTATCATCCGCATAAAAATGAACAGAACTATTTGTAATCAGTGAGCCAAGATCATTTATATATAAAGTAAAAAGCAAAGGACCTAATATGGAGCCCTGGGGCACCCCCTATGAGTTTTCTTATGACCTATCTGATAATAAATATTTGTATCATTTGTCGTAGCAGTAGCATACTTTAAAGACATGTTACTAAAACTGCCCCTGTCTGGTATTGCTATGAGCGTATGAAAATGTCCATCAGGCACACGTATTTTTGTGCGCATGTTTTATTTATATTCACATTTTGGCATTGAACCAGACACTCTTGATCAGAGCAATTTACACAAATTACATTTTTACATACAATTCACATATATCCGTGGATATTTTTTATGGAAGCACTGAAAGTAAATATATTTTCATAGTCATTTTCCTTTACAAACATATTAGTCTATAGCAATTTATGTCATCATCCATTTAGGCAGCTGTATCTGTCATAGAAAGGGAAACACCTTACTCAGAGGTACAGAGTTTTTAATTGTGACGCAATCTGCTTGAACACAGAATATACATTTGGTTTATGGATATTGCCAACAGAAAATATTAGTATGATCTGTAGTATAGTAACTTAGCTATAACTTTGTGATGTGCTGAGTGCATCCCTTTATACAGGCTTAACATTTTGTAAAGACATGATTTATGATGATTCTGGTTTTTTTGCACCACATTTCTGTTCTTACTGGTTATCTTGTGGCTGCCAAGATAACTGTCTACTGTGCAAAAAAAGATTTTGTGGATTACTAGTACAAACCACAGGAAGTTAAGCAGGATGTGGCCAGAAACAGCAGCGTCTTTGGCGTCTGACTCAAACGGGTTAAAACCAGTCTGCAAATATATTTGCATAGCATTCATAATTGTTCTTAAATGTAATAAACAAAATCAACCACCTGATGGATGATCATCTTAATGACCATCTATCCTGAAACCACACACAGCAGTCGCCCTGCTCTTTTCCCTCGTCACATTTAAAACAGTGTTCTTCAGAAGTGTGATCACTGTAGGCACTGTAGCAATACCCCACATGTCAGGTAAGGACACAGAGACACAGAAACCCTTCCAATCTGCCAATGCAGACTGAATGCCAACCTCTTCACTCTTCAGACTGCATCCTGGCTCCTCTAGGCCTTTAGCTATCCAGTTTCATTTTGTTTTAGACTTTTTTTTGGATTTTCAGTTGGGATGTTATAAGCTGTGAAAAGATATGTTAGCTGAACAATGTTATTTACTTTTGTTCACTAATTGTCGGTTTGTTTGGTTGACTTTACGGTAACACTTTACAATAAGAGAACACACCTCATGCCTTAACTAATGCATGACTCATCATGATTTAATGCATGAATTAATGCATGATGTATCATGAACTCTGTGTGGCTCAATATAAATAAACGATCAAGTCATTATTAATTAATGTGATTACTGTACACTTAATGTATAATCAATTAATAAACATTAACTCATAGTTAAGTCATACATTAAGTAACATGTCATCAAAGTAGCTGCAAACCAGTTAGGTAGACAAAAGCTTCTCAGACCATCAGTGGTGGATTTATCCATTTTGGGGGCGCCAAAACTCCTCCTGACAGCGTGCTGACAAAGCTGTTCGCTTAAAAGAAAATTCTGCCAGTGTGGCTTCTATTATGACAGCCATTCATGTTTTAGAGAATGAGTACTTTGTACTTATTTTTCAATGATATAGTTACCAATACTCAAGGTTAATATATACGCTATTTGTTGGAAAAATTGGGTCGGGGCTGAGTGTGATACCCCAAAAACATCCAGTAAGTGGCAGTTCTGAGAGCAGAAACAACCTTGTTCATGAAAGTGGTCAGAGGAGAATGGCCAGACACATTCAAGTTAAAAGAAAGGCCAAAAAAATGAACAACAGTGGTGAGCAGAGGGGCATCACTGAATGCATGTGTTGAACCCTGAAAGGAATGGGCTGCAGCAACAGAAGATTAGATAATACTAGGTAGGTATTCCTAATACAGTAGATACTGTAAATTGTAAGAAGTTCACCATTTATCATTAAATTTCATCATTATTTCACACATGCGATCACTATTACTTCTTAAGTACTTGGCTGACTTGTGTCCCTCTAAGTAAAGTCATGGCATGATACTAATTTGTAAATGATTACTTAATGTACATCGATAGGAGGCAAGCATGTTAACCATGAGTTCATCATTACTTAATTATGAGTTCAATGAATTGTGACCCTTCAAGTAAAGTCACACACGATTCTTCATATAGTAATGATTACCCCACCATCACATCACTATTACTTAATAAATAGCTCAATGATATCTGCACCCTTGAAAACCTAATATTAAAATAAACCAGTCAAAAGTCGTCCAAATAGAACATCAATGTTTTATTCATTATACATGTGGAACACAATTTATTAAGACATTCAAAAGGACCTCACTCCTATTTTCTCTCAGTCGCCATATCTGATTTTTAGAAATCCCCTTAGCCCTCTCTATATTTTGTGTAAGCCCCCCACTGTTAGGATCAATAAAGCTTCTGCTGTGGTTAACAGTGAAATGGGTGTATCCAGCAGTGGCAACGCCACTGATCACTTATTATTGTGGTCCCCCAACTAACATGTCTTCTGATGAATGGGAGCAGTCTTCACCAGTCTGAGAACTGGCCGTTTCCTCTGATACCCCAAAATCCCAAAAATCCATTTTCGCCTCCTCCATGTCCTGCCATATCTCCCACGACCCTACTGTTAAAAGAAGATAATTTACAAAACAAAACTAGAATGGCACTCAGAGAGATAGACACCCCCAAAAAAGTGGGCAATACACTGAATACAATATGGCTTCCAGTGCACTGCACCTCTCAATTATATATTGAGATATATAATTATGCAATTTAACAGAGTCATATGTTGAGTGAGTCATATGTTGACCAACCAGAGTCTTTTGTTGGCTGTACGATAAGTAAAACATCAATACTATATATTTGTTATTGTGTCAAGTAAAATCACGGATTGATTATTCTGTATTATGGTATAACTGGGTTGAAAATATGACTAAAGCGCCATAGTTTTAGTAGAAACATATTAGAAGTAGGCGTAGGGTTCACCCAACAGCTTATTAGTCTGAATTATTGAATATTGCAAATAGGCTAATATTGAAAAATATTGACAAATTATACATTTCCTAAGATAAATAAAAAATAACATAAAACATGTGATATTGTAAGCCACACAGATCCTGTCTCCTTATATGCACAAGCAATAGGGGGGGGGGGGGGTTATAATAATGGGTGATTTATAAAATTCAGATTTTTTAATGTGTACGTCCATAACAAGCAAGGTTTAAGGTTTTATGTTTCTCTAAAAAAAGAAATGTAAAACCTTAAAAATATAACCTGAATAATACCATAACTTGAGTTTGTGCAAAAGGTGGGAGTGCTAGGGGGTGGGAATGGGAGGGGAACCAAATCCATTCTGAAGAAGTTAATTTTCAGTTTGTGTTGTAAAGTCTTCAATCTGCTGTCCTGACCACCGTGGGAAGTTTGTTCCATCACTGGGGTCCCAGTACACAGAGTACATGTGACTGGAAGAAGATAAATTATTTACAACCATAAATGAGCCACATTTTTGCCTACCTTATCCAGAGAAACTTACATATCGTTGTACAAATGTCATGTTATGTCACATTTGGATAGTTGGATATATAGCTTGCCCATTCAGGCAGAGCACCTTTCCCAATGGCACAGAAGGGTTGCTTTTATAAGGCTGGCTCTATGGATGACATACTTTCACTCTAAGAAACACAATGCAAACATGTTCTGAACAGTCTGCTTGCAAGAACACGTTGTTTGTTCATCTTCTTGGCTCAGCCTTGTGTTGTTCTGTATTGTTTTGACCCGCAGTGCTGCGAGCAGCTACACATGTTTGCCTTCTGTAAGATTTCCCTTGTTATTTCAGGTAGATACAGTAATGACTCACCATTAGTGAGCTCACACTCATTCCCCCATTCACATGCAGTGCAGCCAGTGCAGTATGTCACAGCTCCATGGCTCTCTCGGATGTGACAAAGACCGTGTTTCTGCTGTGGGTGGTGCAACGTGCATGTGACGCAACTGTTCCTACCCTAACAGCGGCCTAGTAAAATGCATAGCAAATGACAGGAAATCTACTTTTTGTCAAAACACACAAATTCATCTTTTACAAAGAGTGGCTACTCATTTATCTTTCTAGACCATGCTCCTTCTACCCCTCATTTTCCATCAGGAGCAATTGTGTTATATTGTGTGTATATTATGCTGTCTACTGTTTAGATTATAATTTAATTTTAACTCAATGAACATCATCGATAATCTGTTTACCTTGCACAAGCCTCAGTGTTATTACAAAGACTAGTAGTTACATGTATCAGTACTATAATGGAAAACTGCACATCATTAAAGAATTATTCAATGCATCTGTTTCTCAAGGTCTTCAAAAATGGGAAAACTAGTGAATTGGCACGATAACAGAGGAACAGTTTATGAACAAGCACCAGTTTTCTATCATTGTACCGTGAATGTTTTGGACATCCTAACAATTGTGGTCTGTCAGCATAAGAAAGGGAAAAATCCTATAAATGGCCAAGGAATGCATTTAAAATATTCTCTCAGGCATCCTCAGAATAAACTATGGAAATACAAAGCTTACAAAAAATGTTGTATGTTAAACTAGTATAAAAGAAAAATAACCTTTCTGAACTAGCAACAGAGCTTCCCATCATTATACCATATAACATTCTGTAAAACAAATACATTTATTTAAATACGAAGCTTACCAAGATGTAAAATAAATCCAAGGGCCTTTCCAATTTAATTATATTGCTTTGCTTTCCACTACTGAAACATTTTATCTATTGAAATGTTTTTTCATATACTTTGACGAGTTTTTTCTGAGTTACATGGGTTAACATGAAAGAATTGTCAGATGAAAGGTAAAAAACAGTTTTTTTATATAGATGATAATGGTACAGCATCCAGACATAAACGATTGGGGTGAGTTGGGGGGGGGGGGTTGCGATGCGACCAGTCAAAGCTTTGTGATTCACGATTCTTCATTTAATTTGCCTACATTGTCAAAGCTATTGAAGGTACAGACAGGGCTTCACTTGTGGGGTAGATACTAATCTCCATGGAAACAGAGGTCTTTCACAGCCCACTGTCTGCATTATCGCGTTTGTTACAATAGCTCATACAAATTTTGTCCAAGGCTGGCAAAACAAAATGTCTTACGCAATATATTTCATGAAGGTCAGTGTGATCCTGTGAACCCATGATATTGTAAAGAACAAGCATGATGGTATGAGAGTGATTGATTGCAGTATGTACCGAGCTTTAACCAGTATCTCGTCAGTATTTGTAGGCACTTACTAAACGGGGCATGTAAAGTTACAAGTTTAATTTCCAAGTGTAAACTTCTATCTTAGCTTCGCTCAACATCCCAAGGTGGTCTACTAGAATCAAACCCATCGTGCTCTGTACTTTTTGGACCATTCTTGTGAATCGTATGGTACTCAAAAAGGTGCAAGCAATGTCTCATACAGGAATAGAACCTGTCGCCTTTAGGGATCAAAGGCCTAGATCCAGCACATCTAATTCAACCCAGTCGAGAGTATCTGCCAGGTAAATAGATACTTAAAAACTATTTCAAATCAGAAAGAAAGTTCACAAGATACTTTTGTATGGCAACCAATATATTCATACACTACAGAAGTTGCAAACTGGGAGGTATTGTTGCGGTTACCCTGGTGTAATTGTTACTCGACACATCGACATGGGGTTGTCATCTGACATTAGAAATTCCTTTTAGTAAATGTTTAATGATATGGTGTAGAAGGAATGCCACACTAAATAAAAAATATATTTTGTATTGTTAAATGTGTATTGCTGCCATATAAGGTAAGAAAGTACTTGACATAATACATCAGCATCACAAAAAAATAAATAATAATAAATTACGACCTGCTGTTATGGTAGTGTCTGTGGATGGACTGAAAAAACCCTTTATTCTCACACCATATTTATGCAAATTCCTTGTCTTCTGCTTCTGTTCATTTTACGCTTGGAACTGATGTATTTTGCCAGTGTGTATATACTTTTATATGGCTAGCTCACCGCTTTACAGTAGTTCTACCAAAAATACTGATTCTATACGAAGATTACCTGATTGATGAGTTTCCATTGTCCTTTGGTAGTACTGCACAGCTCCTGAAGCCCAATGAGGCCAAGAATCCAAGAATCCAAACGCATAGCAGTTATTAAAAGAGTCAGGGCTAAAATAACAACATATGTTCAGAAATATGATATTGCCTACGCATGTAACACTGCTGTGCAATTGTACCTTTGCCTTTGGTCATAAGCATCCAACATAAAGTGTCTATCCATGGTACAAAAGTATTCCTTTTGTACCTTTCTTTCTTGACATCCGTCAGGCTGGACATTCAACCGACACATCACCACATCGCCTCCTGTACCAAAAAGACTCAATAAGGTCATGAAGTTGATTTTAGAAAACATTGAATCAAATAGCATTACTTATACTGTACCTTATTTCCTTAAAAAAACATGTGCATGTATAAATGCATGAGTGAAATATGTAAGCATTTGTTTGATTGCTCTGAAAAATCAGCAAATGTGTTATTTTCATTGCCGGAGAGAAAAGGCATTTTGAAAGTAAAGCGCTCAAAGTTCGGAAGAGTTTCAGACGTAAAGTTATGTTTCTGGATAAGCTTGTCCCGGACACATGGCCCGCAGCTCTTTAGAAAATAAACAAGTGTCAGATGCATTACACAGATTACAAAAAGACGATCAATGGGATCATTGGCCTGGTAAACCCTGCTTTAAGAGTTGTTTGAATATTCACTGTTCCAGACCTTTACTTGAAAAGGATGGGTGGAGAGATAAGAGGCCTGCCTAAAATAAACACGTAGGGCCTGTATTCAATCAGCTTGTTCTTGTACTTAACTTTGAATGGAAAATAAATGTAGTCATTTTTCTTCACAAAAACAGTTTGGCACTTTGAATTTGGTGATTGCTCAGCTTGCCAAACCTGTGTTTGTTGAGAAAAAAATGAACACTTGCTTTAATAAGTTAAAGACAAATGTTGATGGAATCCTGGTCAAGGTTCCACATTATTTGAATGTTAGGGACCTCGGCTGTCATGCTAGTGATACATTTTTTAAGAACATTTTCTGATTACTTCCAAGCATACCATAATTCAGTAAATGTTTGTGGGAGTTATGAATGTCTAAGCCTGGGGAAATGGAGTACAGGTTACTTTGACTTATGCCTGCATGTTTCTGTTGTCCACTTGTCAGTAACTAGTGTACATGTAATTCCTGAAATATTTGAATGAAATAGGTAAGGTGGAAGGTTTATGTTCCCACATAAAGTATAGTGTATGTATATGTTTGAGCAATATATTCTTTAAACTCCATGCAGTGTGTTTTCCAAAACACGGCAGATGTACATGTGCATTAGATTACATTGATTTAGCAGATGCTGTTATCCAATGCAACATAGTAAAGTGTAAATCAACAGTGTTGCCCTCAAGAATGCAAAAGTACAATATCACCAAGAAGCACAGAAGGCCCATTAATACTCACTGATCAGTAAGTGTAAATAAGTGTAAAGTTAACCCCAAAAACCCTAACAATTAGTAAAGTAAATATCACTATACAGCTAACCTCCGGTCATGCCTGGGTATAATGGTCTAAATAAAATACACATAAAGTAACTTCAAAGCAGCTTGGATAGTGACATTACAACCCCAGAGGTTAACTGTATATTGCTCAAATATTCTTAAAAACAAAACATTTCACCTTATTTTCGGTTGTTATTATTTCTTATGGCACAATTTCTTATTGTGACACGGCTTCCTATATCAACATTACCACACACATCCTTTGGAGTGTATAGCTTGCACCACTTGAGAACTGAGAAGGAGAAAGGCAAAAGCATGACACAAAAATATATTCATTTTTATAATTGTGAATAAATACTAGAAAATGTATCTTTTCCTCTGTACAACATCTTGAAATATAATGTTTCTGTACAAGCTGCTTTTTGTAAATACTTATCTGCTTACTTTAAACTATGTTGCCTAAATGCCGCTGTACCTGCTCTTGTAAAGCATTATAAGGAAATCTCAAAAGTACAGTATCAAAAATATCTTTCATTGCACATAAAAACAGTCAGGCCCTGAAAAAACTTTAAGGTTAAATATCACTTTGTCATCTTTAAGACCTTTTAATTTTTTTCAATTTTTAAAATGTACAGCCATAAAAAAGAAATACTAACCACAGCAAGGCAATATACAACTTGTAATGAGTGATACAAAATCTAAAACGTAATCTACACAAACCATCAGGCATATCAGCTGCCGGGAAAAAAACAATTTCAGAAGAATATCAATGTACTACTTTGCTGAAGAGAACAATGGTTGTTTCACAACTAGGAATTGAACCTCACTGTGTTTGTGGAAGAAATGTCTGAAACTGATGAACATTATGTAAACACCTCCAGTCCATACATTAAGTCCATACATTAAGTCCATAACGTCTATGCCAAGTGAAAACAAAAAAACTGGAAGTGTTCCAAATAAAGCACGAGATACTGCCAAAGGTATTCCATTCAAATAAAAACATCAGAATATAGAGACTCTGGAATTATTTCTTGTGTGCTGAAAGAATGCCAGCCCAGCTAAAATTCTTTATTACATTAAAAGCTGGTCCACGCTCCTGAAAGGTTTCCAGCTGTACAATCAGTCTGTGACACAAGTGGGGTGTTATGCGTTCGACTCGTGGATGTTCTATCGAGGGCTCTCGTCATCTCTGGCACTGCTGCTGCTATGGCCGGTGGTTCCGGTCACCACAAAGACCGGAAGAGAGTGGAGTCTGGGCTGATGCAGAGGGTGTGTGGCCCCAAATGTACAACCTGCACACACTGACCGATGAATACCCCAGTCTGTTGGCTTTAATGGGAATTTGATCTGAGCAGGGAAGCCAGGGCTGCAGCAGAGTCACTCTGAGATTCCTTCGTGTTTGTACTTGTAAAGAGAATGTTTTATAAGACTGAAATACCCTAAAATTACTATTCCTCAACTGTTTTTGTGAGAGAGAGGGGTTATTGTAATTGTGGTATTTTACGTAAATAATGTGTTCTCAAAAGAGTTGATTGAATCCAGGGGCACATATGTGCAGAAGAAGCTTTAAGTAAACAGCCCAGAAGCAGTCAGAAATCAGCCAAACCAAGCCATACACCTGGGGCTAAGAGAACACACCTTCTATTGTGCAACTTATTCCTAAAACAACTCAGTTCCAATGTGTGCTATGTGTGTACCTCAAGAATAGTACTTTCAGCTGAATCCATGGGGCTTTCTTCTATTTTAAGATATACTAATCTGCAGAAATGTCTTGTGTATTTATTTTTCTCACTTAGCAAAAAATAATTTAAAAAATGATAAATCAAGCTTCTTGGAAAGGGCTGGCATAGCGATACCTGAAGAACACGTGCAGATCAGTTTACTGCCGTCATCTAGCAGGTGGATGCTGGCTGGCTGAAATACTTCAAGTATAATAAGCTATTTAAATGGATTCCTGGAAATACCCATAAAGCTGACAAAGTCACTACATAAAGTAATTTCCTGCATAAACCAGATCTTTATGCAAGTCCCCATCTCACTCTCCCTCCCAGCTGGGACTTTATCCAGCCAAGGTCTCTTAAGGTGAAGAGGAGACAGAGAAGTTCTGGTACAGCTTAGTGGCCTATTTTATTTTCTCCATCCATCAACATATACATGCTCTTGTTGTTTATGGTTTATAAACTCTCCTCAAACACAATAATTATCATGATGACTCTGTGTTTCCTGTAAACAATCTAAGTAACTGGCAGCTGTAAATGTTTCTAGGAATAAATTTGCGTTCAAAAATATATACATATATTTTAAAAGAGTGATAAATCACTCATTAAACAACATTGCTGAAGTTCAAAGCCGTGAACGAGGATGTTTACAACGGCCATTTGCTGTAAACATCCAAGAGCACTCATTGTAGATGTAATAACACAGAACAACTCCAGTAGGGCAACAATTTGAGGACTTTAGAGAGATAAACAATTGTGGTAACAGGTTGCGCTAAACAAAAATTATACATGGTAAAGGACTGAAACACATGTTGTTGAAAAGCTTTTTGCAACACCCCCTGCTGGACCAAAATAGAAGCTGACTGACCATGAGCAATCATAAATTCAATAAACTGATCTGATCATAAATTCAATAAATTGTGTGCACAGTCGATAGTGTATATATAATGCTTGGTCCCTTCAAGCTAACCTTGTGCCTAGTATTACATTTCCAATTATGGTATTTGTTAGTTTTAAGGCAAGGATAGGCACTCAAAGTATATACAGGGAGAAGCCCAATTGATATTTGTTGACCATTAATAGTGATTTAAAGATCTGCATTGTTAATCTACACCTGTTGTGAATGTACAGTATGTGCCATGTCTGTATGACACAATTTGTATTGCCCTTTTAACAACATATCTGGATCATAGCATAACATTTGTGTTAATCTTAATATTACAGTAGCACCATCATAGTGCATTGGCCATAACTATGCTATAACTGTGATGAAATCATACATTTAAAAATATAAATCCAGTTAGGTAGGCAGTTAATCCAGATGTCTAGCATCGTTAAAATGCATTTATAAAATATTCCACCAGGTGGCAGAATTTGACAAGCAATATCCATAATCTACTTTATTAAAATAATGGCTTCAAGGTGCATCTTAGCAGGGAGTGCTTACCCTGTTTATCTTTCCTTTGATACTTAGAATGAGTGAGAAGAGTTCATAAATATATATAGTACACATATAAAACTATATAGTATAAACTACAGCAGGGGTAGCAACCTTGGTCCTGGAGTGCCGGAGCCGTTTCTGGTTTTTGTTCCAGCTGAGCTTGATCGCAAAAGTTTGATGGATGATTAAATGTCTGAGCCTGACTATTCTGAATGGTAAAATTCAGAGTGCCTCCAGCACATGTTTACCTGCACCTGATTAATTAAAAAGAATCCAGTTAAGTAGTTATAGGTTTGGATGGAGCAAAAACCAGGACCATCTCTGGAACTCCAAAACCAGGGTTGCCTACCCCTGAACTACAATATATTGTATATGTGGGTCATGTCACTTATCCCATTTGGCAACCATATTTAAATGGAATTCAGTGTAACTAAATTATTCTCAACACCGTTATCAATAACTAATATACTAGCTACTACATTACAGACTATCACTGACATTTAAATCTTGGCAACATCTGTATGTATCCTTGGATTACCAAACTTTAATTTCTTATAATGCTTGATTTTACCACTGCAACATGCTATTAACCTTCCCCATCATAAGGAGCTCATTTGAGGGCTGGTTCTGAGCCACCTGACTTCCACTAAGGACCGGAACATTCTTTAACCTTGAGGACATCAGGACCAGTTCCCCCACTGAGGGCTTCAGGCCAGTCAAGCTGGGAGAAAGTGCGGTTCAAAATGCAATACATTTTAAAAGATAAATGTGAGAACAAACAAGGTTTTTTGTACACAATTTATTTCAATCACTTAGCAATCATGAGGCAACCCTGTAATTAAAAATATATCCCGATTATGTACAGGAATGAATAGAGCACAGAATCTCTCTCAATTGGAGGGAAGAACACCCGCAGTGAAGGTGACAAAAAGTGCAGATAATTCCTCCAATAATAACATCTTTATCTCTCTAAACATTCATTTATCAAAAGTGCTTCTGGACTGCATTACCATCCCTTTGTAGAAAGAAATCTATCAATCATATCAAAGGATCTCTCTGGTTGGTCATATGGCAAAATGTGCCCTCCTCCTCGAACGACCACCTGTATGGAGAGAGGAAGGGAAGAGGATAAAGTAGAGGCAGGTAAATCAGCATCATGGTGCCAATTGACTGCATTAAAACCTACACACAGCCAATAAGGCAAGATTCTTTTGTAAAATGTGGGCAGTTTATGCAGTTATACTGGTTTTAGTACAAGGGAGGCACCAAACCCAGTAACCGACACAAACAAGACTTATAGCATGCATAAAAAGGGCTGTTCATAAATCAATAGCGATCATAAATCAGTAAATCACACGTGATCTATGGGGATGCAACACTACAGTCTTACATGAGCGCAACTTCACACAGGACTGATGACTACATCCACCAGTGTTACAAAGTCAGGCACACAAGTAATATACATATCAGAAGCCATAAAAAAAACTAGAAATAACCGCCTTGCAGTTGTATGCCTTCACCAACAAGTCAAGTTGCAGTTTACATCCATGTCTGTTCAGACTCATAAAATATATATAGGGAAAACTTTGAACGAATTTAATTTGAAAGGTATGAAGTGTATTTATTGGCGAAATGGAAGTTATCACTATATTGACATGTATGATTCCAGTGAATAATTTCCAGTGAGAAACATGCAGTCTTCACTTAGAGACTATTTTGACTAGGATTGATAGAGAAGCTCATTAGCCAGCCAATACAGTTTTGTAATTTTTTTATTTGAAAATGAAATTAGGAAACTGTAGTCATGTACCTGAACATGTTAAAAAATTATGATGTCACAGTAAAGTTGACCTTTGAACTTTTGGATATAAAATGTCATCATTTTATCCTATTAGACATTTGTGTGAAATTTGGTCATAATTAGAGTAGGAATTATTGAGTTATGGCCAAAAACATATTTTGTGAGGTCACAGTGACCTTGACCTTTGACCACCAAAATCTTTTCTGTTCATCCTTAAGTCCAAGTGAACGTTTAAGCCAAATGTGAAAAAATTCCCTCAAGCCGTTCCTGAGATATGGCGTTCACGAGAATGGGACGGATAGACGTACAACCCGAAAACATAATGCCTCCGGCCATGGCTAACGCCCGCGCAGAGGCATAAAAATCCCAATGCATCAAATTTGCTTGCATAGTTGCAAATGACTGTCACCAACAAATGCTGACCAGCTGTTTTACCTTTAGAAAGGATCATAGGATCATTTTGTTAAGTGCTAGGCAAATCAGAAAGCCACTAGGCATGTGGTCTCTGGAAAAAAGACCCTGACATTACTTTTTGACAGGCCATTTTTTTTTTATATTATCTTATTCGTTTTATTTATTTGATCATTTTATTTATTTAAATTTTCTTTATTTATTTACTATATATATATATTTTTTTTTTTACAGGTGACCAAATATATTGCCTGCTGAGCAGTAGGGTGTTTTAGGCTATGGGGCAATTAGGCTAAATGCCAGTGAAAACTGACTAAAAGTTGAGAACAATTCTGCACAAAGGTTATTTTTATAAGATAATGCTGGTGTTGTGAATTTGTCTCATTTCCACTTTGACCTGCTTAAATAAGCAATGAATTAATACATTTTCTATGGTTGTCATTACAAAGTTTGGGTCAGAATTAGGCTTTAGTGTGGAAACCCCAAAATTGTGGTCCATTCCCATTTGATGGAACAGACCTACGTCACTGAGAGACAGAATCCTGAATAAAGTTGTTTGCAATGAGACTTGCTATGGAACGAGGCTAGCATAAGCTGGAGTCAAAGCTGGCTGAAGCCAAACAGTAAAGCTGCTTTATGCTCTTCCAATCCAGATCAAGCCTGCCTCGACTTTACACCACAATTTCCCTTGAGATGCAGCATTTCAACAGTAAAAAAACAAACCCCAGCAGACCTCCATTCATCAATCACTGAACTTCACCACGGAAAAGTGCATGGGATAGGGTGACATTAGCAGTGTGAGAAAAGGTCAATGAGAAATGGGGGGGGGAACAATTCGGCTTCTGACCTGGAAGAACTCCCCTACTTGACGGACATATCCTGCAACCTCTTTGTCACTGGGCTGGATCTTCCAGTAGAACCGCTGGGCCTGTTTGTACTCGTCAGCTCTGGACCACGTCACAGTGGGCAAGAAACGCTCGGTTAGGGGCGCTGCCACGATCACATCGAGCTGTCCACTATAGATCAGCACCTAAGACGGATGAGACAGGCATGCAAATGCACAAATATATCAAACCTTTACAGCCAATTAAAAGGCACAAAGGCTGGGTCAATGAGGAAATAAATCAATAGCAGCTCCAGCATTTGGCTAAATGTACCAAGCACCCTGAACTAGTGAGTGAATTGCTCAATTATGTTGTTGAATTATGTTTTCATAAATTTGTCTCCTGGCCCAGATAACATGTGGCCTTTCACACAAAAAAGAACAAAATCTTCAAACTGTCATAATTATAATTTCACCGTAGATTAAATCCACATTGTCTCCATCTAATGACTCCACCCTATTCCCACACCAGCTACTGCAGAGCTCTATTGGTGGGCAGGTTGTATTACACCTTAGGGAAGAAAAGAGAAGATCATTTTCACCCACCAAAGGCGCAGGACACATACTGGGCCTACAGGCACAGTGAAACATCAGCCCTCTACCCTCCAAGCCACTGGAACCTACAGCCAGTGGGTGTATGTGCCAGCCAGTCAGGTGCTCTGTGCTGAGCTCCCTCACCCTATAGTTCTCCATGAGGACGCCCAGCCAGGGTTTGACGGACTTCATGACGTCTTGCACCAAATGTTTCTCCACCAGGGAACCGTCATTGAAGGTGAGGTTTCCGACGTGGATGGAGCTCCTCACAGCTGGGAGGTTCACAAACTGGGCAAAGTACTCTTGATCCGTAGGCTCCTGTGGGTGGGGGTTACACGACACACAGAGATACAGCTAAACCAGTCACTGTGAACAAAATTGCTGTGCGGACAAAAGCAAAATATAACAGCAGAGATTCCCTCTGTGAGGAATAGAGTACCTGACACTGTAGGTAATTGTAATAGTTTGTGCATCCTGTGACATTCTGGAAGAATGAAGGATATGGGCTGATATCACCATTCAGCAAGCCGTCAAAAATCTGAAGAACAAATTAAAACTTGAATCAGCACAGTGTAATAACACCTGCACATTTACTCCTGGGAACAAGCCAGCAGAAGGTATTATAAAAATCACAGAGAATGTTCACAGAGAAACAGCACATGCTACTCACAGACACTCATACATGAATGGGGGATAACAATGGCCTAGTATGTTCTGTATTTCAAAGCACACCATTTCTAATAACTCAAGTACTAATGATTATACAATTATGTCTGGAATATAATGGTATAACAGGACTATTGTAAAGTCCCTACAGCGCCCCCTGTGGTCCTTACTTCAAAAGCCTCCACCCACTTCTGCTGCTGGATGAGTTGCACGCCGGCATCGGTCTGTTGCTGCACATACCGTTTCTGCAGCTCGTCCACCATGCCGGTCTGATACATAAACTCTGCGTAGCCCCCCAGCATCTG
The DNA here is from genome assembly GCA_022702515.1 of Ilyophis sp. 1 JC-2022. NCBI lineage: Eukaryota > Metazoa > Chordata > Actinopteri > Anguilliformes > Synaphobranchidae > Ilyophis > Ilyophis sp. 1 JC-2022. The sequence goes on along the minus strand of CM040406.1, from coordinate 93,024,044 downwards.
AGAGAAACAGGGTGAGAGGGACATAGAGACTCAGAGACACAGGGCACAGCCAAAAGGAGTTATACAAGAACAGCGAGAGATACAGTCTGATACATAAACTCTGCGTAGCCCCCCAGCATCTGAGAGAAACAGGGTGAGAGGGACATAGAGACTCAGAGACACAGAGCACAGCCAAAAGGAGTTATACAAGAACAGCGAGAGATACAGACACAGAAGGAAGGAAACTCACACAGACACAAAGCCCTCAAGCCCAGAATCACACTGTTATTGCTTTATTTCACCAGGTTATCTGTCAGATCGCTAAATTTACAAGGCCCCCTAGCATCAACAAAAAGCAACGGCTGATACAGCCTACTTTTTTTTCTTCTTTTTTTCCCAACCGACTGATGACCTCTCTTTGCACTCAATGAATCAATAAAGTTATGAGGTGCACAAAACACCAATTTTTTCAAGATATAGACCACAAGACTGAAAATGTATGTCTGTGATTATACCCGAATACAGTGCTAGTCACCGGAAGGGCAGATTCTGAGGACTTTACATTATTTGACAATCCCTTAGCAGACGCTCTTATCCAGAGCAACGTACAGAAGCGGGGGACATCAGTGTAACTCTCAGGATCTCATTAAACATGATTTAACGATTTAACCACCCCTGAAATGTAATGGAATTTCATTTTATCTAATGAACACTTGTCCCTTTTAAAAATACAAAACTCATTATGGACAGCGTTTTACATACAGTAAATTGGTAAACAATAGCGAGGTGTCAAATATCTGTTATGCATGCATGTGCACCAATCAGAGGGGCTGATTGTGTGTGCTTCCTGATTATCGTGAAATGACCATTTTATTGAGCCACAGCGTTCGTGTATCCAGCGTAGATCAGCATCAAACCTTCACAAGAACATATAGGACACACCCCGACTCTGTCATGTAACCACCCCCCAACAGGAGAGGAGTGCTAGGAGTACACACCAGCTCTGGATCGCACAGCCCATCACCGATGGCAACACCTTTGAAATTGATCTTCACCTTGGCGGAGGGGTTGTTTTGGTGGATGTAATAACCAATCGCTGGAACATACTTCCCTGCATAAGACTTAAATGCAAACAGTATTTCATTATTACTAATAAAACAACAGCTATATGCATTTACATTCTTTAATGGCTTTTGCATAGTTTTCTTTCTCCAAACTAATCTGGAGAGTTATGCTGATTTGTGTCTGATCTCATCTGCTTAATTCGCTCATGTTAGCGATGAAGATGGAGAAAAGCGCAGTCTTACCTCCCCGGTGGCGTAGAAATCATTGTGCTGGAAATCACTGAAGATCTGGAAAAACTGAGTCAGTGCGCTGGATAGAAGCAAAAGAACAGTATCCTTTTAACACTCTGAATTATAATATGGAAATAAATGTGAATGGGAGCAGAATGGACCCTCCCACAGCTTGCCTGTAGAGATCTCGGCCCACATCGACCTGGTCACGGGCAAAGCCTCGATCATCCTCTGTAAAACTGAATCCTGTTCCCACCTGAGGAGAAGAGTACAGCAGGTTACCTTCATTCAGCACACAAAACACAACACAGGATATGTTCTATAATATACTAAAGCACAGAATGAGAAAGACTACGTGCGTGTGAATATGGTCAAAGATCAAAGGTCAGGCATGGTTCGGAAAGTAATGTTGGCCATGTGATGTGCAGGTTTGCTTTACGTAAGCTCAGAAACCTCCAGTGGCTGTTCCATCCACACAATGTGCATTGGAACTTGTGTGGCATAAAAGACTCAGTCGGGAGTGAACTTTGCAAACGCCATGGAGAGAAACAGAGTGTAGCCATCCATTTTACAGAGGGATCTGAATGAACCCTGAGGGTAACAGATTTGTTTTAATAACCATATCTTTCATATGTCATCTTTCAGTCTGAGGGGAGGTACACATACTGGGTTGTCGATGTAAAGAACCGAGTATCTGGATGTCCAGGGGTAACTCCTAAACCCCGCTGTAAACAGAAGACACCATGGTGAGGGTCACCGCCATTGACATATTGCTACAGAAGAAAATTAAGAGTATTAGCATCTGCCAGTGACACAGAAATACCTTACATCAATAATCAATCATACACCTACTGTACCTGTTAGGTTCTGATATACCACATAAGGACCGTGCTCCACAAAAAGTCCAAACATTGAGCTGCCTCCTGGACCTCCCTGAAGCCAGAGCAGTACTGGCGTAGCCTCAGGCCTCTCCTAAAGAATATTTACATATAGACAGGCTGCATACTCAGAATATATAACAAGTTCACAGAAATTATCATTTATTCATTTAAATCCAATGGCATGCCTTTCAACAGAGCATATTAATGGTTTGCTAAAATATATGCTACATGGAAGATATGCTACATGTAAACAAAGCAATACAAAATGGTATGTGTGAATAAGCACACTCTTAATGTGTGATTTCTAACTCTTCTGCGTGGAAATCTTTCCTTATGGGCTCAACTTTGCACATAATGGCATCCAAGCCTTAATACTGCCACTTGGAGGCCAAAGATATAACTTCTGTCCTATTGGGCAATTTCAACACTGACAAGATTCTGAAATTGATCATAAGTGGAGTCCACCAAAAGACACCTCCTATTCAGGATGCTCATCACCTGCATGTAATAAAACTGGATTGAGTCACTCCAACTGTATGCTACTGGGAGTGCCGTTTACATCCCTGTGTGTGTGTCTGCATGTGTGTTTGTATAAGTGTAGGTGTCATGGGGCCACAGCACTGGATAGAAGTGTGTGCGCAAGAAATATGTGCAATTGTATATCGCACTAATGTGCTATAATTGTTAAACAGTAACTTATACAACTCATATTCAATACAGACATGATCTATTCACAGAGTTGGATATCTATTCATATTTAAATGTTTTAGGGTCATTCCATATCAAATCACCCAGAGGGTCCCAGGTCACCCTCTCAGATTCCCCTAAAAATATTCAGAGGTGCTCCTATACCAAACTTATGGAAAAATCCCAAATATTAGGTCTGTATCTCTAATAGTTTTGAAACTACAGCCCTTTGAAATTTTAATAACAAACAAAGGGCTGAACAAGCTTTTCGGTCCAACTTCCGACATTCATAGCTCCTTTGATATGGCATGTACAGCTTTGAAACGTTGTGACTATGGCTAATTGTATCTGTAGAATTCAAATATGTACTTTTCCTCCTACAAGGCTCTGAAAATGGCCGAAAATTCAAAACATAAGAGCTTCTCACTCAAACAGTATGCTAGATAAAGCACTCCGTTTTTTTTCTTCTGTCATTTATGACATATTAGACAATGTGTATGCAGTAACCATATGTATTACTGTAATAGGAGTGTCAGGATAATCTTTTGAAATGTGCTCAATATGTTTTAATATGATGTTTCTCAAACAGGGTGATCTCATCTGTATAGCTATCTGGATGCAAATACGTTTATATGCTTGGGACCCAAAGGTACTTGGTTCCTATCCTTCATCTATATTATGTGCATACATCTGCATCACACCCCAATTTACACATTACATGTTTTGTTCACGAACCAGAAAACCTTTACCTGTGCTGGAAAGAACCAGAAAAAGAGATTGCTGTTATAGGTCTTGTTAACGGTGAGGTAACCAGAGTAACTCTTCACATTGGCTCCAGGAAGAGGCCCCACCAAACTGAGTCTTCTGGCTGGGACACAACAAAAGGCTATATTCCAAACCCTCTAAAAATATCTACAACTAACAGAGTACTATAGACTGATTCATTAGAATTAATTACTATATATTACTTTTTCCAGAAGCCATAAAGATTTTGCATCCACCCTACTACTTTTAAAACAATATGGGAGGAAAGCTCACAACAACCATTTAAATGAAAACGTTAAGCATGTTAGATATACACACGCTCACCCTCCTGTATATTCCCCTGCTCCAGATAAGGCGTGAGGAAGAGGGGTTTGCCGGGATCTGGTCCTTTTGGTGCGGTCATCCGGAGAGACTTGCGGCAGAAGAAACTTGAACATCCTCTGGATAACACCGGCTCGGAAGCGATCCACAGTGTTAGAAGAAGACTTAGTGTTTCTTTCAGCATTTTGACTAGTGAGAAATAAAAGTACAAGTGAAGGCGCTATAGCCTATTGTAACTTGAGCCTACCTAAGGAGCATGACACTGGATACATTTTAGGCATGTAAACTACTGTAACGCGAGATTACTTGTTTCGTATATTTTCGCTTCAGGTTGTACAACTGGTGCCTCGCTAGGACTGTTTGTCTTGAATACAGTCGTTTCAGAAGTATCTGAATGGCACTCTTAGCTATTACGTAGCTGGCGTCTGTTGTTTAATGGCACCCTGAAAGCATCGTCTTTAGCAGAATTGAATTGGTAGTAGTCTAACTAAGAAACTGCGTTAGTGGATTCAGATTTTAGCTAACATTAACATTTTAAGTGCGACACCCTATCTGTGGTTGAAAAGCATTACCACATATTTACACGATTGTAGTCTTACTTAGGCCTACTTATTCTCACATAGAAAAGTGACAAGACCAAAATATGCTCGTTTAGATCAGAGGCCGATTGATAGCCAAGTAGCTAGCTAGCGGTATAAAATACGTGTGCTCTAGCTGCGTAATTAGGCTATTGAGCGAGAACTAATGCTTTTACTGAGTTATAAAATTAAATATTTTATAACTGGATAAATATTTCTACCTCTTAATTTCGTAGTCTTCCTTAGAGTCAGCAGTGATGTACTACACGGAGTCAAATCAGTGTGAATTTGAAGCTAGTTCGAATGTGTGGTCATATGATCACAGGGAATGTCACGTGATTTTGTCATTTTGTGCTGACGGACAAATGATGTGGTGCCTTTCTCTGGAAAGTGCGTCTTCTGACAGGATTAGCACAGATCAGTTGATAGGCTACGTAAAATGTGTTTCATACCCAAATACAGAAATTCTGTAAAAAAAACTTCCCATTGTTTTTTCAAATATATAGCACTATATTCCTTTACTACAATGTTTAGATTCTAGGCTGCTCTCGCTCACTGTCACTTGGTCAGTTTCAGTTTTTTAAAAAGTTTTTTAAAATTATTATTATATATATATTATATTTTTTTTTTTAAACTAATTGTCACATTCAATATGCTAGGCTATTAGGCTTGGTTACCGGAACCATGGATATTTATAGTGTGAATTCAGAGATGATATCCCTCATGGAAATGCTATATTGAACTATTATGGAAATTAAATACATGATCAAGATATTGCAACACTTATATTAAGGATAAAAAGTTTGCACACTAGACTGTAGACCACAGGTTCTGGAGATACGCAAATGTAGAACAATAAACTCCGCAACACTGTGTCTCTTGCACTTATATTAACAAATATAGTAGCCTAATATATATATTTTTTTTTTAAACTGCTGTGAAATATATTTATCACTATATACAGTGCAGTGAGGTCCATAAGTATTTGGACAGTGACACATTTTTGGCTCTGTGCACATTAGATTTGAAATGAAAGAATTTTCATTACATATACGTTTCTGATATTCTAAGCAGTAAAATAATTTGTTTTTTACTGAAGCCTTATCAATATATAGGCTAATGCAATGGCTTTCCCATTGATTTATTTTTTAATTATTAAATCAAATTCCCACACATAGTGATGATACGAGACTGTATGGCTGAAAACAAGTGTTCAGCTCAACCAGCCCCAGCCAGGGACATTGAGCCCTGTAAAGTATGGGTAGCCTACAGATGCTTAGTTTGGGAAGAGACACGGCTTAAACACACCAAGAGTCTACTGGGATAACCTGGAAGTCAAAGAAAGTTCACAAGGATTTAAGTTGCTGTAGGATGTTGAGGAACAAAATAACTGCGCCTTTTAAAAATAATTTATTCAAGTTTTCATTTTTATTTATTTTTTGCAATCATAAAACTATACAAAGTTCAAAAAAAGAAAAACAAATAAGAAGTTGAAATGCACTGGTATTTGCACACACAAAAAAAACCCTATAGAGTTTATAGGTTGACTTTTGACAAAATGAATATGTTAAACAAATAAAGTTTTTGGCCTACTGTAATGTGTAGGAAAATATAGACACACTAATAGCAAATGTACTTCGACGAATGCGGAAGTTCCAACACAAAATTCCATCCTCGCTTTATGAACTGGTGCATTTTTCTAAGGACCACGGTGTTGAAAGATATATTTCTAACGGCAGAGGGCAGAAGAAATATTCTGGGGACATATACAACTATGCGACCTTCAGGGAAATCAAATGGCTTGAATCAAAGCATAAATTTACTATGGTCAATTCTTGTAAATTTTATATTTTGTTTATGAAATTAATCCCTGTTTTACAGTAGGCTATACGTTGTTTCTTATGGTTTTATCTCATCAATTTTTGTGGTTGTGATATAGCCTAGTATAGTAGGCCACTTTACTCACCTTCAGTAGAGATGTCGTTCTAGGTCTGCATTAGTTACAGATTTCTTTCAAGAATTATAGTTATCTGCACAACATAGGGTTAATTTGAGATTGAATTGGCTTTCGTTCATTACGCAGCAGGGTGATTTCTGCAAGTTGAAGCGCGCAACTCTCCAACTCTCCCCAAGCGATAAGCATGACAGCAGCCAGCCACTTCCACTTTAAGAAGGCGGATCTCTCAGTCAGTGTTGTTTATTACGAGCCCTGAAGTGGCACATGGAAATGATACAGTAACTCCTGGTAATTCAACATGGCGAAAGCTTATACCGAATATGTTTCGCATTGGATAAACTGAAGTGACTGAAATGTCAAATTTCAACCGAAGACGAAGTGAATTTTGTTGCATTCTTCGTTGTTCGTTCGCTAGACTATTTTTATAATTATTTTGAACGCACTGTAACCTACCTAATATAACAGAAAGCGACTGTCACAGCACAGTACATGCGGCAGAAAAACATATCTAACCACATATTACGCGGGAGGTTGCAGAGAGCAAATAAATAAGGCAGTGCTGAAATTTCAAAGGAAACGGGACTGTGTTGGGCAAAAAAGTGATTTAAAATTGGATTCTTGCAAAGTAAAAAAACCTCACGGTTAGATGGACCGACCACCAGAACCACGCCGCGAGCGCATCTGGACCATCCGCGTGTAACCACCAGCTCAAGACGGGGGTGAGCGGCATGGCAGCATCCAGTAACTCCAGTTTATCGGGTTCTTCGGTCTCCTCTGGTGAATGTCCTGCAACATATCACATTCTGTTGTCAAAATAATCTTGTACACTTTGATTTCATATGTTAACCATTTAAAAGGCAAGAGATAAAATGATCATAAAGCTGTTATTTCAAAATGTGAATGCATGTATTTACATTGTAACATAATTGTCAATGCTTCAAGCATATATTGTAGGATGTAAATGCTCTGTTAATGTAAAGTGGTATTGTGACACGCTGCATGATATTTCGCCTGGCATGTAGCCTACTGTGGCCAGTTTCTCTGACGGAATTTAAGAATCCACTGACACAAGCACTGTGCGTGGTTTTATAAATCTGGTCTCATGCCAACATACGAGGAAAAACAGCAACGGAAAATCGCTAAATCGCATCCCTCATAAATCATAACACACGGGTGTGGTGTTAATCCCCAATGCATAGTCCAGCGTTTTGTGTCTAATGAGTGACATCGGAGTATTTAACGTTGTGCTACTTGTAATCCTGATTTCCCGTCATGATCGCCAGTGGACAGCGAATATCACTGATCGGGGTTAAAATGGGTTCTCCCAGCCGTGCGCAATGTGTGGTTTGAGAACAATCGCTATCGTAGCTCTCATAATTGGTTTTCACACTCGCATGATCAAACGTGTCTTTGGCTGCTCATGATCAATTGAATTGTATTGTCTCTGCATTGCAATCTTATGTGGTCAGCAGCCAAGATGATCGATATTTCTAGATCACTGAATGTTATCTGTCATGAGTCATGACCACAACCCAAGAGGTTCTAAGTTTTTTCTTTTCTTGTTTTAAATGGACCTAGTAATAATCTCTTATGTGCAAACTGGGATTGGCACAATGTCTTAGAAAAGAGAGGGCAGAAGTATTTAATAGCAAAAAATAATATCATCATTCTTGTATGTTTGCATGCAGATAACACAATCCTGCACACGTGACAGTGGGAAATGATGTGACAAGCTGATTTTCACTGGAAGCTTTCAATTTTAAAGCAATGGAAACGAGCACGACGTGTGCTTTCATCTGATTGTCACACCTGTCTGCATCCCCCATGCTTTCACACTCCACCTATTTTGACTTCTGAGGCGTTTAGAGTGGGGAGACAGATTCTGGATCAGATACAAAACATTTAGACAAACTTAATATTTCCTTTACCCTTGTGGTCGCAGAGTAAATCATTTATAAAAATTTATTCAGTTCTAGCGTATTGAGTGGGGCATCCAGTGAAGCACTATAGTTCTTTTGTACAATGATGCACTTCACTGTCTGAAATCAAATTCTAACTGTATTAGTAGCAACTGTTGCAAGGACTCCCACAGTGCGAGGCAAAATTGGTAATATAAGTATCCAGCGAGGGTTTCAAGGGTTTTTCCCCAGCTTGTGCTAGGGCATCTCCCCTGATCAGTTAGGCAGTTGCAGTTTGCTGGAACCCAAGTCCTTCAACACTGCTGCATAGCTGAGCTGGTGGAGTGCAGAGTCAAAAGAAGCAGCTGCTGGCGACATGCACTCTGGAGGATATGCATTCTCCTCTACACTCTTCAGAATGCTTGAAAAATATTGCAGTAATTAGATGGGCCTGCAATTATGATTGGGCATTCCATATTGGAAGAAAAGTGGAGGCAATAACAAGTGACTGAAATGTGATTTCACAAATGTGAGTCAGGATTTCAACTGTGAATTTCAACATGAAATGAGCTATGGGCCAGGATAATATGAGCTAATACTATATGTCCATATTGACTGATAGGCAGTGTGAGTGTCCCGAGGCGATTTAACCGTTGAAATACTGGTCTGTGACCCGTGATTTGAGATGGAAAACCCCCTTGGGCCAGGCTGAAGATGGTATGGGCCAATAGTGCATGGATGTAGCTTCTTAAATCAGGTTGTATCTTGTGGCCCAAGACGATTTAACCCTTGAAATTCCACTCTGAACTTGATATAATCATTACAATACGTAGTATCTTCTAATGGGAAATTTGTCCCATCCTCTGAAAAAGGAGCCAGTAGTTTAGCTGTGGATTTCAGCCTAAAATCTGCTTTGGGCCAGGTTAAATTTTTTTTTTTAACTACATGTCCATATTAACTAATACCTAAGTGTGATATCGGTGGTAAAAGAAGATTTAACCCCTTAAAAGCGGCATGATCTGGTAATTGCATTTATTGACCTATTTAGCATGTTTTGACCCTGTTTTAAAATGAAAAACCATTCTGGTTCACACCGAATGAGCGTTTGTTCATAAATTAGTTGTCACATCAGTGGCCCAAGATGATTTAACTTTTTAAAAACAGTTCTGAAAACACTTGAAGAATACAGTCATTGCAAAATTCATATTTTCATCAAATATCAACTAATCTTAAGATATCTCAAGGAATATGTGTGAATTTTTGTTATTTATGAGGCTGAAATGGTTTTTTCCATAAATTTAAGGTGGACCACAAAATTTGAATAAGGATCACCTGGGATTAAGCAGCAAACTTCAGCGTCGTGTACGTTATAATAAAATGTTTCCACTTTATGGAATTTTTAATGGTCGGCAGCCTGCTCTAACCTAGCGACAAGGAATTGTTTACATAGACGTCTTACGGACATTAGGCTATATTAATGAGCACAGGGTCACGCCCAACAGTTCATGAGAATTTAATAGTGATTATTACAAGTTAATGGTTATAATTGTGATGACCAGCAGGGAAGGACCCAAATGCACGACGAGACAGAAGTCTTTCTTTTGAAAACAAGGGTTTTTATTTTAAGGAATCCCGGGTCGGATCCACACCGGGAGATCAGGGTTAACAAAAACAATATCCACTGTGGAACCCGCAGAGAACTGGTGAACAGGATCCAGCGAAGTAGCTAGGAGTGGTTTTAGCCTGGGTAGTAGTGAAGGGTCAGGCGGAGGCAGAGTCAGGATCCACACCGGAAAGCCAGGGTGTCGAAAATCCAGACCGGGGTAGTCAGTAGAGTCTAGCAAGCTAGCACATAGGGAAACAAGTACAAACGAGACCAGGACCGTAATACTCTGACAACAAATCACAGGAACAGCACGGTAAATATAACTAGTGTCATTAGAGCTGATAAACTGCAGCTTGCGGGAAATGCGTGCGAAATCAGCGAATTGATTGAACAATTAGAAAACGCATGAGGAATGCGGTGAAAGCAATTAAGTGTGAATTGTGTAATTAAGATGTGGTGCGAGTAGTAATAGTGCAATGTGGACCCAATAAGGAAATGAACGCAGACATGACACAATCAGGTTCAGGGAAAACAGAGGAAAACACCAAGGAAGGGACGGGGAGCGGAGCGGATCGTAACAATAATTGTGTTAAAAACCTTGAGAGAAATATGAAGAAGACAATTAATTGTCACTTCTGGGGAATATAAGCACAATTAGAATTTTCAGTTTCCCAGACCTTAAATAGAATCAGTCAGTTAAAAAAAAAAAAAAAGCAAGCTGTGATGAAGTGCAGCAGGGAACTTGGCAGTACTTTTGGGGTGCCCCCAATTACTTCACAGCTTCTCTTGCTGTACTCCAAGTGTGGCTAATCTTCTTTTATCGACCTGTTTATTGACAGTTTCTTGATCCCGGGAAGTGAGTGGCTTTGATTTTAACAGTCATGATTCTGAATAGGTGTCGATCTAAGTCTGTGTCAATTCACTCTCTTTGGGCAGCAGTTGATTACATTACTATTTATTTCGCTTAGCAATAACCTTTGTTCAGGAAAACATATTTTAGAATGTTATAGTTTTGTAACAGTGTAGATGAAATGGAGAAATTAACAATTTAAAACAACTGTTGGCATAATTGTGAGATATGCTGATGAACATAATTGCAGGTATAAACATCTGATACAATGTTGCTGTTTGGTTTCACTAAGTGAATCCTGATAAGATGTTTCTAGTTCAGCACATCGTCCTTGCTTTCTATTCAGTCCTACTACCTTTTGTGAACTTACTCTGCACTCTGTCTATGCCATCCCATTGCTTTCACGTACAGATCCACACAACCCAGTATGAATAAAACGAATACACAAGAGCCAAAAAACATCATTGCTAGCTGATGTAACATGGTGGCCACATATTTTTGAAAGTTATTTCACAGGAATAGGTTGCTGAACTTGTAGATTTACTATTTGACCACTGCTTCTTTAAGAGGAAAGCACTTTCTTATTGTGGTATGGAGGGCTGCCACTCATCTTGCACCCCATTGTAATTATGAGAGGTAGGTTGCAACGTTGCCAGGGACTGAGTGGTTGTCACAAGGGTATCATTATTTTAGCAGAGTGTTGTTTTGGCAGAAGCAACCATAGAATAATCTTGTATCTGACATGTGTCTGTGAACTGAATACATGCACATATCTCTGGTTAATATTAGCCATAAATTGTACTGTATATATTGCTGTGCTCAGCTTTCTCTTTAAGATGTCAATGATTAAATGGGCCCAAATTATCCAACGGCAGAAGAGGCTCTTGGAGGGTGTTTTTATGCTGTGGTTACACTGGTGTTTTTTGTGAGTAAATTCCTTAACAATGTCACCGCAAATAAACAGACCTAAGAGTTTGTCCAAAAATGACCCAGCCCTCAGTAACAACAGTTAACAAGTGCCTAAGTCTGTAAGACTCTATACAGTGATACTGGATATGAGGCATGAGAGCTATGACTACAAATTCCGCCAAATTCAGTACAGAAGATATCAAACACGTTGCCAACTGTTACAATCTCAGCTCATTAAGCAATAGCCTAGCTTACCAGATACGCAGCAGGCCTAAGTAATAACATATCTTCTAAGAACTATGCTCTTGACTGATATAATGCGGTCCAGCTACTCAATCAAAGGCCTAGAAATCTTACTCATTAAAAATAAAAAGTTAAGCTAAGTTTTGTTTTATTGGATGATGATTGAGAATATAATGGACTCAATTATAATACCAACGCACACACACGCACACATACGCACAAACATACATACATTTTAATGTACTTTTTAGTATACTGTAACCTGGCCATTCTGTTCTTGAGGCTTACCAGGTGTTTGCCTATTGTCGTGAACCCTCCAAGGTTATGCTGGTGTAGTCTTCTCTTTTTGGTAGCCTTTGACACATCTATGTCTATTGACTACATCCTGGAGAGTGCCCTTGATCTGTTTGACAGTTGAAAATAGATTTTTTTCTTCACAATTGAAGGTGTTCTTTGGACATCCACTCCCGTGGTTTACCAGGTTGTTTGCCATTGCTATTGGTTTATTCAGATTTGTCAACCTCAGGATGGCTTGCTTTACTGGCAATGTATTGACACTTATTTGGTCCTCATGTTGAGAGACAACAGCAACAGATTCCAAATGCAAATTCCACACATAGAATCAACTCTAGACCTTTTGTTAGCTTTCTTGTGCATGAACCAATTATTCAAAGACACACAGATGGCAGCCAATTGTCCAATTACTTTTTGGGGGAGTGTTTTTAAAAAGGGTTGTAATACCTACACGGATAACCCGATATGAATGTAAATACCCTCAGATTTTAGCTGACAGTCTGCACATTAACCGCATATTCATCGCTTTATTTCAAATTCCATGTGCTGGAGTACAGAGCCAAAACAACAGAAATCGTGTCACTGCCCCAATACTTTCGCAACTAAATGTATGTCTGAATGAGAAAGAACATACTGCTGGTATAGAAAGTGAAGATATATGAGTAACATTGGAAAGTCCTCGAAACCACAAAGGAAATAGTTTTTCTCAAAGACAGCACACACAGGCTGTACTTAGGATAGCATAATAAGAACCTAGTAAAACTGGCAAAAGGAGTTTATCATTTCCAATTGGGATTCATGGGGTTGGACGTTTGTTTTCATAAATATCTCCTTTACTTCACTTGCTGCGCAGAACTGGGACGGCGTTGTCATTTCAGTTGCTCAGTTCCTTATGATATTTATTGCTTACTGTACAGTTTGTCCAGTGGATATCATCTTAGATTTAGTTCCCGCAAAGCATATTGCAATAAGACAGCTGTGCTGTTTTCACGGGCATGTAAATTATATCAGATTTCGCATGTATACTGTATGCACACAATGTGTTAGGTACCCTGTACTTCTTAAATTTGGATATTGGCTTTTCATTTAATGTTATCTCATTTGTGAACAGAATGTATACCCTTTTTCTCGCACAACTTTGTGAGTATTTGTGTGTTTCATAATATAGTGCTACATAAAATTGGAAGGTGCTCAATGATCAAACATAGTTAAAACATAATTTTGTTATCAAGGGATAACTGCGTGAACTTGGATTCAATTACGTTCATTTCTCTTTTCAATTAAGTAATTATTTTTAAAATGGACCAATCCATCTTGCTTGCATGGGTCAGACTGCAGTCTATGCTAAAATATTACAATAGGGCGTGGTTTAACATTAAAGTCCGATGTGTTTTCATGTGCATGCAATAGTAGGATAATGAGCAATATTCTGAGATCTGGCAATATTTTGGTCCCCTGTATGGGACATGAGTATCTGGTCATAATCTCAAAAACCATATCTTCTTCTATGCTGACATACAAGTGGCATTCAATTAAAATTAAATAAATAATATTTTAAAATATACTGCAACATTTTATTGTCATCCAACTAACTTGTATTATGTCAAAAAATTAACATACTTATATAAGGCACTTTTCTGCTAGGTCTCAAGAGGATATGTCACTGGTGATAGTAAGGATTGTTGTATCGAGACATACTGTAATTGAACAATTTTGAATCATCCAAGCTCAATTTTATGATCATGTTTACGCACGGATTGATAAGTCACCAGGGGAGTATTCCACTAGATGTGCCAAGTTATAAAACTGCCTTTAAAGGCCATTGACTTGCTATGTACACGAGGCATCCAGTGAAACGCTTTCCTCAGACGCGTTTTTAAATACATAGCATTTTATCTGAAGCTTAAACAATCTTTCAGGCTTCAACTAGATAGGCCTACACATGTTAAATAATAAATAGGCTAAAACATATCAGATAAACAACCACTGAACTTCCACCCTGTGCGTATTGTACACTTAGATAATTTGATTAGCATAAAATCTGGAAGGATCATGAGGGAGTTATAATAATAGTAATTTCCACATATTTGTATTGGTCGCATAGTAATTTTAGTCCCCCCATCAAAGGTACAACAGCAGCTAGGAAATGAGCCCAGTAATCTTTGGGTTCTTCAGTTCTTTATCTGTGATGGCACACTGCCATTTAGAAATACAGCTCTGCTACATTATTGATTGATTCAGTTGGAATGTGCTTTACTCTCTGTTTTCATGTGGAGGGAGCCAAAAGTGAATTATGATGGATGCTGCCATGTAGGATTGCGTTTCAGACCTCATGGCAGTAGTTCCTCTCACTGAAATGGCTACATTTATGAGTCAGTTAGAGTTAATAGACTTCAGTGAGAAATTATTGCGAGGGAGAAATTGTGCACCGTACAGCAGTTTGTACTGAGAGTGAGTATTTCGTAGTGGAGGTTGTGCGTGCGTCTTGGATAAAAAGGAGGTATGGTGAATGAGTCAGTACAGTGTTGTGGGAGTGTGTGACTGTTGGACAGGAAAGGCTCACCACTCCTCAGAATTTAAGCATTTCACTACCACAGTACCGCTCGGGGGATTTATCAACAAACGAAAATTCACATTAATTGACAGGGTTTTTTTTGCTGGGAAAATATGCAGTGTATTGTCCAAGCATGTTGAACTACAGTGAAAGGAAGGCTACGCAGCCGAAAATTAAACATGTGTCAGAAGGAGTAAAGAACAGTGATATGGGATGCTTTATGTGAGCAGAAACGCACACGCAGGCTTGCACACAGCAAAGGAGGCATGCACAGTCCATCACTGCCTCAGTTATATCATAATTATATGATAATGATTTCTATTCAATGATTTAAGGAGAAATGCAAGGGCCATCAGTCATATATTTCATTTTTTCACTTTTTTGGCAAATGTTAGTAATGCATGAAAAGTAGTCCACTTTCGATAATAAGGCAGCCATTGTATCCTGACAATTTGATTAATATCACCTTGCAATTTATTTTTTCTGATAGGAGGATGTTCGTACCTGTAGTGAAAGTGTGCAAATATGCATGAATGAAAGGCAATTACAGCAATAATGGAATGAGAGAAACCATCTATGAGAACATTTTTGAAATTATTAATTCAGCAAAAGCTGTAATATCTCATAATAAATCCCTCAAATGATTTTTTTTCACATTTTTAGTGCTTTGCCCTTTAAGCCTCTCCCTCCCAGCACACACCCTTAAACTGACCAACCTCTCCTATGTGACAGATTGAGTTTGACAGTAATTGTGAGCGTGTCTTTTTGTCAATATTATAATACTGCAGCCTACAACAGACAGGAGCCCAGCAATAACTGGCAAAAAAAACACCCAATTCCCAGTTTTGTACTGTAGGGCTGGGTGTCAAACTGGGGTGTCAAACTGCAGTGTCTGCAGGTTTTTGTGGTTCTCTGTTAAATCAGCAGTCAATTTAAACCTGGAATAGAAGGTGTGCGAATGCTTTTAGCACATAAATGCTGAAACATCCCAAAAAGCAGCAGACACTGTGGCCCTCCAGGAGTGGACTCAGTGCTGTCAGGGGCTTGGAAAAGCAAGACAGGAACAATGACTGCGAATGGAGGGAGGGGAGCCTTGCGTCAATGACAGGGCCGCCTCCACTGTCTGTGCTATTTAATGCATCGTGCATCAACCTCTTCTGCATGCATTATTAATCAAAGCTGCAGACGTGCTGCGAGCCGCCATTCATCAGGAAAGCCTGAGAATTAGATTAAGAGAGAATGGATTCCCTCCTAACCAACAATAGCAGCAGCTCTAAGGTAGCTGCTGCCAGCCTGCCAGGGAGTCTCATACCATATAACACAGACCTCGGCTATCTCCTCTCTTCTTCTCAACCTGTTTGCCAGGAAATACGTCAGTGATCTCACAGAAATGTGGTTAGATAAAGCGGTGCGTTGTGGACTTTGGGTGCGGTCGAAACAATGCGAGAAAGCAAAATAGGTTGTAATGTTGATTACGTCATTTATTTTTACATTTAACATTAGTAACTCCATTAAATGAATAATAATTGATAGCATAACTCTGACTGACTTTGCTATCTTAAACTACTATCTGCAATCATACTTTAAAGACTATTTACATTCACAGATAGTGAACGCAATGGAAACCTATTAAATCATGTACCAACAGTGAAGAGTTCTGGTGGTTCTGTAATGGTATAGGATGGATTTTCCGGCCCTGGTTTAGATGCACTCATACCTTTAGAAGACAAGGTCGATGTCAGTTATTTTTTATTTATAGTATTGATTGATCAAGTGGCCAGGGCTCCCTTGAAAAAGAGATTTTTATGTCAATGGGACTCACCAGGATAAATAAAGGATAAATAAAATAAATTGAAATAAAGTCTCACCCCATTTTAAAGCATTTCTTACCTACAGACGGGTTGTCTGTCAAGATGAGCCCTGCTGCAGAGCTCAAACAGTCACCCAATAGCCACAGAGCTCAAATAGTGACCCAGTGGTTTGAGGCATGACACTGACGTTAACCACATATCCTGGACTTCACGGTCTGAATGCAATCGAATTGAACATTTATGGGATATTCTGGAGCAATGCCTGAGACAGCATTTTCCACTTCAACTAAGCATGAGTTGCTTGACTTTCCCTGGAAGAGTGGTGTTGTATAGACACTAATAGACTCTGCCACTGAGCGATGCATACAGGCCATACATGGGCATGCTTGGTGGCCCAAAACCCTATTATGTGAATTTACATTTGTGTTTCTTTTTTGCTCACTTCCTGTACTTTCCACGACTGGAGAGATTTACTTAAGACATACACACACACACACATTTATGTCTTTTTCTTCCAAATTACAGATACATCCTGCCGTCACATTCTTACATTTTGTCGTGAATTATGTGTGAGGTTGATGAAGGTCTGTCTTGCAATTTGACACCCAACCGCACGCATACATGTGAACATTAATCGCATAAGTGCTATTGAGCTCACAGGACCTGGGGAAGGAGATTCACTTTACATATAGGGCACGTTTGCAAACAGGGTCACGAAAATAACAAAAGTCTCGCTGTGATCTTTGTATCCCCTAAGGTGGCCCACTCAGACACAATGTCTCCAGGTGAAACTGTCCTGATCTCCATATGCCCTCATGCGGTGCAAATTAGCTGGACATGGAGAAGTGTGTCATTATCGGTAAAGGTCTGTCCACAGAGCACAGATTATGCTCTGTTTACCTTGCTGTAACTGATCGGTGGTAATACCAGATGGCTTCTCTGCAGGACTACATTCCCTTATTTGTAGAATCAGTAATCTGCATGGTTACAGTGTTTGTGTGTGTGTGTGTGTGTGTTGTATCTGTGTTTATGCAGTATGCTTATCTGAACTGTTTCAATCCTATACATTATTATCAGACATCAAAATGTTCAAACTTTCAATGACGGCTCCTGGCAGAATTTGCTCCTGTGGAATAAAGAAGGCACATTTTTGCAGGCTGAAGCTGTTACATGCTGCTTTAGATAGATCTGACACACAGTATATCTGGTGTGAAGCTAAACTCTCTGACAGGCCTCTGTGTCCAAGTCACGCTACTCTTCAAATGGAGGGCAGAAAAGGAGAAGCCTGTGGAAGGCACTGTATTTACAGAGCAAGCCATGAGATCTGCCCCCACCAAGCCACTAATTCTAGCCGTGATTTATTTTAGGGAAGCATGCCTGCCATTTACATCTTTAGGGGAGGCTTTAAGAAGAATTTCTTCAGACTTGAGCAGAAGGCAGTGTTGAAAGAAAATGTTCGGTTGAAGCAGAGATTGCTCTTCTGAACTGACATTCCTTTTTCAGATAACAGAAATTGCTTTATCATACCGCACTGGAGTGGAATTGATAAGTGTCTCCTCCGGCAAAACATTTCTGTGAGCCAACATACCAGGCAGCTGTATTCCGCAATAACTCTTTGAAGTGGTCTCAGCAATTTCAGTGAACAAGAAAAGAGTTAACAAGAGAGGGGGTTTCGCAAGTGACCAAAATTAATTGTCTTTTCCAAATGAGCTACGAACAAATATGTCATTCAGAATGTTTTAAGAACAGGCAACAGAGTGACGGTATCTCAGAGATATACAGTAACAGACTGTTCATGGCCAAAGCCTAATCTAATCACAGCGTGGGCAGTGAAAATGGAAGCCCAACACATTCTACAGATATAGTGATACTTTTTTAGTTTCCAGGGGAATATTTAGAGGGAAGGTGGTGGAGTGGGCGTTGAGCATATCTAAAGTATTTTAGTTTTCATTAGATAGACAGCGAATGTTTTTTGTATAGAAAGCAATGTAATTTTAATTTTAATTGAGATACTGTGCTGCCTGCAACAACCAATTATCTTTGCAGTAATAGAGCCTTTAGACATGAATTAATTAAAACTAACAATGCAAGAATGAACTTGTTTGTGTCCTTCAAGGCATTCTTGTGTGAAAAGATTTGTTTGGCTCAAAACATTTTTTTAAAAATCACAACGTGTTCCCTCTGGTAGGATCCTAACTTTTCTCTGTAGCAGAGGAGCGAGTATCTAGAATATTTTGGAATCACAGAATCATTAATATTCACCATTCAGTGCTTCTGTTAATCTGGTAATCAGTTTAGTCCCACTGTAAAAGAAAATTTCATGAGCTATACTCTTTTAAACTCTTAACTTTTTATATTATTTATGTTTCTTGCCCGTCCTGTGTAAAATGTTTGTTATTGTAATCACATTTCACCTGTGTTTTCCACTGTCGTTTTTCTTGCTCTTTGCTCTCTGACTGTGCATGAGTGAGTCAGCTGTGGGGTTGTTTAAAATTGTTTATGAGAAGCAGGTCGAGATACGGTCCACACAGGCCCGTGCACCGTGCTGTTTATACATGGCTCGTTGTAACATACGGTCCAGTCTTGTCTCTTAAAACAGTTTAGAAACTCTCTGCTTTTGTAAATGTTGGCAGCGGGAAGGAAATGTGCTGACGCCTAGCAGTCTGAAAATGCTGACAGAGAAACACTCTGACTGAAATGAGACAAGAATCCATCCGGGACTGGAGCTTCTGGCAGTTAAATCCACATACAGTGTCTTTACCTTGTTCTCTATCACACATTTTTGCAGCTAGTTTGCTTACATCTTTTTATACATTGAGCTCATGCCCAAGTGTGTAATTAGGTGTGCTGGTGGGCATTTGGTATCCATGCCTTACGCATGAGAGCAAGAGGAGGCCTGCCACTTTAGTTTCTTGTTTTGGTACGGAGATTTTTTAAATGTGAAACCTGCGTATGTGAAAGTTTTATTGTGATTAATGTACTACATGTACTACAATTTTACTGCTGATTTCCCTGAATTGAACTGGAAAGGCATATGACCCCTATAAACCCAAAAAGAGGCATGTGAATTTAATATTCTTAAAATTTTCAGTTCCAATTTTCAGTTCCAATTCATTATCTATTCTATAATTCATTCACTTGAATTATAGTTGACCTCTGAATTGAAACACCCCTCAAACCCCCCTTCCTTCTTTGCCCCAGGAAACTATTGTCAGGGCACAGGAAACAATTCAGTTTTGATTTTAAGCCTACTGTTCCTGGAAATTACTTCTGAAGAGAAGACTTAATAAAATTATTACATAATAGTCTTTTTCTCAAAGCATCATATTGTTGAAAAATAACAATATGTTAAAAAGTTTCTGTTAAATTAAAAAACGCTTTCTGTTAAATTAAAAAAGACCAATTGAGACAAAAATCTGCCTTAGGTCTATCCCTTTCAGCCACAGGGAACCAATTGTACCCACTTGGAACTTTTTGGGATGCCGACGCTCGCACCAGAGATGCGCAAACTCGTTTCCACACCGCACGACACCTCCAAACAAAAGAGCCAGCAGAGGGAACCTCCACATTTTTCTCCAGTTCAGGGAAGAGTGGAGGCAGATAACCTACTTGGGCCTCGAAGGGAGAGAGGCCAGTGGAGGCATTGCACAGAGTATTATGGGCATACTCCGCCCAAGGGAGATAACGACTCCATAAAGTAGGATTATTAGCTGCTAAGCAGTGAAGGGTGTTTTCCATCGTCTGGTTAGTTCGCTCCGTCTGCCCGTTAGTTTGCGGATAGAAACTGGACGATAGACTAACTGACGTGCCCAACTGAGTGCAAAAAGAACACCAGAACCTTGCGACAAATTGGGGACCACGGTCCGACACTATATCCTGCGGTAATCTGTGTATGTGGAACACGTGGCTGAGCGCCAACTGAGCGGTCTCTGGTGCCAATGGTAATTTGACCAGAGTGATAAAATTGGCCGCCTTGGAAAACCTATCCACGATAACTAAAATAACCGTATTACTATGCGAATCAAGCAACCCAGTTACAAAGTCCAATGCGATATGGCTCCAAGGACGAATGGGCACGGGTAACGGGTGTAACAAGCCCGAGGGTGGGAGTCGAGAACCCTTGCTGCGAGAGAAAACAGAACAAGCAGCAACAAATTTGCGCACGTCCTTCTCCATACCAGGCCACCAGAATCGTCTGGAGTACCCGAGGCCTCACTTCGGGAGGTACAAAAAGGCAATTGACAGGACTCCCACCCGGGCCCGGATTATGTAGCAATGCCTGTTGCACCTCCACTTCAATGTCGCACAAACCGGCACAATGTGCTCCGGAATAGCGGGACTGTCAGTCCGCTCAAAGATGTGTGACAGCGCATCAGGTTTAACATTCTTCTTACCCGGACGATATGTTAAAAGAAAGTTAAACCGCCTAAAAAACAATGCCCAATGTGCCTGTCTAGAATTACTTGTGCTAGCCTGTTGGACGTACTCCAAGTTCCTGTGGTCGGTCCATACAGTAAAGGGGTGCTCCGCTCCCTCCAGCCAATGGTGCCACTCTTCCAGAGCCAATTTGACTGCCAGTAGCTCCCAATCACCTACGTCATAATTCCGCTCGGCCGAAGTAAGGGCTCGAGAGAAATATGCACACGGGTGCATTTTGCAATCAATGGGTGAGTGCTCAGATAAAATAGCGCCTACACCCAACTCAGAAGCATCAACCTTTACCACAAAAGGGAAGGAGGGATTGGGCGCAACGGGAATAGGCTCAGAACTGAACCTCTTCTTAAGTTCCTCAAAAGCAGAGTCAGCCCTCGGATTCCACTGAAATTGAGTAGCCGATGTTTTCTTAGTAAGGGCAGTAATGGGTGCGGCAAGCGCACTAAAATAGCGAATAAAATGCCTATAAAAATTTGCGAACCCAAGAAAACGCTGGACCTACTTAACAGAATAGGGAGTACGCCAATTTAGTACAACAGAGACTTTCTCAGATCCATACAGACCTTGCCCTCTGATACTATGAATCCCCCCAAAAAAAACATGCTAGCGTGAAATGAGCACTTCTCTGCTTTCACAAATAATTTTTGCCCTCCAACAGGGCTTTCAACACCTGTTTAACATGACCGATATGAGTTTGTAAATCGGAAGAGAAAATTCAAATGTCCAAATAAACAAATACAAATTTCTCCAGCATCTCCTTTTGTGAGGCAAAGGAAATAAGCAGACACGCTTATCTTACTCCCGTTTGTGGAGCGAAATGAAAGGAAACCGTTTCGTGTAAAACGAAAGAAAACGAGAAAGTCTCTGCTCTGAAATGAGAGCGACAAGAGACTAGCTTTCTTAATAAACCCTTTTTTTCTAAACCCTTTCTTTTTTAAACTAGCTTACTAACTAATCCTATACCTTCTTTTACCGGCTCGAATGTTAAGTGGAATAACATGGAAGCAACGAGAGAGGCAGGAAGCGGAGTATAAATAGTCAACGGAAATTCATAACAGGTGAACTTACTAATGACGAGGCGAAAGCAAAACCCCGTCACGGAACAAAGGAAAATCCGATAGATTACCGGTAACGACAAAAACGAATAACGAGAACGTGGAGATAAGGGAAGGAAGGCAAGATCCATGACACCTTTAGTACAAGTGGATACTGATTCTTAATGGTAATGGCGTTTAGAGAGCGATACTCGATACATGGCCTTCATGTTCCATTCTTCTTTTTAACAAAAAAGAAACCTGCGCCAGCAGGCGAAGTAGATGGCCTTATAAACCCATTGGCCAACGCCCCCTCAATATATTCTTTCATAGCCACACTCTCAGGAGCCGATAAGGAATATAGAATCTAGTAGGGGTAGTACCCGGATGGAGTTCTATGGTGCAATCATAAGGCCAGTGGGGAGGAAGGGTGGTTGCCCTCTGTTTACTAAAAACCTCTGCTAATTCGGCATATTCAGCCGGGACGTTGGGAGGCAAAGGAAATTCAACTGTTCCTGCAATCCCAGTCACTCCTCTGGAGTAGGGGACCCAGGGAGAGGAGACCACTGAATCTCAGAGTCGGATAGCTTCTCAGAAAAAATCTCCCTCCAATTAGAACATCCGTCAGCCAGGGAGTCCTACTCAAGACTCTCGTCACCAACCTCAGAACCTGAGACAGACTCTTTATAATTGGGCGGAGAGGTAACCTCCAGACTCGGAATCAGAAACGTCAACACGTTCCCTGGACAAACTGAAAGGAGCGAGGTGACCCTGCGCGGTACACACGGAACCCGATTGACAAATAACTAACTTATCCCCTCCCCACTTAATATGGGGATTGTGATTAACTAGCCAAGTGTGACCCAACACCAAAGGGTACGCAGGGGAATCGACTAACAGAAACGGAATGCTCTCAATGTGTTTCTGTTGAAGAGTCGACATGGTGAGAAGAGACGTAACTTCCTTAATGGTGCCTGACCCCAACGGACGACCGGGATTTAGAGAATCGGACTGCTCAAGAATGAATAGGGCATCCTGAACAGACTCGTCTAATGCCTCAGAGAATAACGTCATCAGGGGAGCTTCTGACGAAGTTGTCTCACCTGCCAGTGCTCAAAATTTTATTGCGAATTCTGAGTATCGATATCCTGGCGAAGGCGATAAAGCCGTCGAGCCGACTCCCGACCCAAAATGTTATGGTGGAAAACCGACTCCATTTCGTCCATAAGTGTTTTAGTAGTATTTAAAATTGGAGACTTCCCCCTGATTAATGGAGCTTGGTGTACAACTGTGAGTAGGAGCATGCTCTCCATCAACTCTTTGAGGCAACACTCTTGAGCCCTCATCTGGGTATTCAGCTGCCATATTTGACCAGTAGCTGCTGTTGGGTCTCCAATCCCCTAACATACTCCTTGGGGTTCTTATCTCCCAGCTGATCTCTCTTGGAAGACTTTGCTGATTTATCCATGATATGGCTTCTTTGTACTGTAATGGATTTTAGTGGCGGATAATCAAACGCGAAGGTTGGGGGATCAGAACAAGTCACTCACGCAGTGAGGACCAATAAAAGGAATAACAAAATAAATGCAAAGAAAGAAAAGACAGGAAACTAACCCACCAATAACGAAAATCAACCCACTAAAATAGGGAGAACTCGAATAACGAGTGAAACACAAACTAAATCTCCCGAGCTCAATACTGGAGCCAAAACGGAAAACTTAGCAAAGAAAACTAAGAAAACTGTCTCAGAACAGCAAAGAATAAAATAAATAGCACAGAACAGTAACAGGCTGAATAATACCTATACCTTAACTAAAAGCTAATAGCAAGTCCCCCGTGAACATAAACAGCGTTTATTATCTTGAGGTCGCTAGTACCTGGCTATACCTGGCTCAATGCAATGTCGAATGACAAAGAAGCACCGGGGAAGCGAAGTGAGGCACAGGTGAAAACAATGATGAGGAAAAGCAAACCCCGGCACGAAACGTGGAAAAAATCTGATAGATTCTCAATCAAATAAAGACGAGAACCGCAATGGAAAAGAATATAAAAACTCACAAACCATGACAGTGATCTACTATCCCCCTGAGTACAAACTTTTTTATTTCAGCCTTAGCCTCCCCTTGCAAATTATTATATCAGAGATTTTACATACAAATAGAGAGCCTGAAGTAAGTAAGATTTGTGTAACCTGATTACATACATCTAACCCTTTATCTAATCTTGTTCATCCAAAGAACAGCCTGTTGTGTAAGATATGCAGTATGGTCCAATTGTATGGTGGATTTACTGTGGATTTACTTGTGTTTAGATTACCAATGCATTATATTTTGATGTCTTTAAAATACACTTTGAAGGGTTGCAAAAGAAATTGAAATCCATGTAAAATATTTGTTGGTGTATATTTTAGCTCTGTCAGGGCCATATACTTTGTCTGAATTTGTTAAATCTAACTGCACATTTTCCATAGGATTCATTTTCTGATTTAGGTGTTCCAAAAAACGTAAATTGGTAATTCTTCATTGAACAGTATTTTGCTCGCACTAAAGGTTTTCTACACAATCAGTCATCCTTGACATCAAAATGACTTCAAAATGTTTATTCTCCTGACACACAACCAAAAAAAACCCATCATTTAGAAGTTATTTCAAGGATGACTAAATTATGTCAAATGGTCACCATTTTGGTAAATTTGGTCTGCTAATACAGGAACATTTGAGAGATTAATTCCCGGAGTCTTGGGAAGCTTATATGTGCAGTAAATCACTCTGGCAGTACGTATCTTAGTGACTGAGAAGGTACTGCAATAGCGGCTTCTCTAGACTCCAATGTTCTTATACACCACACCCCACGATGTCTTGCCGCAGTGAACGCATTTCCTCACCCAGTGTCAATGTGAGCTAGGCCAGCGTGGCAGACTTGGGACAGAATTGTGAAAAGGGGATTATTTATTTAACAGGTTCTTTAAAGGCAACTTAAATGATAATAGTAATTGTGTAACAAATGGCAAAAATAAGCAGCAGAACATTATGAACTTTCCTACATTTCCTTTTTTGTAATTTTTGTCATTTCCAAAATTAATAATAAAGGTGTGCTAAATTATGTTAGTATTGCATGGAAAGTTTGGAAACCAAAGCAATACTAGCATGCAATAGTAACTGCTGCAATTAGTTGTATGTATATGTATATTGACAGATACAGCTATTCCAAGCATGGAAATAATATTGAAGCAGCAAACTTTCCATTTTAGTTTATATAAATTAAGAATCCCAGTAAGTAAAAATTCAGTAGGCTTTACATTTATCTGACAATTCATACATCTTTTATCTGTTTAAATCAGACAACAAATAAACCAAACCTCAAAGTTACACAGATGTTTCAGCTATTATTGAATGCATCATTGAACGCTTTCTGATTCTGGGCTGTGTCCGTCAACTTAACCAGCTTCTCGTGTTCTTTTCAGATCCTGAGGACTATCAGCCACCAATATGGAAGTGTTACTGTGAGTATTTTATCCTGTTATGCATGCCTGTCAATCAGTCCTACAGTCTTCCACTTATTCAGGGCTGAGGAAGGACTGTTTTTCACCTGAGAATAGTGCCTTAGAGGTAGAGCTGCAGTGATCTGATTAGTCTTTTTCAGGCATTCATTTGGACATTTTATATAATGCATATAAAGCAGCTACACTCAAGTTCTTAAGTTCAGGGTCCATACCCACCTAATACAGCCAAGTATACATGCTGTAAATTTGTGTGTAATTGGTATGGCGTCAAAGGAGATGAGAATAATGAGAAAGCCTTAAACTGACACAGGTATAATATGGTATTTTTACAACTTGAGTAGGTTCAGGCTGGTTGCGCATTTGATCATGATTAACGACAGAAGATCAGCCAGCCTGGGTTGTTTTGCCTTTTGGGGAAATAGGATAAGTTTTATAGGTCTAGACGATTGTTTCTTTGTCATGCAACCAATGGCTTGTAGGCATTCAATACTGTGTTAATATTTATTTATGTAGCAGATACCCTTATCCAGAGTGACATATGGAGTCACACCTCCTGATACATCTACATAATAGGATACCTCAGCCATGTCCCAGCCCCAACCCATTTCCCTAAGGAATAAGAATGCCACACTGCAAACCTGAGGAAATAAACTATTTCCACTCTCGGTTGCTGAACATTTTAGTTATTTATTCAGGAAGGTCAGCTTAGTATGGAGGTTATTTGTGCAAGCCAATAAAAATAATATAATAATAATAAAAAATAATATTTATAATAATATTTATCACAGATTTATTTTTTCCACCAAGTCAGCATTTTAATACACTTGACTCACTTGTACACTCTAAACAGCTGATAACTTGTAGAATGGGCAATAATTATATCATTCCTGATATAACCTAGTTATACAATACCAATGGCCATAGAACCCTTTTTTCGCAAAGACCAATTTTAAGACCAAAAATCATCCCTCTTGTAAGGTAATGACAATTAGGACATCCTATCATCATATCCATTTTCAATTACTTTTTCAATTATGTTGTTTCATTTCGACACAAATCACCCTGCATAACGGATATCTCTATTCTGAGGGCAGTTAATGCATAGAATTGCACCGCTGCTTTAATAGATGTAATTAGGACACAAGGGATAGCAAGCATAGTCTTACTGTGGGAGCCACGGGATCTTAAATAAATCAGTGTGTCAAAAGAAATCTCATCTGAAAGACAATCTCTTTAAGTTTTGTCCAGTGCGCCCATCACTACACTCAGGTTTCTTTCTTCTTTTATATCAGAGAGTGCCCTCTTCTGGCACACAAACACTGCTTCTTCTATATCAGAGAGTGCCCTCTTCTGACACACAAATACTGCTTCCAACGTTGTTTCCACAAGTCCTCCCAGACATATACCCACCTAGCCTGCCACACTCAGCTGAGCAGTTTGCACCAGAAGGATAGTATGGCTGCTCACTGGATCATATCCCACACTGCTCTGGCAGAATGCCGCTCTGGCAGAACCGGCTCTCAGTCTGTGAGTTGTGGAGGTTCCCTCTGTCACTGCTCCTGTAGCTGAGGGCTATTTTTAGTTCACAGTTGTCCTTGTTGTGTTGGTGGCTGCTGTCCAGCTCTATGCTGGTCAGCTTGAGCCATTCTGACAAAAACACATATTTGCTGACAGGGGTCCTCGTCCTCCCACATGGCTGACCAGCTGTTGGTTAGAGAAGAACTACATCACACCATCCTGTACAATTCTACTGTAGTCCACTATATGTACCTATACCCTCATATCTCTTTCACTGTAATACAATATTAGATAATGGATAACAATAACGGAACACAATATTGCACCCTAATTTATCCTATAACACCCTGCCTCAACCTTCTACACACCCTACCAACTCAAGGAACATCTATGTAATAAATAAGGTTATGCTCATAGACTCCACTAGTCTACAGTCTCAGTGACTAGACAGCAAACAAGAGTATCCGAAAAGAATCATTGGCAAAAACCTTTGTGATCACTCTGAAGTTTGTGTATGTATTCATGGATTATGTATTTTATTTCCTTAAGCCTGCATACCAGTGGATTTCATATATGATAGCAACAACAGTGTTATCTCTTTTTTTCTAGACTTTGCCTTTAGTCATTAACTGCTTTGGCTAGCATGCTCATTTTCTACATTGCAGGTAATAAAATGAGCAAACCCAGGCTATGTAATATAGAAACATATGATATTACAAGGAGAATATTTGGACAAAGCTTTACACCTCTGTGACACACATGATGTATTTGATGAGATTAGCATTTCAAACAGTTGCTGTAGCACCACCGAGTGGCTGATAACCGTGATAATTGTGTTGGAGTATTTGGCATGGTTCCTACCCGCCTGCCAAATTTGGTGAGTTTTTGAGCAATCACTAAAGAAGAAGAAGAAGAAGAGGAAGCACTTGACATGCACAATACTACACGGCTCATTTTTTAATTAAAATCCTGGATACTATACAAGGCAAAATTAACTTTGTGGATTCATGATGCAAGAAAGACAGAAAAAGCAATACCATAATGTCCAAAACAGCTTTTAGACAATCAACTTTATAGAGGTGTTAAATTAAAGAATGTTGGACTGTGACAATTTCCATGGGTAGAGTATGCCTTCATTATCATTATTATTGCTTTTTTGAATTTATTTGTTTTATGAAATGACAGCCTTTCTTTCTTCCAAAATCAATAAAGGATTAGAAAGAAAAAAAACGAATAAATATACATGAATAATCTGTAAAATATCTTCATGTGAAATATAAATGTCTGACAGGTTGGTCCCTGTAATGAAAAAGAGAAGCAGATTAGCCTTCTGGGATTAGTTTGAATATCAGTGGCATTGTATCATGTATAAATGTAAATCTGGAGTGTGAAATAATCAGCTAGTTTTCCTAAAATATCCTCTTCCACTGCTCCCCGGTTTGCCTGCATTTATAGAAAGGCACATCTTTGTTTGAACTGAACAGTATGCAGATGTGTCCTTGTTTGAACTAAACAGTGTATTGGTGTGTCCTTGTTTGTGTTGAAATTGTGTTGGTGTGTCTTTGTGGTATTGAAAAGTGAGTTGTGTCTTTGTTTGTAATGAATAGTGTGTTGGTGGGTCCTTGTTTGTAATGAACAGTGTGTTGGTGTGTCCTTGTTTGTAATGAACAGTGTGTTGGTGTGTCCTTGTTTGTAATGAACAGTGTGTTGGTGTGTCCTTGTTTGTAATGAACAGTGTGTTGGT